>OY728135.1:125537107-126749607 GCA_963277665.1 Viscum album
TAACTTTACAATGTTAACAAGGAAGGCTATAGATTATATAAATAACCCAAAGAGTAAGATTGATCGAATATTTGATGGGTTAAAACCATTTCTCTGGCGAGCATTAGTCTCACAATCCTTCTTATCATACGAAGATATTGCATCATGTGCTATCAAGATAGAAAAATAATTCAATATGTCTTACAACTTTAAAGAGAATTTGGAGAAGAAGAGATCTTCTGAACACTCAGGAAAAGGAAATAAAGGGAAGAAGGGAAAACTTGAATATTGATCATGTGGTAAATGTGGGAAGAAACACCCTTGTACTTCCTTGAAGGGAATGGGAGTCTGTTACAAGTGTGGTGAAAAAGGCCACCAGGCTCATGATTGCAATGGGAATAAAGGGGCTATTTAATGCTTCAATTATAGAGAAAAGGGGAATTATGCAAATAAATGTCCTTAGCGCCTATGTAACTTAACATTGAAAAGGCCAGGGGAGAAAGACCAAGCTTATTCAATCACTTCTGTTGAGGTTGAATCTCCGAAAGACGTGGTGGTAGGTAATTTAATGGTTTCATCAAATTTAGGAAATGATTTATTTGATTCCAGATCATCACATTGTCTCATATCTTACCACTTTTCTATGAAGATTAGATATTTTCAATTTGACTTAACAAGGGGGTCTTCATTCAAAACACCTAAGGGAAGTATCATTGCAACAATGTTTTATGAATCAGTTCCCATTAGAGCACATAAATGTTCTTTATCTGCTGATCTCATTGTCATAACCATGATTTAATTTGATATAATCCTCATAATGGATCAGATTTTGGACAATGATGTGAAAATTTATTGCAATAAGAAGGAGTTTACAATTTTTGATGATGATAAGGAGTACCTTCTCATTAGAGCAGAAACGTCACCACCTGATTCTTATCTAGATCCACCCCCAATAGCTCTACTAAATTCGATTATTGGGGAAGAAGAGAATTAAATGACTATGGGTGAGGAAAAGAATATTTTGATAGATGATGTACATATTGTTCAAGAATATGTTGATGTGTTTCCAGAGGATTTATCTAGACATCCTCCAGAAAGAGAAATTGAGTTTTCCATTAACATAATTCCAAGTTCATGTCGCATATCGGAGACCCATTATAGAATGGACACTGTGTAATTAATGGAACTAAAGAAACAACTAGATGAATTGAGTAATAAGGGACTTATTCTCCCTAGTGTTTTTCCATGGGGAGCCCCTTTCCTTTTTAATAATAAACACGGATCTATGCGGCTGTGCATTGAATACATAGAGATAAATGATATAACAATAAAGAGAAATTATACCCTACCTCACATTGATTATTTATTTGACCAACTTCATGGAGCTCAATATTTTTCAAAGATTGACCTTCGTTCTAGATATCATCAGTTGTGTGTGAAGTAGGAAGACATTCTGAAAACAGCATTTCGAACCAGGTATGGGAATTACGAGTATACAGTAATTCCTTTTGGAATAACTAATTCACCCTTTATTTTTATGGATCTAAGGAATAGAGTTTTCAAGGAATATCTTGATTACTTTTTAGTGGTATTTATTGATGATATCTTGGTATACTCAAAAAGCTACGAAGATCACAAAAATCATTTGTGCATTATTCTAAGGACTCTTAGAAGAAATGATTTATATGGGAAATTTGGCATGTGTGAATTATGGATTAAAGAGATTTATTTTCTTGTCCATATTGTCTCTAAGTATGGAATATATATTGATCCTTCAAAGGCCAAGGAAATACAAGAATGGCCAACACTGACGAGTATAACTGAGGTACGTAGTTTTATTGGGTTAGCAGGTTATTATCAGTGTTTTTTCCAGAATTTTACCTGATTGGATAACCCATTAACCAATATCACATGTAAAGGGGTTAATTTTGTTTGGAAAAAAGATCGTGAAGAATGTTTTGAATAATTGAAGAGAATATTATTCAATGCTTTTATCTTGACTATACCATCAAGTAACGTTGGGTTTCTTATTTATAGTGATGCTTCAAAGAAAGGACATGGTTGTGTCCTTATGCAGAATGATAGAGTTATTGCTTATGCATCACGACATCTAGAAATTCATGAGAAAAACTATCCTACTCATGATGTTGAGTTAGCAGCTATATTTTTTTCTCTAAAAATAATGAGACACTATCTCTATGGTGAAAAATGTGAGATTTTTACTAATCAAAAGAGTTTAAAGTATATTTTCTCAAAAACGAACTCAACATGAGGAAAATGAGATGGATTGAAATACCCAAGGATTATGTTTTCACAATACACTACCACCAGGGGAAGGAAACTAAGGTCAAAGTTTCTTTGAGAAGAAAGGATCATGAAGGATCGAACAAGATGAGAGTTGAAAGGGATCCTATTTTCATGGATCTAGAGAAAATGGATATGGGAATAATCATGGAATGTGAAACATCAATACTTTCTCAAATTGTTTTCAAACCATCATTACTAGAAAGGATAAAAAGTTCCCAGGCTGATGATGAGGAGTTTCAAAAGAAGATTAAAGCTGTGAACGATGGGAGATTGAGTGACTTCATATATGAAGATGGGATTTTGAAATTTCGGAAGAGACATTGTGTTCCTGATATACTTGATCTAAAAAGGGAATTGTTAGATGAAGATCATAGATCCAATTTCTATATACACCCAGGTAGAAAAAAGATGTATAGAGATTTAAAGGAACGTTTTTGGAGGGACAACATGAAGAAGGTGATTACTGATTTTGTGACAAGATGTATAGTTTGTCAACAAGTGAAAGCTGGAAGGCAACATAATGGAGGAGTCATTCAACCTCTTCCAATACCTGAGTGGAAAATAGAAAATATTATGATGATCTTTGTCATGGGGCTACCAAAGACTCCTAAAAGGAATGATGCAATTTGGGTCATTGTTGATCGTCTTACTAAGTCATCACATTTTCATTCCATAAGAGAATGTTTACCACTTGAACGTATAGTAATACTATATATTAATGATGTTGTAAGACTTCATGGAGAACCCTTATCGATTGTTTCTGATTGTGATCCCCATTTTACATAAAGATTCGAGAAAAGTCTTCAGAAATCCATGGATACTAAAATTTGTTTGAGCACAACCTACCACCCTCAAACTGAAGGACAATCAGAACAGACTATTCAAACCTTATAAGACACATTGAGATCTTGCTCACTTAATTTAATGGTATGTGGGATCAATATATACCTCTGGTAGAATTTTCCTATAACAATAGCTTCCATTCAAGTATTAAGATGGCACCATATGAAGTGTTATATGGAAAGATATTTCGTACACCAACTTGTTGGGATGATATTGGTGAAAGAAAACTCGTAGTCCCAAAACATGTTGAGGAAAAAATGAAAAAGGTGAAGGTTATCCAAACCCACATTAATGCATCCCAAAGTAAGAAAAAGTGAAATTCTGATAACCGAAGGAAGGATTTGTAATTTCAAGTATGAGACCATGTCTTTTTGATGGTATCTCAATGGAAGGGTGTTCTACCTTTCGGTAAGAAGGGTAAATTGAGTCCCATGTACATCAGACCCCTCAGAATTCTAGAATGAATTGGAGTTGTAGCTTATCATTTGGAAATTACTCCAAGTCTCTCCAAAGTTCATGATGTGTTCCACATATCACTGTTGAGAAAATACATGCCTGACCCAAAGCATGTACTCACCTATGAGGAAATTGAACTGGAACCTGATCTGTCTTACTGTGAAAATCCTGTGAAAATTTGTGATACAAGAGAAAACGTTCTAAGAAACTGGACGACTCGTCTGGTAAAAGTTCTATGGAGAAACTATAAGATGGAAGAGGCAACGTGGGAACTAGAGGATCTTATAATGAAGAACCACCCAAATATTTTTGTGCTGTAGTATTATAGAAATTTTGAGGATGAAATTATTTGAAGGAGGGAAGAATGTAACACCCCAAGCTTCCACGTTACATTTCCCTTCGAATAATGCAATAGCTTGCATTGCACACAGCTTCGAGATTCTAACACACCGCGACCAATCAAACTTGCATTTATGAATATTAATACCCAACTTTTGAAATTATATAAATTTTATCTTTCAAAATTGACATAATTTTGGGATTTGGAGTATCGAAATTAACTTTTGGTGAATTTTTAAAATTTTCTAAAAACTTTCAGTTTTTGATGAATAGTGAAAAACAATGCTTTATTGGTTAAAACCGAATTTTTATTTCAATAATTAGTTAATTTATTATAATTTTTTTAGGTCAAAATAGATACATAATACATATATATGTTCAACGTAAATCATGGGAGTCATTATATAATATGTTTAGATATATAAAATTTTTTCGAGTTATTTACCGTCTTTTACCGACCACCTAGGAGCATTTGAAAATTTGTATAAAACATAATTTTACTGATTTTGTGAGTTAAAATTTAAAATTATGAGAGACACAGTTAATATCAGTATGTAAAATGTGGTTCAATAAGGTGAATATAATTTTTGGTTAATAGTAACTGCTTACTTTTATTTACCATGGTTAAAAGTAAATAGGGAAATTAAGGCTAGAAATAAAATTATAATTACCCTAAAACATGTCCTAATTCTATTGGATAAGTGTAATTAGACCAAAAACATCCTTAAGAATTAAATATTATCCTTTAGTTCCACTTGGATTAGATTAGGAAATTTATTATTATTTTATTTAATGAAGAGTTAAAAGAGATAAAATCAATATTTAATAACTAATCCATTTTTACTATAAGGTTATACATAAGATAAATTCAACTATAAATATTCATTAGAAATCTAAATTTTTTTTATAAATAATTGTTATTTATTTATAATTTATAGTCATAAATAATTAAATTTATTTATGACACAATAATGATGCAGTAATTACCTTATTAAAGAAAGATTAAAATAATTGATATTATAAATATCAAAATAAGTATAATTTGAGACTTTTAATGAAATATATTAATTTTATAGGTTAATATGACATGTTAGGGTTGATTAAATGAATTATTTTCTAAGTAATAATTCTGTTATGAATTAAACCAAAACCAAATACCAAATAGTGTCAAAATTGACATAAAAGAGTTTTTAAAACAAATATTATATTATTAATTAGTATTCTATTCCTAAAATCTATGGATTGACCTAAGGGCTTATATAATATTATATATTTCATTAATGAACCACTTGATTTTCTATTGGAAGTTTATATTATGTTTATTAACCATATAATATAAAAATACCAAGAGACATGGTAAATGTCAAACTATTTAACTAAGAGTTAAAGCTAAATCATAAGTTTAATATGATGACCTAAACCTGTCTAAAACATATTGGTTGAAAGTTTTTCGACCCATAATCACCTTATCCATAAAATAATCTATTTTGGAGCCATTATAAACTGAGTTTATTATAAAATAATATTTCAAGTTTTGTTTAAAGTGACCCTCACCTATCTTATAAAAGGGCACCTCCACTTCTCTCAAATCCACACCTTCAAAGCCATTTGTCTAGGAAAAACCCTGACCAAATGTCCTCTCAATTGTCGTCCCTTCATCCTAGAGTCATTACTTTAGTCATAAATCCAACCCAAGGATCCCTTTTGATCAAATCAGAAGGAAGAGCCCGAAGAAGAAGTAAATATTTCATCACCTCTTTCAAGTTTTGTTCTTCTTCCAATTCCTCTTTATTTGTTATTTAAATTATAAAATAATAACTCCAGTATCTTCTATATAATTTTACGTTATTATAAAAATGATACAACCATATTCATTATTCTATCCATCCTATAAATTACAATGTCACCATACATGTGTACGTACGGATTACCGTCACCACGTCGTGGTGTACTTTGTTATTACAACACTTCATCATTTGGATGGGTATAATAATGAGTATAAATGATGTAAATAATAAATATAAAATGATGATGATTCTGTATATAATATATACCATTCCATTATATTTGATTTTAATATCAAAATAATTATATTTTCACTCGTGCCTAAGTACAGATTACGGTCTCCATGAATGCGATGAGATTCTTTCCCCAGCGTAATCATTTAGGAATAATTTTCATTTTATAATAATAAATAATGTTTATGAACATAATATCATTCTTTATATGAATCAAATACATACTATCCATAACATACATGGATTACGTAACCGATCATATAAAGGAAAATGAATCAGTTAACACCCGAAACGATGATACTAATAAAATATCATTAACAAAGCAATACTAGAAGATAATATATGATATCATATTAAAGTATATTTTTTTTGAATAATTTAATAATAGTTATTTCACCATTATACAAGAGGTTATCCTACAATCAACCAAGTAAAAGTACAAGGTAAGGGTTAATTTCACAATCTCTTTATTATCCGAGATTGTTTTTACGTAAGTATCTACTAGGACCTCTTTATCATCCGCATACATGTTTCTTAAAAATGTATTCCAAAACATTTTTAATATTTAATATACTATGGTTTAAAGTTATTTATACCCTTGTTTGAATTTTTATAAATTTTTTTAAAGGAATATTTCCATCGTTTTCCAAATAAGGTACCCTGTGACCTTTTCGTCAAAATTAAGGTAAGAATGTTTTTTAACTTATACGGCAGGGGTGGCTATTTTCCTCCATTATAACATCGTCGAAGATTCCCTTACAAGATTATAAGAATATTTTAAAAATAAATGTTTTATTTTATATATATAGGACTTTTATATTATTTCAAAATAGAAAGAGATATTTCTCTAAAAAAAGTTTTGATTTCATCTATGTCAACATAATTTGAGGGATTGTAAGATTATTTGAAGTTGATATATTATGATACAAAAATTCCATATTGTATTGAAGTTTTTGTGATATGTTTGAAAGTGGATGTGTTATTTTTATACCATTCATGGTTTATGGACAAGTATTGACATTTCGTATGCTAGTTTTAATACAAATTTTATGTTATGTTTAAACCTTTTCATATGAGAAATACATTGGACTTAGTATGTGATGGGTGGAGCCCGCTATAGCTCCTCGATGCATCTGTAGGTATCATGAGACAAACTAGTATCTTGGTACAAAGCCTTGAAAAAATCGTATTTGTAGTATTGGCACAAGGCCTTGACTATGTGGTTATGAAGTCTCGCATTATGCATTCCATCATTATGGAAGTGGCTATTGATATTGCATGTGATTATTCAACTATTAGAATATCCATGTGAATAATTAAATGGCATTATTTGATTTTATATTTTCCATATTATGATGAAGTTCATGTTTAAAAGGATTTTGTTTTAGTCTTACATTGCCTTAAATATTTATGTTTATTTATGAATATTTCCACTATATTGTTATCCTTACTGAACATCTGAGCTCACCCCTTTCTATGTATTATTTTTTCCAGGATGCGAAGATGTATATTATGACTGAACTACAGGGATAGTATTAGGGATATGAGTGTGGCCAATGGATTCTATGTTGTTTTATTTTTTCATTATATAATGTAATGTAAAACTTATGAATGTATCTAGTATTTCCAAGGCTACTAAACTAATCGGCATTTTGAGACTTGATCTTTTGTGATCATGCCAATGTTATGTAATAATGTGCTGAATCTTGGTAACAAGGGTTGGGGTGTCACAAAATGGATATTATTTTAGGACTCAATATTTTGAAATTATCTAATGGCGAATTTTTCATAATTTTCATAGACAATCGATTTTTTGGGTAAAAACTAAATATCATTTAAATATATAATTCTTTTTAAGACATCATAATGACCCAGTAGTGATTTAATAAAATAATATAAAAGGTATATTCGTCCAGTATATGTTTCACCTTCAAACTATGTGATTTCAAATTTCTTAGATTAATTTTACATTTCCTTAGTGGACCCTCCAAGATATATAAAATATTTTACCATTCTAAAATGATTTCCTTGAGAGTGTGACTCACCTCCCCATAATAAAACCTAATATTTTATTATGATAGGCCATTGGACATATAAAAAAATGTTTTCCAATAAAATTTAGAGAAAAACCATGACCAAAAACTATAGTATGGTTTGTGGATTTGATTAGTTTAATGTATAGTGCCCAAAACTTAAATGATAAATAATTATCTCTCCTTTCCTTCATAAACCATCTCAATATCCCATTTCTCTTCACTCAAACAATTTAAGGCTCTAAAAAACTATACCCTCCTCTCTCTATAATCCTCCAAGGTTACCCCCATCTCCCAATAATCCTCTCTCAAGCCTCTACCAAGCCTTCGAGGTCACACTTCCATGTAAGGGATCCCCACCTTCCTTGCTTCATTATTTATGTTCAAGTTTTCTTATATGTTTATGCCCATTTATTTTCAATTAATACTGTTGGGGTATGATTTTTCACCTCCCCTATAATACACTACATATGTTTGAATGATGATATACCCCATTCTATCTCATCAATGCCTCCCATGTACACCCATTACCATGCTGAAATTGCCTAAGAAATTTCTCTCTTCTCATTTACATTTAAGAAATTATTTTATATTGTGCATCAAAGTACCATTACATATATTGGGATATTATGTTCCATGACCACGTTACCTTCCATTTCATGTATAAATTTTTATATACCCATTTCTACCTCATCATCACATTTTACGATTTCTATTTGACGTTGTTATGCTGCCGAAGTTTCACAACAATTTCCCATGTCAAAATCATCGTGTAAGTGAATATCATAACCTTTTCTCTATAATGGGTATTCACCTCTATGCACATGTACATGTTGATCTAGGACATAAATTTATTTATTCCACATATCTTATTTTTTGAATAAATTATGTTGTTTAATGATTCTATGTTTTGTGGTCTATGTGGCACATTTATACATGAAATGTAATGATTAATACGAGTGCACCCTGATAGCACTCAAATGCATGGGGTAAAGAATATTATTATTATATGTCATGTTCAATGAGTGTTGACTCATTATATTTCATGTGAAATGAGGGTTTACTCATTATAATTCATATGAAATGAGGTTTTAATCATTCTCCATGTGCAATGAGCCCAGTCTCATTCTAATATCATGTTAAATGTTGTTGCCACATATCCATGTTATGCTAATCACGGTATATCATGCCTTTATGTTCCTATTTCTATTATGATACATTGATATTCCTAATTAATAACATGTATTTTATTATTCTTGTTATGCCTTGTTTACTCCCTTTCTAATATTTATAGCTCACCCTTTTCTTATGTATGTCTTTAGGTTTTCTCATGCAATGTTAAGTACGAAGGAATTTTGTGGTCATGTAAAAGAATTTTTCAATAAAGATGTTGTATTTTATGTTCTATGTTTTTATGTAATGTTCCTAATTTCCCAAGACACTAGATCTCTCGATCCTCAAACTTTTATTATGTGAAAAGTTATGTAATAAATCATGTTGAAGTGTGTAATAAAGAGTAGGGTTATTATAGTCATTGTCACCACGTATGTTAAAAATTTATATTTTTCTCATTAAGTAAAATGATTCATAGAAAAATAATTATTTTGAAAACAATTTAATGAAATTAAAAGTACAAGATATTGAATATACATTATATAATTTATGGTCATTTATAAATCAAAATATGCCTCAATGAAAGGAGATTAAGACGAAGTCCATTACTTGAGTCTGATTCATCACGTACAATTGTTATCTTCCGGAATAATAAATTTAGGTTAATTAATAATTTCTTTATAAAATTTTCCACATTTATTATTCCTTTTATATCACTTATTTCCATGTTATAAAAATTACATAATCATTTCTGTTCATATCAGGTGTTTTGTCAATATTCTGTACATGAGTCCAAAATGAACATGGTTTTGAGGACATTAGTCCATGTGGTCATAAGTACATCATATATAGAATAATATTCAAGATATAATAATCAATTTTATACATTAATAATACTGTTTATATGAAACCATTTTTTATTGTTATGAAAAATGAAAAAAGTTATATTCATGAAGATGATAGGCTTTACGTACGCATGATTAACATTTTCATTTTTCATTGATCATTATGGAAAGAAGGTAATTATAATTTTATATTTCCAGAAATATAATAAATTTATTATCATAATAATAATTATTTAAATATACTTATATATATCGTATAAGTGATTTGGTGAATAAAAATGATTCACAACGCTTTGTGGAGGTGATAGTTCACGTGTACGCACAAACATCGTTATTGTTTTTATGTACATGGAAGGTAAGAAAATAATTGACATGTTATTATTTTAAAATGATAAATATTTAATTAATGTAACATATGAATATTAATTCCATCATTATATATGATATTGATATACAGTAATTGAAAACTAACAAAATCATTTCGTGGAGGTGATAATTCACACAAACACATGAATGATTAATTCCTTTCCCATTTGATGTAAGTAGAGATGTATTTAGGGGATGAAATTGAAATAATAACATCTAAGTGTGTTAATGATACTATATTTTTTTCGTCATCATGGTTGGAGGTGAATTGAATGAAGCAGAAGAAGAAAGAGAATTGAAATACTGAAAGAAAATGATACCTCTTCTTCAGTTGATCACCTTTTAAGAACACCTTGAAAACTCAAAGAAGGTTGTTCTTACTAAACTAAACCCTTACTAATGAGGGGAGGGATTCTAGGAAGGTATTTTGGTAGATATTGGACTAACCAAATGGTATTTAAGGTGTTAGTATTAGAGAAGAGGGAGTGTCTTTTTAAAGGAGAGGGGAGGGACACCCTTGGAAACACTTAAAATATTAAATTAATATAAATTAATTCTTTATTCCAAATACTTAAAAATATATATATGTTGAATGTAAGATGTGGATAGTTTGAAATAACCTTATATAATAATGTTTATACACGTATTGAATTTATTTAAAACATTATCTTTTCGGATTACACAATTATTCTTTTTTAATTTTAATTGTTAAATAAATATTATAATTATTAAGAGACTATTAATTTTACTTATATGGGGTAAATTTCACATAATTTCACACTTAATAATCTTGTAGACCGTACCATAGTCATTTTGTAATTTTGAAATATTTTTTGGATATTTAAATAAATTAATTAATTACTATTTCTATAAAACACCAATTTTGTCAATATTTACACTATTCAATTTATTGAATTTAAATAAAATAAAACAAAGATATAACTTCAAAAAAACCAATTAATAGTCATATAAAATGCTATATGAACCTATAAAATTTTTATATGAAATAAATTATGTCAAATAATAATTATTTTAATATTTATAATATTATTTATTTGATTCCTTCATTAATTAGGCAATCAATGAGTCATCATTATGTCATAATTAAATTTAATTATTTAATGTCTAAAAATTATAAAAAATAATCCATGATGTATGAAATAATTTTTATTTCTAATTAATATTTATATTTAGTGATATAACTTATATAAACCCATATTAAAATTGCTTTAGTAAGAAGATATATGTTTGTAACATATTTTCCTTTTATTTAAAAGTTATAAGTGTCATAGTCACAACCAAGTAGCTTTAAAAGGAACAATTTTCATCCCATGGGTTTTCTTGGTCATCCATATCTCATCTAATAGAATTAGGAAATGTTATATGGTAGTTTTATATTATTATAATATGATGTTTTCCCTTATTTACCTCATTTACCCTTTAACCATGGTAATTAAAAACAATTACCAAAGTTACTATTCATAATGAAAAAATATAAAGGGACCTATTTACATAATTTGGAACATAAAAAAACCATTTTTCAAATTTATAAACATTGAATTTGTAGTAATTAATTTAAAATTAATTTCTTTTCTAAAAATGCGAAAACATGTTTTTTTAAAGTAAAAACCATCAAAATATTGACATGTGTTTCAGTCAAATTTAAATGTGAAATTACTTATAATAACCAATAATGGATTAAATGATAAAAACATAATTAAAATACACATTAACAATAATTAAAAGGATAACCTTACTATATAAATAAATTAGACAAAAAAGGAAGTTTTGAATTAAAATGTAGTATTTTTTACTATTCATTAAATTATGTATTTAATTAGAAAAATATCAAAATTACGACCGAAGTAAATTTTGATGTCCTTATTCTAATTATGATGTTTATTTTGTCAAATAGATCTTATAAAAGTGAAATAAACTATATTTAAAAAACATTTCTCCATCAAAAGGCGGTAATAATACCTTTTATAAATATTAGAGTATTTTATGCTTAAAATTGTATTTATTCTCATTTGAAGCCTCTAAACATTATTTGATGAATGTAAAAAATATTTAAAAAACTTTTCTAAACATAATATAGTTAGTTCTGTTCATTCTCACCAATACAATGGCTAAGTTTTAACTACCACTTAAAATAATAATATTAATAATGAATTGTTTTTCTGTATAACTCAGTTTTGTGCGCAACGTAAGATTTCATAGAAACCTATTGTTGCGTGTCAAGTATGATATCAGGAAAAGCATCCCATTTTATATGAAATTTATTTCTACTTTATAAATATTAATAGATATGAAAAAGTATTATTCTATAAATAAATGAGATGTTACATCCTTCTTTGATTTTGGAAATTTCATCCTTGCAATTTTATTTACTTATCAAATTAGTGGGGGTATTTATACCTCATAGAGTTTTCAGAATCCCATGTTTCCTCTTCAACTATATGGTATTTCTAAAGAAACTTAATATGATGAATCACCTTATATTACCACACTTTCTCTCTATGTAAAAGATTTGGGATGGGATGTTCCTCACAAGAAATATTATTTTCTAAGAACACTACTTGGGGACTCAAAACATGAGATGGATCCGACATATTCTTTATGAATATTCAAACATGAAAAAAATTGTGTACCTGGGATTAAATTAGAGGTATATCCGCATTGTAGGAAATTGATCCAACTTTCTCCAGGATTTCATAGGTTCCAATGAACTGTGGACTCAGCCTTCCAATATTTCCAAAATGCATAACCCTTATCCATTATGAAACTATGAGAAATACATGATCACTTACCTCAAAAGAATGATCTCTCCTCCAATTATCCACATAATGTTTCTACCTACTCTGAGCTATCCTTAAATGTTTTTGAATCAACTGAAATTTTTCTGCCATCTCTTATTAAAATTATATTCCCATGAACTTCCTTTCACAAACTTTATCCCAAAAAGATGTATTTTGACATCGCTTTCTATATAATGTCTCAAATGGTGCCTTCATTATAGTGTAATGAAAACTGTTTTTATAGGAAAACTCAACCAAATAAAGATTTTCATCCCAAAATACATGGTAATCCATTGAACAAGAAGGTAGTATATCCTCCATAGTCTGAATTGTTCATTTTGAAAACCCATATCTTTATGGATGAAAAGATGAACTAAAATTTAATCAATTTTCCAATGACTTTTGAAGGCCCTTCCAAAAGTTATAAGTGAACCTGGGATCATGATCATATACAATGGAGAGGGGAACTCCATGTAACCTGAAAATTTATTTAATATACAATTAATAATGTTGATATAGAGAAAATGTATCTCGAATTGGAAAAAATGAGAATATTTACTCAATATATCAAAAATAACTCAAATAGAATTGTTACCTTAATAAGTCCTCATTAAGTACTCTATTAAATATATTGATATATTTTCCCATTTACACTCTAGTATTGGAAAAGTATGAAGCATCCATTTCGGTAACTATCACTTATATTTAACCTATTGAAAATTCAAACATTTCCTAATAAAGTTATCCATATCTCTTTTCATTCCATCCAACTAGTAATACTTCTGAAGATCTTTGTACATCTTAGTACTTCATGGATGAACTGAAAATAGAGAACTATGAGTTTTACATAATAACTATTTCTTCAACTGTATATCACAATGAACACATAATGTATTTCAAAACCACAAAACACAGTCTTTATCAATGTTAAATTTAGGTAACATACCCTTCTTATCCAACTCTTCCTTTTTATGAAACTCACTATCATCCTTCTGCAATTTCTTAATACCATATAATAGAGAATATTTGATTGAAAACTAAAACAAAATAGTGTAATTTAAGGAACCAACAACTTCCATTCCAAATTTCATTAAATCATTAATCAATTCATTACATTCCTAACATAACATGGTTAATATAGCATTACATATTCGACTCAAAGCATCAGCCACTTTGTTTCCTTTTACAGGATGGTAATGAATCGTGTATTCATAATCCTTGAATAATTATAGTTATCTTCTCTGTACCATGTTCAATTCATATTTATTAAATATATACTTCAAAATAATATGGTAAGTATATAATTCACATTTTAATCCAAAAATATGATGCCTCCAAATTTTTAATGGAAAAATAATAGAATCTAATTTCAAATCATGTGTAAGGTACTTTAAACACTTGATTTTTAAACAAACGTAAAGCATAAGCAATTACCTGGTCATTATACATTGGGAAATAACCAATTCCTTTCATCAAAGCATCAATTTAGATATAAAAATAACCATTTCTAGAAGGCAGTTCCAAAATTGAAGCATTCACCAATATTCTTTTCAATTCCAGAAAACATTCGTCACATTATTTTGTCTAGATGAACTTAACACCTTTTCGAGTTAACTTAGTTAGTGGGATTGATAACCATGAAATATTTTCAACAAACCTGCAGTAATAAATTCCTAAACCATGAGAACTATGAATCTCAGTTATATATGTGGTGCTTTTCCATTCTTCAAAAACGTATATTTTAGTAGGATCAACAATTATGCCATATTTAGAAACAATGTGACCAAGGAATGGAAATTTTTTGTAACCAAAACTACCACTTTCTTAATTTCCCATTTAGTTTTTTTTCATTTAACGTTTTCCATAAAACCTTTAAATGAATTTCATAATCCTATTTACTTTTAGAATATACCAAAATATCATAAATAAACACAACCACAAACATATCCAATAACTCATGGAATATTCTATTATTAAGATCCATGAATACATTGGTGCATTAGTTTACCCAAAATTCTTAACTACAAAGTCATAATGGTCATATCTAGTATGAAATGTGTTCTTCAGAATGTCTTCTTCATTTACTTTCAACTGATGGTACCCCGACCTCAGGTCAACCATCAAAAAATACTGAGCTCCATGGATCTGATGAAAAAAATCATCGATATGAGGAAAATGATACTTTTTCCTAACAGTGATGTTAATAATGGAACTATAATCAATGAAAAGTCTCATTGAACCATCATTATTTTTAACAAATATGATATGATCATGACATAGTGATGATCTATATCCAATAAAAACTTTATCTAATAACTCCTAAAATTGCTTCTTTAACTCTAAAAGTTCAATTTGATCCATTATATAAAGGGGTTTTGAAATTTTCTTTGCATCGGGAACCAAGTCAATGGTAAATTCAACATACCAATCATGTATAATACCCGGAAAATCATCCATAAAAACATTAAGATACTCATTTACCACCGAAACATCATTAATTTGAATAGTGCCTTTGTTTTAAAAAATATGTTAAAGGTAACATTCATTTTAATATTTTACTAGTTTCTCGGCCTCTTGATATATTATCAATAGTAAGGGTTCATTTTTTTACACAAACTGAAAGTCTTTCTGAAAAGTAAATTTTTTATCCCTACATTCAAACTTTGAATAGTAAATAAACATCAAATCCATAACCAGAATAACATCAAACTCTAATAGAGGAAAAAATTTATGTTTTACATGTAGATTCATTCCACAGACATAGATATGAAGATTCTTATAATTGTTTTGCCCCAAAATTTCCCCCAGCTATTTTTACCATATGTTATGGATTCATTTCCTGAGATGGAATTCCCAATTAATTAAAAAACTTCTAAGAAATGAAAGAATGTGCAAATGATGAATCAAACAACACATTGGAATAGTCTAAATAAACAATGTACCTAATACCACATCATTTTTTTGCCCAATATCCATTGAAGTAGTTGCAATGGTTTTTACCACACCTTCTTCTTATACTCTGGATGCTTCCCATAATTCAAATTCTTCATCGAACACTCATTCATATAATGACCCATCTCATTAAATTTAAAACATTTCACTGACTGTATATCGAATTTTGTCTTACCATTAGCATTTTCAGTGCAGTTATGAGCCTTAGGATTCATTTTACCACATTAGAATCACCTAACTACGTTCAAAAAGAATTTACCTGTGTGATTTTTACCACAATTTTTTCAATCAGTCACCTTAATTTTTTTTATCATCAGACATTTTTTAATAATTTTTATTATTGGTCTACCATCTCAACCTCTTATTCTGGTTGTTTTGAAAGAAGATATAATCATAGAAAAACTCTATGTCCACTTTCTCTGCACATCAAAAAAGTTTTTCATAACTATTTAACTCACGAGAATCCAATTCCTTTTAAGACTATGGCATTAATACTGAGTAAAAATGATTGATTTTACTATCAATATCCAATATGAAATTTGGATCATGCCTTTATAGTTATGTGAATGTTTCTTCATAAGTATCCACTAAGTCATCCTCCTTACTCAATTTGAAGAATTTTTTTCCTTCCTAAGTCAAAGCTCCATAGGAAAATATTTCTCAAGAAACATACCTTTGAAATAATCCAAATAAAGAGCATCAAACTCCAAAATAAAAGTATTATATTATTAACTGTCGACCACCACTGATCGATTTCACCTTAAAATGATAAATAGTATGAGTAAGCTTTTGATTTCCTGAACACCCCATGATATCAGAAATCTTTTCTTGGGATTTAATCCACTTTTCAACTAGAAAAGGGTAAGATGATCCTCTAAATAATGGAGAATCTTGCCTCATGAAATGCGCCACTATAGACATGTTTCCCTGTGGTTAATTTCTCTGATCTCATGCATTGATAGGACCACCATTTATATCCTGAGTCAAATTTTCCATCACTACAACAAACTATTAATTTTTTATTCTAACTATCTCAAGTTTATAATTTATAAGGTTCTTTTACTCTGGATTCCATCTCAGAAAGCTACTCAGTTTCCTCTGTCAAAAATCATTCTGAATAGAAATATCTTAGATGAACCAACATGGTAATATTCAAATGATAAATAATTTCAATTTTACCCTAAAGTAAAATAATTTATGGATATTATATTAACATTATCATTACCCTTAAAGTTATCTAAACTAGCTTATAATACCAACTATAAGTCCCCTTGCCTTAAATATTACATAATCTTGTTTAAGTCATGAATTCAAATTGATGATATTTTTAGGATTAGATATTTATATAATTAGTCCATAACTACTACATTACATCTAAAATATTACAATGTAGACAATTCTATATTCTATCAATTTTTTCATAGTCTAAAACATTTCATAATACAACATTAATCCTTTTTATTGAAAAAATATTCATAACACTCATCTTGATTTCTTCCTTCCTCTTACTTGTCCTTATACCCTATGGAAAAAAATTCAAAAACATTGGATGAGCACACAAAGCCCAGTAAGGGATTAAATAAGGAAGGAAAATCTTAGTCCATGAATATTTATAAACCCATGAATATATAAGAATCATTAAAGCTTCATAGAATTCCTAAATCATAAAGGTAACTAGTGGAATCAAATTCATACATACATTGTAGTTTTCACAGCTGTATAGGGAGTAACCTTTGTGGTTACGTTTGGAATACCCATCATTGTATATTCCCTAAATATCGTAGGATAAAACTTATCGTTTAATTCCATCTCATTAGCTAATTAATTAAAGAGATATCACGATCTCACCTGCCTTCAGTTTATCATGGAACCACCTGAATACATAATCAATTCCCATGAACCATAACACAGTCATAACGCATATACCATGAATAAAGGAAAAAAATATCCAAATTGAAATCAAGGGATATAATTTTCTGATATAATAAATTCATTATCAAAACCATTTCCAATACTAAAATACCTAAAAAAGAATATTGTATTTTCATTACTTTTAAAAACATTATGTCTTATAGAATGAGCCAAATACAAAATAATGGTAATGATGGTGGAATCATCGTTTTCACCAAGTATATGAAAAAAATTCCTTTTTTTGTTTAGTAAAATGCTTCATAAGAAAAACATTACTTATGAAAACATCTGAAATAAATAAAAATTAAAAGGGGTTGAATATACACCTTATAAAATAAGGTCGTGTATGAATCAAAATGTGCCTAAATAAAAAGAGTTTGAGATAAAGTCCCTTACATTGTGTCTGAATCATCACGTACAATCGTTATATTAATGAATAATAAACTTAGGTTAAATTTATGTTTCTTGAGAACCTTTTTCAATTTTTTATTCCTTTTATATCACTTATTACCATGTTATAAAAAATACATTATTATTTAAGTTCATATTGGATGTTTTGTCGATATTTTGTACATGAGTAAAAAATGAAGAAGGTTTTGATTTCATTAGTCCATGTGGTCAAAATTCCATCATTTATCGAATAGTATTCATGAAAACATAATAAATTTTATTCATTAATAATACTTTAGAAATAAAAATATTAATTTTGGTTATGAAAAAAGAAAAATGTTATATTCATGTATACAGCAGGCCATACGTACGCATGAGTAATGTTATCATTTTTCATTGATTGTTATGGAAATAAGGTAATTATCATTTTTCTTTCCAGAAGGATCATATAATTATTATCCCCATAATAATCATTTAAATATACATATATATATATATCATAAAAGGTATGTGGGTAATAAAAATGATTCTCATCGCATCATGGAGGTCATAGTTCACACATATGCACGAACGACATTATTGTTTTTATGTCCATGGAAGGTAAGAAAATAATTGAAATATTATTATTTAAAAAATATAAATATTTCATGAATATCACATATGAATATTAATTCCATCATTATAACTGATCTTAATAGACATTAATGTAAAACGGACTAAATCGATCCGTGGAGGTGATAATTCACATGTACGCACGAATGATAAATTCCATTCCAATTTGATAGAAGTAGAAATGGATTTTTGTGATGGTATTAACATAATAACATCTTATCATATTTGGGTTACTAGTGTTATTATCTTATCATGGTTGTATGAGACTTGAAGGAAGTGTAAGAAGAAATAAAATTGAAATTTTTTAAGAAAACGATACCCCTTCTTCGGTTGATCACCATTAAAGAAAACCTTAACACCTCAAAGAAGGGTGTTTTATATAAACTAGAGACTTAATAACATGGGGGTATTCTAGGATTGTTTTTGGGAAGATCTCTGAAAAAAGGGATTTGGAAGCATGATTATTATAGAAGAAAGGGTACCTTGTTAGAGGACAGGGGAGGGGCAACATTGGAAACACATAAAATATTAAATTAATATAAATTAATTGTTTATTCAAAATGATTTAAACATGATATATGTAAAAGATAATATGAGGATAGTTCTAAATCACCTCATTCAATAATTTTTAGGCACGTATATGATTTATTTTAATCCTTATATTTTCGGTTTACCCTTAATTAATCTCTTTTAATTTTAATTGTTGTAACAACATTATAAATATTAAGAGAATATAAATTTCAATTATATGGGGTGAATTTTGCATAATTAAAAATATAATTAACTTTCAGACCTTATGATAATGACTTTTTAATTTTAAAATATTTTTTGGATTTTTAAATAATTTAATAAATTGTTTTTTTATAAAATATCAATTATTTCAAATTTTACACAATTTATTTTATTGAATTTAACTAAAATACTGCAAAGAGATAACTTCAAACCAAACCATTTAATTATCTCATAACTTGTTATATTAACCTATAAAATTAGTTTATAACATAAATTATTTCATATAATCTTTATTTTAATATTTATAATATTATTTATTTTATTCCTTCATTAATAATGCAATCACAGCATCATCATTGTGTCATAATTAAATTTAATTATTTTATTTATAATGTTTATATATAAGATATCATGATGTAGGAAATATTTGTATCTTTATAATGACTGTTAATAGTTGAAGATATCACTTATATAATCCCATATTAAAATTCTTTTTGTAAGAAGATATATGTTTATAACATATTTTCCCATAATTTAAAAGTTATAATTGTCATAATCACACCAAAGTGGCCTCTTAAGCCCAAATGTCCATCCCATGGGTTTCCTTGGTTGACCATATCTCATAAAATATGATTTAGAGTAGTCTTAGGGTTGTTATTTGTTATTATTAAAATATTTTTACACTTATTTTCCTGATTAACCGTTTAACCATAGTAAATAAACATAATTATCAATGTTACTATACATTATGAAATAAAATAGTAGGGGCCTACTTACATAATTTTGACATTTTGATCTCAACTTTTGAAGCCATTTTTTATAATTAAAAACACATTATATTTAGTAAATAATTGAAAAATAACTCACATTTTCAAAACGAGAAAAAGTGTATTTTTAATTAAAAACAATCAAAAGATTGACATGTGTTAATATCAAATTTCAATGTGAAATTACTTCCAATGACTAAAACTGGATTAAATGATAAAAGAATAATTCAATTAAACTTTAAAACCAATTTAAAGGTTAACGTAAATATATAAATAAACAAGTAGAAAAAAATAGTTTTGAATTAAAATGATGTATTTTTTCACTATTCATTAAAATATGATTTTCATCCGAAAAATACCAAAATTTCAACCAAAGTAAATTTTTATGTCTCTATTCTAAAGAATAATTTTTTTTTCAAATATAACATATCAAAGTAAAAAATACTATATTTAAAAATGTTTCTCCATCAATTGGTAGTAAAACTACCTCTTAAGAATATTAGAGTATTTTATGCTTAAAATTAGATTTATTATTATTTTAAACCCCTAAATTTTATTTGGTGAATATGAAAATATTTAAAAAATGAGTTTAAAAATAATATTGTTAGTTCTATTTATCCCCCCCCCCCGAATAAAATTGATAGGTGTTTTATACCATTTAAAATAACAATATAAATAATGTATTATTTTTCGGTGTAACTCAATTTTGAGTGAAACATAAGATTTTAGAAAGACTCGTTGTTGCATATTGGGTAAGAAATCGGAAAAATAATCCCCTTTTAAGTAATATTAAAAACTAATTCCTAAATATTAATAGAAATGCAAAATTATAATTCTATAAATAACTGGGATGTTACATATGTTTTCATGGATTTATTGACTAGTGTTTTCATGGAATATCTTGATAAATTTGTTGTGGTATTTATTGATGATATCCTAGTATACTCAAAAAGATATTAAGGCCATGATAATAAATTATGTCTCATCTGAAAACAATTAGAAGAAGTAAATTATATGGGATGTTTAGAAAGTGTGAGTTTTGGCTTCAATGAGATTCTTTTCTTGTCCCTATTGTCTCTAAGGATGGAATCATAGTTGTTCATGTTTTGATAAAGGCAGTTCATGAATTGATTACTCCTTGAACATAACTAAGGTATATAGTTTTATTGGTTTGGCATGTTATTATTGGAATTTTGTTACGAACTTATCCTGTTTATCCAACTCGTTAACTGAGCATACTCATAAAGAAGTAACGTTTGTATATAAAACAATATGTGAAGAATGTTTTGAAGAATTAAAGAGGAGATTACTGGATGATCTGATCCTAACTCTACCATTGAGAAATGGTGGATTTTTGACCTATAGTGATGCATCAAAGAAAGGACATGGTTGTGTTCTTATGAAAAATGATAGAGTTATTGCCAATGCATCACGGTAGTTAAAAATTCAATAACAGAACTCTCCAACTCATGATCTTGATTTAAAATCTTTAATCTTTTCTATGAATATATAGAGACACTATATCTATGAAGAATGTTTTGAGATATATATGGATCACAAGGTTTAAAATATATCTTCTCATAGAAATAACTCAACATGAGATAAGGGAAATGGCTTGATCTACTCAAGGATTACAATATTTCCATACACTACCACCCATGAAAAGAAAATAAGGTAGATAATTCATTGAGTAGGAAGGATCGTGGAGTTTCAAAAAACTGATAATTGATAAGGATCCTATGTACATGGATATAGTGATGATAGATATTGGAATTAATAATGTAGGTGAAACATCACAACTTTTTCAATTGGTTTCCAACCATATCTATTTGAAGTAATTAAAACTTCTCAATCTAATGATGAGAATATTCAAAAGAAAATTACAGGTGTGAATGATGGGAAGTTGGATGACCTCATGTGTGAATATGGAATTTGGAAATTTTGGAAGAGGATATGTGTTCCCTCTATACATGAGCTGAAAAGGAAGTTAATAGATGATATCAATAGCTTGGATTTCTTTATAGAACATAGTATCACTAAAATCTATAAAGAATCGAAGGAACCTTTCTGGTGGAACAACATGAAGTGGGAAATTGCTGATTATGTATCAAGATGTTTAGTCTGAATAAAAGTGAATGCCGAATAATAACATCCTAGAGGCGTCATGAAACCTATAACAATTCCTACATTGAAATAGGATGACATAATTATGGATTTTTTCATTGTATTAACCAAAACACAAAGGAATAATGATGTAGTATGGGTAATTATTGATCATCTTACAAAATCTACACATTTCCTTGCTATAAGGGATGATTTTCCACTTGATGACCTTGCATGACTCTATATCAATAACATTGTGAGAATTAATGGAGCATCTCTTTCAATTATTTCCGATCTTGATACGCAATTTACATTAAAATTTTGGAAAAGTCTTCAAAAATCTTTTGGTGCTGAATTTAGTTTGAGTACTTCTTATCACCCTCAAACTGATAGGAAATCATAAAGAACGATCCAAATATTAGAAGAAATATTTAGATCATGTTCACTTTACTTTTAAGGTATATAGGATTAGTATTTACCTTCTATATTTTTCCTATAATAATATATTCCATTCTAGTATTCAAATGGCACCATATAAAGCATTGTATAGAAAGCGATATTGTACAAGAACATGTTGGGATGAAGTTGTTGAAATGAAGCTTAGGGTTTCTGATATTTTTGAGGAAACAACAACGAATGTAAAGACTACTAATACCTATTTCAAAGTATCACATGGCAGGAAAAATAGCTATGAAGATAATAGAAGAAAGGATTTTTAATTTCAGGAGGGTGATCACATTTAATGAAAGTATCTCTATGGATGGGTGTAATAATATTTGGGAAGAATGGGAAAATGATCCCTAGGTAAAATGGTCATATAGAAATTCTAGAGAGGGTTGGAGGTATGGATTATCTTTTGGCGATGCCAACTATCCTTTCCAAAATACACAATGTATTACATGTCCCATTATTTAGAATGTACATTATAAACCTAATGCATGTCCCCACTTCTGAAGGTATAGAATGGGAACCTAACATATCTTACTCTGAATAGCATATCTATATTCTAGAAACTAAAGAACGACTACAGAGGAATTGGATGACTGGACTTGTAAAGGTTCTAAGAAAAAAACATAAAATTGAAGAGGTAATGTGGGAGCCGGGGGACCTTATGATTTAAAACTACCCAAATCATTTTATGAGGTGACATTCTGGTAATTTTGAGGGAAAAATTTCTGTAAGGAGGGAAGAATGTAACACCGCAAGGAATTAAAAATAAATTTAATATAGAATGAATGAAACACTAAGTCACTATGAATAAAACAATTTTTTTATAGACTATAGTTGTAACCAAGCTATTAAACCTAATTTTCCTCTTCTATGAGTTGATTTTTTAAAAACTAACATACATGGTTTTGTTCAATAATAAATTTAGAGTCTGAAGGATCAACTTACTTTTTTCGGTGAATAGAAAGTTAACCCTTATGAATAGTAATGCTACCCTTGTAAGTATTAATGTTTCCCATATTAACATTAATATGACCATTATAGATAGAAACCTAACCCATATAAGTATAAAAAATTAGGAACCTTATAAATGAGAGTGAATATTTTAAAAATTATTTTATAATAAGTTAGTATTTTTGGGATTAATAAATATTTAATTAAAATTTTAAATTAATAAATTGGTAGAATTCATATTCATAAAATTTATTTATAAATAAATATTTTGTTGTCCTATTATTTTAGGAAAATTTACTGAGGCCATTGTTAATTATTTAGTGTATTATAAAATCATTTGTAGTTTTAAATACTGCATTTTTTGACTAAAAGATGATTTTGTTAAAAAGTTAAACATAAAATATTTAGATATTAATTATATTTAAATGCATCATATTTTTTTACTCTAAATTTTAAAAAATGGGTACGATGAATTTTTGGTGTTTTTATAAAATAGATGAATTTTTGGTGAATACTAAGATATGACAATTTAAAGTGTAAATACATTATAAGATAAATACACTATTACTTACACCATAGATAATGTAATAAACCATTAGTATCATATAAAATGATCTTATTACTATTTGTTTTCCACAAGAATCAAACACTATTGCTTGTCATGAGAAAATTAATACAATAATGAATAAGATATTCAAAAATCACCCCTCTCCTCCACTATAAAAGCCACCCATCACTCCCTATTCTCCTAACATCTCTAAGGCTTGAAGAATCTCAATGTTCTTCCCATATACCCATGTACAAGAGATCTTGTTCTTGGATGAAAACTAAAATAAATACCCTTTGGTAGGTAATCAAGGAGTATTATCAAAGCGGTTAAATCCTCTTTGTTTTCATTTTATTTTATTTTCATGTTCCTTCATTATTTATTTTTATCTTCTCACCTCCTCTATCCAAATGACCATGAAAACTATAGTATCATTTATATAATTAAATTAAAAAATTATAATGGAATATACATCATCAATATCATTACACTATCTCTTTTATTTTAACAATTAAATCGTCGTATGAGATGTAACAACTTACAAACATTTTGGATGACAACGTTTTGTTTTTCAATTTCTCCCTCAAGGCTATTCATGAAACCATTTTAATGGTTGATATAGATTTCAAAATTTAAATTATACCCATTTTTATGTTCTTGAATTAACATATTTAGTAAATATTAACCATAAAAAAATGTTCATAATGATAAATATTGGCCATAATAATCTAAACGATTATCAATAAATGAATTATCTAATGATTCATCCTCATAATATATAAAAGAATTATATATATAACCATTTAAAATTTTCTATGTTCATTAATAACATTAATTTATATTTCTAGATAATTATATCCATTCAACATGAACTCCATTAATTATAATCAAGCGAACCGATCATGAAATCAAGGAACAAACACTCCAGAATAACAGAATTCAATCTTATAACTCATTAAAAAGATCATAGATGAACTTAATAAAAAGTTATTGAATAAAATATATGTATATAAGGTTATTAATTAGTTAATTAATGTATTTAATTTTTTTATCCATGATTTTAAGTTCAAGTGATATCACATTCAGACATAAGGTAGGGGTTTTCTAAACAAACCTCCATTTTCATTTGGGTTACTCTTATTCTCTACTCTCCTCAATTATTTTGTTATTTATTCTTATATTATACTTATATAATCTTTTTAAATTTTTTATATTTTTTTACCAAAAATAATCATTCATTATTTTATGTAGAGATACATTCTTTAAAAATATGTTTAAAAAATTCATCCCGAAATACAAGGTCGACTCAAGGGAATTTCTCGAATTCAAACCTATTTTCAAGATCACTCAATAAAATACTTTTAAAAACCATTATTCTTATAAATAACTAATTTTATGAAAATCTACCTTAATTTTATTCGCGTTTTATACAATTATTTCTCCAAAATAACTCTTCTTTTCAAAGTAGAAGAGTTTTTTCCCATGAATTTCCCAATGATTTTATAAGAGTATTTTCACCTATTTCAACATTCTTGTTGGTTCATATGGTTAAATGGGTTTAATGTTTTCTGATATCATCCACCATATATTATTGAATATTTTATGATTATTTTTATGGTGTATGTGTTATCTTGATACCATTCACCTTATTACTCTGAATTATTAGTGTTTAAAATTACTTATTGGGGAAAGTTATTTATATTTCCTATGTTTGTTTCAACATGAATATATATACTTTTATTTTTATCCCCATTCATACTATGAATTGATTGGACATAGTAAGTGATTATTAGAGCCCGCTATATCCCATATACTCATCAGTAGGACTCATAAGACAAACTAGTTTGGTTTTTACTCGTTTATGTACGGTCTTGGAACAAGGACCTGATAAAATGATTATGATGTATGTCATTATGAATTCCCTCAATATGAAACTAGTAATTGATTTTCCATGTTGTTATTCATCTATCAGAATACAAATGTATATGTTTTATTATGGAATTATTTATTTAGCTCTAATTCCTTCCATATTATTCTCAAGTTTATTTTGAATTGCATATATACTTTTAATTATTCACCTTGTCCTATTTTTTATATTTCCTATATATTTTTTACCCTTACTGATAATATGAGATCACCCCTTTCATATGTTTTATTTTTCATTAGGTAATGAATACGTATATTATGAATGAATTTCAGCTAAAATATTATATTTTCAGATGTTGCCAATGGGATTCATATGTCGTATTTCATTTCAAGTTATAATGTTGAACTTATGTGTGTATATGGTTTCCAAAACTATAAAAATACATGGTCCTTTTGTATGAATCTTCCTTATTAATATTCTAGTTAAATAAAACAAGGCACAAAATTTTGGAAAATGGTGTCAGGTCCTTACAATATTCATAAATCATTCTTTTTTTGCTTTATCATATAATTATGATATCATTTTTCTCAAGTTGTATTGATCACTATGATAATTCACATTTTGAATTAAACATTATTATTCTGTTCCTCATATATGATATTTTACTCTCAAATCATTTTTTCAGATCCCATTTTTTAAACATTCAATTTTATGGCTCAAAATATACTAACCCCTATAATGATGGGTTACAAAACTAGTGCATCATAATAGATGCATTGTAAAAAGATGATAAAACATGATAGAAATGATGAGAAGAGTGAGAATGTTTTATATGTCATCACATTGTGAGGTGACATGTACTTTCATGGAATTATGGGTAGGTCTTATGAATCTACCAAATATATTGATAGGGGGTTCTCAATGAAACACTATATATTTTGCTATATACACCCCTAAAAGTGGTTCATAATATTAGTTGGAGTTTAATGTATGTATAGTTCATAATATTTGAGTTAATACGATGTAACGTTTTCAATGATGTGACATTTTTTATGATATAAAGGTGATTAGTATATCAAGAATGCAGTGGTTTCATCATGGTTAATAGGACTACAAGCTTTGGTTACAATAAAGTGATTCATTATAGTGTTAAACCAGTGGGACAGTAATTTTGGCATGACTGTATAACTCAAACCATGACTCTGTCAAACCATATAGGTGAATATATTTTTACTCAAAGAATTACATATGGAAAATATTCATGGTAGGGGTTAATTTTTAGATTTTGAAACCTAAAAGAAAATATAAAAAGAAAATAAAAATGCACCAAATTTTTATAATAGTTCATCTCAATGGATCCAATGTCTACACTTCATGCCCATTTACTCGTTAATATGCATTATATTCACTGAAACAACCAGATGTTATTAGAAATAAAAACAACAATTACAATATTCTATTTATGGTGGAATAACTATCATGATAGATCATGGATTTAAAAATAGAATTCACAATGAAATTATAGTCCATTACCTTTTATGGTGGTATAATCAATACATAACTTTCTTCATTTCCGTAAACTTTTAAAAAAATAATTATAGTTCAGTGGAATAGATATAAGATACATATTGGAGAAATTATTTATTATAGATGAGGATTAATAGTTATAGTATCCTGATATTTCTTTGAATAATGAATCTAGTATGATAATGTCTTCCGAAGTACTGTTGTAGAAAGATAGTAGTGACCGTGAATGCCATGTTGAGTCTAGTATCATGTATCTTGTATGTATAGGCGTTCAAATTTCTTTATATCACATGCCTTTTTATTATACTATATAATCTAACTCCCTTTTTATATATGAATTTTTAGTATCCATGATGATTAAAAACAATAAGAATAATTCAAACATAAAGGAATTATAATATTTTCGATGATTCTTTTAGTGATTACAACTTACATACCAACCATAGTAAATACTCAGTCAACATTCAAAAAAATATCTTCTAACAATGAACTACATCAGGTTTGATGAATATCTACTTATGAACATTTTTACCATTTAATACATTTAAAATAATCTCTACTATTTTTATCCTTTGAAGATATTGAATAATCCCTAAATTAACTTTATGAAAATTATTTCTCAAATTCAAAAATATTTATTTGAATATCATAATTCAGGGACATCAGTTATAAATAGAGAATCCTTACCAATCCTAAATAATTATAGATAATTATCCATGAGATAATAAAAAAATCAGTTGTATAATGATGATCACTTTATGGTTTGGCATTATTTCTATGACATGGCCAAAAAACCACTGAAATGATCTAAGTCTCACTATAATGTGACATAGTTCATCACATTTTAATTTCAATAATATCCCTATTTTGTAACCACTATGAACTATTCCAGGGCATGGGATAAACCATATTTATCTCACAAGTATAATAATATATAAAATAAAAAATTTAGAATACATAATGGTCAATATTCCAAAAAAGATGACCTATGACTAATTCTTAATACGTAAGCATCCTTCACTTATGATCATATCATTACCTAATTTCCAAATGTAATTTTTAAAAGTAAATTTATTCAAGTAATCAAACAATTTTCAACATATATAACTTATAATTAATATATAAAATAAATATTCACTCTTTGTATCACAAATAAAAGAATCATCAACTTCCCTTAAAAAGAAGAGTTAATTTTCACAGTGTGAATCATAATAATAATACATTACATTGCAAAAAATTAAAATTAAAAATATATAAGATACATATCATTATAATTTATGAGTTATGAATTTGTAAAATTTTCTAGTAGGCCACATATGAAAGAATTAATTCCATGAAACACTATAATGTGTAAGATAAAATTTGTTGTTTGAAATTTTCAAAAGAAAAAGTAATATTATACTTATAAAATAATAAATTATAAAAAAAATTAGTTTTTGAAATATAAAATTCAATAATGATACAAAAAATATCAATAAATAATGTGAGTAAAAAAATATTTCCATAATAAATAATAATTATAATATAAAATCGATAAAGAATAATGAGTGAATAATAGAACATAAAATCACATCACAGACAAATAATTCTTTTTCTTTTATAATATGTATAGTGGATACAAAATCCATAATTTATTTTAAAATGATATATGATAATAAAATATGAATTATAAATAAATTCATGCATAAGTAATTATCAGAATATAAATAATGTGCCATAGAGACAAATAAAATCTTTTTCTCCTCCCCCTTTTGGTAATTGTAAAACTCAAACAACTCTTCCATTTTTTAAAAAAAATGATTAGAAAAAAGGATAACATCGTATAAAACACCAGATAAAATAAGTAACATAAAATAAATATAAAACTCTATATAAAATAAATTAGATAAAATAAATAATTTCATTCATATTAAAACAAATAATATTCTCCTCATAATAAAAAATATATATTAGTTAAATACATAGATAGTCATTCTTATGTGGAAGGGATATATTTCATGAAAAAAGAGTTATACCACCCATTTAATAAACTAAATAAATAACAATGATAATAAAACATACTAACATTTAATCAAAACATTCTTATTTTTAAGAGTTAAAACAATGAAATATTTATGAAGATAAATTTTCAGAAATTAAAATCTGATAATGTTTCTCCATTACAAATAGTTGGTGAACAATAAAATACTACTACCATATGTTTAGCTTTTTCTAATGATAAATCTATTGAAATATTTTTATTTTTACTCTATGATATCAAACATTTACATATAAAATGAAACATACCACATGTTATTTCTCAATACACCTTTTATCCTCTAATGTCTAAATATGAAAAACTCCTCAATTTAAATAATGTTTTATTTGGAAAAAATAAAAAAAAAACATTTCACATAATTTATAATTACCATTATGATAGTAAAATAAATTTCCTTTGGGTTAGCCTCAACTATTAAATATAAGAAAATAATGAATATACATTTCTTAGTAACAGTTAATTTTTTTTTTAATAATCCATTTGAATGTTTTATGATCAACAGATTTACCAAAAAAATGGTCATCCATTATACATGAAGCACTACGATGCTTATTCATCATTTTTCAATAATTATGTTCACACTAATTAACTAATTCTTTACCATAGTTATCTTTATTTAGATAATTTCTACCACCACTTTGAAAAATATTGAATCCTAAATATAATTGATGTTCTCCCACCTGACTCATGTCTAACCCTTTAGCCATAAAATATGAAAAGTACTTAAAAATAAATCCATTGGATGACTCAAATATTACAACATATATAAGAATATTATAAACTATAATATAATGACAATATATTATTATAAAGACAGTATGATAAAATTATATTTAACAAATCAATTATTTAAAAGAAACTTTTACAACCTCTCATTCCAAGCTCTCGGTTCTAATAAAAATACTTAAATAGAGCTAGACATCTAAGAAACATGATCTATATTCTCATAATATTTAAATCCCATTGGTTTTGATAAATCATCATTACTTGAAATAAATTAATAAAAAAAATGAGACTTTTAAATCCATGTGATATAATGTGAATATATTATATAAATTAATAAAATTTAAATTACTTCTAATCATTAAAGAAGATTTAAATTATCACTATGGTCAATTAATTCTTCTAGAATATATCCTTAAGTATCCAATATATCCTCATTCCCTACATCATATTTTGATTCTTCATATTTATTCTTGAAAAAATATTTATTTATAGTCACTTATTGATCTTCTAGTGGGTCAAAAAATTCCCAAACATAATTCCTTCAAAATCGGTTAATATCATCTTGTATATAAATTATATAATGTTATTATTTCAATTATTTTATTAAATCTTGGAATAATAAATGAAATAAAATAGGAATGTGCAAAAAATTATTTTTGGGAAGTTATTGTTTGAACTTATGAATTTACTTTACAAATCATTCTTTTAGTACTGTAATCTTATTGAGTCTTAAATATCATTTTTATATCTGATTGTTACTCACAATGTTTATCAATAAATGGAGTCTAATTTTCCCAAAATTTAATTCTGTAAATTATTATTTAATATTATTTTATTTTGTATATTTCTCTAAAGAATATTTCTCATAAAATTTGATATGAATTGAATTTTTAATAATCATTTTCCTTTTATTTTACACTATACAATATTAAATAGTAATCAAACATCAAAACATATTCCTTCATCATATTTGTAATTAAATTTATCTAAATCATATTTAGTGTTGTGGATAATAAAATTGCATCCAAAGACTATAAAATATCCAACTTTTGGTTTCTTTCCATTCCAAAATTCATATGGTGTTTTCTTTGGAATATGTATAATTAGAATTATATTTAAAATATAACTAGATGTATAAATATAATTTTTCTAAAATATTTAGGTAAATTATAAAAACATGGAATGTGTCTTTCCATTTCATGAACTTCGTGATACATTACTTCCAATACTCCAATTTTTTAGAGTCTTGAGGGGTGAAAACTTTTTAGAATAACCATTATTTTCAATCAATTTTTGAAACTCTATATTTTGAAATTCTCCTACCTTGTCGATTCTAATTAAAAATCATATAATATTTCTCATTATAATGTAAATTGAAATAGTAGAGAGCATTGATAATGTTCCACTCTTCTAAGATAAAATATATACCCAAGTTAATTTGGTGTATTCATCCATTATAAAAAATGAATACATCTTCCTCCTAAGGCTAGTAGTCTATGTTGGACCAAAAAGCATTGAACAACCAAATTAAGTGGTAATCATGTAATGTTTTTACAAATGGTAATGAAGTTTTTTTGTTAGACATGAACATATAGAAATATATTAATAATATAATAATGGTATTTTCTAAATTCACTGAACACTTACAATCATTCCTTGAAAGTTTCTCCAAAATTAGCAGTGTCTCCATCATATCTGTTGTGTGAAATGAAATTTGGTGGTTATATTGACATATTATTAAAGAATACAATATAAATATAACAATAATATATCTTTAGACATCCAAAGAATTTTTTTTATAAATATCAAATAGTAGAAAATATTTGTACTCATGAATCCAAAAGTATTAGTAATCTTATTAGTACCCATATATATTTTAGTGAAGTGATAATAAGAATTATATAGGAAAATTATTTAAATATATATTATTTCGTATGCCACATTGATTTTTAAAATCTATATGAACATTCACAAGATTAGTTTCCTTGCATCTCAAAACTAAATAAATAGTAGTAGAGATGACACCTTTATTACTTTATATAAATTCATTAATGTATATATGAGGTAGTTTATAATTTTAATAAATACCATATTTTATCATCTTTTTCATTCAAATCATGTATTCATAAATTTCTGTTCCTTGAAAAATATTTGAAAAACATTCCTTTCGACAATCAATGTCTTACTTAATATCTTTAATCTACTTCTGAATGACCTCTAAATATTCAAAAATATTTTTAGTAAAATAAAATTTGAGTTAGATAACATCTCATTTTATTGAGAGAGATCCTTATTTTCCTCAACATGTTTCATATTTATTCCTTTGAGTTCCTTATAAAAAATATGAATTATAATGATATAACATTGAAACAATTAAATATTTCTATTCATATCATCAATGTGTGGTTTATAAAAAATTGATTGAACATTATAATCAAATTTATTATTAAAAGATAATCAGTAACTTATTTTTTAGTTTCCATGAAGATATATTTTTAATGAATGCTAAACGGTTCTAGATTCTTTACTCGATTATGTTTATTTGGTATAGCTTTATCCATCATCCATTTCATTTTTCTCATTATTCTGGTAAATTTTTACTTCCTTTAATTCTTCAATGGTGGGTAGTGCAACATGAAATTTAAAATCATTAAGCACTCATTAAATGTGGGATATGATGTATTATAAATATTATTTGTGATTAATTTCTTATATTATTTATTAGAATACCATCAAGAGTCTTTTCAAAATCATATTTTGAAACCTTTATTTCTTTTCATGAATTTTAATAATACATTCACAAGTTGAGATATTACATGTTTTTAACTTCCGTGTATCTTATAAGCATAAAATTAATATGAAAAAAAATTATGTATTTTAATTCTATACAATTATTTCTCATTATTTATTCTTCAGGAATGTTCTCTCACTCTTATTTATATTGACTAAGTGAAATAAGGAGTCGATAAATTGTTTACTTTTTAGAGTTATTTATTTTTGAAATGGATACCATTTTAGTGTTATACTTATTTTTTAGTGATATTATAACTCTTTTAAAAAAGTATCGTTGTACAACGATTCATCAAGGGAACGTAACCCTTTCATAGTGCTTTTGAATCTATAAAAAATTTGATCAGTAACCCCTTTTTATCGCATTTTTATGTCCTTCAACCCATCCTAAAATACACATAACTTAGTTCTTTTTAGTTTTTATTTACCATATTTTTTATCTTGAAATATTATATTTGTAATATGATTAGTCTTGCCTAATGAAACATGACTAAAAACATATTAAATAACAACACAATAAATGATTTTCAAGATTTAATAATTAATAATATACATTGATGTATCATTACTAGTAAGTAAATCAGGGCCATTCAAAAATAATTTATAAATTTTACTCTAATGTTATATGATTTGATTTTTGAGACAGGATTCAATTCTATATTTCTATTAAACTTAGTCATTCCCATTAGAGAAGGGTGGGTTTTGAGGAATTCAACTATCATTTAAACATTGACCTTCTATCTTTAATTATATTTCCCTTAGATTATTATATCCCATTTAAATCTATCAATTTAAATATATATGAATGATCCAGTGTTTTGATACAAATGGTTAGATCCAAAAGTAGAGATATCCAAATGTTAGGAATGCGAATTGAAATAATTTAAAACATAAAATATTACCTTGATTATAAATTTTGATATTCTATTGGATTCCAATTTTATGTTAGTCACATAGTAAAACTCGTATCTTGCTATTTGTGAGCATGAATGTGCTGGGAATTATGTTCACCTACTACTCCAAACTGATTATTATTTTATTGGTGGGAATTATGTTGACCCACCATCTAAATATATTATTTGGATTTGAATATGTGCATTTCATCTAACTATTAGGTTCAATTTAGTCATGTTATTTCATGGATGTACCATGTTATTTATATGACCAGACTATAGAAATTCCATCCAAATACAACGGAACCAGCTAAAGATAGTACAATCACTCTTCATGGTGCATTGTTTAGTACCCAATGATGTGGAATTGAATTATCTGTGGATTATTATATTATTAATTTTGTTTAACATTTGTAGAAAATATATATTAGATAATTTTATGGTCTTACTATCTGTTACCTCAAAATATATTAGTCATTCCCAACACATACACCTTGGTGGGAAAATTATATTAAGGTCCATGATTTGGGAAGGGGAAAGGGATTTATCGTGTATAAATTAGTCGGATGTATTGGATATATACTAGTATAAATGACTATAAGAGGCCTAAGAATCTATTTTAAGAGTATCACATTTCATTTAAATCATTTGGATGATACATTGTATATGATTGACCAATTGGGTGATCCTTATTTTAGAATATGAAATTCCTATATTAAATATTGTTATAACATGTATTTAGACTTATTTATGTTTTTTATTATTAGTATAATATCAATATTCTGTATTTCTGTCCTGATATGATAATGTTTCCTTATTTCACTATGAATTATGGTCATCTGATGGAGGGTGTATTCTTACTATAACCTAGATATACCCAATTGCTTGCTATTATCCTTTAGAATATATGTATGAAATAATAAGGTGTTATTTCAATGAACCTCGGGCTAGTGAGTGTTCACCTATGCCGACATGCAACATCTAAACTACTATTCTATCATTAAAATACAAATTCAAATAGAATAACAATTCCTTCTTAAATACACATGACTTGACCCAAATAATGACCATTGAATAAAAAATACAACCTTCCATACTCCCTCTATTATATTTCCACCCATTATAGTAAAAATATAAGATAATGTTTATTTATAGTAATATATAAAAATATATAAATAAATTCTATAAATCCAAATGATATTAGAAAAATGGTATAATGTTATTGCTAAAATTACACACCAGTTTAAAAACCCTCTTATGAGATAAACAATTCATTATAAATATCATCCATTTGTCAAAACATTAAGTACATAATTTTTTGGTCTCTATATCCTACTCGTCAGAAAACATTTTTATACATGAATATTTGAAATAGACACATTTCAATGAATAAACAAATAATATTCACATATACATTTTTTTTACTATATCATCCAAAATTACAATCCTAATCATGATTTAAAAAATAATAAAAAATCATTTTATATGTCCAATAATTGTTTTATAATAAAAATGTACCATAATAAAAAACTTAATTACATTAAACATTGAAATAAAATATTTATACTTTCTATATATCCTCTAAAATTTTTGTATTTCATTTAATAAGATATTTTATCTGAGGATGGATTGTTTAACTTATACAAAAATTGATGCCAAATATTTATTGTAATACTCTACACATATAAGAAATTACCAAGAATATGAATTTGATACAATTATCAAAGGAACTCCATGTAATCTCATAATATCCAACAGATAAAGTCATAATAAATTTCTACCTACTCGACACAATCAATCAGCCCTTAGTAACCTAGATAGAATAATGATATCTAAAATAAGAAGTTATCTAGTAATAAATTTCTGTGATATTATTCTTCCAATCCTACTTTGGAATACTATATGTTTGTAACAACCCAAATAGAACTCTTTACCCAACTATTTACTTTTTATAGGTAATATAAATAGAAATAAACACATTAAACCATATATTCATATCTAAATACAAAATTTTATTTTTTAAAGAATGGTATGTCACTAATATATCCAACTAAAATAAATATACATTCAATGTGAAACTCCAATATAAATTACTACTGACTAAAAATTACTTATTACAAATTAAGCTGAAAGAGAAAAGTACATGAACTGCCTAAATAGGAAACCCTCAAGCGGAATGAAAATGGTTCAACCCAATTGTATCCCTAAAAATAATAATAACCCTCAAAAATAAAAAACAATCTGTAGAATGAATTGAATTTATAAAAAATTTATGAAACCATTTTCAATTGTGTCCAAATACATCTAAATGTAATTCACTAGTGAATCCATGAAAATAACCCAAAGCCAAAAATTGAATACCCATATCTCAATAAATTAATATTACAATCATACAAAACCACTATCAAAAAACATTCCAACTAATAAATTTTTTTTCATGAACCATAATCATTAGAGATCCTAAAATTGATAAATTTTATACAAGACATGTAGAATAAACCTAAATCAATATTCTTACCTAAATTACTATAAAATTGAATTTTAAAATGATCCTTTACTAAAGATCTATATCATCCGTACTTTATTTCCATTATTTTGTTGTCTTATAATTGGAAATGAACCATAATATTACATTTAAAAACCAAAAAAAATATATTCAAAAATCTTTGAATGTCTTGATATAGTCATATACGGTTCCACATATATAAAACCTCCATAAATGACCACCACAAAAACAAGAAACATCATGATCCATTATACCTCTTAGATAATGTTACATTATAATGCTTTTGTAGTATATGTTTCCAGATGGTGTTAATATATATATATTTATGAGAAGAAAAACATTCCCTAACCATTATATGATGATAGTGATATTAATTAATGATAAAAAATAATTAAATTATGAAATAACATAATAGTTATTTATTAAAATTAAATGAATTTAAAAACAATAATTCTTTATATTATAATTGATAAATATTAAAAAAATTTAAAAAATTCATGAAGTACACCCCCATCTACATAAATTCATTGTTATTTTAAAAAATATTATCAAGAAAAATTCATTAGCATAACTTAAGAAATGAGAAAAAATCTTAATGGTAATATCACTATAAATAACAATAAATAACAAATTGAACAAAATATAAATATTAGAATCATTATTTTATTTCACCCAAACCAGAATCACTATAGTCTATAACTTCTTGTTTTATATAATTTTTTGTAATATTGATTCAACTAAGAAAGAAACCCTTGGAATGAAAATGAAATCCAAATTTTATAAATGACTTAAATATGTATATTAATATAAAAATGAACTATAATCATCTTGAATCACCTATTAGTAATTTTTTTCATTCATTTTATTACACTATGTTTAAGGAAAAACATATTGAGAATGTATTAAACTACTATAAAACAAAATAAAAATAATATCGTATCATTTTAATATCCACCAATAAAAACTATTGAAACTTCAATATGAATCAAATGAAATTTAAAATGATTTATTTCATGGATTTGATATCATAATAATCATTTTTTAATTTTCTTGTGAACCTTTTGGAATATGAATGCCTTGATCTCTAACACTATTAGTGTCACGACCCACCTTCACTGAGAAGAGGGAAGGGACAATAAACTTCCATACCCTTCCTTCATCATGTTAAAGGAGAGATAATGACCCCCCGAGACCCACCTTCAATAGGTCCCACATTGGTGACTAGAAACCAGGGTATATAATCACACAATGTATGGAAGGCATTACCCTTTTTGTAGAAAATGATCGGGAGGTAAGATGGTATGTACCAAACAACTCAAAAAGTAGAAAGTAAACGCAAAGCCCAATAATCCATTCCCACATGCTTGTTCAAAATAAAGTGATACAAAGTACAAGAAACTCCAAAGTAATGTACCAAAGGATAGGAAAAGTATCAAAAACTTCTTCTGAAGACCAAGCTAGTAAGGTCTAGCACGGTACTCAAGGTCCTCCTAGTAACCTGAAAGCAGTTTTATATACGTAGGGTGAGTATATAGGTATAATCATTAGGGAAAACCAAAATATCATGTGCACAAGTGAGGAAGAACTCTAATGCCCTGTGAGAAAGTAGATGTAATCAAAACACCTAGAAAGGAATCTATCCACCCAGCCACACCAAAGCACACTCCCCATATAACTCAAGTTACGTAGAATAATAATAAAAACACATCAATATTTGGGTACCTGAACCACTTTCCCACTGGTTAAATAAAACATCCTATCCATAAAACCTCCCCCACAAGTTGCACTGCAGTCACACTGCGACCCCAACAACAACCTTATGTTCCACCACTACGCATCCTGCCCATAGACACCTCGGCCACCACAACCACATGTATCCATGCCCGCAGACACCTGAGCCACAACATCCACCACCATGATTGAATACACCTGGGAAAGAACAACCATTTTCATGGCCAAGACCCCTGGGCCTCGTCCTAAAGACACATGGGAAACAAACCTACCCCCACACACCTGGGCCAACCACCACAACCCACCCTGCCCAAAGAGTCTTGGGACATCATGAACCTTAGTCCATCACAGCATACCCAAAGGTTCTTGGTCTACCTAGGAGAGGGATAATAAATGATATAATAACCAGTCAATCTTAGTAATTTTGTAAAAACCCCCATCCCCCATGCAATGGGCTTTTTGACACGAAGTGATCAACATGGGTGGGATGTGTGTAAGAAATACAATAACTAAATATCATACATATAGGTAATCAAGCACTCATCAAAACCTAAGGGGCCCAACAAAGAAAACCATCCCATAAAAAACCACTCTTTCTACTATCCATACATGCACAATTACACCACATCCATAACCAATACACAATCCATTCCCAAAAAATGATTTCATCGTCTTACAAGTTCTCCTTTTCATTTTCAAGTGATTCTATTTTTAAAAATTCCTTCACTACTAGTAAACTAAAAAGTATAACCACAATCCAAAACATCTTCTGATGGAAAAACTACTAATATTTATTTTAAGCATTCACACCTGGTTTTCGTGTAAGGTCACCACAACAAAAGGGATCTGTGATATCCCTCGAAGTACTGGAACCAAACCAAGTCCTGGCATACCGGCTCTAGATAGCCTCAGATTCACTAACTAACAAGCTCCTAATGGGATATTTCATTCCCCTCCATGCCATTCCCCAAGGCATCAACAAGTTACCATACATATTACTAGAAAATAGAAATGACGTTTTCCAAATTTAGCCAACACCATTCATTAAGTTCCTCCCTTTTATTTGGTTAACTAGGGTGATCACACATGGTATTTTATTCATCTAGAATCCATTTTATTCAACTAATTTGACATGATTAACCAATTTCCATATTAAATCTATGAAATCACAAGATTATCCTGAAAAATAGAGCTTTATTAGTGCACAAGAATGGACCACCAATGACCACGATTTTCAGTGGACATAACCCATACAATTCACAACATAAAGACAATGTTAAAACACAGTAAGAATCATCTAATTTACAACCCCTCAATTCGCTAACATTATTTTTGTTATCTTCGTTAATTTTTGCTTCCATCTACGTCCAGTGGGAAACATTATCACACACTCCCTACATGATGCACAAAAAGGAGAAACGAATGAATAACCCATACAAGGATGATCAATGATGATTTTTTTATCCTCGAACCAATAACTAGGGATGAAAAACTTTTAGAGGGAGAACTCTAAGGACTCTAAGGATGAGCGAGAGGGGCTCCAGCAGGGGTTCAGGTTTCTTCTCAGAAGGAAGTCTCTAGGAGCACTATGAAAAACTGAATGGAAAGAAGACAAGGTCTTGGCTTAATAAGAGGTAATATCTTAAAATCAGGGAGACAGTTTCAAAGTACATAAAAGTTGGATCATGGTATGAACACATGGTTGGGAAGTTTCACATGTTTGGATTAATTGATATTTAATAATTATCCTTGGACATGTCATAGATAATGACTGTGAGTGAATAGATTTACAATAAACAGAGAAAACACATAATGGGGAAGAAACTGCAAAACACGACAAAGGGTGTGATACTGATGAAAAAGAGAACCCGTTTTTGGTAAATCAACATTTTCCGGACTCATAGGGTTTTAAAACATCATTTAATATCTTTAAATGGATTTTATAGTGGCAATAAAATAGTTTTACGTCAAAATATACAGTACTGGTGAGAAATTGGAAAGTCTTGGAAAAACTGGGAATGATTCGCAGATAAGTGAGGCACCATCACCCTAGCACCATTTCCCTGGAACCATTGCCCTAGCACCCTTTCCCTAGTACCATTTCCATGGAACCATCTCCCTATCACTGATGTCTATCGGTGTCATTGACGACCCACCAGTGCCACTGATTCCCCTTTGGTGCCACCGATGCAAATTGGTGCCATCGGCGACCGTTTGGTGCCATCGATGCCCATCCATGCCACTGACACCCATCAGTGCCACTAAAGACCAATTGGTTCCACTAATTCCCATTCGTGCCATCGATTCCCATTGGTGCCACCGATTCCCATAGGTTCCACCAACGCCCATCGGTGCCACCGTTCTTTCGATCAAAAATTTGAAAAACTTTTAAACGAGTCACTGATGGTCCCCATCATACCCCCAAACACCAAAATTTGGAAATGTAATGGACCAATAGGGTCTGGTCCAATACATCAGATATCAATCAAACTATTCTCACCCTCTATAATTCAAGAGAAAACCCGATGAAAAGAGAGGGGTTCAAAGAACCACCTCTTAAGATACCTCTAAGGTACAAGACCACCCTAGAATTGTTCAAAAGCCGAAACAAACCTCGATATCATGAAACACATCTACATCATCAATCTTCTGAATAAACACAGATACACCACCACTCTTGTCCATCATGTAACCAAACAAGCATATAAAGGTCAGACCTTCCAGACATATTGATTAAGGAGTCCTTTCCTCCGTGCAAAGATATTATCTGCTTTGGGCGGCACTGACTCGCCCGCACGGGTTTTATCGCATCCACCATAAGGATTTTTGATTTGGGATCATGTCCTCCCCTCCCCATAGTTTGGTCTTTTCACACAAATTCATATAATAAGGAAACAAAATCCATCTGATAGTTAACAAAATCAAGCATTACATCACAACATGGTACAAAACAACCAAAAAATGAAAACGCAAATAGAACTGGGTATTGGGAATGCATATGTGCATCTTGTTCCCAGGTACTCTCCTTGTGGCCAACATGCCTTCACAACACATGAACAAAAGGACTTTCCTGTCCACAATGAACCTTCTCTTGACGGTCCTTGATCGTCACTGGTCGCTCCATGAACGCTGTGTCATCCTCGATATCCATTTATCCCCTATCAAGGATGTGGGAGTCATCGGGTATATACCGATGAACCTGAGATATATGGAAATCGTTGTGACCCTATCTACAGGAAGTGGCAGAACTACGTGATACTCCACCTCACCAACTTGTCTTGACACCTCAAAGGGTCTTATGAACCTCAAATAAAGCTTACTCCCCTTACTTCACAACTATTGCCCACACCAAGGGGAGACCTTTAATAACACATGGTCCCCATCCAAGAACTCCAATTGTGTCCTCCTATGATAGGAATATGACTTCATCTGATCCTGATCCGTCTTTATTCTATCACGTACAAGATGAAACTTCTCTGTAATGCTCTTCACCACCTCTGTGCCAAGAACACATACCTTGCCAATCTCAGTCAAGCACACGGTTGAAGGACATGGTTTTCTGTACAAGGATTCGAATGGAGCCATGCCAATGCTAGAGTGATAGTTTTTTCATAAGAAAACTCTACTAGTGTCAAGTTTCATACTAAATATCCTCTGATTTCTAGAACAAATGCTCATAACATATCCTTTAATGCCTTGATGGTCCTCTCTGTCTGCCCATCAATATGGGGGTGGAAAGTAGTGCTAAGTAATATCTAGGTGCTAATGGCACGTTGTAATCCCGTCTAGATCTATGAAGTAAATCATGTATCCAAATCCTAAATGATGGTTCTAGGTACTCTTTACAGCCGCACAACATCACCCACATACTTCTGCACTAAGGCATCCACTACGCTTGACCCCTTAATCACTAAGAAGTTTGCCGATTTCGTCCACCGGTCCACCACTACCTAGATGGCATCACAACATCTCTCATCCCTGGTTAGTCTTGTGATGTAATCCATAAAGAATTCATCCCACTTCCACTCGGGGACATCAAAGGGCTGCAACAAACTGCCCGGAACTTGGTGCTCAGCCTTTACCTACTGACACACGAGGCACTTTTCAACAAAATTTGCCACTTCCTACTTTACTCCAAGCCACCAAAATTGAACTCTAAAATCTCAGTACATCTTGGAAACTCCTAGATGTACTACCAGAGGTGAGTTATTGAACTCACCGAGATCTATCTCATGCATCATCTCTGGAATGAACAACTTTCTATGTAAAATCATCTTATTCTGATCGTCCTCTAACCATCCTTCCAGATAATTACACTAGATGACATGATCACACATCACTTCATCCTCTACGTCTCCTCACTAAGACTACTCCACCTTCTATACCAAGGGATACTGCACTTTCATCTGAAATAGAAATCCCCTACCATCCTCCACCCTTGCTTCCAAGTGCAAGGCATCTAGAACTTACATCGCCTTCCAAGAATCCGCTTAATCTAAAACCACATCCCTCTGTGAATTCCTTCTCAAGTAATTGGCCACCACATTCCCCTTTCCTGGGGTGTAAGATATCTCGAAGTCGAAGTCTTGGAAAAAAACTTCTTCCATGTCTGTATTGCAGGTTTAGGTCTCGCTATGAGATGACATACCTCAATCCGTTGTGATCTGTAAAGACCATGAAACATTCCCCGATGAGGTTATACCACCACAACTTCAATGCGAACACAAACACTGAAAGATTTAGGTTTGAGGTGGCATAGTTATGTTCGTGATGATGTAACTTCCTAGACCCATAAGATACCACTCCCACCTACTGTATCAAAACACACCAAAATCCTAGACCGGAAGCATTACATAAAACATCAAACATTACCCCTTCCTCTGGCTACCTCAACACTAGGGCATTGACTACCTTCCCCTTCAGATTACTAAAATCTTCCTTGAACTTCTCACTCCATACGAAAAACTAGTCTTTCTAGGTCAAGGTCATGAGAGGTTCCACAACATAATAGAATTCGGGTACGAACCTCCGGTAGTAACCTGCTAGACCCAAGAAATGACTAACATGTGCCACATTTTTTGGTTCTTCCCAAGAAACAATCGCTTTGGCCTTCATCAGGTCCACTTCTATTCCCTCATGGGACATCCTGTGTCCAAGTAAGTGCACCTCTCTTGTCCAGAAATTTCACTTGGACAACTTCCTATAGAGATGGTGGTGTTAGAGGACCTTCAAGACCATCCTAAGGTGCTCGGCATGATCCTCCTTTTATCATTACTAGATCAGGATGTCGTCAATGAACATGCCTACGAACCGGTCCCTATATGTTTGGTTGATAGAGTTCGTGAGCCCCATGAACATGGCTGGTGCATTCATAACACCGAATGACATGACAATGAACTCGAAGTGTCCATATCTACCCCTGAAGGAAATCGTGCAGATGTCACCATTTTTCACCCTCAACTAGTTATATCAAGACCGTAAGTTGATCTTAGAGAACCAACTAGCCCCCTTCAACTGGTCATAAAGGTCGTTAATCTTTGGGAGGTGGTAGAGGTTCTTGATTGTTACATGATCCAGCTATTAGTAGTCTATGCACAGATTGAGACCATTGTATACCGCCATTGTGAACAAGACTACATCACACCATGGAAACGCGCTCGGTCATATAAAACCCTTTTTCATCAGTTCATCAAACCAAATACACAACTCCCGCAACTCATAAGGTTCCATCTGATAGGGATCCATTGAAATTGGGCGGGCACCAGGTTGCAAGCCTATCATGAACTCAACAGCTTTTCAAGGGGGTAGGGTCACAACCTCTTCAAGGAAGACATCCAGGAACTCACTGAAAATACATAGAACTCCCATAATCTCCATGTCTTCTGAGTCCACTTATAGCTCATCTTACAAGGAAAGGAGGGGCTCCAATCACTAGCTGACCTCCTAGAAACCCTGAATTCCAACAAAATCAACAAACTGTCCACCAACATCTAAGAGCATAACCCTTCTCATGAATCAGTTGATAAAATAATGCACGGAAAACAGCCAGTCGATGCCTAGGATGACATCATATGTCCGAATTTATAGTAGAAAGAGATCACCAATAGAATGATGCAGACCTAACAATATTCTAAAAACTCAACAAGCACCAAACATGAAGTTTTGATCTCCAACTAGCGTACTCATCACCATCATTGTGGAGATTATCTATACATATAGTCCAAAGGAATGGGCTAGACTGGGTCCAAATAAGGAGTGATAATCTCTTGAATCAAGCAAGAAACATGCAAGAGTGCTAAACAATATGATCTTACCTCGAACGACCTCTGACCCTACAGGGAATTCTACCTCTGTAACGTGAAACTACCCAAACCCATCTCCACTACCACTCTGTTGTCAGACACATCCTGGACCAAGCCCTAGTATTGGTCCCTATAGAGTGACCTAAGGTGGTCCTCCTCATTCAATTCCTGCTCTTAGAGGAGCAGGAGCTCGTTCCCCCTACAGCTGCTCCAGAAAAATTCTCACTAGAAACTACTGCTGCTGAGGTGGGTGCTGGATATACCCACCCACAATGTATGACACTTGTACTAGGAACTAATTCAGAAGATTCAAATGGTTCCACATGTAAATAACATTGGTCCTAGGATCACGAAGAAAGGGAGAGTGCTGGGAGATCGAAACTAGAACTCTTGGGGCCTGCTCCCCATCGGCCGAAACCTAGAAGGCCCTGATGCTCGACACCTACTGCTAGCATCATTCCTCTTTAAAGAGATCAACTGGATCCCCTAACATGGCACAAATCCCAATGTGTGAATCCTCTCTACCTCTTTAACCTTCTTCTGGACCTCCAAGTATATCTGTAGAGTGAATGAAGTAACATCATAAGGGAGAGAGGGTCAGAGTTCCTCCTCTACATGCCTTGCCCATGACTCCTTATCTGGGAAGAGGTCTGGAGTGAAATGAAGGGGATCACTGAACATGATCCCCATCTCCCTTACCGAAATAATCCCTTTCTCTAGGTAGAATATGTCTTTCCTCTTTTCATCCTTCATTATGGAAGAAATGAATTCCACCCAGAACTCCTTCTCGATGTTAGTCCAAAAAACCTCAACCTCCATCCTCTATCTGAGGTAGAGTGTCCACCACTAACATGAGGATCCCCTAATATGACTGACTTCCAATGGAACCCAATACTCTCTTAGAGCACAAATCAAGGAAAAGGTGATCTCCTGCTCCTCAAGCTACCCCTCTATCATTAAGTTAGAAACATTGTCCTTGTACTTCCCAGGGGTCTACTACTGGAAGGAACGAAAAGTACTCTACATATTGTCATCCTATTCCTCTCGGTAAATCCTCTGCTAATAGACTATATCATCCTTTTAGTCCTTGATCACCCACAATACTCAGGTATGTCATCCGGGTGCCATAGCTTCAAGGTAAACAAGGAATTCCTAAGACCGAGTAGTGTAGAATAATTCTTTTAAATTTTGCTTAAATTTTTGTATTTATTTTAAAAAAAAAATCATGAAACACCCAAGACGCACAAGAACACAGGTAATTATAATACATGTACCCTTTCTAAGGTCTCTACCCTGCAATCAATGTAGCCTCACATGGACATTCGGTAGTACATGAGTCTTTGCATCGGATCATGGGGGACCAAATATTCTCTATCCAAGATAGTCTTCCCTGGCCTATTTTATGAACCAACATTTCCTAACATTGTTTCCCTACCATCACATGCAATCCTCACTGTGCCTAACCCCAAAATGCATCCTATATCTCAACCTCACCTATGATACCATTCTCTCATGACCCACCTTCACCAAGATGAGGGAAGGGACAAAAAACTGCCAGACCCTTCTTTATTCATGTTAATGGATAGATAATGACCCCTGATTCCCACCTTCAATATGCGTTAGAGTGGGTATTATCCCCAAAGGTATAAAATCAAACATAGTATGAAAGGCATTACCCTTTTTGTTAAACATGATCTGGAGATAAGAAAATAAGTCCCAAACCACGCCAAAAGATGAAATTATAAGTAAAGACCAAAAATCCATTCCCACATACTTGTCCAAAATAATGTGATACAAAGTACAAGATTCTCTAAAGAAAAGTACCAGTGGAATGGAAAAGTAGCAGCAACAACTCTCGACACCCAAGCTAGTAAGGTCCAACACGATCCTCAAGGTCCTCCTAGAAACCTAAAAGTAGTTTTATATATGTTGGGTGAGTATTCCGTTATACTCAGTAATGAAAACCAAAAGCTCTTATGAATACTTGAGGAGGAACTCTAATGCCCAACGAGAAAGTTGTGGTAACCAAAACACCTTTCAATGAAACTATCAACCCAACCTCACCAAAGCACACTCCCTAAATAACACAAGTAAGGTAGAATAATAGTAATAGAACATCGATATTTGGGTACCCCAAACCTCTTTCCCCCTTGTTATTTCAGAAACCCTACGCATAAAACTTCCCCCACAAGTTCCAATATAGTCCCAATACCTCCCCAACAACAACTTTATGGGCCACCCCCATGCATCCCGCCTGCAGACACCTGGGAAACCAAAACCACATGTATCCATGCCTAGAGACTTATGGCCCACAGAAACCACTACTATGCATAAAGAAACCTAGTCTAGAACAACCACTGGCACACCTGAAGATACATGGGCCTCATCCTGAAGACACTTGGGAAACAAACCTACCCAAACTGACCTTGGCCAACCACTACAACACACCCTTTCCAAAAAATCTTGGGTCATCATGATCTTTAGGCTGTCACAAACTACCTGAAGGGTCTTAGGCTACTAGGGAGAGGGAAAATAAAGGATATAATAACCATCCACTCTTAGAAATGTGGTGAAAAACACTATCCCCATGAAATGGGGTGTTCAGAACAAATTTATCAACATGGTTGTGGTGGGTATACGAAAAAAAGTACAAAATATTTTATATATAGGTAATCAAGGACTCATCCCAACCTAAGGGTCCCGAAGTAGACTACCAGACAGTACACTACCACTCTTTCTATTTTCCCTGCCTTCAAAACTATACCTTAGCCATAACTAGAACAGTATCCATTCCCAGAAAAATGATTTCCCTATTGTATGAATTCTCATTTTCATGTTCAATTCATTCTGTTTTTAAACAATCCTCCACTACTGGGAAACTAATAGGAATAACAACAAGCAAAAACAAATTTGGAAGTAAAAAATGGACAAGACTGATATTAACCAATCACACCTGGTTCTCTTGTAAGGTTAGCAAAACAAAAGGGATCCATGAGATCTCTCAAAGTACTGGAACCAAACCAAGCCCCAACATACCAGCTCCACACTACCTCATATTCACAATCCAAAAATATCCTAACAAGATATTTTATCCCCCTACACATCACCCAACATAGAATAAAAATGTAACCATACATATCACTAGAATAGAGAAAATATGTTTTTTAAATTTATCCAACACCATTAATTAAGTTCCTTCCTTCCATTTGGTTAACCAGGGTGATCACAAAAGGGATTTTATTCATTGGGCATCAATTTATTCAACCATGATTATGTGATTAACCAATTTCCATGTTACAACTATGAAATCACAAGATCCTTTATAAAATAGAGCTTTATTAGTGCGTAATAAAGGAACACCAATGACAAAGATTTTTAGTGGACATAAGCTCATAAAATTCACAACATAAATATGAAGGTAAAACCCAACAAACATCATCAACATTCGATCCACTTTATTCTTTAACAGTTTGTTTATTATCTTCATTAAATTTTGGTTTCATCTATGTCTGCTGGGAAACATTATCACACCCACCCCGCATGATGCACATCAAAGAGAGATGAAGGAAGAACCCCTACCTGTATGATCAATGATTGAATTTTTCTCATAGCACCAAGGATTTGGGAAATTCAACGTATAGAGGAAGAACTCTGCTGACTCCATGGATGAGTGGGAAGGGCTCCTACATGGGCGTATGATTCGTCTCAGTAGGAAATCTATAGGGATACTAATAGAAACTAAAAGGAAATAAGTGAGGATCTTGGATTAAGAAGAGGTAAGATATAAATATTATTGAGACAATTTCGAATTACATAAAAGTCAGATTGTGGCTCGACCACATGGTATAGTTATTTCACATGTTTTTATTAATTGAGATTTAGTAATCTTGTTTAGAGATGGTGTAGATAGTTTCTAGGAGTCAATATATTTCCTTAAAATAAAGAAAACATGTAAAATGGGAGAAATAGTAAAAAATGAAAAAGGGTATGATATTAAGGGAAAAGGGAACAAATATTTGGTAACTCAAGGGTCGCCCAACTCATGGGGGTTTAAAACATCTTTTATAGGTTTATATGGCTCTGAAAGGGGCATTGAAACACTTTTACATCAAAAGATACTTTGTTGGGGAACAACTATAAAGTCCTGGATAAACTGGGAATGAATCAACGTTAGGTGAGTCACTGTCACCCTAGAACCATCGCCCTGGCACAGTTTCCCTAGCCCCGTCGCCCTGGCAGTAGTGTCGATTGGTGTTTGTAACGACTCATTGGTGCCACTGATGACCCATGTGTTCCACCGATGCCCATTGGTGCCACGGATGCCTGTATGTACCATTGATCGCATTGGTTCCACCAATTGCCATCGGTGCCACTAATGCCCATCGACTCCACTGACACCCATCTATTACACCATTCATTAGACCTGAAATTCTGAAATCTCTTTAATGAGTCACTGATGGTCCCCATGATACCCGAAACACAAGAATTTGGAATAGTAATGGACTAGGAGGGTCCAGGCCATTACAATTAGTAATTAATTTAATATGATTATAGTTTTTCATTAAATTAATTAACATTATGGTCAAAAAAATATAACACAACCCATTATTATACCATGTGATATTTTTGGAGGATGAAAATGAGGTTATTACAAAGTCTCAAAAATGGTGACAATTGATTTTTAATTTTCTAAAAAATCATATATATATATATATATATTAATATTTACTAACAAAAATACCCAATAAAAATTTATATATTAATTTATCCTTTTAAAAAATGTAGTAATACCTACCAAAATACCAAATGATATATCTTATAAATAACATTATGCTTAAATAGCTCATGCAATACTCTCCATTTATATGTGAAATGACATTTTTTATCATAAGAAAACATCAACCAATGTAAATCATTCCTAATAATAATATTACTATTAAATAAACCTAAAAATCAAGTAACATCCATTTAAAATGATAAATTACATTTACCTAATGTAGCTATTTCCAAATAGTCATATTTTAAACTCCTTAAAGAATATTTGATTGGAAAATATTTTGAGACATAAAATTAATTAATTGCATGTATCATAAAATTGTAGAACCTACACATCAAATTGATAATTTAATTTATCTCTTTCCTAATTGAAATAACCTCAATATCAATATTCTATGATTATTTTGTTTCCATATCTATAGATTGGTAAAGAAACTAAAATCTAGGATATATATGTGGATCTTTATACACCAACCTAAATAAAAACCATTTTGATTCATATTATTTTACTTATAACTCATAGTAGACATGTCTTATAATTAGATGGTGCATGGAATCGTACATATTAATGTATCTATAGTTCATATAATTCCACCACATTATTATTTATAGATGAAAAAATCCCATTAAATGAATCAAATATTCATTTTTCATCCCTATTTTGTTTCCAATAATTATTTCATAGAATATGATTAAGATTACTATTTCATTCTTATAATAAATCCATCACTCATGGTTTTTTACTATTTCTTCCATCCAAAATCCAAGTATGACCCCATTTTTTTATAACACAAACATGTTAATAACCTATATGGGATGATGATGTGAGAACCCAAAATGAAACTTCCATATTATCGGTTTAGACTTCCATGTACCCTATGTGTGATCCCAATCCAAAAAATAATAAAATATTCAGAAAATGAGAATAGTTTATCATTGAGAAATCACATACCATCTTTGGGTGATAAAAATTTTCAATTCCATATTTTAATGAAAAATGAGAAGGATGTTCTACTATATTATAAATTTTTCCAAAACAAAATGATAACCTATACATAATATAGTACCTTTTATACCTTCAAAACATAAATACATCCATTTTATGTGTGCCTTAAATATAACAATCCGAAAACATGGTATAAGTCATACAAAATTACATACATAAAATAAAATGATGAATTTACTTAAAATTATTAAAATATAACACATTGGGTAATACAAAACCCTAAACACCATACTATGATAGATTCTTGACCTACTGCTCGATTCTTACATTATACCTTAGAACATAAATATAGATACCCTTATACCTTCATACTATAGTAAATATATAAGTGAAATTGAAAATTCGATGAGATTCCTATGTAGTGTATGAATAAAAAAGTAGTTTGTACACCACAATATTTTTCGTCTATATGATTCATTATATATATAAGTTCATGGAAAATGGTATAGGTTATAAAGTATTAAAAAAATATTATCGAAAGAAATTTCAATCCATTTAGATACTTCTAATAAAAAGAAATAAATTATAAATCATTTCTGTTGGTTTTCAATGTGTTTACCAAATCACCATGGAACTATTATACTGACTTTGTGAAAATACCATGAAACCAAAATACATGCTTTGTAAAAAATATATAATCTAAAGGAAAAAAATAACCTATTTTTCAAACTAATAGACACAATTCACATTCTTCATGAATGGGAAATCTGATCAAGTGTTAGGGATCCAGAGTGCATATCCCATGGGAGAGGGGAAAGTGAGAACAAAAATTAGGGCACCGTTGAGTTAGGTTATTTGAATACCCATCAATAAATTCATCAAGAGTTCCATTACCAATAATATATTAATCAGAACCCTTCCAATACAATTTATACAAATATATTCACTATTTCACTAGCATATAATAATAGAAAAATATAATCCTGAAGAATATAACAGGAACTGGTTCTATTAAAAAATTAATCTTGTAGGAACCATCATAAGACATATATGAAATCAACATAATATTTATATTACAAAAAACAAATTCCCATTTTAAATAAATTTAATCAAATATAAATTAAATACATATCATGGATGATAAATAATATAGTCAATTAAACTTTTTGAATCCTTTAATTGACTTTGAATCAAAACAAATAATTGAAACATAATTTTAAAATATAAATGAATTATTATTTATTTTTCACATGAAATAAATCCATATATACACTGATGAGAAGGAATTAGAGTATGTTTTACCCAACCTGAATAGGATAACTCTCACAAAACTATGAACTATATCTAACTTAGGAAAGAGTTTAACCGTAATCTTAAGAGTCGCCTTACCGACTATAATAAAGTCTTTACAACTTTATTATCTCCTTCACATAACAAAAACACCAAATTAAATAAATCATTAGAAACATAATATCCTAATCAATACTATAGAGAATCTCACTCACTAGAGAATAAGGAAACTTTCATCCTTTTTATATAAGCCTCTATAAAAGAGAAAAATTGGTTAATAAACATGATCATTTGACTAAAAACCCATTATCTTAACAAATACTATCACTAAATTTTAACTCATTAGACTTGATGGAAGGTTGAATGCATTTCCTCTAAACCTTATAAGGATATAAAAGTCCCATCATGGGGATATGTACGGATCATGGGTTATTTATACTATTACAGTCAATGATCACACATCCAAATAGATAATGCACATCCTAAGAGAGAATAAAATGTCACTAAAACTAAGAATAACCACATTTAGTATAGAGATCATGAATCTAATTATAACTAACCACTCTCACAAAACACCCATGTCCTATTGGTTATCTCATGGTTCACACACACCCAACTACCAGACCCTATTATCACACCATTTATTAAAACAAATATAAACTAACGGAAAATGTAATAGACTAAATACATTAGTATAGAAGGAAAATACACATTCCTAATAATGGGTTGATTCAACATCAATCATATATCATTATAAAAGAAGTTTAAAATTCCCAAAGTTATGGATTTATGATATAATAGATATGGATGAAATGATAAATAATGAAAAATTATGGAAGGAGATTAAATTGTCACCAGGAGGGTTCCTGTTTAAAATAACAACCAATCAATTGAGTATTGGAGGAGATTTATGAGGGAGAATGAAAAATGGAACATGTTATAAAGGGAACTTTGTATCCCCTAGGTTTTATTCAAATGAAGAAAAGGGGATATGGTTGGTTAAGTTTTTAGTTTTTTTATATTAATGTCAATTATTTTTTTAACTAAATATGAATATGGGAATTAGTAGCATATTTTCCTTCAGTAGGTACCAGTTGATTATCTGGGGCCACCCCCTATAAGAAACCTAACTATATGCTGGGTGATCCACCATTAGGTACGTAGTCATTGTTTTAGACTTCCACTACACATTCCACCCCGTTATAACATTTACTCAAAGATCTAAAAAACTTTTTTGAGCTAATAATGACTTAAAAATCAAATCAATTACATCCGATAATGATAAAAATCAATTTTGAATTTGAAATTGGAAGACTTCCCTGACTTCAGATCATAAAAATACTATATATTCTAAATTCCTCTAACACATTTAGGCATAGGTCATTATAAACAACCTACAATATGAATTCACATCCCCAAGAAGTTTCCTTGACAATTTATTAAATTTGAATCTCTTGAATGATTCAAGTACCATATTCAGTTTTTGGTCTTTTAGTTATATTGTTGTACAACCCACACACATTATCCAAATAACCACATTATCACAAAATCCTCCTACTCCAATCATTAATACTAATTAGTTGAATCTTTATGGGCACACAAGATTCTAGACTCTTTCCATTGCTTTGGAAAATGTTTAAAACTATTAAGTAATACTTACCCTACTAATAAACCCATGAATTACACTATGAATTACACATTGGGATGTTAATGGATTCTTTCCTAATGAAACATATAATACATAACCTAATGATACCTAAAAATGATATTACTGATATCAAAATCATACTAATCATTGTAATTGACCTGATCTAAAATAAAATATTTAAAACTATACATGAATTTCAATTGACTATTCTCACTATATTCTCAATCATTATCATGAGAGTTACTGCACCAGATAGTTTATAACCCAATGAGATCACTACAGTACTTTCCCAATTCCTACTAATATTCTCCAAATCAAATTTAAACTAGGAATATTATTTAATTTTACAATAGGTAGTTACTAATCATATCAAATTCCTTAAAACATTAAACGAATAATATAATTTGTGTATATTTAATTAGTGAAACATTTAATTTTTTTAAAGTGTTCCATTAAAATCATCAAATTATACGTCTTTATTTTGATATAAACTGACACTAACTAAATGTTACAAACAAGAACTCATTAATTACTACATATAACTCTCCAAATGAAACATAAATACAAGTTTTCTGAATCCTTTTTGAAACCACAACATCCAAAAAAATTCCAATACATATCCCATAATTCTTACCATACCTTAATATTGAAAAAGGTAATGTTTTATAACAATTAGTGGTGTGATCTTAACCATAATTATTTTCTCATCTCTTACTCACTGTCTAATCATTGGATTTAGATCCAATCAAAAACATACATCATTAGTCATGAGAAAATTATATAATAACTGGATTATTGTACTTCATAATCCACACTCTATGTTAGTGGGTTTTAAAGTGTATTTCATCACTACTTCTCATTATAGAAACTACTCATCATTATAATGCATGAATTATTATAAGAATTGTACATACATAAAACCATATAGTCCTTACTAACATAGAATCTGTTTGTATTACTTAACATTATAAATAAATTTCATCATTGAGTAAATTTTTATTAACTATAATGGGTTATATTAAGCTCACTATATAGAAGGATTCCAATGTCCTAGTGATTACTCTCATGTTTCCACTTCTACTCAAACACCACCTAATTTTTGTACTATCATGAGGTAAAGAAACCTCTACCTTCACTAGAAATGACATGTTTACTAAAATAGAGTAGTTTTTAAGGAAATGGAAAACTATAATCACTCTTAAAAAATCAACCAACCCCTATTTAAATATTAATTATTTTATAAATTCAATTAATTTCAAGTATATAATGAAACAAAAAGATATTTCAAACTCATCAGCTTCATTTATTACTACTCAAATGAACTATTAGAGCTCTATGAATTCTTAAAAACATTTATGTACATGCTGCATCTTAATAGAATAAATCAATGTTTAAAAATTAATGATCCGTATAGATAATCTCATACCACCTTTATTCATCTATATGGTTCTTAGTCATCAATATGTGTCCCTTTCTAGATATGATATTGTTGAACCCATATGTAATTTTTATAGGAACAAATTTTCATTAAGAATAATGTTTAATATTACCCAAAAAATCCTTAATGACTAATGATCTTAATCCACCACCAAAATATACATACTATTTCTCCATAAAATGAGATATGACCCCAACCACTATATATTTTTATCTCATCAAACCATTATTAAAGGCTCAAAAACCCACATCACACATACCCTATGAATTCCACCGACTATATAAAACCTCCTTCAAAAACCAAGGGTCAAACATTTCTACATCACTATTGACAAAATTCGATATATTCCCTCTTGTAGACATGTATGGAAATTAGTATAAGAACATGACCAAATGAACTAATATCATAATAAGTTTAATAAAAAATTCAGGTATTTTATATATTTTTGTACATGAAGTATGATGTTTTTAAAATTTTAATTTATTATTATGGATGATATATAATTGGTTTTGTGATATATGTTAGGATACCATAAATTGATGGTAGAATATAAAAATTAAGAAGGGTGATTAAACTTTTCATGATGTTGTGAAGCAGCGTGGTGAGACACTTGATTGTTGATTTTAGATTGATGCTGAAAAATAGTAAAGGGAAATTCAAGGACCATGTATGTAAATAAAATATTAACAACTGGGGTGAAATGAAGTGAAACCACATGGAAAATAACATCACGAATAATGAAATAACTCACATTGTGTAAAATAATTAATTATGAAGTGGGAAAACAAGATATGAAAAGGGATGTGTAGTACATTACACATCATGAATCCACTATTCAAGGCATGCAATTTTTTGGAAATTAGGGGTAGGCCCTACACATTACACATCATGAAATACTCTTAAATGATGTGAATATATTTGAAATTATCATAAATGGGTTATTTTGATGGAAATTTAGGGGGAAGACTCTTTATGATTTGGTATCATAAAAACTAATTTTTGACACAATTTATGATAAGATGAGTATGTGGAAGCCTTATTAATACACAATTAGTTCAGTTGAGGAAGTGATCAGCTCCGAAGGATCTACCACTACGCCGTACTATAGGTATGCAGCTTCATTAGTGTTTCTTATTGAGATTTTATTTTCCATTCCTATTGTATTGATAAATTAATTATTTCCCCTTTATTCTTTCATCACTCTTTATCTTCAAACCCTAATCCCATTCTCACTCACTCATCTCACTTCCCACCATGATCTCTTCTCACTCTGTGAATGGCATGTGACTAACATGAGTCTTGGCCATGGGGTACTTTTCATGGTGTTATTTATTTTTTAAAATTAAATTAATGGATTTTATGATTATTTTTTTAGATGTATGATAGTGGAATGAATGGGTGAAGTCAATATCAACCATGACATGGATCTCAATTTCATTCCTACATCCTACTAAGGGAGGTGAACTTTTGTTGTGACAAAGTGGTTTCTTAAATAAGAAAATGACCCACTCAATGTACACAGATGAAATTCATTTAAAATTTAATTGGTTTTTAAAATTAAATTTAATGAAATAGTGAATGATCAATGAATTAGTTTACCCAAGCCTAGGTCCATGACCACTATTCCCTAATTCCATTATCTCTACATATGTCATGACCCATCCTCAGGGCCCGTGCCGTGACTACCCCAAGCCCGCCTTCCATAGGCCAGGGGCTGGAGACTAGCACCAAGGCATAAATCCCAACAAAAAGGGAAGGCATTGCCTTTGAAAAGTAAACAAGCACCACAGAGTAAGCAAGCGGAAAAGTAAACACTAAGTAAAAACTGTACAAGCTGTGCTGAAAGTAAAAGGGGCCGGAAATACAAGCCCAACTGTAAAGTACAACTGAAAGGAAAAACAGCAACTGAAAGGGAAAACTGCAGCGTCGAGCCATCCTCTAGAAGTCCCACCTGAAGGGTGGGTACAGATAGCCTCCACTGCTCCCCGGGTCCACCTGACCGCTCCGAGTACATCCCGCCCAGTGGTCCACCACCAGGTACAGTCCTGCTCCGCACGCCTCCACCACGATCAGCGCTGTCTGTCATCTGCAACCAACACAACGTAGTGCGGGAAAAGCCCGTGCAGGGGTGAGTATAAGCTACTCAGTAGGGACCCCGAGACCCCCGAAGGTCTCCCGAAATCCATAAAGGATAATCCATGAAGGAAAGACACAATCACGAAGTAACATCTGACACGGCTTAGGTATATGCCCATACATATACCAAAGTCTTCAATTCCCTTTCGGCTCCAACGTCCGAGCCCAAGCACAACCCAGTCCACACAGGAAGCAAAACGTAAACCCACACAGGATAGCTGAAAACAATCCACAATGGAGAGTAAACAGTAAATCTACATAGGATAGCTCAACACAATCCACAAAGGAGAGTAAACAGAGGTTCAGCTCACACAGGTATACTTCTTCGGATGATGATAAAGATGATCATTGATCCATCTAAGTCGTCAGACCCACGAAGGATCGATAGGTAACTAACCCCCGCAATGACCCACACAGGATTGGGCCCACACAGGACCGGGCCCACGCAGGACCTGTAAGCGCTGGATCACACAGAACCGCTGAGCACTGACCCACACAGGATCGGACCCACACAGGATCGGGCCCACACAGGACCTGTAGCACTGATCCACGTAGGATCGCTGAGTGCGGTAGTCGTCGTAGTCCACTAAGGATCTCTGCACAGTCGTCGCCGCAGTCCACTGAGGATCTCTGCACGGTCGTCGTCGGAGTCCACGGAGGATCACTGCACAGTCGTCGCCGCAGTCCACTGAGGATCTCTGCACGGTCGTCGCTGTCGAAGTAGCAGTCGCAGCCAGCATTAGGGTTCCCGCACATAACAAGCTCATTCTGGAGGGTCCGCACCTCGAGCCGAGAGGCTGATACATCAACTGACCCAAAGTCAGAATTTGATGTATCCAAAAGTTCCGTATCGTCAACAGGAACTCAACGTCGCAGACGGCGCGTCAATCGGACGCCCGGTCTGAGAGTTATTGGCCTTTTCGTCCCAGGGGCCAGGTTGGTTTTTAAGGCAAAACCAACCCGACTGTACTCCACCTACATCCAAACCTCGGGCGGAGTATGCCAAAAGATCTGTCTCACAAATAGGAACTCAACAAAACTGACGACACGTCAATCGGACGTCCGTAGCTCAAGATATGAGCGTTTCCGCTCCGAGGGCCCGGTTGGTTTCGTGTACGAACCAACCCGGTCAAACTCAAAGTATTCCGAAACCTTGAGTACGATACACCGAAACGACCGTCTCGATCCAAGGATCGCGTTTCCTCTGACGGCGGGTCGTTTGGAGGCCCGTATCTCATGATACGTCCATTTGAACGAAGTTCGTCCGAAGACGGGGGGTACAGGCCCGGGCCGACCCCCCCCCCCCCCCCCCCCCCCGGGAGCCGGCCGAACCAGGTCGACCCGAATTGGGTCGACCCGTCCCGGTCCGGTCCGGCTAGGGAATGGCCCGGCCGGTCGGACCGGCCTCGCCCGGTTCGGCCGAGCGGCCGAACGGCCGAGGCACGCGGGGCGCCGCCCCCGTGGCCAGATGGTGTCGCGGCCCCCCGCGTGGGGCCGCGCTGTGTCGTGGGCACGGCTTCAGCCGCGTCTGAGGGCACCGGACCCACGCGGCCGCGGCTTTGCGGGTGCCGCCGCCACCGCGCTGAGCCGCGGCGGCCTGTCCGGCGGCGCGCCGGGGCGCCACCGGCGAGTTCCGCGGGCCACCGGGATCGTTCCGGTGGTCGATTCTCTTCCCGTCTGCGCCATCGCTCCTCCCAGGACTCGTTCTTCACTGTGGGATCGTCAAACCTCCGTTGCGGCACGTTCCGTCGTCGCCCGTCAAATCCGCACAAAACGAAGAACGGCAGAGGGTCGTCGGGCCGTGTTCGTTTGGCCCGCACCCTCCGCGTTAGAGATAAATAACCGGGAGAATTTTATTCCACACAGGAAACAACAATTTTAATAAAATTTAAAATTGTTCACAATTCAGTTCGTTAATTTCCTTTAAAGAAACATTGACGGGAATAATAAAAAATGGTAATTCCCACAAATAAATCCCTACCTCGATGATCATCGCGCACGGGCGTTCTTCGCGGAAAATCTCGTCACGGAAGATAGGGATCGTCACGTCGTCGCGGGGAGGTGTCGCGTCGTCGCGGAATCCGGCATTGAGTCGGCGAACTCAACGCACCATGGAACATTAGATTTAATTTAAATTAATTAAATCCGTGTTTTGGTTAAGAATCATGAAGGAGATAAAAGGAAGGTCCAAGACTCTTACCTCAAGCAGCCGATCGAAGATCCGTCGTGGAGGAAGAGACGTCGCAGAAGAAAATTGTCGGTGATGCGGATCACGGCGTCGCGTCGTCGATTTCCGGGTTCGGCGTTCTTCGCGTTCTTCACGTTCTTCGCGAAGGAGGAAGAAGAACCAAGAATTCTGTCTCAACGAGTAATCCCCCAAAAGATTTTGGTTGGTCTTATTTTATTAATATGCCAACACACGAAAACAGGATAAGAAATGATTGAATTAATTTGTTGAATTAATTCAATGAAAGAAACAGCCCATTTAATTCACGAAATAAACCGCCCAATTAAATGGTCTGTTAAGATTTTAAGAAACGCGCCAGTTGACTCTCATAAAGACGGGTTTTCGCGGGTGCGTTTCTTAGCGGAAAGAAACGGCGGGGCTCGTGCAGGCCCCACCTCACAAATATCCTACCAAGGGGGTAGGATATTTCTGGATAGCATCCTATCCAGTTTAACTCAGTTCAAGCCATCAACAAGTGGCTTCAATTGGCTTCCGAGTGGCTTAAGCGAAATAAAATAAAGTTGTCGCAAAATTATTTTATTTCTCAACTTTAAGCCCGAAAATTAAAAACCACACCTGAGTAAACACAACTCTGGAAGAGGCGTTTCTAAGTGAATACCGGCGTTTTGATTTCATTGGTGCCATTAGAATTCGATTCCGGGCACCGGTTCAAAAGTTAGAAAAACCCGCTCGTCCGTTCACTGAACGTACCCGAGCCAATCTTCGAAAAATGATTCCGGGAACACCGGGCCTCGGAATCAGGTGCCGTCAGAAACTGCGCTCTTGTAAAATTCTAAAGAAAATTAAGAAAAAAAAATTTCCTTTAAATTTATGGGTCTTTACATTACTCCCACCTCAGGACTTTACGTCCCCGTAAAGATACATCAAAACTAGGGAAACAAATGTGGGTACTGAGCACGCATCTGAGCCTCCCTCTCCCAAGTGCTCTCATGGAGGTTCCCGTGCTGCCATCTGATGCGCACTAGAGGAATCGATCGCCCACGTAGGACCCGCTCCTGTCGATCCTCTATCTCCACTGGGACCTCTACAAAAGTCGCCCCATCATCCACGTCTAGCTCCCCATAGTCAATGATGTGCATCGGGTCGTGCACATATCTCCTCAGCTGGGATACGTGGAAGACGTCGTTCACCCGGTGGAACTGAGGTGGTAGAGCCAGGCGATAAGCCACCTCGCCAATCCTGCCGAGGACCTGGAAAGGCCCGATGAAGCGTGGAGACAACTTGCCGCCTCGGCCAAATCTCCGCAAACCACGTCGAGGTGAGACACGCAAGAAGACGTGGTCGCCATCCTCGAACTCTAGTGGCCTCCGCCTCCTGTCAGCATATGACTTCTGCCGGCTCTGTGCTATCCTCATCCGCTCCTGGATGACCTGGACCTTCTCTGTCGTGGCTCAGACCATCTCTGGTCCCACAACTGCTGACTCCCCAGGGTCTGTCCAGCACAAAGGAGATCTGCAAGGCCTGCCGTACAACGCCTCGTAGGGTGCCATCCCGATGGTGGAGTGGTAGTTGTTGTTGTACGCGAACTCCACTAAGGGTAGGTGGTCCTCCCAACTGCGACCAAGGTCGAGGACACATGCGCGGAGCATGTCCTCGAGAGTCTGAATGGTCCTCTCTGTCTGACCATCCGTCTGAGGGTGAAAGGCGGTGCTCAGACGTAGCCGCGTCCTGAACGCCTCCTGCAACCCCTTCCAAAGCTGGGATGTAAAACGAGCATCCCGATCGGAGACGATAGTCGATGGCACACCGTGAAGTCATAGAATCAACTGAACGTAGAGATGCCCCAAGCTCTATACTGAGCCCTACTCTCGGATGGGTAAGAAGTGTGCCCACTTGGTGAGTCGGTCAACAATCACCCAAATGGAGTCGTGACCTCTGGAAGTGCGTGGAAGTCCAGTCACGAAGTCCATAGATATCCCATCCCACTTCCACTCTGGGACCTCCAAGGGCTGTACCAAGCCTGCTGGTACCTGTTGCTCTGCCTTCACCTGCTGGCAGGTGAGGCACCGTGAAACGAACTCTGCCATAGCCTTCTTCATGCCCGGCCACCAATGTTGTCGCCTGAGATCCTGGTACATCTTCGCCACTCCGGGATGTACCGCCAAAGGAGAAGTGTGAAACTCTCTCAGCACCTCCTCTCGTAAAGCGACTGGTACCCAGGTACGTCCTCTGAAAAGGACGTTGTGCCCTGCTCCAAGGGAGAAACCATCAGGTGCCTGTCCCGAGGATATCTGTGCATGCCGTGTCTCACAGTCAGCGTCCCCACGCCGTGCCTCTCTGACCCGCTGTAGAAGTGGAGGAGAGACTATGAGAGACTGAAGGAAGGCTGATCCATCTCTATCCACGAAGGATATCTGTAAAGCGGCTAGCTGCTCTGTCGCCTCCTCAAGTAGCTGGATGCCCGACCTCCTACTGAGGGCATCAACTACCACGTTCCCCTTCCCAGGAGTATAGACTATCTCAAAGTAATAGTACTAGAGGAACTCGAGCCATCGCCACTGTCTCAGGTTCAGGTCCTTCTGAGAGAAGATTTACCTGAGACTCTGGTGGTCAGAAAAGACAGTGAAGCGCTCACCCATCAGATAGTGCTGCCATGTCTTCAGGGAGAAGACCACTGCTGCTAACTCCAAGTCATGGGTAGCGTAGTTCTGCTCATGGGGCCTCCACTGACGTGATCTGTAGGCAATCATGGCCCGCTCCTGCATCAGGACACACCCGAGTCCGGTCCCTGATGCATCGCAGTAGACTACGTATCCAACTCGCTCCTCAGGAAACCTCAAGATAGGTGCGCTGGTCAACCTCTACCTCAGATCCTGGAAGCTCTGCTGACATCTGTCTGACCACACGAAGGGTTTCCCCTTCTTCGTCAACGCTGAGAGTGGGGCCGCAACTCTGGAGAGTCCGGCACAAATCTCCAAAAGTATCCGGCTAGGCCCAAGAAACTCCGCACCTCTGTCACGCTCTTGGGTGGCTCCCAAGCTAGCACTGCCTCGATCTTCGCGGGATCCACTGCAACCCCCGCCTCAGAAATGACGTGTCCCAATAAGTGGACCTCACGTAACCAGAACTGACACTTCGAGAGCTTGCCATAAAGCTGTTGCTCTCGGAGTGTGTCTAGTACAACACACAAGTGGTAGGCGTGCTCCTCCTCTGTGGTCGAGTACACCAAGATGTCATCAATGAAGACTACGACCAAAGGATCGAGGTATGGCTGGAAGATCCTGTTCATGAGGCTCATGAACACTGTTGGAGCATTGGTCACACCGAAAGGCATAACCAAGAACTCATAGTGGCCATACCGACACCTGAAGGCCGTCTTCTGCACATCCTCGTCTCGAACTCTGAGCTGATGATAGCCTGACCTGAGGTCTATCTTCGAGAACCACCGTGCTCCCTTGATCTGGTCGAAGAGGTCATCAATCCTGGGTAACGGATACTTGTTCCTCACTGTCACCTAGTTCAGGCGATGATAATCGACACACAGTCGCAAGCTCCCATCCGCCTTCTTGGCGAACAAAACCGGGGAAGCCCAGGGTGAAACACTAGGTCGGATGAACCCCTTGCCCTGGAAGTCCTCCAACTGTACCCGAAGCTCTCGAAGCTCGGCAGGGGTCATCCGATATGCTGGAGTGGATATCGGTGTTGTTCCAGGGTACATGTCAATATAAAAGTCTACCTCTCTGCGAGGAGGTAGACCTGGAATGTCGTCGGGAAAGACGTCCGCGTACTGATCCACCACTGCAGGAAAATTGGGACTCCGCACGTCAACTGCTCCCAGGATGAGGCTAGCCAACTGATGATTGATGGGCTGACCTCTCCTCTGCGTGAGTCCATCCTGTGCTGCTAAGGCTCCCTTCTCACCGGTGAAGGTGAACCTGATCCCACCGGTGCGCACACATCGCACCTTGTGCCTAAAGCAGTCAATCTGAGCATGGACTGTAGATAACCAATCCATGCCCAAGATGACATCGTAAGGCCTCAACGCCGCTACAAGAAGATCCCAGCCGAAGCTCTCGCCTCCTAGAGTAAGCTCGCACTGCCGGCACCAGTGCGTAATCGTCGAGTCTGCTCCCTTAGGAGTCTTTAGCCGCAAGGATCGAGCCAACGGCTCCATCGGAATCTCCGAGCTCCGAACAAGGGCAGTGGCTATGAAAGAGTGACTCGCTCCTGTGTCTATCAGAACTGCAGCAAGGGTGTAATAGACACAGATCGTACCTCGAATCATCTCTGGCGCGCTGTGGTCGTAGGCCTCTGATGCCTGGAGCTGAGCCTGTCTCTGCCCGCCAGCTCCCTGTGGTCGGGGCGGGCCTCCTGGTGGTGGTGGTGGCAGAGCCTCAAAGCGTCGCCCACCACCTGCTGCTCGGCCAGCTCCTCTGCCTCGTCCGCCTCCTCCCTGCGGACCACCACGATCGACCATCTTCCTCTGCCTGGGCGGCCCCTCCACCGTCTGCTGCCCCTTGGTCCGACGGGTCGGGCAGTCACGAGCCATGTGGCCCTGCCCGCCGCACTCGTAGCACTGCCTGCCTCTCGGAAGACTGGCTCCGCGCTGAGTGCCCTGCCCTGCTGAGCCAGTGTCCCGAGGTCGCCTGCCGGAAGGTCTGGTCTGCCTGGAACCCTGAGTCATCCGTCGAATACCTGCTGCCGAAGACTCCGCTATCTGCCGCCCTGCGGTAGGTCTAGATGTGGACTCAGCCTGGAAGCTCTCGATCAGGAGGGCTCGCTCCAGTACTCTTGCCTGGGTCGGGATGCTGAGGGAGATTAGCGATGCCCTAATCTCGTGTCTCTATCCCTGCTCGAAGGTCTGGGCCTGGAAGAAGGGGTCCCGTACCATGTCTGTAGAGTACCGTGAAAGGTCGGTGAACCTTGTCGTGTACTGAGCGACCGTCAAGCTGCCCTGCCGCAGCTGAAGAAGCTCCTGGATGCGCACCGCACGGAGGGTGGCCGGGACGAACTCTGAGCGAAAGATGCTCTCGAAGTCCGACCAGATGAGGGAGGCCTCATCGTGTACCTGGAGCATCAGGCTCCACCATCGCCCTGCTGCTGTGTGCAGTAGGCTCGCCGTGAGGATCACCATGAGGTCTGCTGGTGTCCTCACTAGCCTGAAAACTCGGACGACCGCCTCCAGCCAGTCCTCGGCTGCCTGGGGGTCCGACTCCCCACGGAACCTGGGTGGTCGCTGGTGCTGGAACTCGTGAAGAGCTCCGAGGAATTGTACGTCGTCAGCTGCCAGTGCTGGAAGCATCGGGGGCTCGACGGGTAAAGGTACCGCCGGTGCCTCTGCTGTCAACGGGCCCTGTACCGAGGCCTCGTCGCTCGGCGGGCTGTCTTCACGCTCTACTCTAGGAACCCTAGCTGGCTGCTATCGTCGTGCTATCCTGAAAAGGAAACAAGTATTCCATGGTCAGAACAGTATACCTGGTGAGCTGACACAAGTAATCACAGAGAAAACTTGAAACACATATGCAATAAATGTTTTCGTGCATTAAGTCGGAAATCAGAAGTCAGGGTCCTGGTGTATGGATACGTCGGCCGCCGCACCAACACTGGACTCCCTGGACTGATAACCGCACTCAATACGCTAAACACTATTGCTTCACATAGAAGAAAGATCAGAGTCTGTAGTAGAACCGACCACCTCTGATACCAATTTGTCACGACCCGTCCTCGGGGCTCGTGTCGTGACTACCCAAAGCCCACCTTCCATAGGCCAGGGGCTGGCGACTAGCACCAAGGCGTAAATCCCAACAAAAAGGGAAGGCATTGGCTTTGAAAAGTAAACAAGCACCACAGAGTAAGCAAGCGGAAAAGTAAACACTAAGTAAAAACTGTACAAGCTGTGCTGAAAGTAAAAGGGGCCGGAAATACAAGCCCAACTATAAAGTACAACTGAAAGGAAAAATAGCAACTGAAAGGGAAAACTGCAGCGTCGAGCCATCCTCTGGAAGTCCCACCTGAAGGGTGGGTACAGATAGCCTCCACTGCTCCTCGGGTCCACCTGACCGCTCCGAGTACGCCCCGCCCAGTGGTCCACATTCAGGTACCGTCCGGCTCCGCACACCTCCACCACGATCAGCACTGTCCGTCGTCTGCAACCAACACAACGTAGTGCGGGCAAAGCCCGTGCAGGGGTGAGTATAAGCTACTCAGTAGGGACCCCGAGACCCCCAAAGGTCTCCCGAAATCCACAAAGGATAATCCACGAAGGAAATACACAATCACGAAGTAACATCTGACACGGCTTAGGTATATGCCCATACATATACCTAAGTCTTCAATTCCCATTCGACTCCAACGTCCGAGCCCAAGCACAACCCAGTCCACACAGGAAGCAAAACGTAAACCCACACAGGATAGATCAAAACAATAGAAAAAGGAGAGTAAACAGTAAATCCACACAGGATAGCTCAACACAATCCACAAAGGAGAGTAAACGGAGATTCAGCTCACACATGTATACTTCTTCGGATGACGATAAAGATGATCACTGATCCATCTAAGTCGTCGGACCCATGAAGGATCGATAGGTAACTAACCCCCGCAATGACCCACACAGGATCGGGCCCACACAGGACCGGGCCCACGCAGGACCTGTAGGCGCTGGCTCACACAGAACCGCTGAGCGCTGACCCACACAGGATCGGACCCACACAGGATCGAGCCCACACAGGACCTGTAGCACTGATCCACGTAGGATCATTGAGTGCAGTAGTCATCGCAGTCCACTGAGGATCTCTGCACAGTCGTCGCCGCAGTCCACTGAGGATCTCTGCACGATCGTCGTCGGAGTCCACGGAGGATCTCTGCACAGTCGTCGCCGCAGTCCACTGAGGATCTCTGCACGGTCGTCACTGTCGAAGTAGCAGTCGCAGCCAGCACTAGGGTTCCCGCACACAGCAAGCTCGTTCGGGAGGGTCCGCTCCACGATCCGAGAGGCTGATACATCAACTGAAAGAAAGTCCGAAGTTGATGTATCCAAAAGTTCCGTATTGTCAACAGGAACTCAACGTCGCAGACGGCGCATCAATCGGACGCCCGGTCTGAGAGTTATTGGCTTTTTCGTCCCAGGGGCCCGGTTGGTTTTTAAGGCAAAACCAACCCGACCGTACTCCACCTGCGTCCAAACCTCGGACAGAGTATGCCAAAAGATCCGTCTCACAAAGAGGAACTCAACAAAACTGACGGCATGTCAATCGGACGTCCGTAGCTCAAGAAATGAGCGTTTCCGCTCCGAGAGCCCGGTTGGTTTCGTGTACGAACCAACCCGGCCAAACTCAAAGTATTCCGAAACTTTGGGTGCGATACACCGAAACGACCGTCTCGATCCAAGGATCGTGTTGCCACTGACGTTGGGTCATTTGGAGGCCCGTACCTCATGATACGTCCATTTGAATGAAGTTCATCCGAAGACGGGGGTGGGGGCCCGGGCCGACCCGGCCCGACCCCCCCCCCCCCCCGGGAGCCTACCGAACCGGGTCGACCCCACCCTGTCCGGTCCGGCCAGGGCATGGCCCGGCCGGCGGGACCGGCCTGGGCCGGTTCGGCCGAGCGGCTGAATGGCCGAGGCACGCGGGGCGCCGCCCCCACGACCAGATGGTGTCGCGGCCCCCCGCGTGGGGCCGCGCTGTGTCGTGGACGCGGCTTCAGCCGCGTCCGAGGGCACTGGACCCGCGCGGCCGCGGGTCCGCGGGTGCCGTTGCCGCCGCGCTTAGTCGCGGCAGCGCGCCGGGGCACCGCCGCTCCCGGCTGCCGGCGCCGCCGCGCCGGCGACCCACGCCGCCGGCGAGTTCCACGGGCCACCGGGATCGTTCCGGTGGTCCGATTCTCTTCCCGTCTGTGCCATCGCTCCTCCCGGGACTCGTTCTTCGCTGCGGGATCGTCAAACCTCCGCTGCGGCACATTCCGTCGTCACCCGTCAAATCCGCACAAAACGAAGAACGAAGGAGGGTCGTCGGGTCGTGTTCGTTTGGCCCGCACCCTCCGCGTTAGAGATAAATAACCAGGAGAATTTTATTCCACACAGGAAACAACAATTTTAATAAGATTAAAATTGTTCACAATTCGCTTCATTAATTTCCTTTAAAGAAACATTTACGGAAATAATAAAAAGGGGTAATTCCCACAAATAAATCCCTACCTCGATGATCGTCGCGCGCGGGCGTTCTTCGCGGAAAAGCTCGTCGTGGAAGAGATGGATCGTCGCGTCGTCGCGGGGAGGTGTCGCGTCGTTGCGGAATCCGGCGTTGATTCGGCGAACTCAACACACCATGGAACAACAGATTTAATTTAAATTAATTAAATCCGTGTTTTGGTTAAGAATCACGAAGGAGATAAAAGGAAGGTCCGAGACTCTTACCTCAAGCAGCCGATCGAAGATCCGTCGCGGAGGAAGAGACGTCGCAGAAGAACGTTGTCGGCGATGCGGATCACGGCGTCGCGTCTTCGATTTCCAGGTTCGTCGTTCTTTGCGTTCTTCGCGTTCTTCACGTTCTTCGCGAAGGAGGAAGAAGAACCAAGAATTCTGTTTCAACGAGTAATCCCCCAAAAGATTTTGGTTGGTCTTACTTTATTAATATGCCAACACACGAAAACAGGATAAGAAACGATTGAATTATTTCGTTGAATTAATTCAATGAAAGAAACAGCCCATTTAATTCACAAAATAAACCGCCCAATTAAATGGTCTGTTAAGATTTTAAGAAACGCTCCAGTTGACTCTCATTAAGACGGGTTTTCGCGGGTGCGTTTCTTAGCGGAAAGAAACGGCGGGGCTCATGCGGGCCCCACCTCACAAATATCCTACCAAGGGGGTAGGATATTTCTGGATAGCATCCTATCCAGTTTAACTCAGTTCAAGCCGTCAACAAGTGGTTTCAAGTGGCTTCTGAGTGGCTTAAGCGAAATAAAATAATGTTGTCGCAAAATTATTTTATTTCTCAACTTTAAGCCCGAAAATTAAAAACAACACCCAAGAAAACGCAACTCCGAAAGAGGTGTTTCTAAGCGAATACCGGCGCTGTGATTTCATCGGTGCCCCCAGAATTCGATTTCGGGCACCGGTTCAAAAGTTAGAAAAACTCGCTCGTCCGTTCACTGAACATACCCGAGCCAATCTTCGGAAAATGATTCCGGGCACACCGGGCCTCGGAATCAGGTGCCGTCAGAAACTACGCTCTTGTAAAATTCCAAAGAAAATTAAGAAAAAAAATTTCTTTGAAATTTACGGGTCTTTACAACATATGTATGCTATGATTGTTTTATTTTATTGAAATGGATTTATTTGTCAAAAACCAAAACCCTAAAATTTCATTGTTTTCATAAATTAATTAAAAAACAAAATAAATAGATTATCTATAATATAATTATTCATTTAGCCTATTGTGACCCTCTTTTAGTGAGATGTCCTTGGTCAGCCTCTATGATTCACAAGGAAAATAAATGTTCCTTTTTCTACTACTTACTATAGGCATGCGTCATTTAACCTTATAAACACAATGATGACCCACCACATTAACATATATAATATTATTACATTCATAAATTTTCACACACTATGTGAATACCACACACACTATTTGTTATTTACTATAGAAATACCCTAGGAAACCCAATTTCCCGAATCAACACCATCAGAATACTCCCATATCATAGGCATCACAAAACTACCTCCAACTATTTTTACAATCTATATCAATATATATATATATAATAAATTTATATAATAATATCACACTATAATTAAGGAACCAAAAATAGATCTCAATGTATATGGTTTTTAGAAACCTGTAATTTAATCCACATACATATCTTATACTTTTTTTCGTGTTGTAAAATATCTTTCATATTAAAGAAATGGATTAAAAAATATTCCCCCTTTTAAAATAATAAATAATTTAAATAATTATATAAATATAATCATATTAAAAAAGAAATGGAATTATATCAAAAATTATACAGCACAAATATTCAATGGAAATCCAAATATACTTGTGATGAACTCTAATTAATCAAATCACCCTTAATAAGGAATTCAAGAAAACACTAATTAAATTATTAATTTACTATAGTTAATTATTTTTATTGAGCTGTATAAACCATGATATATAAATTTTAAAAATATTATGTGAAACTATAATGATGATTCTTGAATAATAAAAATTTACCGCATGCATAAACCCTATGGATTATCCCAAAGTTGCACTACTTTGTACTAAATATACTCAAATTAAAAAATCACTCATAAATAATTTTATTTGAATGATCACCCATATATTAATGGTCAATTTGTCGTCCACCATTAATATAATAATTATTTAATTTTGTGAGTAACATACCATGTCCCAAAATATCCTATCCTCTATCATTGACATCCTAGAAACCCCAAACACTATTATGTTAAAACCTCTAATGAATCAACCTAAATCTTACATAAACCTAGTTTTAATAGCCATATACCCAAAGTTTTATCCTTTAACCCTTTTGATGAATACTTTAACAAATATTCATGGTTAATTATTGGGGAATTATTTATCATATTTTGGTTATAATATATCTTAATATTCTATTCTGTCAAAATTTGGGCCTGATCGTTCCATTTAGTGGATATTACTATAAAATGAAATGATAAATTATATTCCTCAGGTTACCTATTTCACCTACATAATAATATAAGTAAAAATATTTATATTTATTAATGAAATTTACCAACTAACAAACCATATTTAAATCATTTAGTAGTGCAAACAAATAAAATTACAAAAAAAAACTCTAACACAAAAAAAAAGTCATGCATATTGATATACCACACTAATCCTGTTTCCAATGATGGCAACATGCACCCAACTATTGAGCCGTAGGTTGAATTGACCACTAAGGAGGAGCGGGGATAATTGTTTTATCATTTTGAATAATTTTAATTTTAATTCAACCTATTAAACTTGTTAATGCTATAGATTAGCTCAGTGTTATATCACAATCTCACTTTACATGCATAAATGATTAGAGAGGTAACATCACATTACATTTAAAAGGTTCAAAATAATTTCCTACTCCTTTCCATGATGGTTATACACTCCAAAAAATAGATTATCAACTATAATATTTTTCATTTGAAATTGTTTATAAAGTGTCACACTATATCATAATTCTTGATTCCACACTATAGGATCTTTATATTTCTTCACACAGTGTCACATGAGTCCACACATGCCTTCTACTACTTCCAGCACCAACTAAAAGTCTTCACCTACACCCAGATCCAACTGAGAGACTTCATTTACATCTAATACGAACTGAAGGACTTCTCCAATTCCATCACCATATGAAATACATCATCCCCTTTTTATGGTTTATCCATATTTATTAATACATTTAAACTTCTAGATAATAATATTTATCCATGATCCTGCAAGATCATTTTTTCTCATGTACGCATCAAGAGCCTTCTCACCTGATGAACATGAGTTTTTTGTCTTCTTGAGATACTATGATCCCTAATTTATGATAAGTTTCCTCCATGCAAAAATTATAAGGAAATTAATTTCAATTTTGATAAATACCTATAATAATTATCACTGAATTACCATTAATAAATCTATTTTGAAATAATAACTGACTTTAGTTTCTATTCACTACACATTATTGATGAAACTTTTATTTCATGTTTATTTCTCAATCTCCATGAATGACTAATAAAAATCATTTTATTTTCATATTTTTTAACACTAACATAGAATATTCCTTGGTTTATTAATTTTATGTGAAATTATTAAATCTTGTTGAAATTTTCTCAAGTTATTTTGAATTTATGTATGAATGCATGTGGCTAGATGCATGCACCACACAATTAACAATATTTTTCACATAATTTAGTGTGTGTGTGTGTACTTATCAAATAACTACTTTGTTAAATCATTATGGGTATTAAATATTAAATTTCTTCACACAATGTTATGATGTGAACTTGTGTTCCTCACACTAATAAAAATAGGGCTTTTAAAATCACTAAAACCACTATTAACAGTGCTAGAAAAGCGTTCACAATTGAAGGAAAGATAGGGGTCCCCTTTAACAGCGCTAAAAAGTGTTGTTAATCGTACTGAAGACAAGTGGGGAGGAGGTCCCCATTAAGAATTATAAAAAAGAACTGATAAAGGGTGCCCGTTATCTGTATTTTTTAGCACTGATAATGGTGTCCTTTATTAGTGAAATTTTGAGTGCAAATAAATTCCAAATTTATTAGTTCTTAATTAGCACTGATAAAGGCCAAGTGTCCTGGGCATACCCAGCACCTGCAAAACACCCTCACACCTAAGACAACACCTGCACACACAACACAAAACAACACCTGTACATAAAACAGGTGAAGAAAAAACACCTACACACAAACAAAGAAAAGAATAAAAAAATAGCATGCATAAGAGTTTCACAAACAAAGATATATACATTTAATTTAAATCAGGAATACAAAAAACAAACACTTCTATATACATTTAAAACAATGTTTTATATGGTTACAATTACAATTATCCAAGAAATAGTTAAAAACATTAATGTTTCATCCTTTTTGAATCTGGGATTCCCTCTCAAAAATTGTAATCTATGGTATTTGTTGCCAAACAAAGAATCTGAACTAAGGAAAAAAATTACACCTATATAAGTAAAAAATATTATGTTAGTAGTAAAATAATGAAATAAATTAAACACTAATATGAATACATACATTAATAAAATGTTAATTTTTAATAAAAAAGACACATTTAGGTTGGTAGGTGGCCATAAGACTAGATGATACTTGATACCTAACCTTTATATGGGTAGGTATGTAGCCATGATAAGATACTAGAGTAATGAAAAGGAAAAAAGTCCACAAAGTACATTAATTAATGATTTTAAGAGGTTTCTTAGTGTATGGACTTTTCCACTTTCTCTTTTTAGTCCTGATATAGGAAGAAAATTCAAAAGATAACTTGAGGTTCCAAAGGTGGTGCTGATGGAGGCACAAATAGTGTTTCCTTTGGATCAGAAAAAATCACTTCCATGAGCTCCATTTGACTTGGACATCCTGTATCATCAACCACTCAATCACTTCTTGAACTAACTTTGGCCACCGTGTCCCTTGGAAAGTAAACTAGGGAGGTGTGAGGTGACCAAATTTTAACATCTATTTTCATTATCGAAGAAAAAAAGAATGTTCACTATATTCATAACAATATCAAATTATACATGAAATTGATTATAGAACCTATATTACCACTTCACTAGAGGCATCCTCATCTCCCTTATCTTCACTAGTTACCATTTTTCTAGGAATTATCATTCTCTATGCTAGGGGTGTGTAATGGCCATGGCCTTTGACAGAATGAATCACCACATTACGTTCATGGAGGAGTGATTTGACTTCAATGGGCTATTGTTCATAGAAGATTACTTTGTGAGAGATCACACACCCAAACACCTCTAGCTCTATTTCCACTTGACACCACAATCTCCAGACATCTATGGTCAATGTATTCCTCCTCTAGTTGTCCAGTAATGGAATGTGACGGGAAAAACCTCCAAAATTAGAGAAGATCCCCAACCGACTGGAAATTCTTTCACAGGAACCCCAAACATTTTCACCAAATTCGTTGGAACCATCCTTATTTATGGTGTTGGATCTAAGTGCCTCATTTGATTCTAAGACATATAGAGATTTGTGGGTCTTCTGGAGGATTTTTTTTGTTCGGAATCTAACATTTTGATGATGTCAGATCCAATGTGTCCTCCTTCACATCCAATATTAGAAGATCAGTGTGCTTTGTCACCAATGGATCCAACTGACCATTCATGTATGATCGGACCAAGGAATCAGTATAAGACATGGAGAGGCCAAAACCCACAATATCTAGAGGGAATGTCCCCTAAACCTAAGTTTCCTAGTAGGTTTATCATTATCCCCAATTTGTGAGCCACCATGGGATGCATTTATAAATAGATGTGGGGAGGAGTGTGGAATTTCATCTGAATGCACTAAACTATCTCCCAAAGTGGTGTGATGCATACCATTCATAGAATATCTTTTAGTTAATTCAAGTGTATAAAAACCCTCACTTATGGATGAAAGATTAGCATAGGCTATAGGATCACCCTTTACATTATTGGAAATTTCACAAGTTGGTGCTCCGTATGGTATAAAAAACTGATCATACCGGTTCAATTTTCTCTTGATCTCCTAGTTCATTAGTGTGATTATCCAGACCACACTGATACTTTATAAAAATTTCCTGAACTGGTAACTTGGAATGCTGTGAGTATTTTGTAACTCATATCAACCAATGTGGTCCCCTATCCAACCCCACTGCAGTTGGAAGGGGATTAATATTATGAAGAGGTCATACCCCTATAAATGTGGTCAAGATGGAAATATAACATATCCATCATGGGAACAAAAAATATGATAATTGTACCACCTGAAATCACCTCTAAAATCATTAAGGTGGAGACTCTAACTCCACATTTTTTTTTTTAGTGAATAAGTTTCTACATAGGTACATTGCTAAGAAGCATATTAGATGAAGAAGGTGATTGTCCTGGGAGGTGACTGATAATCCCTAGTCATTGAATTGACACTCTTAAACTATTTTAAAGAGATAACTATCATCCCAATAAGATTATCATGACATCCAAGTCTTTTTATTCATATTTAGACACTCATGTTGAGTCTTCTTGATGAACAAGTCATCCCACTTCTTGAAGGGGATGTCAACCCCTGGATATGGGTCCTTCCCAAGGGATGTTCTGGCCAAATTGATGGGATCCTTCATAATGGGATGATTCTATTCCATGTCATCCCAAGTATATGGGGGATAAATTTACTCATCATACTTGTCTCCTAAAATAATTGAACCATATATCATATTAATGTCCCATATACTGGTGTCGAACTCACTATACAGAAAATTAAATGTGTTCATGTATTGACTCTATAAACTGAATAAGTTTACCATCAGAATTTTGTTTCAATAAGTATGGATTTGGTAAACCTAAATAGATTCATAAAATAAAATATTTTTCAGTTCAAACACAAACTCTTTGGGAGTACACTGAACCAATAAGGTACAACATCGATTCATCCCGAAGAATCCACCTAGTCGATTAAACCATCCAAATAACCACCCAAACATCTAATTTGATATAGAATTCGACATTTTTGACCTTTAAATGTGGGTTTTAATCTCTAAATCATCTTAGAACCCTTTAAAATCAATACACATAGGCTTGAATATTAACCATTAGAGATATCTTATTTGGAGATAAAATTACCCACAGAGGAGATGTTCTCCATGAACATATTATTAGTCTTATGGATGTAGGATGGAGGCATGATCCATTAATGAGATGGAGAGATCATAATATCATTTCAAATAACAAACCCATATAATGGAAACTAATTTGAAAATTGAAAATCCAAAATATTGGTTCCCATCATGCTTTTAAGATACTCGTGAGTGGACTAAATGACTATGCACTGGTCGACTTCCACACTATCGACCATTGTAATCAAATGAACTATAGCCTCCACAACTTCAATTCATGAATTTATTTGTATCATAATAATATGAAAATTTATATTAATTACGAAAATGGAGGATTCTGGGTTAAAAAATGGACTTCATTAAGAAAGCGGCACATGACTAATTACCAACACTATGTTCCATTTGGGTCAAGGCTCACACTAACGTCACATAATCTACACATGTCTTATTCAAGGGAGGCTAAGGGAACCTATTTGGTTCCCTCTATGTTATTTTCTATCACATAAAAATACCGATTTCTTATATAAAACATAATTACTATTAATTTAATTTTCAAACATTGAACATATTTTCCATTGAATCACTCTAAATCACTTGTAAGGATAGAACAAAACCTAAAAAGAACATACCTACACTAAGGTGGTGAATTAAAAACATCCTAGTAAAAAACTCAAAATGGAATATCTAAATTATACACATATCCCATATCTAGGGTGGAAAAAAGGAACTTAACCAAATTTTTAGGAATCAAAGTATAAAACAAGGGAATCCCCCAATGGATCTTGAATGTAATGTTACACATATTTATAATTTATTCCAAAACCCCTTATGGTCATGGAATTAAGTCATAATACTCATAGGGTCCATAAAATCCCTAGATGTTTTTTCCAATACATATGGTCAAGGAAAACAATTTTAGTTGATTTAATAACAACTACACATGGGTGGAAAGACTACATAACACACAATTCATGAAACAAAACGTAAAAAATTTGTAATGGTTTGAAACCACCTACCACACAGTGGAGTTGACCCCTTAATAATGTTCAGCCACCAAATTTTATGCTAATCCAGCTTCGATCAAGATCCATTATCTATTTTCGAAACACATGAATAGGCATCCATGGTGGAATAGGATGAGTCGGCGGCCGGAGGTGGAGGAGGTGGAGGAGGAGGCAGTGGCGGTGGAGGAGGAGGAGAATCGTGGTTACGGTGGAGGAGGGATCACAACAAAGGTGGAGGAGAAGGAAACGAAGATAGAGGAGGAGGAGGACGATCATGATAGAGGAGGAAAAGGATGTGACAGTGGAGGAGAAGGAGAAGGAAGAGGATGAGGGGTCATGGTAGAGGATGGGTGATGACCCAGGGTTTAGATTCCATGAAAACTTGAACAGGTGTGATAGAGGAGGGGCATGTTATAGTTAATTTATAAAATCGGCTGGAACCTTTATATGCGCTTGTTAAAAGTGCTGATAAACATATATTTTATCAGCGCTAAAATAAAAGCACTAATAAAACAAACCCTTATCAGTGCTAAAATTTTAGCGCTGATAAAGGCACTTCTTTATCAGTGCTCAAAACACACTAATAAAACATATATTTATCAGTGCTAAAATTATAGCGCTAATAAATACATCTTTTATCAGTCCTTTTTGTGGATGATAAATATATTCCTTTATCAGTGCTAAAAAAGAACTGATAAAGGTATAATTTTAATAATTTATTTATATTCTTATATATCTATTTCAAATTATATACAGGATAAATATTTATTTGTTTATTAATAATTATTACAATAAATAGTATATATTTATAAATATTGGTATATAATTGTCAATATATTTATATTAATAAAATTATAATAACAAATGTATTTAAAAAGTATATATATACATCATTAAAAATATAATAAAATATATTTATTATTTAAATATATTTAATGTAATTTTATAAGTACATTTTTTAGAACAAATATAGTTCATATAGGTAAAATTTTGAATTAATCAGTACACCACATCATCTAATGTACAAATGAACATTCATGCATATGATAAATAACATATACAAATATATTTGTTGACAAATATCATTGTAAGACACGTATATATTCAATAATTTTAATTATAAATATATATATTAAAAATTATAATATATATTTATAAATAAAATAACAAAATTAAATATATTAAATATAATAAATAAAATGAATAAAATGAATTAATCTAATAAATATAATAAATATCTAATAAATCTAATAAATCTAATAAATATATTTATAATTTAAGGTAATTTGTTAAAATCTTATAATTATATAATTATATATATATATATATATTAAATTATAATATTAGAAATACTTTTTTCAATTAAAACATTATATATATTTTTGTATAATTTAAAAAATATATATTAATTAGAAACATTTGTTTTTTATTTAATGTATTCAAATAAACATTGTTTTTTAATATAAATATAATAATTTAATATAAGTTAATAATAAAAACATTTATCAACACTTGTTTTAGCGCTGATAAAGTGTACATTTATCAGTTCTTTTATCTAGTGCATATAAAGGCCCACCCCTTTATCAGCTCTTTTTGTTTAGCACTGATAAAGGGTCATGCATCCCTTGCCCTGTTTTCTGGTAGTGTCATGAAGTGATGTGCACTGGATCATATTATTGCAAGTTCTAGAATGATTTATTCTCCATGAAAAAAGGATGGCTTAAAAGTACATATTCATACTCTCTTCATGCAATAAAAAGGGATTATATTAATCAATAACTAGCTCGCAAAACCCTTCTCTTTCAAGTGAATGAAACACACATATCACCTACCTTTAAAACATGGGTTTCACAAGATTTCTTATTTGAAAAACATGGTTTTATGGTTTTTTGTTTCCCTAGATAACATGATCCTCTTTCATTAAACAACATCACCCCCAATCTAATTATTTCTCCTTTTATAGGTAAGTTGCACCACCACAATTTTTCTTCATTTAATTCAATAACTAAAAATAATATTGTTTCAATGCTGATATTAATATTCTCAAATATCCTGACATAAAAATATTTCTATGTAGGTTTTTTTATATTTATATGGACCCTATTGATCCTTAAAATAATGGAGTCTTAGTGGAGATAGAATAAAATTAATAGTATTATCTCATGATCCTCATAATTTTTCAAATGTTTTAACTCATAAATCTATATAAAAAACATTATGAAAATTTATTTTTTGATCTGAATCTCATCCTTAAAAATATTCCATGTATATTTAATAAATAGTACAAGTATTTCATCACATATTTTTCATCCAAATTATTCATTCATGCTAGATAGTGATATTCATGGTGGCCTATGGATTTTTTTATGAGAACCTCTACTTGAATATATCATGTTCAGTAGCCCTTGATAATTCAAGGAGGAAGATGAAAATGTAGAAGGGATTAGATGGACCAGTAGTATACGATCGAATGAACTCATTATATCGATATGTTTTAAAAATACGAATAGTTCATGGTTCTAATAGTGGCCCACATTGGTATCAGTTATGGTTATGAACTTCCATACAAACCATAGTGTTCTTTCAACCGTTAAATTCGACACTTGGGTGGGCACCTGGATACACCTTCCAACCAAGCCTATCATTGTGGCACCACACACCTTCATAGTCCACCAGGGAACCTTCATTTGTGATCTGCAAGAGCTATGTGTGTATATTTCATGCTTCTTTTGGTAATATACAAACCCACTATGCCTTTACATAGACATAGGCTTCCCTATAATTAACCACCAACTTAGATTGCTGGAGGTTAACTATGTTTTCCACCTACGTAATGGCTAAATGGGGTCCCTTTGGCTCGATAGGGACACCATTTTTTATTAAGACATAGATTCAAATTTCATCATATTAGAATTCCAAAATATTCATCCCTAAAATTTATTCTTCAAGAATTATTCATTAAAAATAATATATATTTGTATGTTCATCATCAATATAATTAATCATGTAATAATGGAATTTTACATTGACATATTTAATTCCCCATCTTCATATCATTTTCCAATATATTGTTAACATTATTAAAATCTTAAAATTCCATTCTATCAAGTCTTAGTAATAAAATAGCACCACAAAAATAATCGCAATTACAATGGTAATTTTGCAAGAATGAAATCCAATGACATTAAATTAATATATAACAATTCCTAAATCATCAACACTTTATCCTCATCTCCCTAAAGATATATTGACACATCATTGACATCAAATGAAATACATGGGCTCAATAAACCCCCCCCCCCTTTGTATTTTTTTCTACATCTATACACATTATAGGAATAAATGTGTTCTCAATTATTTTCACCCCTTATTTAATATCAAATGAAAAGGATAAGTGGGGGTCATCACATCTCATATTCTACGATTAAAAGATTTTGGGATTCTCTTCACCTTATTCAAAATAATAATGATACCACATGGTTCTCTTAGAAAAGAGCCATTATTTGGTCTACTATAAGTCTATAAGGGATAACCCTATTTAGAAAACAAGAGATATATAACCATGATTTTCTATGTTATCAATACATAATTATTCATGTGATATCAGTCTTATATATTATCAATTATCTTTTAATGATTTAAATAATAATATTTATAAATAAAATGAAAAATCATGAAAAAAAAGAATGTTTAGGTTAAAACTACATAGCTCCCCCTTCTTAGTTCAATATCATACCCCCTTTTTAATGATCATCATTTCAATTAGAGTAAGTATTTTTGTGTGCCTATCATACATCATCTTCTAATTTTACAAAGTTGATCAGGAGTTCCACAGTCACTTTATAGCGAGTATTTGAAAGATTTAACTAAATCAATACTCCCCTACTACAAATGACATCACATTAGAAGGGGTTATTTGGAGGGGGTTATGCACATCTCCGTCTAAATTAATTTTCTATAAATTTAGAGGGGGTTCGACACAACCCCCTCTAAGCATCAAATTTAGAAGGTTTTATGAACCCCCTCTAAATTCATTTTCTATAAAAAATAGAGGGGGAATTATGTACAACCCTCATTAATCATTGAATTTGGAGGGGGTTATGGACGCCCTCTAATTGAACCCCAATAATTTTTTGACGTTATTTTTTCAATATCTAGTTGGATTTTATAGGGGATTCGAAACCCCCACTAATATCTTAAATTAGAGAGTGTGGAAAACCCATTCTATTGTCTTAAATTAGAGGGGATTAGAAACCCACATCTAATTTAATTACTTAGTGGGGGTTCAAAACCCCCTATAATGTTTTTAAATTAGTGGGGGTTGAAAACCCCCTCAAGTGTCTTAAATTAGAGGGTGGGTCAAAATGACTTATAACATCCTTAAATTAGAGGGGGTTCAAAACCACCTCTAATTTAATATATTACATGGGGTTGTGAGCCCCCATAATTTTTTTTATAAGAAACTTCCATAATATATATATGCATACATACGTATATATATATAAAAATAATTAAAACACAATATATAAATGTTTTTAAATACATTATATGAACATATTATATAAAATATTTACAAGATTTTATTTAATCGTATTTATATTTATACATAAATATGTATAATATTATGTAAATTAATATTTATTTATTTGTATAAATTATATTTCATATAATATTAAGAATACATGTTTATAAATTATTTTTCATATAACATTGATTATATATAATACAGATATTAATTATATATATTATAAAATTGTATTTCATATAACATTTTATAAATATTTGTAAAAATCATATTTCTTAAAATATCAATTGTATATAATATAAATATTTGTTTAAATTTTATTTCATATAATAATTATTTTATATTAATTGTATATAATATTATACTATTTACAAAAATAAATAAAGATTAATGTAAATGATAATAAATATATGTATTGAAATACATTATATAAATATATTAAGTAAATACTTATATATATATATATATTTTCTTTATGTAAATAGGTATATAGTATATAAATATGTATTTATGGATATAAATAATTTATATAAATATATAATATAAATTTATTTAGTATAATATATTTATGAAATAAATCATAAAATAAATGTATAGTATTTATAAAACCAATATATAATTTTAATGGTTTAAAAAATATGTGTAATGACCATAATGATAATTAATAACATTATTGTTATCATACCCACAGAGACACATATATATCAGTATATGAAAATAATAAAAAAACATATATATTATAATTATATTATATATATAAATATTAAAAAATACATAAACAGATATGGATAAGTATAAATGTTTTCATAAATATATATTTATATATTTAAATAAAATTATTTATATATATTTTATTAATAAACATATATAAAATATATAAATATGTATTTAACTCTATAAATAATTCATATAAATATATTTATATATATATAAACATATATATAGTTTATATAAATTTTTAGATAGGATATTATTTTAATGTATTGAAATATATTATCTGAATAATACTTTTATAAACAGATAACGATATATATATAAAAATATACACATTTATTGTCATGTATTCAGAAAGGAAATGTGGCATAGTGGTACTTCTTCATACTTGCGAGATGAATAGATTGGAATGGGCTAGGTTCTAATCACATTATTCTCTTATTAATTTTTAATGGGGGCAATGGAGGAGTGTGTTCAGTGGGGCGCATGATGGAGTGGGCTGAGATGCAGGGTGATGGGAATGGAGTAATCTATTGAGAGGGGTGGGGAACTAGAGGGGTGTAGGTCCCCCTAGGAATCAAGTAATGGATCGGGTTAGGGATTACTAGAGGGGGGGTCACTGGGAACCGGATGGGGGTGTGGGGAACTGGAGTGCCTGGTAGGGGTACGAGGGTGTGGGTGGGACTACATGGGAGGTAGGGGAGAGGGGGGACAACCAGGGGTGTGATTTTACCAGCGATTCTTCAAAACCGCCTCTAATGATAGTAAGCGACCACATTAGCGGTGGTTAAGAACCGCCGATAATGTCTTTAGAATAGGTTGTAACCCCTTTTAATGTAGTCATTTTTTGTAGTGCCCCTCAAGGGTTTCATCCATATATTTCAATTATCTACATTTAAAATTGCAAGCACATGGATATATACATATATATATTTATATATATATATTTATTTATATAAAGGAATAAATAGAGACCTTCATATTCTTAAAAAGTAACACTTAGGATGAGTACTACCTATCAACCTGGGCCATTATTTTCTCCCAATCTCGATCAACTTATTATCAAAAAAATTTACAATAAACGTTTTCAAAATAGTTTTTGTAGCCACATTCGTTATTGAAGATTTTGAATTTATTCATCTTCCTCAAATTTCTTATGCAATTTCAGTTGATTAAACCAAACAACTAGGGCATATTTCTTATAATTCTATGTATTCCTAGAATCATCACATGAATTACCAATATTTTTTTTGAATATTATCCCCTTTCATAAAATAGGTAATACAGACTAGATTTATTGTCATTCATTTCTCAGTTGTTTGACCTTCTACTTACCTCAGGGAAAAAGTTTATTCTAGGCATTCATATATGTTATTAATTGGAATCTTGGATGAGTTTCAGATCACAAAATTATTTCTTTGAGAAATACTTATCATATATTCAAGATGAATCTGACTTAATTAATTACTATATCATAGTAATGAAATTTTATAAGATAAAGAGTCGGATTTCTTCTCATACATTCAAAGAACCATAAAAACAATAATCTTGAGTCTTCCACATTAATATAATTTCTATCAAGAAAATTTTGATTGGCCATATTTCATCAAATTAAGCCTTATTTTCCATAGGTTGGACTTAATTTATTGACACATTTATTTCTCTATTTTATGTAAGAAATATTCATGCATTTATCTTCTTGTTCCATGTATTTTAATATTTTTTTGACACCTTATTTACTTCCTTTTACTTTTTTTCTATATTTTGATATCAAGCATTCCACTTTCATCAACTTTTCTCCATATTTCTTGTGATATTCTATTATTTTCATTAATTTTTATTTTTTTCTAACATTCAAAATCCTTATTTTCAATCATCTAGAAACACCAACAATATCCTACAAACCTTCTTCTCTTATTTTGTAGTCCAGACTATATGAAACTCACATAGTGTGTATAATGATGTTTTTGAGTGAAAACCCCACTATTTTGGACACTTCTTGATATAAAACTCATTATACATATTACATATTTAACCCTTTATTTGATGGTTTTATAATTTTTTTCATCATCCATCTTTTCTTAGAGTATTTTTTAAACATGAACCATCACATGAAATAACTTTAGTCAAATGATAGTTTCTAGTTTATGGGATACCTTCTTCCGTGAGGATGTTTAAATTTTATTAATGGATGACCTAATTCCCTTATTAGTGTCATGATATGCAAATAAAACATCTTTAAAATAACTCTTTTTCCAGTAATTTGGGAAGTTTCGAGTTGTGGTGATTCTTGATTCTTCAATCTGACCTCTAACTCTAAATCATTACGTGAGAGGGTTCTTATCATCCTCATTTATTCTCAACATGACAATTGAATCCTAATTCAATTTCATCATTTTTTATTCATTCATTTTTATTTACCCTTTTAAGGAATTTTAAATATCGTAGTATTTTTCTTCCTTAACCCTTTTTCTGATAAATTTTACATGCATATAAATTTTGTGATTTTTTTTTTATGTTCATGGAAAAATTATATAAAAAATCATAAAGTTCTATCTCTCAGAGAAAATACATTACAATTAATCAGGAAAATATTATTATATTTCATTTTAAAGGTTTATTGTTTCATCCTATTATTTCATATGTTTTGTTACAATATTGGATATTACAACCTTTTTAGATAATGAGACTTCCATAAAATTATCCTCCTCTTGTAGATATGATTTTCTCTTCTGAATAGCCTTAAATCATCCAAAAATAAATTTTACAGATTATTTGAAGACATTTTAATTTTAAATGAATATATAAAATTAATTCACCAACATCACAACATGATGTGGTTTCATTAAAATAATCACAATTAAGTGAATTAGTGAAAAAAATACCACTTTAATTTCCTTCATTTAGTGGTGTCTATTCCTAATCTATAAGATTAAAATTTATATTCCTTCCTTGTATTTTCTTCTTTTCCTTCCATGTAATTCTTGAAATATCAAAATTCTAATAATTTGGTGATAAATTCATTTTTATCCAACTATGTTAGATCACTGATTTCCTAAAATTTTTACATCATAATAAAATATTTGGATGTTCATAGGGAACCGTTATAACAACCCGAACTTTTATTAATGAAAACTCCTTTTGATCTAATTTAATGTATTATAATATAAAATGGTTATATAAATCATATGTACTTTTTTGGTTCAATGTTTTTGTATTTCAAAATATAATTAATAATTGTTATCATTGCTAATATAGTCGTTGAACAATGATCACACGATTAGTACAAATATAAGGTTTTAACAAATCCAATTTACTCATAAAAATAAAGTGATGGCCTCATCTAGTAGAATTACTCTATACGAAGCCCATTTTTCGGAGCTCCGAAAGGAGGTGGAATAATTTGGCTTCTCTCTCGACCAAGCCAAGCCGAGATTCAACACATTAAGCTTGAACGTAACTGCCTACTGGAGAATTGGAAGTTGAGAGAGATTACCACCTGAGTGATGTTATCCAAGCCACCCCAAGAGTCTGTCACCATCGTACACCTTACCCTTAGGTCATATGAGGTTGTTATAAAGGGTTATGTAGAAAGACCCTAGAACTATGGTTATGTAAAATATTTATTTATATAATAAATAATATACATTCATTGCTAATTTGTAAATTGTTTTTAAATCAAAAATAGTGTTTTCAGTTAATATTAAATTAAATAATATTTTTTTTGAATTAATGGAATTTTTAATTAAATAATATTTTAAAAAATACTATTAATAAATTAATTTTTATTAAATATAAATTATCATGTAATTTTTATGAATAAAATTGTAATTTTTATTAAGGTTCGAAATTCGTTTTTGTCAAAACCCATTAATTTTCGATAAATAACAGCTTTTATTTTAAAAGTAAAAATTAACATATTTAAAAAATTATTTAGATAAAATGAGTTCTATTTTTGGAATCAGGATTTAAAAATTATCCAATGGTGAAATTTTATTAATTTTCTGATATAGTCGAATTTTTGGGAAACAATTAAATACCATTTACATATATAAAGTGTTTTATGACATCATAATGACCCAATAGTGATGTAATAAAATATTATTAATAATATGTTCGGCCAATATATGTTTTATGTTTAATATAATGTGATTCTAGAATTCTTTGATTAATTTTATGGTGCCTTAGTGGACCATTCAATACTTATAAAACATTTCAAATTTTTAAATTGATTTCCTTGAGAGTGTGACTCACCTCCACATAAGAAAGACTAATATTTTAATAATTTTGGCCATTGGACATATCAAATAATGTTTTACAATACCATTTGGAAAAAACCATTGGGAGAAACCATGGGTTGGTTTGGGGTTTTGACTAGTTTATTGTGTGGTGTCCAAAACCTAAATAATAATGAAATCCCTCTATTTTCCAATATAAACCCAAACAAGATTCCACTTTCTCTACACTCAAAACCTTTAGAGATCAACCAAAATCTTCCCTACTCTCTCTATAATCATCACAATGTTCCCCAATATCCCACGAAGCCTCTCTCAAGCCTATCCCAGGATTTTTGGATCACACATCCAAGTAATGGATTTCTTTAATCCTTATTTATGTCCATGTTTCCTTATATTGTGATGATTTTTAATTTTAAATTAAAAATATTGGGGTATGATTTATCACCTCCCTCATGCTTCCCTACTTATGTTTGAATGATTATATACCTCTTTATATCTCATTAATCCCTCCCATGTACACCCATTACCATGCCAAAATTCTGTAAAAATGTTCTCTCTTCTCATTTACATTCAATCAATTATTTTTTGTTATGCACCAAAATTCCATTAAATATGTTGGTAAATGTATATATATGACCCCCTTATAGTCCATTTTATGTAAATAATATGATATTCCCATTTCTCTCTCATCAACCATTTTTATTCTTATTTCACATCGTTATGCTGCTGAAATTGCACCATGATTTTCCAAGACAAAGTCATTTTTTTAAAAGGTGGTGCCACAGTCAGAGACCAAAGCACAATTTATTGAAAAAAAGGGGGTTACATGAGTCTGAAAGATGTAACTTTGTTACAATCTTTATCATAAAAAGGAAGAAGATCGCCAGGTAGATCATCCTACCAATTAATATCCTGGTTTAATCCACAATTTGAAAGAGCATCAGCAACCATATTTTCTTCTTGGAAGGCATGGGTGATGATGTAGTTGAGTTCCATGAGCGAGGCAAGACAGCTCATCCAACGAGTAGTGAGAGGCCATGAAAGGTGAACCACCCCTTTCCAAATAGCTTGGACAATAGTGGATGAATCACTTTCAATAAAAATGGTGTTCCATCCTTTTTTTTTGAAAAAATCAACCACATGGATCACTCCATGCATCTCTGCATCTAGAGACAAGACCATACCACAACCTCCAAATAAACAACCATGAAAATGACCACGAAAGTCTCTGAAGATATCCCCACAACCTTCCAGTCCCCGGATTCCTTTGGAAGCACCATCTACATTCACTTTGATCCATCCCGGAAGCGGAGCTTGCCAGAATACCTCAAAAGTCCATCTAGATGGCCTATATTGCCCCGAAATCCGAAGATGGTGAAGGATCTCCAAATCACCAATGGTGTTGTCACAAAAATCATTCTGATTCGCAGAAGCATCATGAATTGGAATGATAATATGCATTAGACCTACATTAATACTGGATGAGAAAGTACTATGAAGAATATTATTTCTATCATACCAGATCACATGGAGAAGCTAAGCCATAGTGACCAAAAAAAGATTCTTGATTTGGTGAGAAGATTCAATGTCAACACAATGCTACAGTTGTGAGATAATTGATTCAAGAAGTAACCATATGCAACCAAAGATGTCAAACACATAATTCTAATGAGAAGAAGTTGTATCACAAGAACGAAATAGATGATTATCATATTCTCTATGTTGGTTGCAAAGGTGACATTTTTAGCAGAGTCAGATGCCAAAATATTGCAGACAAACATCAGTGGGAACTCTATTATGCATGAGATGCCAAATAATAGTTAGTCTAGATGGCTTAATCCATGGCTTGCTAAAATATTTCAACCAACTAAAACTCGAATTAGAGGAAAGGAAGTTATGATTGTAAAAAATCTTGGAATCAAGAAAACCAATATTAGAAGGCTCCCATATGAGGAAATCATCAGAGTTGGAATAGGGATAGTTTTCAATGATATTATAGATGTTATCAGGGAGGTAAATGTTTTGAGAGTTAACAACATCCCTTATAGAAAATTTTGTGTTCAGAGTATGCTCTGTGGCAGTTAACATGTCAATTAAAGGTGTACCAGTCCAGTTATCGAGCCAAAAATTCATGGAAAAATCATAACTGACCATCCATCTAGAGTTGTTCATAATGTTGGCAAATGATTTGCTAGTAGATGTCCAGATGGAAGAAGATATATAATTTAAATTCCCATTCTTAAGTTTAGAGATGAATCTATTATAGAGAAATGCAGTGGAGTCAGAGTTATTGTGAAACAACCTCTAAGTGATTCTAGCCTGAAAGGAATCATTAAGAAACGAAGATTTTTAATGCCCATGCCACCCTTATCTAAGGGCTTACAACAATTCTTCCAAGGAACGTTCACAAGTTTCCTTTCAAGGATTATATCGGTCCAAACAAAGTTTCTAATGCAAACATTAACTTTTTTAAGTAAACCTGTGGGCCAACTGTAAACCATCAGGGAGTAAACCATTTTGGAAATAATTGTCAATTTTAGAAGAAAAATTATTCCAGCAATAGATAGGGGTTTACCGTTCCATGAGGAGAGATGATTGATGATTTGATCCACAATTTTAGTGATGTAATTGTATTTTGGCCCACCCTAAAAGAGAGGCACCCGAAGATATGTGAAAGGGAGAGATCCTTCTTTAATGCCTAAATAATTAATGATATTACCTTTTCTGATGGCATATATGTTTTTTTCCAAAGAACAAAAAATATTTGTTCTAGAATATAGATTGGCCTAAGACATCTTCATAATGAGATAGGTCTGTTTTAAGAATCCAAATATTCTTTTTATCTCCTTGAAGGAACAAAATTATTTCATCATCATATAAAAGATGGGTGGGCATGATTATGTTCCTAGAAACCTGAATAGGTTTTATCTTGTTTTTTTCCACAAGATGAGTGAGGAGTCTGCTTAAGTAATATTTAGAAATAGAAAAAAGAATGGCCGAGAGAGGGTCCCCTTGTCTAACACCCTTATTGCATTTAAAGAAACACATAGGGGAACCATTAACAAGAACATATATAAAGGTTGAATTAAATAAGGAGTTAATCATATTGATAAAAGAATCATTGAAACCAAAAGACTTGAGCACCTTGAAAATGAAACCCCAATCAATGGTATCAAAATCTTTTATAATGTCAAGCTTGATTGAAACATTACCGCCTCTTGTGGCTTTATTCAGGGTATTAGTGCATTCAGAGGCAAGGAAGATACAATCTTGAATAGAAGTACTGTTGATAAAACCAAATTGATTCCAAGAAACAATTTTACTAAAAACATTAGAAATTATATTAGCAAGAAGTTGAGAAATAATTTTATAAATTGTATTGATAAGAGAAATTGGACAGAAAAGATGAATGTTAGAGGAATTATCCACTTTAGGGATTAATCTATGAAATTGAGCATTGTTCCCATGAAGATGAGCACCAATAGAGAAGAAAGTTTTTACAATATTGAAGATCTCACTCTGAATAATCTCGCGGTATTGCTGAAAGAATCCATTATTGAAACCATCAGGACCCATGGCACTATTAGGATTAAGGCTAAACATTTTTTCCATGATTTCTTGCTTAAGAGGGAAAACTAAGAGAAATTAATTATCATCCTTAGTCACCAAAGTTGGAATTATATCAGGAAAGAGATCATGGTTAACATCTTGACCATAGAACAAATTATGAAAATAGGAGACAACATGATCCGCAATCCCCTCCTCAAATGCAATGATAGTATCTTCTTCTTAGAGAAAAGAAAGAGGTCTACAGACATTCCTAGTTCTTTGAAGTGCGTTATAGAATTTTTTATTTATATCACCATCTCTAAACCATTTAGTATTTAAAATTATCTTATGAATGTCATCTTTAAGTATAAAAAAAATATGAGCTTACTAGATGTATTGAGTTCAAGTTGAGGATCCAAAGTGAAATAAGAACAGGTATTGGAATTTTGGATTTGAATAAGTTCATTTTCAAGGGAGGAAATTTCATTTTCATGTTTTTTATGCTTTACTCTACACCAAATTCTAATACATTGCTTCAGATGTTTTAATTTACTGAGACAGGAGAAAGCATCATTGTTATGGCTTATACTTTCCCAATGGCTTTTTATAATGTTACCACATTCCAGACCCACAATCCAAGAATTATTAAATTTGAAAGGAAGGGTGAGCTTAAAGCTTTTAGTTGAGAGCATGACCAAAATGGGATGATGATCCGAGTTACATTTAGCCAAAGTGATACTCGAAATGGAGTCCCATTTATCAAGGGAAGAGATATTTGTGAAGGCCCTATCAAAATTACTAGCAACCAACCTATTGTAGTGCCTTGTATACCAAGTGTACATAGCTCTAGAAAGATTAATCTCAATAATATTACAATAATCATTCGAATCTATAAACTCTCTAGAATAGATAGGAGAATGAGATGGGACAATTTTTTCATTGGAGGTGAGAATCGCAGTGAAATCCCCAATCATAAGCCAAGGATCTTGAATGTTGTTAGTTAAAAAATTAAGTTCATTCCATAGGGATATATGATCTTGGTATCTATTATTAGCATATATCATAGTGAAATAGGCATGAAAACAATAAGATATAAACTTACAGGTAAACATTTTCTCAGTAATTTTAAAATAATTAATCGATTGCAAAGAGGAATGATAAAAAATCAAAAGTGACTCAGTAGCAGTACCCTCTTTGCAAGCACCTAGGAACTTATAACCAAAAGCAAAAAAATGCATAACATTTGGAGAGCATTTGATTTTAGGCTCATTAATAGAAAAAATTTTCCTTGTGTGTCAAAATAAATCTTTTCAAAATAGTAGAGGTTTCCGGGTTAGCAATATCCTGACAATTCCAAAAAACGATAGTCATTGGAACCTGCATTTGGAGTTGGAACTCCTTTCTTTAATGCCACCTGAGCCCATCCTCCCCTTTGATCTTCTATCGTCTTGATAAGAGGTTGGATTGGACTTCTTTCCCAAGTTACTCTTATAGGAAATAGATGATTCATTAGAAGTACCATTGATTTTAGTACTTTGAATAATTCCAGAAGAATTTGATTTCAAGGGTGTAGCAAGTGGGCCGCCCCTTGATATCTCTAGAGGCTGATTATCCTGACTAGATAGCTCGTTAATGACCATGACCTGCACCAAACTAGAGGAATCATTGCTGGGATTTCCAGCATCCAAGCCTGAGTCACATTCTGTAATATTAGGAGGTAAAATAGTGACCAGATCTGCTAACATGATAGCACCTTCAATCCTTTTAGCATCCTCCATGCGAGTTGGATCATTCTGATCAGCATCCATAGGGTTGGATGTGCCTGGATCCTCAGTAATCGGAGCTGATTGATACTTCTCAATAGTGTCTAAAACCATCCTTTCCAACTCCTCCATGACGACTTTCTCTATATCAGCATTTTATTCCTCCTCAACCAGAACAGCCCAGTTTTAACCTGAGGTCTCCCCCACATGAGAAACTTTCTTCACCCATATTTTAATTTTTTTTCTTTGGAGTTGCTGCTTTCTCAGGGGCCACAACTTTGTATTTCCTTTTCTTCCAAAAATGTATCCAATCATCTTCTCTTGGTTGTTCAAACAGACTTTTCATAACTCTGCAGTTCAACAAAGAATGACCAATGATTGTGCAGAGCCCACAAAACGGAGGCCTAAACTCATTTTCTAGCTTGACCTCTGCCTTTTATTCATTCCCAATAAAAGAGATAGAGTCTGGAAACATAGATTCCGAGTTCACATCTACCGTAACTCTCACATAGGTGACAATATCAGCCTTTATGGTTCTTTGATCAATCAATGGAGGTGTTCCAATGTAGGAGGTGAGGCCATTAAGGATCTTTGGATGCCAGAAGAACCAGTTCTGTCCATGTATCCTCACCCAGACTGTGCCATCGTATTTCTGAAAGTATGTGGGTTAAAGGAAAAGACCCATTTTGAAAATCTAATCAAACCAGGTTTGAGTTGATCATTGCCTAACATCCACACCTGATTGAAATCAGCCTGTGAATTTATCAAGACGTAGATATAATCATGGCCAATAGGAACAAGTTTCTTTTCTATAAAACCCCAAATTTGTTTTATCCTCGATTTGAGTTCTAGGTACGACCATGGTTTATCACCTTTTTTATAAGAGATATGACCCATAATAGAGTACTTACACATTTATGTGTGTTGTTGTAGAGCTTCCAGATCAGCTTAAACGTAAAAGCATCCATCTTCCAATTTCTTACATAGTGAAAGCTTTGAAGAATTCATAATTTTCATATCTGTGCCCTTAAGATCTTCAAGAAATAAAATCCCCTAGGATCTTTCCACCGGAATAGGCTGAAATTTTTTGTCTATGAATCCATTCCCTTCACAGTAATTCTCCCATTTAGGATTGAAGCCTTCCATCCAACAATATCTAATAATATTCGAGCATCTCAGCAAGGATGAACATAGTAAACCCTATGCGTCTTGAGAGATAATCCAAGTGCTCCACCTCCATCCTTCACCCCAAGCCAAAGTCATTATTTAGTGAATACCATGCCCATTTCTCTATCAAGGGAATTCACTTTTATGCACATTTAATTATTAATTATATATTTTTACGTATGTATTCCACATTCTTTTATCATTGAATAAATGACTATGTTGAATGATTCTATGTTATCTGATCCATGTGGCACACTTATGCATGAAATGAAATGATTAAGAAGGGTGTGCCATGATAGTGCTCCAATGCGTTGGATAAAGATTAGAATTCTGAGATTTCAAGTTCAATGATGGTTTAAACTTTATAATTCAAGGGAAATTAGGGATTAATCATGCTCCATGTACAATGAGCCTTGGATCACGCTAATATCATGTTAAATGTTGTGGCCACATTTCCATGTTATTATAGTCATGCTATATCATGCATTTATGTTCGTGTTTATATTATGGTCTATTGTTATTCATATTTCATTACATGAACATTATTCTTCATGTTTTTCCTTTTTTACTCCCTTATGGGGCTTTATATCTCACCCTTTTCTTAAGAATGTCATCAGTTTATCCCATGAAATGCTAAGTACGAAGAAATGTGTGTGGTCTTGTAAAATAATTTTTCAATAATGATGTGTATTCCTTGTTTTATGTTTCTATGTAATGTCCCTAATCCCAAAACACACTATACCTATCAATATTATATGCTAAATCATGTGAATATTATATGTAATTAATTATGTTTGTGTGTGAAATAAAGAGAAGGGTTGTTATAACTGTCCTCTAATACCACTTATAAATCCCTAGGACGAATTGACCACCGAGTGGGTGGATGAATGAATGGTTTACCTTTCTAAATTTATTTACTTTTAATTCAACCACTATAAAATTTTAGGGTTCTTCAACTACATATTGATAACTCACAGTCACACCTATTATTTTTTAATCAGAATAGAGAAGAGAACACATGGTATTTAAAAGGTTTTGTATGAACCCCTACTCTATTTTATGTTGGTTATACACCCCCAAACAAGGATTCTTCATCATGATATTTTTATCAATAAGAATGGTCGATATATATTATCACTAATTCCAACTCCTAAGTCTGCATAGAAGGATATTTATACTGCTTCACATAGTGTTACCAGATTCCACACAATCCTTCTACTATTTTCATTCCCATATGAATGTCTTCTCCTACTCCTAACTCTGATTGAGAGACTTGTTCTACTTCTATTACCAAATGAAATACTTATTTTACTTCTAACACCAAAAAATATACTTCCCCCTTATTTAGGGTTGATCCATAGATATAAATATCTTCACCTTTGTATATGAAATCGTTTCTATATGTTCTTATAGGATTAGGTTTCTTTATGTACAGTTCAATATTTTTTTAACATGATGAACCAGAGTTTCCAGTGATTCTCAAATATTCTAATCACCTTTATATGACCAGTTTCCTTAATAAATTAATGCATGGGAAATTATTTCTTCTATTGATGATGACTTGGACTCACATATCACTGTGTTTTCAAGGATAAATGTTTTCTAAAATAATTATTGTATACAATCATAAATCACTATACACTATTAATGGAATGTGTATTTCATGTTCATTTCTCTATCATCGTGAATGTGTAATAAAATTCATGGTATTATCATCTTTTTTACCCCTAGAACACAATATTCTTCAGTTTTTAATTTTTATGTTCTATAGTTATATTCTACTAAATGTTTATCATGTGATTATGTATTTATGCAGGAATGAGCCTTGATGCATGCACCACACTGTTCACTTTCTTCTTCATGTAACTGAGTATGTCTCCTTCTTAAACAACCACCTAATGTAATTAGTATGGTTATTAATTTTCAATATTTTCCATGAATCTTTATAATTTGGACTTTTTTCCTTCATGATGTAATTTGAACTAGTTCTTCTTCATGCATGACATAGTTTGACTCAAGCTTCATGAAAACTAGAATTTTTTTGAAAAAAATATTAATAGTTTCATTGAGTAACATAATGAATGTATATTAATCAAGAACTAGCTCATGAAACCCTTGTACATCATTATATTGATGATCAAAAATATCCAATTTTGGAAAAAAATTGTTCCATTTGATGTATTATTTTCAAAATTATGTTTTAAAGTGCTCTTTTTTATGGAAAATGAGAGCATCTCTATAAAATAAGAACCTCTCTCATCATTAGTTCTTCCTTTTTAATAGGAGACTTCCACCACCTTAATATTTATTAACCATAATAAAAACCCTGAAAATATATTTGTTTTAATGATGATATTAATATCCCCAATGATCTATATATTTAAAACATTTCAACATAAGTTTCCTTTTTTTATTTACCTCCTCTTGATGATGAAAATAATGGAATTTTCACAATTATAGAATCATTTTCATGCTATCATCACACGATCCTTATATTATTTCAAAATACTAAACTCATATACTCACAAAAATGGACTTATATAACCTTTATTTCATCCTTCTGATGCTCAACCTTTGAAATATTCCATACATGCACTATAGATATTGCAGACATATCATCACATATTTTTCATATCACAAATTCATTCATCTTGTTTCAGGTTATTAATGGTGGTTCATGGATTTTTTGATTATTTTCTATGACAGAATATATTTTTTATAGAAACCCTTAGTAATTAAAAGATGTATATGGGGAAGTGGAAGTGATTAGACATCCCATCATTATTTGATCAAATGACCATGTTATAACTATTTGTTTTTAATAATATGAATAGTGTGTGTGTGTTCCCATTTCCAAGATTGGTCTATCATATGATTGATCAATTTTATATAAACCCCAATTTTCCATCCATTATTTGAGTCAGAATCGAGTTAGAAAACAGGTACACCTTGCAACGATGCCCATCACTAGGACATGAAACACCTAAGTGGCTCACCTGGGCACCTCCATGTGTCCTCTTCATGCACCATATTTATATCATGTGTTCTTATTATAAGAACTATACAAAACCATTATGTGACTGTGCAAGCTATGTCTTTACTTTAAATTATCTCCACCTTGGATAACTAGAGGATGACCTTTTATCCAACCTAATATGTGGGTTCTCGGGTTCCGTTTGCTGGATAGGTGGTCAAGAAAAGTTCTATTAATAGTTAGATTAAAATTCCTCGATATTAAAATTCCAAAATAGACATACCTCAATATTATACTTCAATAATTATTAATAAAAAATTATATATATATATATATATATATATTCATAGACTTTATAATTTAAACTCCTAATGTAAAAATGTAATTTTTCCTGGCCTTCTTAAATTCCACTTATTCATATTCTTGGTTAATATGTTATAAAAATTATGGATATATTGAAATTCAATTGGATAATTATGAATAATTAAAGAAAATCATAACAATCATAAAAATTAAACGGAGAATTTCTTAATCATGAAAACCAATTCCATTAAATGAATCAATAAAAATTATCTAAGAATCACAACATCATATTCTTCCTGCTAAACACATATTAACAAATAATTGAAAAAATGAGACAATAGTTCTCAACACCCACACCAACATTTTGGTCCAATATACTTCTCTAACCTTGTATTATTACTTGGGACATCCATGAATCAAACCTCCTTCCTGTTTATACCTAAAAATATATAAAATAACCTTAATATACAATGATATTCATATGTATTGTGGGTGTAAATAACCTATATTTCTACCACCAGCAGTATCCCTAAGACAATCCTTTAAATATAAGAGGAAATGAAATATATAATATGGTATGAATTATCAAGAACCAATATCTAGAAGATATAAAACAATGATTATTTATTTGTACGGTACTTCTAAAGGTAATAAAATATAAAACCAAAGTGTTTCATTTACATGTGATTACCAAAACGCTTTGTAATCAACTTTATCTGCTTTGATCCATGATTGAAAACCATATATACCTTCTTTGAGTGTAGCTTATAATATAAAGGATATGAATACAAAGTATTGTTAAATACAAGAGGAAGATTGTACATTACAAGGGAAGGGGAATTATGATCAAGAGTCAAGAAAAGTCAATGACCATACCATATGAAGGGTTGAAGTGTGAACAATATTAAATGAACCATATTTCCAATAATATTTAGTGTTTTCATAAATTAATATTGATCCCATCATTTACCACAATCACCTTTTTTATAATACCAATTTTTCAAGAATGAATTTTAATAATTTATAATAAAATATACTTCCTTTAAAATATGTGGGGTAATCGAACAATATATACAAAATGTTAAATAAATAGTGGTAGGAATATAAAAATAATCCCCTAGTCACCACCATCAACCACATATGGAACCTCATTGTATAAAAAAATATAATCTTATGAAACCCTTCTTAATATTATTAAAACCCACACACAATTAATAGAATAATCTACCTACATGGTAGGTAAATAATAAAAAACATTACATACTCAAGAAATCACATCATAAAAAAATAAAGAACATATATTGGATGATCAATTACTCATTGAAAATAAAACCATAAACCCTTTAATTCATTAAATTGAATAAATGTAATTAATATATGTACTAAAGATAAATATATTTATATTAATTTCACATTATACGATATGGAATTATACATATATACAGAAATTATCATACTTGATGGAAGGTTTTACCCACCCTTTAAAGGTCACATATCACAAATACTAAATACTACTAGGTCTTAGGAAATCCTTAATGACTTATCAAGAGAGTTACCATGTCAATTATTTAAAAGTATATAAAACTTAATTTAACCCTTCCTATAAAAACCACATAGTTTAACCCGTGACTAAAATACTGTTCCCTTAATAAACCCTTGATATGATCTCACTCGATATAGAACATGGTACCACAACTCCTATTACTTAAAACAATGATCAAAGTATATTGTTTTAATATTTAAATTATCTTAACAAGAAATATTTTACATAATTATTTCCCTCACTCAAATAAAACTTACTACACTAGAAGAAATAATATACTCCACAAAAAATAAATTTACGAAACTACACAAAGCTCAAATAATTTCTATGTATATATCATGGGTTTTAGAATATATTATAGTATTCAATTACACATAGACATAGGTAATTTACAACTCTAAAGTAAATAAAAATTTATGAAACTAAGATAAATCACATGTATCATATCTATCATGAATCTAAGAATCCTTAATCACTATAAAACAATACCCCAATATCAACTAGTCAACTCTCAAGACACACCTATCCAATAACCTGAAATACGAATTAAAAAATTATGAAATTCAAATATTTCATCGGAAAATGAATGGGACCATCTACCTTGGTTTATCAATTAAGTTCACAAGAAACTGATTTAACACTGATAAGTGAAGGGGGTTAAATCATTATGAATTTCTTTAATCAGACTCAGTTGCGTCTGTCTTATTCCTCCAAGCCAAGGCCGAACCGCCGTGGAATCTTTGCTATCTGGTGAGGCATTGTAGGACCTTTATCATTCAATTATTTTCCATCAAAAATATTTGGTACAAAGGCAATTTTGCGGCAGATAAGATGGCACGTGAAGGTAGAGCTGATGAGGACACCATTATTTACAACTGGATGGGTTCTCTTCCGAAGACCTGCTACAAGGTTAATCTCTAAGACGCCTGATGGAGAAAATATTTTAAATTAATTCATATTGAATATCATTGTTTTAAACCCACAAAAGTGTTCCTCTAAGATGAATTGTTTCATTTTTATGATAATGGTGTTATTTTGAGCTGAATAGTAAAAATTGGCCATTTTGGATTTTTTAACAGTTTTAAATTATTTATGTAGTTTGGCCATAACATTATCTACACTGATCCAAATTTCAAAATTCTTTCTTTTCCAGATTATAAACATCTAGGGATTCATTTACTATGTTTGGACTAAAAGCTGAATCGGCCATATTGAAGCTCAAAAGAAGCTCACAAGTGGGAAAAAGAAAACTGTTTGAAGTTCTGCCTAGTTTTGGTGTGGGATCCATAACTCATCAATGGTGGGCCCAAATATTGTGAAATTCGGTGGGTGGATGCGTACGGTGTTTTGGAGCATCTTTTATGAAGGAATAACCGAGTGAATTGGCCTTTTATGCGGTCATTAAATCACACTAATCCGGAGGATTTCGTTTTGGAGAGTCTGACAGGACAGAATAAATGCTCATAGTAAAACGGTCATAACTCTCGGAATACATGTCCAAATCTGATGATATTCTGAGGGGACATGGACAAGGGAATTATAAACAACATTAAAGAAGGGCTCAATGCGTGAAGATGTCATTTAATGGGGATACAATGCGTCAAAATTCGGGGGAAACATTCTGGCTATAAAAGGAGGAGAGCTCCACCCTCTCAAATCATCCCATTCTCCACCCCATTCCTTCTGGGACACCAAGAAAGAGAACTTTTCAGCATTCTCTTTTATTTATTTATTTTTCATAGTTTTTTAATGCCTTTTTCTTCCCCATTCAACTCGATTACCCTTACCATGGTGGGGTAAACATTTGGAGTGATTGGGGAAGGGTTGGTTTTCTACATTGTAATGCTTGAGTTCTTGGATGCAATTGAAGAAATTTCTTTCTTCTTCAAAGTTGTTTTCAACTTCTTATACCTGATTTTTTAATCAAGTGCGGTCATTCTTGAATATTAATTCTGTTATTGATTTTTTCCTTGGTAAAATAATCATAATCTCCCTCCACTAATTTCTAGTTTATATACGATGGAATAAACCAGGAATTAGTGGTGAAGTACTCGACAATCGTAAGTACGTGTAAAAGGTGTAGTAAATATTCTTGATTGTTTGGGATAAACAAAACCCGATCGGATATTGCCCATTTCAATTAAGTATATTCCATACAAATATTTTACACATGGAAGGAGAGTTGACCAAACCAAAATCTTGGTAAGGTTTTCTTTCACAATAATAATTTCACCAAGGAAGTGAGAGGAAATGATTGTGGAAACTCACTTTAATCAACTAAGAAGAATAGGTTTGAATTAAATTGAACAAGGATAGCATTAAAATTAGGAAACTGACCTTGACATAATCACCCTTTTTAATTTCATATTTTTTCAATCATTTTAATTTCAAATTTCCTTTCAAAAGCACAACATTTGTACCCCCGTTTTAAAGTGCCAAACCTTTTTGTCTACACTCGTCTTCAGAAGAAATCCTAGGTCAACCACATTACTACATTTTAAATTAGGAAATAATTGTTTTTCCATTCCCTATGACATGCGTGCGTCAACGCCCTCAGCCTTCATCATTTTAGGCCACCTTGATTTTGTTGACCTGGTTTTGACTTGATGTTCTCTCCTCATTCAATAAAAAGTATACTTTTAGTCAGCCAGTCATCTTTAAAATTAGACACTATGTTTTTTTTAATTAAGATCCTCTATAGTTTTATATCTCATCCTCACCAAATGAAGTAGAAATAAAAGTAACACAATGCATTGATTTGTTTTACAATATTCTCCCTAGTTTGGGTGACTATAACGTTTTTTGGTTCAGGTTGAGCTTATGACATAGAATTTCAACCCATAATAATAAATATTACATGTGTAATGGGATGGAATCATCCATAACCCAAAACTATTTCCCAAAAGTTATAATATATTTCAGATATTTTTATATAGGATTTATCTACTTGTTTTTTAAAACATGTTCAAATAGAATGAAAAGTATTTTTTGTATTTAGGTTATTTAAGAGCTATAACTACATAAACAACAATATATATTCTTCCAATTATTATTCAAGGTATTCTAAATTAGTACATAATCCATTGGTCAGGGTATTGAAAATTAAAACCATATAATTTGAAATGTCCCAGACCTAGATTCCACCCAAAACAACGCCCCAAACTCAGGTGGTCACATGTCCTCAAGTGCATATCCCCAAATACAAGTGGTTTCCAACTAGTAGAGAGGGCCTAGGTGAGTTATTGGGGAGACTATTCCCCCATTACCAGAGTATCACAGTGGAATTAAAATACATACAATTGCAGAAGTGAAATAAATAGATGATAACTAAATATAAAACCAGACAAGAATTCAAAATAATAACCAGAAGTGTCTCATATACAAAAATGGTGTAGATGGTATATGTATCTAGAAATTATCCATAATATTAAATGGAAAAACAATACAATACATGTATCCTAAAAATAACAAAAGACCAAAATGGTATCCCATCATCACAAGAATCATCTTGGACTTAGGATCCCCTGCTCCAATTCCACAATCTACAACATATAATTGGGTGATTTCCCCTATAATCACCTATAACCGTATAATCTATTTGGGAATCCAAGGAGGCCTAAAAAGGTTGTGAGATAAACATCCTAGTAGGAAAACACCCAGGTCTATAGAGTTCTACAAAAAATTCTATAAAAGTTCTTGCAAGTGTAAAAATCCAATAAAGTAAGTGGTTATTCCCATGGTATAAGTATACTATAACCAATAATCCAAACATCCCTCAAGACTACCAACAGAGATAGTCAGCACCTAATAAGGTAGATATATTATGAAAACAAGAAATTCACATGGCCATGCCTTACATCCATCTGTAATATGCATCCCACAACCACACTGTATAAAGAAGTCAAGTATCCCACGACCATGCCGTATAGTGAAAGTAGCATCCCATGGCCAAGCCTTATAGTGAAGTAGGAGACCTCAAGGGCTGGATCCAATGTGTCAGCAGACCAAGTCATCCCTGTAAAATATATAGACCATGGAAGTCCCGATACAAGGAGCTTGTCCAAGTTCCATGGGCATCCCTGGTGAAAACTTTATTAGGCGCTGGTTGGGGTCCTAGGAGCATGGAAATAGAAAGTCCAATGTGAACCCAAGAAATAAGGATCCAAGGGGTAGTAAGGCCTGAGGCATCCCATGGAATCAAGTCCCAAGGGGTAGAGTCAACCCAAGGTGTCCACTACCGTGTTCCATATCCATTCATTCAAAAATTCAATTTAAACAAAAATTCCATTTGAGTATACCCACTCACATCAACCTAAACAATCCATGAGTATACCCACTCATGAAAACCACTTATTAAAAAGAATTATATGGATGTACCCTCCAATAGAAACCATTTAACATTCCATTAGTCATTTCATACAAGTATACCCTCCCATATTATCTATTTAACATGAAAAAATATCAAAATAGTTATGAAATAACATGATATTCATTAAAAAAGGAAGAAGTAAATATCCTAAACAAGATAATCAAGCTATAAAGGCATATAAGGGATTCCTCTAAGAAGGAAACAACAATCACATGTCCCTTTGGTGGTTTAAATTGACATAAACAACATATTTTATTAAGGATCACCGCTTGGGTGACCTTGAATCTTGTAATGGGTGACAATGTCCCTAAATTGAACCTACAAATATCCTCACTATGTCCAACTATAGCTACAACAATCAAGTTGCTTAAAAGTCATTGTCTTTCTGGAAAGAATGATGGGCTGCAAAATGGACGAACACCCAAAAAGCACCCAAAAAAGCCGAAAGAAAGTATAAACTGCTTACCTTGCCTCTGTAGTAGATAGATTTCCCAGAATCAAGTCCTAATTCATCCTAGAATTGGTGAAATATGAAAAACAGACCAATAATGGTATATTGGGGAATATCAGAGTAAATCCAAATAGTGCAGTTGTTGTTCTGAAGAATCAATAATGACAAAAAAGAATTGAGGACTTGTAATTGTGGATCTGTTGAGACGATCGACGATTCAAATAGAGGTCGGACGGAGGAACTGGATCAAAGCCTCTATTATGAGCCTTAATAGATGTCCATGGGAGGCTACTGTGAGATATATGAGAAAACCCAAATGTATTTAAAAAGTAATTTTATTTTTAATTTAACAAATTTAAAAAAACATACACAACAAGGTTGCACGGTTTACCCGCATGGTTTCCCAAATAATGTGAAAACCATGCACACCTCACAATCTAGAAAGGGGACCTTAGCAGGGTTACCCTTCAAGGTTTAATAACTGTGTAGTAACCATAAGAAATCATTATGCTAAAGACCTGTACTTTTCAAACCACTAGCACGGTTTGGTCAAACCGTGCGCAGGCCATGGACAAACATTGTGCGAGGTCATTTTCAGCCCAAAACTTGTTTTTAGACTCCGAAGATGCCCTAGACACCACAAAACCACCCATGATCAAGTCAACCATTCATATAAGTCCAAAAAAATTAATTTAAAACAAAAATAAATTGATGTTTACCTTGTATGAAAACCGGGTTCTTACAATCTTCCCTCCTTATAGAAATTCGTCCTAGAATTTCTCTCTTATAGGTGGTTAAGATTCATCTGAGAACAACTTTGGAGACTGAGCATGTACATCAGCCTTCTTCTCCCAAGTCTCATCCTATAAATGGATGTGCTTCTATAGCACCAAAACTAGATGAACTGACTGGCCTCAAAAAACCTTTGTGCTCCTATCAACTATACGAATTAGATTCTCATCAATGGACGCATCAACCTGAAACACAACCACCTAGGTCTGAAAAACATGAGATGTGTCTATGTGATTGTGGTATAGATAATATACATAGAAGACTTGGTGCATGGATCAGTACCTCTGAGGTAACTGTAACCTATAAAAAACTAACCGGACTCCCTCTACAATCTCTAATAGCCTAGCATATCTCGCTGAAAGATTCCCCTATCTCCTAATCTGCCTATGTCCCAACCTTAGTGAAACACATATAAAAACCCAATCCCCAACCTCAAACTCTAGAGATCATTTGTGGTGATTGGTGTATGATTTCTGGATGGAATCTTCAGAATCCATCCACTTCTGAATCAACTGGACCTACTCCGAAGTCTCCTGTACGAGACATGGTCCCAGTGAAGCTACCTCTACTGCCTCTAACCAGCAAAGGGGATAATTGATTGTCCTATTGTATAAAGCCTCTTAAGTTTCCATCAGTATTATCAACTAAAAATAGTTATTGTAGGAGAAATATACTAGGGTAATGTGCCTCTCTTAAGATCCCCCAAAATCTAGGACACATGCTTACAGAAATTCCTCTACCACCTGTATCACACGCTATGACTAGCCATCAGTCTGGGGGTGGTATGTTGTTCTCAAAAGCACCTATGTACCAAGTTCCTTCTAAAAACACAACCATAAATGAGATGTAAAGTGGGTGTCCCTATCTAAAATGAGAGTATGTGGGACCCCATTATGTCATACCACCACTCGGATGTACAACCTTCCAAGATCGTCAACACTGAAGGTCTCCTTTATTGGAAAGAAATGATCGAACTTCATAAGCCTATAAAAAACAACCGACACAGCATCATTATGTTGAGGTGACCTCTGCAAACCAATCATGAAATCCATCATGACATCATCCCATTTCCACTCCAAGATAGGTAACTACTATAAAACGTAGCTGGCCGCTGATGTTCCACCTTCACCTGCTCACTGGTGGAACACCTAGTAACAAAACCAACCACCTCTCTCTTCATTCTTGACCACTAGTGCTGACATCCCAAGTCATGGTACATCTTGGTGACTTTGGGGTGAACTTCCCAAGCTGAAGCAAGAAACTCCCACATAGAATCCTCCTTTATATCCCTTATAACCCATACACATCCATGAATATCCAACATCTCATCATCGATTACTGTCCAACTATGAGGGGAATCCCATCAGCCACACCTTCCCATAGAACTAGGACTTTTGAATCTGATAGCTGCCTCATCCTAAATCATTCTAGTATGGTAGAGGTATTAACTAAATATGACATAAAATTCTACCCTTTCCTATCCTATACCTCCAGAAGCATCTCAGAGAACATCTCTATAAGCCGCCACTCTCTACTGGCATATTTCACTGCCTGTATATGATTCCTCCTACATAGTGCCTTGGCTAATACATTGCCTTTACCAGGTGTATAGGCATGCTCAAAGTCAATGGACTGTAGATACTCCACCCACCTTTACTGCTTCGAATCTAGATCACACTCTATAAAGATATACATGAGGATTTGGTGGCTGTGAACACCACAAAATGCTCTCACAGTAAACAGTTCATCCAATAGTGCCACACATGAACAACTACAGCTAACTCAAGATCGTGCGTAGGGTAGTTCTTCTCGTGAGGCCTCAACTACCAACACCCATATTCCACGACTCGATATCCCTACATTAGCACTACCCCGAGCCCAATGCCTAATGCTTCATAGTACAAAATGTAGTTCTTTCACTGCTATGGTAGTATCAGGACTGGTGCTGATGAAATCCTCCCATTCAACTCCTAAAAGGTTGTCTCCCAAGATTCTGACCACCCAAACATCACACCATTCTTAGTTAATCCCATCAATAGCAGTTATATTTGTGAAAATTACTTCATAAAACGTATGTAGTATCTAGCTAGCCCTAGAAAACTACATATGCAAAAAATGATCTTGGTATCTTCCTAGGAAACTACAGCTCTCACCTACTCTGGGTCCACTAACACTCGTGTCTCCGAGATGGTGTGACCAAAGAAGTGAATTTGATCCATCCAAAAGTGGCACTTTTCAAGATTAGCATATAACTGATTCTCTCTCAGTGTATTAAAAATATTCTCATGATGGTTGGCATGTTCTTGGCGATTGTGAGAATATAAAAAGAATCATCCATAAAAACCAATACAGAAGAATCCATGTAAGGATGGAACACTCAGTTAATGAAATACATGAAAAATGCTGGTTCATTCATGATACCGAACGACATAACCAAGTAATCATATAACCCATACCTACTATGAAGGGTTGTACAAGTATTTTATTAGGCCGAACAAGCACCTGATGATATCTTCACCTCAATTCAATCGTCGAGAACACTCGAGCTCCTCGAAGCAGATCAAACAGGTCATCTATCTGGGGAAAATGATATTAGTTTTTGACCTTCATCTGGTTAATTTTTCCATAATCCACGCATATCCTATGATTTGCGTACTCCTTTTTCACAAAAAGGATCAGCGAACCCCATGGAGAATTTCTAGGTCTGATAATCCCCTTCGCTGCCAAGCCCTCTAACTTCCTCTCATGTTCATGAAAATATGTCATATCCATCCTTTAAGGAGGAATGTATACAAACAAAACTCTTAGTAGTATCATGATGGAGTAATCCACCTCTCTAGTAGGTGGTAAACTAGAAATGTCGTTGGGAAAGATGTACTTGAAGTGATCCACCACTGGTGGAATGTACCCCTGGCCCACTCCCCGATCATCTAGAACCAAACTAGAAATCTGGGTTGTCATCCCACCAAGACAGTGATGCTCAGGTCCATCTCTACTCTCCTGGACATCAAATTTACCCCTGTGAGTAAACACTACACCATATAGGAATGTTGAAGTCACCATCAAGTGATAGCAGTCAATGTACGCTCGATAATCCATGAGCCAATCAATTCTGAGAATGATATCAAACACTGTAATCATGAGTACATTGTTGCTACTCCTTTTCGTCACATTGTCTAAAAGAATGGAAAGGGAAATGACTTAGCACAAAATTGATTTATCCTTTGAAGAAAACATCAAGAATCAACAAAGGCATGAACAAGGCTTCAAAGGCACAAGGGTCGCGCAAGTTCCATCACTGTCGCGCACGTATACATGCAGGCCACATAATGGTCGCACAAGTGACTTGCACGCCCTAAAGGATAACCGCCCGAGGTCTTCTCCAGCCTATAAATAGACCCTGTGGGCCCCCTATTTTAGGAGGAATTTTTCCAGAATTCAGATACAGATCTCTAAATGCCCAAGTCTCTTCTTCAGGTGTTCCGAACACTTCTAAGGTAATTCATTGCCTAGAATGGAAGGTCTAAATAAGAAGAGTATGGTCTAAGTGTTAGAATTAACTAACACTTGCGCACCTAAGGTGTTTTACCATTATGGGAAATGAACATACTTGCGCACCGCCTTACATCTTCACCAAAACTTGTGCCCCTCTCTTCTGGAAGTACCTCAAGATAATTCTAAGGGCTTTTGTCAAGGATTGCCCAAGTGTTACCCTACTATTTAACAATCGCGCAAGTACCTGTGTGTCGCGCAGGTATACCTTCGTGACCAGGACTTGCGCGCCCACGCAGTACCTATGCGCCTTATAGGACTTGCGCGCCCCTGCCTTTTTGGGTGCCCTTCTTGCCCATTTAACCCCTCTTATGTCATTCCACCTCTCCTATTCAGGATTCAGTCTTTAAGACACTCTTCAAAGCAATTTTTGGCATGTTTTCTTGATTGAATTCCTTATCTGAAAGAATTATGTGGAACATCTCTTAAAACCTTAGTGATTCACATATCTTTATATAACTAAAGTTAGAGATTTCATTCATTAAACCTAATCCTTTAAGATGAGAGAATCCATAAACATTGGGCTTTCTTTTCAGGAGTAATCCCCAGTCATAATTCCCATTAATTTGGAACTCCTTTTTAGGAGTAAGCCCCAGTTCAAGTTCTCTTAATTTGGTTTTCATTTTCAGGAGTAAGCCCCAAGTCCCCTAATTTGGGCATCCTCCTTAAGAGTAAGGCCCAACCAAGTTCCTTAACATGGGCCTTCTTTTTAGGAGTAAGCCTAATTTCCAAATTCTCATTGATATTGGGCATCCTCCTTAGGAATAAGCCCAAAGTCCTCATTAATTTCTCAATGTCCCTTAACCTGGGCCTCCTTCTTTTGATTAATCCCCAGTCTTAATTTATCTTAACCAGTCCTAATTTACATTTGATCTGGGATTCCTTCTCAGGAGTAAAACCCAATCATAAGTCCTCTCCTAATTTGGGCCTCCTTTTCAGGAGTAAGCCCCAAGTAAGAGTATTCAAATCTCAATAATGCACATATACCTTTATAGACCCTGTTCCTGGATTTCTTCCCTGAAGTAAATCCTAATCTTCATTTATCCGGGCAGTCATACATACATAAGCCCTGCATTGTTTCTTATGATTTCATCTTTCGTGGCACAATTGTCTGGTTTTTAACAATAACTATTGTTTCTCACACCAAGCATGACTCACATGAGCTAAGAGTGTAAAAGTAATTATGAAATCCTTCTTTGAGCCATCAATAATAAAACATCATACTCCCTTACTCGAACTACGTGGGTTCTGATTCCTTTTCTAAACAAAGGATACGTAGGTAGCCCATATGCGGGTTCGATCCCAACTCTGAAATAATACATGTCCTTATGAATGAAAATAAACTTCAAGTACCCCACTGAGTGGCTTTAAAACCAGCATGGTCATCATAATGACCAAGAGACTTCTATATAATGTGTCGAAGGATACCATTGAACAAGAATCTCTAAAAAATACAGATGATTCTCTATCCATGAAGAACCTCGAATACATATAAAAGATTCTCTAAATTTTTTACATATTTAATCATTGATTGTCAGATCTGAAGGAAAGCTCATTTTATACTAGGTAATGTTATAGAGATTCACGAACATAACATAAATCTATAAAGAGAGTCCCGAAGTAGACAATAATTCCCCTAAAAAAGGTGTGATGATTCCGACCTCCCATCCTCTCAACCAACGAAAATTCATAAGCCTCATCAGTCCACAACTAATGAGCACCTACCTTTTGAAATTAGGTTAAAATTGATATGGAATCATTGGATGTTTCCAGTTCTACAAAGAAACCCATTAGAAACCGATTGGAATGTTTGAACCTTCAATCAAAGAGGTCATTCCCAATTCCAGAGGAAACAAAAAATGGTGAACCCAACGAGAATCTGTAACCAAGTTAAAATGATGTTTTACCTATTTGTTAGGCCCCTATTTAAAACTCAATGAAAGGGCCATCAAAAACAATCATTGACATATGTGATCATCCAAAACATATAGTGTCTGAATTTATATTGATTATGTCTGTTATATCAAGCATGCACTATTTTCCAAGATCTTCTGCATTTCCAGAATGGCTGCTCTCAAGTTCACACCTGTGAATACTGCTGCTGCAAATGCCACTACTTCTACTCCTGCTGGATCGTCATCCGCTTTGAGGATGACATCACCTACTCAGCATGTTCAACGCTGGGCATCAAATGCACTGGTTAAGGAGTACAGTCAACATGGTACCATCCCATCTCTGGAGGCTGCCCGACAAGCCCTCCATGTGAACAACTCACACCAGTCCTCCAGACAACGACGACCAGTGATCAAGAAGCAGGCGGTGATAACCACCGTCTCCAACCGTTTTGGGTCATTATCCCAAGAACGCAATCACCATTCGCTCCCATATTCTTGGGAGGTGAATGAGCAGATACCTCAGGGCCTAAATTCAAGAAAACAGGAGCCCTTCCTGAGGGCTCCCACCAACAATCGCTGTCAGACTCGTGCGGCAGTGCGCCCGCAACATGTTGAGGGTACTGACTCTAGGCGTTCGACTCAGGTTCCTCGAACCCGAGAAGGTAAGACGAATCGCCAGAGGTGAAATCCGGTTAACAGTGAACATGTTCTCATCTCTGCCATCTCCAGAGAAGTACACCAACCTAACTTGGTGGCAAGCAACGAGCGGGCACACACACCTGTCCGTTTAAATTCCGCTGTCCAGCAAACTCGTCTGGCAGCAGCACGACAATCCCACCAGGAAATTCCAGCAGAGTACTATAGACAAGAACATACACCTGTTTATACGTTATCAGCTAGTCAACAGGCTCGTCTGACTACATATGATGGATCTCGTCAACCACGTTCGGCGAAGTACAATCATCCGGCACATACACCTACTAGTATTGATCAATCCTACTAGCAGTCTCGTTTGGTAGCACCAGTAGAAGTCAGTCAGAAAGCTCCGGCGAAAAACAGGAGGCAGACTCAACTCACTGCCCCCACACTTGAGTACTGTCAGGATTCACTGATAGGAAAAGGAGGATAGGAGCAGGCACATGCACCTACTCCAAACACGGAATGGACGTATATCCTCGTTCTGGTAGCTGAAGTCACCAAGCATATTCTATTAATGGTGAAAGATCAGAAGAAAATCCCTGCTCATATTCTGGATGCCTTCTAGGATATTATAACAACTTCAGCAGCATCACAGGGAAAGAAATGAAAATCTGTCTCTACCAGTGGAGTGATACATCAACAGTTCACTCCAAAATAGACACACACATCTGTTCCAGTCCAGGAGGGTTGTGGGGTGTACTCACCCATATCATACAGACAACCAAGTCAGGCACATACACCTGGTTTGAGCGGAGATAATCAGCCTAACCTGATCATTTCTCCTAAGAAGGCATACACACCAGCTAAATTGAGTAAGAAGCCATCTAAAAAGATGACCCACCCAGCACATACAAGAAATCTAGAGCCAATCTGTAACAAGGCCTTGCTCGATGATGGAGTTCTTGATGCACTCAGACAACTATCTGTTGCAACTCAAGATTCTACTATTTCAGTTCCCAATAGTGGGAACATTAATTCCGAAGGTCTGCATCAGATACTTCCTCATGAAGGCTTGCATCATGACAATTTGGTCGATCTCGAAGTTTCATCTGCAGATGAGAGCTATAGAAACCCTCTATGTGGTAAGAAGACAAAGGAGCAAGAGATCTCATCTTTTTCTGTAACTCACCATGGTGGTCCTCCCCATGATGATTGATTTTGCTGCGAAATTCTTCTCTGCAATAGTGATACACATTGCCCGGAAAATGTTATAGTGGAAAATGTAGTTCTAAGCAATCCCTCTTATCTTGAGGCACTTGCAAATAAGAATCCAGTCATGTCTTATTCTTTATCACTAGCAGGTGAAATACTTTCTCAATCAGAAGATAGCCTAGGGTGTAGGTCATTCTCTAAACCACCCCTAAGTCATGCATCTTCTATTTTAATCAGTGATATCTCTACCAATATTTTTGAATCCGACGAAGCAACAAGGAAGCGCCAACTCTGGTCAAATCAGGTAGAAGAATCTTCATTGAATGAAAAAGAGGAAATGCTGAACATGAGAAAACAACTGGAAAAGGTAAAATACCAGTAATGTTTTGGCCTCTGGCTGACTCTCAGTATGACATTCCAAAGATTTTGATGGAAGATAGAATTCATGATATTCGTCTCAACATATATAAAACTCTTTGTCAGTTGAAGAAGAAATTATTATCTTATGATAAATATGAGAATCATGTTAAGATAATAGAAGGGTTACAGTACCAGATTGATTTGGAATCTCTATCAGTCTCTCGATATCTGAAGGATGAAAAGCAGCAGAGATCCCTTTAGCGTTCATTCCTTGGTTCACTAAGAATATTGCGCCAGTTAATTTCCAATTCCCCATCTGGTATTCAAATCAATGGATGGGGTGTTCATGGAGAACTACATTTCACTGTACTCTCCAGTCAGAAAAGCCCGCCGAAAATGGTCTCATGCAATGTTATTGCCCATGGCCGGCCAAAGTCAATGGGCTTTGATTGTAATCAAAATCTTTCCCAAGAACAAGCTTCAAATAGTTTCTCTCAAAATCAAGCATACAGAGAAGAAGTTGTTGAATTACTCCTGCATCAAGAAAATGAGAATATTGAACAGGCCTATCGTTTGGAGCAAGCACATCACCAAGTGATATAAGTGTCATAAATCATCCAATGGTCTTTTGAACCAGGTGATAAAAGTGGAAGCAGGTTGATGCATCCAGCTAATTTCCGGACCAAGGTCCGCAAGATCAGGAGAGATTTTAAGAAAGTCTCAGACACAGCATGTCAAGAGACAGACTAGCTTGCCAGACTGGGGACTCTTTTAAACCAACCCTCAGAATCAACAAATAGGATTCGAGGATTTGAGAAAAGGCAGCAGGAACAACCCCAGTCCACGGGACTGGGGACTTTTTCAAATCATCAATCCCCTCCTTAAATAAAATAAGTCTTTTCTCGATTGGGGAAGAATCCAAAAGAGGAACGAAGAGCCAAATTATCAGAAGATTCCATCCAAATTACGGTTCATTAAGAAGTACTTGAGGGATCGTATCAACAAAAGCCAATGTCTCATCAATGACATGGAAGAAGACAATATCACAGAATTGCTGGTAGAAGGGATGCGATGCATTATGCATCAATCAATGTCATCAATGCCATTGTTTCTGATCCACAAAATGAGGCTCACTTAGGGGATTTAGATTAAGAGGTTCCTGCTCAAGAAGATGTACACGCAGACACAAATGAAGAAGGTGTGCGTTCATGAAATCAAAGGATTACTCAGAACCTAGGTAATCCTTCAAGTAACCCACTTACCCCTCTCTGAAAAGGATCCATTATAGGGAAGGGAAAGAATCAGGTTACATATCCTTCCTTTGGAGAAGGCCAATCGCTCTCACTAGAGAAAATATTTGCACAAAAAGAGGAAGAAATGAAGGAATTAAGGATGTTGAATGCAGAACTACTTCAGGGTAGTCTTCTTCTTAAGCGTGCTAGAGTCAGTCAGCCTAGGGAATCTGTTGTAGCTACTGAGATGGATCAAGAATATCCTCCTCTATTAGTACACCCTCACAGGTCTAATCCTACAGGTCAAGTGCAACAATAGTTGGAAGTGCTACCAACAGTTGCAGCACCAACCACCACATCTGTCCAAGCTCCAGTCATTGCACTTGCTGAAGTCCAAGTTCAACTGGATGTTTCTCAAAAGTTAATAACTACCATTGAGTCATTAACATCTCGGTTAGATACTATGGAAGGGAAGCGTGCACAGGTTCAATTAGAAAAAAAGGCTTACCCTGAATGGGTAGATTCAATCTCTCCCCCATCAAGTTCTAGGAACCCTGTATTCCCTATTTTAAATGGATCAGGTGATCCTGAACAGCATTTGATGCATTACGTGTCTTATTGCGATCCTATGATGGGAACTCTAGAATAGCAAGAAGCAATGAAACTCAGATGCTTCGTGCGGACCTTGCAAGGACCAGCCTTTGTCTGGTATACAAGCTTGCAATCTCGATCAATTATCGGATGGGAGGATCTTCACCCAAAATTCCTTCTTTAGTTCAGATCAACTTTGCCAAAGACAAAAGTTTTCGATCTTACAAACTGTAAGCAAAGAGAGAATGAAAGGGTCTCAGATTTCATTGCTTGCTGGAAGGGATTAACATATTCCCTGAGCTTAGCACTTCCTCAAGAAGAATTGTTGCCAATCTATGTGGAAAATCTGCGTAAAAAATTATGCATTCCGTTGATCCCTGTGAAGTACACAGGAGGGTTTCGAGACCTTACTTCAATCGATCAGTAGATTGAAGATTCCATTATACAGGCTAAGGCTAAATCTCGTGTAATTCCATCAGCACCAGGAAAGAGAATGGGAAAAGTAGAGACAACTACATTTATGCTTAAAGAAGCAATGTACCTGTTTCTACTTCAAAACCTTCATCTTCTTGAAGGGCTCCACCTCCTGAGCGCCAACAACAAACTCCATTTCATCCAAATGATCATAGAGATCAAAGACGAATACAATTTTAGGATATAAAGAGTAAAACATACGCTTTTCAAAATGAACAAGTTCCTGGTTACTTCATTTCAGCTCTGGAAAATAATCTGGTTCAATTGCCAAGGCCTAAGAGGCCAAACAATGAAGGTGATGAAGACCATCCCAATTATTTCCCTTTTCATCAAATGTTGTGGCATCCCATCTAGGAGTTTTTTTTCTTCAAATAACTCCTGTAAAAGATGGTCGACTCGGGACAAGTCAAACTGAAAGGTTCTTCAGCTTAGGTAGCATGTGTTACTGCTACAGTTCCAGAGGAGGAAGGCGAATGGCATTAATTAAAAAGAAAAAATGCACAAAATTATGATGATTGGATGGTCAGAAAGACAATCAACCGAACTCATTATATTTTGTGAACACAATTAATGAAACCGATTGTGTCTTTTTCCATGAATGTTGTGGAAAAACCCTCTTCATCAGAGAGAAAATCCTCAATGAAACGGCATGATTTAAAGAAAGAAAAGAATCAGAAGAAGATGAGTATGTGTCAAAGCCTAAATTGTCTTTGACTCTAGCAGACATCATGCCATCTACTTCAAAGCCATGGGCACCGCCCCACCAAACGGTATAGCCTAAACAGGCTAATCAGACAGAGTCATCATCAGACAAAGAGTTAATCTTCGGTTCTGTTAATATGATTTGGTTAACAGATCTGTATGCCAGTCGCAGTTTTGATTTTGATGAGCCCGAGTTCCCTATATCAAACAGAGGAATCAGAGGAAGTTCCATAGGCTCAGGATATAGGGGAATACATGGATCTTTCAAAGGCCACTATTCCAATTCTACTCCTTCTTGAACTGTGTATGTGGCAGAAACTCGTGATAGAGCCCTTCAGCAAGCTCAACAAGAACAAGAATGTTCTTCCACCAATATCAAACTCAGTCCTAGAACAATTATACTGGAAGATCGGTTAAAGGTTCTGATTTCTTCTTCTCAGCATTTAAATAGACCTAAGTGGTCTAATATTCTAAATCCAGGAGTATTACCAACTCTTATCCCAATACAAGATGCATCAACTTCCAAAACCTCAACTTCCAAGGCACCTGCTAAACCACATATTCCTGTTGGAAAACGCAGACCTTTAGATCAAAATTATGATATATTGAAACACCTGGCCCAAGTACCAGCCATGTTATCAATTTTGGATGCCTTGAATTTATCAAAGGATCTTTGGGAGTCACTCATTGAGGCTTTGTCTAGTCCTCATGAGTTTGAAACTGAAATCGCTGCAGCTGAAGTCTACCATGTAGAGAATAATCCTACAGAATGCCATGCAATGATATCTTTTACTGATTAAGATGAAGATGATGTCATGCATGGACATATTAGACCATTGTACTTATCTGTAAAGGTCAATGGCATAGATGTCCGAAGAGCTTCCATTGATAATGGTTCAGGAGTCAACTTCATGCCCATTCGTACACTTGGTCGATTGGGCCTCACAGAATCTGATTTATCTCCTTCTACCATGATTTTACAAGGATATGATAAAAATGAACAAGAACCACTGGGCAAAGTTACACTCAAAACTCAGTTTGTAGATCTTGTATCCAATTCAGATTTCATGCTTGTTGATCAAGACTCATCCTTCAACATCCTTCTTGGAAGACCCTGGCTACATCAACATGCGGTTATCCCTTCATCATACCATCAATGTCTCAAATTTTGTTTCGATGGTCATGTTGGGACATTGTATGGTGATAAGGCCCCGTTCAAGACATGTGAGTATCAATACATTGAGGCGGAATTCTATCACATGAAGGGATGTGAGAAATCCACAACAAAGGAGATTACCAAAGTTAATGCTCTATATGGTATGGAAAAGATTCCAGTAAATCCATTTGTGCATGTGGGTACAGATTATGTGTTGCCTATCAGTCAAATTGAAAGGATAGACCCAAATAAAAATACTCTTATGGAAAGATCCATAATTTCAATTACAGCAGTCGAGCCAGACAACATGGGAGAAATTGGTAACCCACCCGACAATAATGAAAGCTCAAATGGAGATGTCTTCATTTCATCCGCTGAAATTCAGAAAGTCTATACTTCTCCAATCAGGACAGAAGAACTTATAGCAATGTCATAGGTGAACGATGATTTTGATTCTCAATCCATCATCTCCTCTATATTACCCAAGGAAGACCCTTCATCATCAATTGGGTCGGAAATAGAAGCCTCTTCTTCAAGATGTTCAAGTTTCAACATCTCCTCTGATCATGGAAATTCTGCTTCATCATCCAATATGCATGTAGAAATAGAAGAAATAACACATGTTAAAGAAGAAGAAAAAGACCTTAGAGATTCTCCTATAGCATTTGAAGAGGGTATCTCTGCCACTGTGGATGAACATAGAGAAATAAATCTGGGTACAAAAGAAGATCCACACCCAACTTTAATCAGTGTAGCCAAAAATCATGAAGAAAAATAGATGTATATTTCCTTTTTAAAACAAAATCGAGACATATTTGCTTGGAACTATACAAATATGTCAGGTCTTGATCCTGATGTTGCCACTCATCATTTGGGTTTACCAGAATAGCATCGAGGATTTATGTGAGCCGCGAGAAGAACACACCCAACCTATGCTTCCAAAATTGAAGCCGAAGTGGGTAAGATCTTCAAAGCTAACTTCGTCATAGAATTTCAATATCCTAAATGGTTGGCTAATATTGTCCCAGTGAAAAATAAGAATGGAAAAATTAGAGTTTTTATTGATTTCAGTGATCTTAATTGGCATTGTCCCAAATATGATTTTCCAGTTCCGATTAGAGAACTATTTATTAATACAACAGCTGGCTATGAAGCACTTTCCTTTATGGATGGATATTCTAGATATAATCAAATCCGAATTGCCCCATAAGATGAGGAATCCACAGCCTTTAAGGCCCCTCAGGGTGTGTTTTGCTACCTGGTAATGCCCTTTGGCATAATGAATGCAGGCACAACATATCAGCATGCCATGCATCGTATCTTCAAACCCTTTTTAGGAAAGTTTTTTGAATGCTATGTGGACTATTTGGTGGTCAAATCCAAACAACATTCTAATCACTTGGCTGATTTATAATTCGTATTCTACAAGCTTCGACAACATAAATTTAAGATGAATCCCTTAAAATGTGATTTTGGGGTTATCTCAGGGTAATTTCTCGGCTTTGTTGTACACCATCGTGGTATTAAAGTTGATCCTGAGAAGACCATGTCAATCCTTGGTATGTCACCTCCTCAAAATTTGAAAGGATTAAGAGGAATTCAAGGACACATAGCCTACATTTGGAATTTCATCGCCAATTTGGCAGGAAAAATTTTACCCTTTACCAAATTGATGAAGAAGGGAGTCACTTACCAGTGGACTAAAGAATGTTAAGAAGCATTCAATATTCTCAAGAATTATCTCTTGAGTCCACCGGTGTTTATTCCACCTGTTGAAGGAAGGACACTTATCCTCTATGTGATAGCCTTAGAGCGATCATTGGGTGGCTTTCTTGTTTAGAAGAATGATGCTGGGAATGAAACATCATCTACTATCCCAGTTGGACGCTGCATGAAGCATAAACCTGGTATTCAAGTATTGAGAAGTGCTGTCTAGCATTAATCTTTGCAGTTCAGAATTTGAGACACTACCTTCAACATCACAAGGTCTAACTGGTATCTCACAATATCCCGCTCAAATTCATCCTCAGTCGTCCAATGCTTACAGGACGTCTGGCAAGGTGGGCAGTTATTTTGCAGCAATTCGACATTCAATATGTGTCTGAAATGGCAATAAAGGGCCAAGCTCTGGCTGATTTCCTAGGTGAACATCCTTCAGTGGAAGACACATCTTCATATATTAAACTTCCTGATGAGGAAGGATTCTCTATTCAAGAATGTCCTCATGCATGGGAAATGTATTTTGATGGGGCTTCCAGAAGTCCAACAGGGAGGAAAATGGAAAATCTTAAATTCAACAATGTTGGCTTAGGAATTGTGCTCATTTCTCCAGAAAAGAAAGTGCTACCTTATTCATTCTTATTGTGGGAAGGTGTTACCAATAATGAAGCAGAATACCAAGCTCTAATTGTAGGCTTGGAATTTGCGCTTCAAGCACAAGTGAATCACTTAAAGATGAAATGTGATTTAGGCCTGGTAATCAAACAAGTCAATGGGGATTATGCAATCATAAAAGAAGAAATAATCCTATTGTATGATTACATTATAGAGTCAATGGAGGAATTCCCTTCGAAACCGACATTTTATTATGTCCCAAGATCACAAAATGCCCAAGATGATGCACTGGCTAATATAGCCACAGCTCTGGAAGATCCAAATCGGGGCGAGACAACCATCAGTATTGCCCACCGTCATGCAATTTCACCTTATGTTTGAAGCAGAACATAAGAAATTAATGAAATTAGTCCCATTCCTAAACCATATGGTCATACTACAGGACGGATGCCACCTATCAGGGAATAGCTTCAAAATGGAACACTTCCACCTGATAAAGCCGGGAAAGAACAAATCCAGCGACGTGTGGTCAATTTTACTCTTTATGATTTCCTAGATCACCTAGAGAAAATTCTCTACAAACGTGTTTTTGATGGAGTTCTATTCAGATGCATTGATGGTGAAGAGACAATTGTTGTCATGAAAGAAGTGCATGCAGGAGTCTGTGGTGCCCACCAGTCTGGACATAGACTGTCTGATCAAATTCAAAGGCTTAGATTGTTTTGGCCTTCAATGATACAAGATTTTGTTGATTCCATAAAGAAGTGTCTTTCATGACAAGTGCATGCCAACTTCATTCATCAATCTCCAGAGTTTCTTCATACAGCTAAATACTCGTGGCCATTTTCCACATGGGGAATGGATATGGTGGGACCGTACCCTTCAGCTACAGCCAAGCAGTTTAAGTATATTCTTACTGCTATTGACTTCTTTTCCAAATGGGCAGAGGCAATACCTCTCAAGGAAGTCAGTTCTAAATTCATTGTTAGCTTCATCAAGTCTAACATCATTACTAGATTTGGTGTCCCTCGTACCATATTGATAGAAAATGGCACGAACTTATGTTCATCTGAGGTGAAGAAGTTGTATCAAGAATACAACATCAAATTCAATCATTCATCTCAGTATCATGGAGTGGCCAATGGCCAGATAGAATCCTTCAATAAGACTCTTTCAAATATACTGCAAAAGATAGTGGATAAAGATAAGAAGTCATGGCCTGATAAACTCTTTCATTCTTTATGGGATTATCGGACCACAACTCACACTGCAACGGGGTCAACTCCATATTTACTGGTGAATAGAACGAAAGTTGTCTTTCCCATTGAAGTTAAACTACCCTCGCTCAGAGTAGCCATCTGTGATTAGTCATCTACAGATGGACAATCTCAAAAGCGATTGAATGAATTGGAATGGTTAGATGTGAAAATTGTGCACACTTTTCACCCCTTGGAAGTCTATCATAATCAAATAGCATGAGATTTCAACCAAAAAGTTCATCTCTGTTCATTCACTCAGGGAGAATTGGTATTAGTTCTCAGAATGACAATGATACCAGGAAAGAAACCTCCCAAACTTTAGCCAAAATGGGAAGGACCTTACACAATTCATAAGGTCTACTCTAATGGAGCTTATTCATTAATCTCAATAGATGGAGAACTCATCACTACTCCATCCAATGCCAGATTTCTGAAGAAGTATTTTGTATAAACACAAAATACATAACCAATGGTCCATGCATATGACCTTAAACTGTTTGCATCTTTTTTTCGTCCAACATGACGTTGAACTGTATTGTCCCTATATTGTCCTACATGACGATTAAACTGTACTTCTCATCGTCCTTGATATATGACGTAAAACTGTACCATCCATTGTCCATACATATGACCTTAAACTATTTTTACTTTCATCCAACATGACGCTAAACTGTGACGTCCTAACTACATGACGCTAAACTATATAAAAGTCTCTTACGTCCATCAAGACGTTAAACTGCATCATCCACGGTCCAGCATATGACCCTATATTATTTTCTAGTCCCTTACATCCAACATGATGTTAAACTGCACCGTCCATGGTCCATGCATATGACCTTAAACTATTTGCATCATTTTTTTCCAACATGTCGTTAAACGGTGACGTCCAAACTACATGACGCTAAACTGTACAGAAGTCCCTTTATGTCCAGCAAGACGTTAAACTGCATAACCAACGGTCCATGCATAGGACCTTAAACTATTCTCACATTAGTCCAACATGATGCTAAAAAGTGAAAAAGTCCCTAATACGTCCAACATAACGTTAAATGGTGTACACTTTTGTCCTCACTACATGACATTAAACTGCACAGTCCCTCTTTCTGTCCAACATGACATTAAACTGTATTGTCCCCATCATCCTAACTGCACGATGCTAAATTGTACAGAAAATCCTTTAATACGTCCTACATGACATTAAACTGCACTTTGTCCCTGCTACATAACATTAAATTGTGCAACACCAATAGTCCTAACTGCAAGACCTTAAAACTGCATAGTCCCTTCATATGTCCTACATGACATTAAACTGTGCATCTTTAGGGTTGTTTCTACCTCTTGTTTCTCGCCCTGAGTATGACTCACGTGAGCTTAGAGAAAACTTCAACCATAACACCCTCTCTGGGTCGCTAACCATGCGTAAGTCCCAACACCATTTTTTAGGTCGTTGTCCCCAAGAACAACTTGATCATTAATTCATTCTTTAATTGAACTACGTAGACTTTGATCCTTGCCTTCCAAGATGGGTACATAGGAAACCTCCGAAGGTTCAAGCCCAAAACCAATCTCTTCACATCGGTTCACCTCCATCTCATAAGATGTTGATTCGTGAAACTGCCCCTAGAATCAATATCTTAACATTGGTTCACTTTCATCCTTCCTATACGACGTTAAACTATACAACACTTTTGTCCAGTATGACAATAAACTAGAATATTATTTCATATCCTCACCTGAGAGGGAATCATTATTTACATTGATTTTTCAATCATGTTTCATTCCAAATACTACGTGCATACAAGGCAATGCCCAAACCTTTTATTTTGGGTCAAACCATCATTTCACTAAAGTCTCCATTCACCCTTCACTTGTACGAACCAAATTTGTTCAAAGGGTATTTCTAGAACTACGTGGGCTTTATTCCCATCCTTATGGGATACATAGGAACATTCGAGTGTCCCTCGAATCTAGCACCATGTATTTTAGAGTTCTTTTTCCTGACTATGCAGTACGTTCCCTTAGGCGGCCATGCATAAACAGTCCACATAACAGACTTTTCAGCCAAAAGATACTATTATTTGACTATGCACCCAATGCCCTTAGGTGGCCCTACATAATTCAACCCTCTAACAGGTTTGTTAAATAATTGTAACTTCATTCTTGGGAACTACTTCTTCTAATGACTTTTAGCTCTTTTTCATATCATTCCTCAAATTCAAATATTCTGAATTCATAGTTTACATATTTTTCCCTCATACTTGAGTATGGTAATATGTTTTCAGATAAATTGTAAAATAATTGAGTCAATTTTAATCCATTTTCGGTCAAAGCTATTTCGACCTTAAACATTAGCCTCTTTATGTCCGACATGCATGACTTTAAACTGCCCACAAAAGAAAAGGGAACTATGAATAAAAGTCATGTTCCATATCACTAAACATACATTTTTTATGATTTAGGTAATATTGAGCAATTAAAAGATTCAAATTTTGTAGGGTTATTTATAATAATCCTAGTAAAAATCAAACTATGCTTACTAGGCCCATTGGCTTAGGTAAAATTTAAAGCAGGTAGCGAAATAATACAAGCATAAATTATTGAAGATAAAAGTACTCTACATTGATGCACAAGAATTAGAGGGACATCCACAGATTGGAGCCTCTTATCTTTTTAAAGAGATTACAAAAGACTATCAACATTAGTCTTCACTTGATGTACAACATCCCGAGCTTCATTAGCAGTTACTTGAATCTCATGCACTCGACCAGCTTCACTCTTCTCAGCTTGATGGAGTTCCTTATTGGCATCTGCAATGGCTTTCATACCTTTCATTTGAACTCCCTCCAATAAATTATTGATCTGGTAAAGTTCCCCAGTAACAGCATCTAACTGTTACTGGAGCTGCACCTACTGAACGACTTTTTCTTTGATCTAATGCTTCAGCCCCTTCATCTTGGCAGCATAGTCAGCCTCAGCCCAGGATACCGCAGCCTCAAATTCACCGATGTTGACTAACAATTTCACTCTGGTTAGATCTTTGCAACACTTTTCCTTCTTCTCCCTCCTAAATATGACTTGTTTCACCATGGTATGGATCTCTTGGTATCCAAAACTTCCAAGTCCTAGAATGACAAACTGGGCTGACAATCGAGGGATCTTCGATGATAGCTCTTCTAAAGGCACCTCAGATATGATATTCCATATCTTGGTCCATGCCTTGCATCATGAAAAGCTGAAAGCTTTGAGTACCTCCGGGTCTGATTCAACATCATCATCACCAGGGGCATGTAATATGGGATTAATGAACTTAAGAAAGTGCCCTGTTCTTCTCCTTCCCCCCTGACCTATGCTTCTTCGCATTCAATTCCTATTGGTGCAGAGGCTAAGGCCTCACCTCCAGATCTAGCCACTGCAGTTGATGGCCCTACATAATTAATTGAAAGTTTGGTTAGTTTCAAAGGATATCAAAATAATCGATTGTCTTGAAAATTAAGTAAAATAAAAAATATTGTTATCCCTTACCCAACGGTAGATCAGCAACATGAGAATACTCGTCCCCATCTTTCCTAGTCTCAACAGGATCTTCAATAAGGGTCTCAGGAGGGTTTACTGGGTTTAGCTCTACTTGAGCTAATGTTTCTACAATGGTAGGGTTGACATCATTGTCCACACCCTCTTTAGGCATTGGCAGTTCAGCAGCTTTTATGGATAGAACTGCATATTATTTTCAGTCATGATTAGAAGTGTAAATTATAAGGAAATTTACTGGGCGAAGGATAACACTCACCCCGAAGGCCTCTAAATCAAATGACAACTTAGAATGATCATAAAATTCATTGAATGACATACCAGGATTCATCATTTCATCCAATGATATTTCAGAATCCTGGTTAGTCTCACCAGTGGGAGCATTTGATGTGTCTTCTTGACGACTTACGTCCTGCAGCCCCTGACCCTGGACAACATCTTCGGATAAAATCACGACATCAGTTGCAACAGTTTCTAGAAGCTCTAATACAGGAGTTGAACCTGAAGTATCACAAAATAGAAGTCAGTCGGTGTTTCATTCAAGATTTTTTATGAAGCATTGTTAACTTACCAGAAACAGGTTCTTCTCTTCTTGCAACAACAACAGGAGGGATACTGGGAACAGATGCTAGCTCTTCTCCAGGAGCAACCAAGTCAGCTTGAATTTGTTATTGTTCCACATCACCCTCTGTGGTCCTTGAAAGAGGATCAATCCTTTCCCTTAGGGGAGAAATTGAAGAAACCACTGCAATCCCCAGAAATATGACTAACCTTTTCATGGGTATAGACTCATGATTACCTGAGGGACATACCACTGCTAATGAATCGTTTAGTTGTAGACTTCCAAATTCATTTCCTTTGCTTCTTTGGTTTTTTGGGAGTATCGGCAGTCTCCCTTATAGGCACTTGGATTGCCGAATGGAAGGATATGTCCAATGACTCATTCATGGCCTGCGGGCCTGGAGATATCTCACCCGGTTCAAGAGGAGAATCAGTAACAGCCCTGATGGCAGTACCACCAGGGCTATACTGTGGCGAAGGAACCTCAGTTCCTTTCTTTGCAAGCTGCAAGATGAAGAAAATAACATCCTTAAGTAACAAAGCTTCGACTAGAATCAAGTTGCAAAGCATATAAGGAAAGAAAACATATATCTTCAGGAGCCACATAATCATGCCACTCTTCATCTCCAGAACCATCAGCCCCCTCAGTGGTGCCACGATCAATCATTTCCTTCACCTTCCTGGTGACATAAATGGACTCATCAGTGGCATATATGAGCATCTCCAGCTCTCTGATGTAAGCCTGCACTTCATTGGTGTTATCCTCATATTGGATATATTTGGAATCCAGAAGATTCCCTATTTTAGGAAGTTGTAAGCCCTCACAAAAATCCAGCCAGGTGGTCTCAGTACCACAGTATAAACTCTGCCATGTATGGACAGTCTCGGGTCTTAGATATGAAGGCTGCGAGGAGGGTCCTACAATCTTTGACTTCAATTTATTCCCAAATCCTACAACTCCAGATAAAGAATAAGAAAATAAGACTTATTGCTTTATAAAGTAGTAGTGATTAAATTACCACAATGAAGTAACTCACCAGGAGTTGATGGAGTAGGTCTCTTGATTCTAACCGGGGGATTATATCGGGCACAAAACCGCTTTTCCACGGGTTGTGCCTCATCATCCCCATCACGGGAATCTGGTGAATCAGTTCTAGAGGAGGAATCTGGAAAATCAAATTTAGGTGGGGAAGCATCACCTTCATGAGGAAGGGTTTCTTTCTCTACAGTCCTCTTCCTTTTCCCCTCCTGATAAACTGGGTGATTCAGCACCCCTTTGGGGTATGATTCTATCCAGTGTTCGGCATAATATGTAGTCAAATTATGTGCCTCTTTTTCAACTGGTAGATCAAATACCACCCCAGTCTTCTCCCTTGATGTCAGAAGCCATAGTTGCTGAGCAACCATCGGATGGTGCTCTAACCTGACATGTACTGGAGGATATACAACAATCTGTTGTAGACATTTGAATTGACATGCAAATCCTTATGGAGCATAGGCCTTGAATATAATTTCTCCGTCAATCCTGGCAACTAGCACACCATCCCTGCAATCTAGCATGTATTCCCTCAAATCCAAGTGGGTTGTTCCATCATCAACAAACTGCCCAGTTGTAATATTTCCATAAGGAATGAAGTTGAATTCCTTAATCATGGTCAGCCTCACTTTCATGTCATAGGCATTAACATATAATGGAGGAACTCCAGAGAATTCTTGCACTGACGGCCTGAAAGAACCTCCAAGAATTTGTAATCCATTCTGTACATTATAAGTCCTGAACTGAGTGGCGATCCATCCCCATAAAACTTGGAATGGTCCCACTATTCTTAAAGGAGATTTACCTATGAAGACATGAAGTAAACTCTTGTGAATATTTGCTAAAATGGGAGTAGCCAACCCAACCATTTTTTCCTCAACCAACTTTTCAGCAATGACGAAGGTCCCTGGCCTAACGCCTCCATTTGAATCCCTGACTGGAAAAAGATAAACGCTGATCCATAAATCCAAGAATCCAGCCAGACGAGTCTTCTTCGGAATCCTTTGATTCACCTCATATCCCAATTTCTCAAACTCTCCTACTTTTAGAGTTGGCAATAATGTGCCAGGAGCACACCTCTTCTCAGGTTTTGGGCAGGTGGTAAGACGGGTGGGCCTCTTATCCTTGGATTTCTTTTTCTTGGATTCTTTCTCTTTCAGCTCCTTCTCCTTTGGATCCCTCTCTTTCTTCTCAATAAGAAATATACTCATCCACTCCTCCAGATGAATATCTTTTCAAGAATGAGTTAACGAGGTCTCTAAAATCTTGATCATGTGGAAGATCTTAAATAATTCCCGAGCTAAAGCAGGAGTCTTCTCTGAATCATTCCAAGTCACCTTGGCTGGAATGAATTCATCATATATGTTGCCCAAAATTGGAGCCCTTGAGATCATGTGGACGTCCCACAGACTGATACCTATTTCTCCATGATTTAGATGGAAAAATTAGTTTCTAGGCTCCAGTGGCTGAGTATCTCTGGCACAAAATTATCATGTCTGTAAACATATGTTTTCCCAACCCAAATAGCTTTGTATATCGTAACTCCTTTCAGATCCTCAACAAACTCTTCACAGGTTTGTCACACCCAGTATGCCCACATCCAAGTTGGTTTAACACCTCCCCTGGGACGGAAGTCCCAACTTTTCTTCCAGCCTTTGGATTGATCCGTCTGAGCTTTTCGGAAAATTGAAGGATGACAATGTGGTTGCAGCTCAGGCTTATGAGGTTTTACATCTAGCATACAAGAGCTATGATGCATCATGTGGGCCATCTCCACTATTCCAGCATTAATAAATCCTCTTCCACATGAGATATTTTCTGAAGCAAAGTTGGTGTAATTCTGAATCCACAAAAATGGGAGATAGTTATTTGCTTCTAGAATAGTGACTTATCGCAGATGACCATAGCCATACAAAGGCAGATAAGTGCTTTGGGAGAAGTCACGATGATATTTCTTCAGATACTTATCCAAATCCAGAAGAGTACTATCTTTGACAGTATAATAATCATTGCCAATGATGTTCATCATATCATCAATCCGCTTGCTAGCCAATTCATCATCTATTCCAGTTCTATGAGCCAATGATTCTGCACAAAAGTTGAATAAATTAACTCTTAATTAAGTTGATTTTTCATAAAATTTGTGAAGGAAATTCAGAAAAATGGCTAAGCCATTAGGGCGTGCAAGTCTAAAACTTGGCTCACAAGTATGGATGTGTCGCACAAGTGTTAATGTGCCGCGCAAGTTTTTGGCATGCAATTATCACTACGCAAGTCCTATTACCTTGACAACAGCACAACAACGAAGAAACAACAGAGAACGAGAAACTTGCACGACGAAGGGGACCTGTACGGTGAGAGCTCAAAAATCCATAATTCAGATGCTATGCGCAGTGAATGACCGCGTTTTTATAGGCCAGACTCGCACCTGCACGCCTACAGCTAGCGCGCTACAGCTAGCGTGCTCCAGACCTGCACAACTCAAACCTTCGTGACTCGCACCTGCATGCCGCATTCCCTTTGGTTTTCTTCTTTTCCTTAGAGTCACATCCTTATTCTTTCGGATCCAACTCTGTGGGAGGATTTTTTTGACGCTAATTTTCATCACATTTTCTAAAAGAATGGAAAGGGAAATGACTTATCAAAAAATTGATTTATCCTTTGAACAAAACATCAAAAATCAATAAAGGCATGAACAAGGCTTCAAAGGCACAAGGGTCGCGCAAGTTCCATCACTGTCGCACAAGTATACTTGCGCTCCACATAATGGTCACACAAGTGACTTGAATTCCCTAAAGGATAACCGCCCGGGGTCTTCTCCAGCCTATAAATAGACCCTGTGGGCCCCCCATATCAAGAAGAAGTTTTCCAGAATTTAGATACAGAGCTCTGAACGCCCAAGTATCTTCTTAAGGTGTTCTGAACACTTCTAATGTAATTCTTTACCTAGAATGGAAGGTCTAAATAAGAGGATTAAGGTCTAAGTGTTAGAATTCACTAACACATTCATGCCTAAGGTGTTTTACCCTTAAGGGAAATGAACATACTTGAACGCCGCCTTACTTCTTCACCAAAACTTGCATGCCTCTCTTCTGGATGTACCTCAAGATAATTCTAAAGGCTTTTGTCAAGGATCTCTCAAGTGTTACCCTACTAGTTAACAATCACACAAGTTCCCATGTGTCGCGCAGGTATACCTGCGTGACCAAGACTTGCGTGCCCACACAGTACCTATGCGCCTTCCAAGACTTGCACGGCCTTGCCTTTTTAGGTTCCCTTCTTGCCCATTTAACCCCTCTTATGCCATTCCACCTCTCTTATTCAAGATTCAGTCTTCAACACACTCTTCAAATCCATTTTTGGCATGTTTTCTTGATTGACTTCCTTATCTGAAAGAAATTCTGTGGAACATCTCTTAAAAACATAGTGATTCACATATCTTTATGTCACTAAAGTTAGAGATTTCATTCATTCAACCTCATCCTTTAAGATGAGAGAATCCTTAAACAATGGGCCTTCTTTTCAGGAGTAATCCCCAGTCATAATTCCCTTTAATTTGGGCCTCCTTTTTAGGAGTAAGCCCCAATTCAAGTTCTCTTAATTTGGGACTCCTTCTCAGGAGTAAGCCCCAAGTCCCCTAATTTGGGCATCCTCCTCAGGAGTAAGCCCCAACCAAGTTCCTTAACTTGGGACTTCTTTTCAGAAGTAAGCCCCATTTCCAAATTCTCATTAATATTGGGCATCCTCCTAAGGAATAAGACTCAAGTCCTCGTTAATTTCTCAAAGTCCCTTAACCTAGGCCTCCTTCTTAGGATTAAGCCCAGTCTAAATTTCTCTTAACCAGTCCTAATTTACCTTTGATCTGGGATTCCTTCTCAGGAGTAAAACCCAATCATAAGTCCTCTCATAATTTGGGCCTCCTTTTCAGGAGTAAGCCCAAAGTTAGAGTATTCAAATCTCCATGAAGCACATATACATTTATGGACCCTGTTCCTGGATTTATTACCTGAAGTAAATCCTAATCTTCATTTATCTGGGCAGTCATACATACATAAGCCCCATATTATTTCTTATGATTGCATCTTTCATGGCACAGTTGTCTGGTTTTTACCAATACCTCTTGTTTCTCACACTGAGCATGACTCACGTGAGCTTAGAGTGTAAATGTAATTATGACATCCTTCTTTGAGCCATCAATCATGAACATCATACTCCCTTACTCGAACTACGTGGGTTCTGATTCCTTTTCTAAATAAAGGATATGTAGGTATCCCATCTACGGGTTCGATCCCAACTCTGAAATAATCCATGTCCTTCTGAATGATAATAAACTTCAAGTGCCCCACTGAGTGGGTTTAAAACCAGCATGGTCATCCTAATGACCAAGAGACTTCTATATAATGTGTCGAAGGATACCATTGACCAAGAATCTCTAACAAATACAGATTATTCTCTATCGATGAAGAACCTCAAATACATATAAAAGATTCTCTAAATTTCCTACATATTTAATCATTGATTGTCATATCTGAAGGAAAGCTCATTTTATACTTGGTAATGTAATAAGGATTCACGAACATAACTTTAATCTATAAAGAGAGTCCTAGAGTAGACAATAATTCCCCTCAAAAAGGTGTGATGAGTCCGACCTCTCATCCTCTCGACCAATGAAAATTCCTAAGACTCATCAGTCCACAACTAATGAGCGCCTACTTTTGGAAAGTAGGTTCAAATGGGTATGGAATCATTGGATGTTTCCAGTTCTACGAACAAACACGTTAGAAACCGATTGGAATGTTTGACCTTCAATCAATGAGGTCATCCCCAATTCCAGAGGAAATACACATATAAACACCAGAGGAAGTGGCACCCACCAAGCTCAAGGGTACATTCCATTCATTGGATCCCATCACCCGTTATAACTACCAATGGTTTGTTGTGAGTCAAAACGCCCTTAGAAATAAAAACCACATACACAAGGGTATTCACCACTTGTGTAGAGATAATAAAATGGGAGGTACATATATCGAAAATAGTTGATGCAATAGTAAAAGATACTAAGGTAATACCTATCATTATAGATGTTCTAGGACCCTTCTCTTATGGGTCTATTACACTGCATAATTCTGGCTTATATCGTGGCCATGTGACCCTACCTAGCTACCCTGAGCTGATCTTCCTTGCTGTCTCTGAGAACCCAGTGTCTAGCTACCCCAGCCATGACCACCACTACCCTGGCCGGACCGGCCTACACTTCTCCAACTCTCAACATGAAATGGATCTGAAGAACATTCCCCTTAACCTGATGTCTGAGCTAACCCCCTACCCCTTACAGCTGGAGGGAAGGTCCTGCAATACTGTTGCATGTGCCCCATTATACCGTAATCTCAGCACTCAACTAAGTCGCGGTAGCACTGATTTTTCATGTGGCCTCACCTACCATACAGATGGAAGTATACTAGGCCACCTACACCCACAGTCTAACTATCACTCACGTTGTGGGAAGCTTTGAAACAACGCTTTCTTCCTGAAGATGTAGATCCACTAGGGAAAGTAAAAAAACTCTCATGTTCAATACCCACATCTTCCATTAGGTTCCGCTATGTAGTCAGAGACTAATTCACAATCTCAATGATAGAAGGAAACGAGAACATGTTGACCTAAGATTTGATAGCATGACTGAGACCTTCCTATAAGTTCCTCTCTCATGACAGCTCATCTGTAAGATACATCAGTGAAAAACAATATAGATCTTTAAAGCAATCGAAGTATTCAATAACTATCACCATGACCTGCTCCAAACACATAAACTCACTAGCCTTATCTTCTCACAGATTTTCGAGGTAATGTTAGTCATAGAAGCAGTTTTTGAATTCATCCCAACCCACATTCTGCATCCCATTATCCTGGTTCAAAATGTCACACAAGCCTTTTTCACTCCACATAGCATGTAAGTTTTGAGCTTGACCCTCTTCTTTAGATGTGTCTCCAGATGCTCAAAAATCTCTAATGTGGTCTCTATCCACAACCTTACAGATTTTGGTCATCAATACCCGTAAAACGTAGGAGGATGCTACTATTGAAACACTCATGTCATCTCATCCAAAGTCAAGTCTAGTTGCGGTGCTCCCTAGAAAGTCTGTATATAGTGAAAGATACCCCCACAGAACTATGCCTCGGCACCTATGTCCAGAACTGCCTCAGGTGTCGTAGTTGGCACTATAGGAGGATCAAGAAATAGCCCAGGACCCACCATCTCCAATGTATGGTCGTCGACTCCATCGTGGCATACCACTAGAGTTTATGGTGGTGGCATGTATCTACAATGCCAAAAACATGTCTCAGAAAATAACATCATCAAAGAACAATGTTTAGAAGCGTAGGAATGGTCAAACCCACCCTAGAAACCAATTACACCAACAACCTAATCCTTTAGCTAAGACTATATGAATAAAAACCGTCAAACCATTAGAACTATGCCTCTTACCCACTCAAAATCTTGTTATAGGTCATGTCACTTTTCACCATTCAACTTCCATTTCCATTTGAGTTCAAATTTTGTTATTCAGAAAATTCTACCAAGGGTTTACCAAATTCCGACTCAATGATGGACCATAACACCTCATAAACCCAAAAATGTTTCCCATTCAAATCATACATGAAAAAATTTCATTTATTATTTAAATTTCACTGGTGCATCATTTCCCAATTCATAAGGGCTCAAACTCCTTATGGATTGAAAGATGATGTAACACCTTTATATACTGCAGCCAACTGATACAACAGTATGAACAACTGTCACCTCAACTATCACAACAACATTAAATATCTAATGCATCCTAGATGGTATGGCATAATTCATGCCATGTGATTATAACAAGTGCCTATATGATGCCTGAGATGGAACACCCTCATCTCATCTGGTTTCAACTGAAATTAAATATAGAATTGTATCAATAGTAATAACAGAAATCATGTGTGTCACCCAATGGTGAAATCAAATCAACTGTAATAGTCAAAATCCTGAAAATCAAAACTCAAATTGAGGTAATTTGGGTTTTCCTTATACGTGGGGTCGCTACTCCCAAGCACAGTTTATTACCAAACCCCATTTCTTTCATATCCCTATCTAATGTCACCAAATAGTAATTCAACCAGAAAAGAAAATCCTTTGATACCACTTTGTAACATCCTGGACCCGGATGCCACCCAAAATGGTTCCCCAAACCCAGTTGGTCACAAAGGACCAAGCATATCTCTCCAAATGTCATAGGCCACAAACTAGCAATGACGGACTATACGAGTTAGTGGGCAGACAATGTCCTCATTACCAGATTCTCACAATGGAAGTCAAATACATACAATAGATGAAGTGAAATAAATAGTAGAAAAATTAAATTAAGACAATACAAGAATACATTATAATAATGAGAAGTGTCTCATATACAAAAATAGTGTATATGTTAAAAGTATTTATAAATAATCAAGAATATTTCATGGTAACACAATAAAATTCATGTATCCCAAAATGAAAAAAAGGAAAAAAGGTATCCCAACATCTCAAGCCTAATCTTGGTCCAATGCTCCCCTGCTCTAAAGCCACAGTCAAGAACCTGTACTAGAGTGCTTTCCCCTATCATCACTTTCAACATTATAATCTATTTGGATCCCCAAGGAGTCCCAAGATGGGTGTGATATAAACATCCTAGTAGAAAACCACCATGATCTATACAAATCTAGCAGCAATTCTACAAAAGTTCTAGAAAGTTTAAACAACCAGAAAAATAAGTGTGTATTCCCCTGGAAAAAGACTAATGTAACAATTAAACCAAATAGCCCTCAAGGCTACCTACACAAGAGAGTTATCTCTTGACAAGGAAGCTTTAACAAGTAAATTAGCAAGTCACGTGGATAATATGTACATTCATTTGTAATATGCACCCCACAACCATGAAGTATAAAGAAGTCAATTATCCCACGAACATGTTGTATAGTGAAGTAGTAGACCGCAAGGGCTGGATCCAAGGTGTCACTAGACCAAAGAATCCATGTCAAATATCTAGAAAATGAAGGTCCAGATACAAAGAGATTTTCTAATGCATCATATCGAGTCTCATGGGTGTCCTTGATGGAAACTCGGTTAGGCACCGGTTGGGGTGCTAGGAGCATTAAAAAAGAAACTCTTACATGAGCCCAAGCAAGCAAGATCCAAGGGGTAGCAAGGCCTGAGGCATCCCCTAGAATCAATACCCAAGGGAAATAGACAACCCAAGGCATCCACTACCGCATTCCACATCCATTCATTCAAACATTAAATTTCAACCTTCAACTTAAAAAACAATCCATATGAGTATACCCATACTCATCAAGCTGCACAATCCATAAATATACCCACACTTTACAACCACGTATAAAAAGAATCACATGGGACTACCCTCCCATATAAACCAATTAACATGCCATGGGTAATTTAATATAGGTATACCCACCCATATTATCCATTTAACATGCCAAAATATCAAAATAGTTACTATATAACATGATATTCATTAAACAAGGAGGTATTAAATATCCTAAACAGGATACTCAAGCTATAAAGGCATCTAAGGGATTCCTCCAATTAGGAAAGAACAAGCACACACCTCATGGGTAGTTTAAAAAAGAATAAACAATATTTTTCATTAAGGAGAACCCCTTGGGTGACCATGAGTCATGTAACGGGTGCCAACACACCTAAATGGAACCTACATGCATCATCACTTGGTCAGACTATAGTTATGACAAGCAACTCCCTCATAAAACGAGGCCTCACCTAAAAGTATGGCGGGCGAAAAAATGGACGAATGCCCAAGAAGAACCAAAAAAATCCAAAAAAAGGATAGACAACATACCCCACCTTGATGGTAGATAACATATCCAGTATGCGGTTAGGATTCATCCTAGTTTGGGAGAAATCTGAAGAACAGACGATGAACAGGGTATTACGACATATGAGCCTAAATCCAAACAGAGCTGTCATTTTTCCAAAGAATCAATAATGACTAAAAAGGAGTCGAGGACTTACCATTGTGGATTCGATGAGATGGTCGGATATCGAAACAAAGGTAGGATGAAGGAAGTGGATCCAATCCTATGTTAGGAACCTCAAGGGAGATCCATGAGAGGCTGTAGGGTGATGGAGGAGAAAACCCAGATGGGTATAAAAAGAAATTTTATATTTAATTTAAAACATTTAATAAAAAACCACATAGTAGGGTCACATGGTTTACCCACATGGTTTCCCAAACTGTGCGGAAACCATGCACACCTCACTGTCTAACAAGGGGCCCTTCGCATGGTTACCCCATACGATTTACTAACCATGTAGTCACCATGAAAAATAGATATTCTAAAAACCTACAATTTTCAGAACTCTCACCTGGTTTGGACTAACCATGCACATGCGGTGCACAAATAGTGTGCGAGGTCATTTTCAGCACAAAACATGGTTTATGACTCTAAAGAAGAAAAATATGCCTCCAAACCACGCATGATCGAGTCAAGAATTCATATAAGGCCATAAAAAGTCATTTAAAACGAAAATAAATGAATTGGTACCTCATACAAAAACCTGGGTTCATATATAATGTATCATAAAATTGACATTTCTCACAATATATTACACAATTGTTTAATAATATCTCAATATTGAACCTCTAAGTATCTAGGATTTCCAATTCATTATTATTAAATCTAAACATCTAGAATTAGCATGTGAGGATCTCATATTATGTTCTTAAATTTTTATTACTCTAACTTTGACTTAGTGTAATTATTTTTTATGCACAAATTAACATTAAAAATCATTAACAAACATGATAAATCATCATATTTATTTTAATCATCCACATTTCTCAATTAAAAAAATTTAAAATATTCATTACTATAACTAATCTAGCCATGATCACTATAAATGAATTTTATGTCTCCATATTTGTAAATACTATAATAAAATATATGTTAACCACTCGGTCATTTCATCATTATATCAGCTTTTATCACATATCAACCACTATCATTGTGAAAATTTAGATTAAAAAATAATTTTTTTATATTTTATCTCCAATAATAATTTTTTTAATTTGTAGACTTTTATGTATGATCCGTAATCTATAGGTGACATTTACATATGCACTAGAAGATTGTGTTTAATTTTTCATGTGGAAAAACCGTTTAGTATCATATAAATATGTCACATCCTATTACTGTAATTTTATCACCTGGTGAACATTATGTATCATTTTTATGACCCTTATGTATCATAGTGTAAATTTTGGATTATCCATATTTCTATTGAGTAATAATTGAAAATGAGATAATGAAACTTATATATCCATGTAAGGTTCTTTCATTTTCAACATTTACAGTATTCTACTCAATGTATTTATTATATATAAACAAGGTTACTATTACTTATTGGGTAGTGTTACTCTTATGTATTATAGTGTGGTTCTTGAATTTTCTTCATTTACGTCATCTTTTTAGACAGACCATTACATTTATGAATTTCCCAATGGACTTTTCAAAACCTATACTATCTACTCAAGTTGACTCTTATATATTGAACAAGTTACTTTTACATATTTTATAGCTTTCCATTATTTCAAATATCTAATATGGGTAACCCTTAAAATATTGATAATGTTAATTTTAAAAATTTCATGGATTTTCCATGTCCAAATCTTCATATTGGGGTTCCATTAATATTATAATAATCTTATAACATCATCAATAATATATAAAGAATATCAAAATACTCCACTTTATCTAAAATACATTCTTATTATCATTTAGGGATTCTCACTCATGGTTGAAAATAATAATAATAAATCTTCTTTAATACCATGGGTTATTCAATCTCTGACTATGTATTTTTTAACCCCAATAACTCACACCAAACAAAACCAACTCCCTGAGACATGCTAATAGTGGCCATGAGAGTTTTTTATGAATCAGTGCACACACTTCACCCCATTTTAGAAATAGAATCATCTTTGTATTCAAAATATGGTAAAAATATTTTCGTTCCTTTCCTCTAATTTGATAGTAGAATATAAATTAATAATGGGTACTTCATAATTCCTTACGTGAGAAGGAAAGTATGTATAAACATGTTCGTCATCAAGCCATTAAATCGATCCATGGGAATGATATTGGAGAAAATATCTATAATTTTATCCCTAATAGATTTGAAATCTATCATCATAACCCCATTTTCAACTTTTATTTAATAAAATGGTATCTAATTTCATTGAGTTCAGATCTAGATTGTCACACTAGAATCATGGACTATTCAATTTCAATTTTATTATAACATGAAATTATTAATGGATTCATAGTTCTTATAGTCAATTTATCAAATTTATCTTTCATCCAGATAATCCGATTACAAACATATCTGTCAAACACTAACATAGCATATGTTGTTTATAGAGTCACTATATTTTATATTTTTCAATTCCAGTTTACACAACATTCTCCCAAACAGTGTCTTAAAAATATTATTTTGTTTCTTTCATCACCTTATCTAGGACTATATACATCAGTGAACCTAAATATATTCATCTACTCACCTATTTATACAACACTCAATAATTTAAAGTCTCCTTAACATATATAAGGAATCCCTTTGTAGAAATCATGTGTAATGCTTTTGGATTACTTTGATATCTAGCATATAATGTCTCTTCATAGATAATGTCAGTCACCATTGCAATTAGATGAAGAAAAAATACTATTAAATTTATAAACTACCATTGACACACACATTTACTTATATAATATTTAATTAACTACACCCGAAATATCATGGATTTGGACACCACTTTTAAATATTCAATTACAAAATTCTTCAAAAACTGGTTTATTTTTTATGGGAAATAACGATAAAATATTTTTATTTCACAACATGAAATACTAATAAAAAATAATCTATAAATGTATTGAAATTCAAAATTTTCTATTCATTTTCCTTTCAGACTTTTCACATCCATACTCCTTATAACACGAAAAATGATGTCATTAACATAAGAAATAATAATAGGAGTACATGTGGCTATCTCCTTCACATCAAAGTTGCTTTCACCTTTTCATTTAGTTAATTTCATGTTTCTTGGGTATTTTTCTACTCTATTTAACCATGATATAGAGGATAGTTTTGTTAATTTTGGGTGTGATAACTATTTTATAGGTCAAGTATTGGAATTTATAGAACATAGGTTTTAAAAGGTGCACTTGTTGAATCCCAAATTGAGAAGGTGAACCCTCATCATAGAGGTCTTTCTATCATCAATGGAAGGATTTGAATACTAATTTATAGTTGATTAGATGAATTGAATATTTTCAATAGAATACTTGATTAGTGGATTAGTGAAATATAAAAAATCAATGAGGTTCAATGATTCTAATTTAATGAGTTCTGAATTAAATTTAGTTACATAAAAGGAAGAAAAAAATAAAATCCATGTGTGGGAATGCACATGAGGACCATATGATGTATGAACTTAAGTCGATTGAAATTTTATAGAATATATAATAATGTATATGAGATGGAATATCTAGACTGATTTTCTAGAGTTAATGATGGATATATAAAAGATTTGACTTAAGAAAAAATAATGGAAATTCTAAATGGAAATCATTCCTCAGGGGATATTATAAAATTAAAATTTTCATAAATTCATTAGGGTGGATAAAAAAGGTGACATGAACAATTCACTACATTTTGGAAGTAAAGGAATTATATGATTTTGGGAAATATTTTTTTCTAGATTCACTTTCTGTTTTATCATAAAATTCGAATGGTGGTGTGATCCTAATAATTGGATGGACTTTTTTATATGATGTAGGTTGAAACCATATGTCTTGGCGTCCTTGGTACACATAATCCACTTGCAGATGAAGTGCTGAGTTGTCAACCATGGACTGAAGTCCTTAGTTATGAAGGATAATTCTTACAATCTAGAAGATATGACATGGGCTATAGGAGTATAAATATATTGTTGATAAACCATACAGATAACATCCCATCACTCGTGGGCATTACGATGAGATTTCTAGTGGTATGTATTTATTATTGAAAAGGATTTTTGGTTATTTTTTTTAATATGGGTAGGGTATGGGATTATCTAATAATTTCAAATGATTTAATATTTTCGTCAATTAAATTTATCGATTTCCCCCAATGGTTATAGTTAAAATTTTCTGAACCACATAATCCAATTCACCTGGGGGTTTTATTCTATTATTTCATTGTGTTGGTCACATTATTGTTCGTTCATATTGAAAGAAAGTAAAAAGGGTTTATAAAACTAGATTGGAGGATGGATCAGTATGGTGGATGGGTTTCCTAGACATCAAAATATTGGATTCTGGACTATGGGGTATAGATTAATAGGAATATATAGAATATGATAATTGATGTTTTGTGACCATTACCCCAATAAATTTTATCATAGTTTGGTTTTATGGAGTATTTTGATTATTTTATCATGAAATCAGAGGGATATCACTTATAATATAGTTACAGTACAAGAGATGTTTTTTATATATCAAAAGATCTTATAGCCAAATAGTGTTTTGAGGTGTGTTTTTTTATTGAGGAGATCCTTGGAGTGTGGTTAGAATACTTTTGGGTTAATATATTGAGGTATTTTACTGAGTTCTTGAAAGCATTTTCATTAATAATATGGTTTTGGTATCATGGTATTTTGGTTATATATAATGTCCTCTGTGATGGATTTTTCTGGTGACATGTTCTGCTTAATGATGAGATATTTTTATCATTGTTTGATGATTATAATATAATTATAAATGATAGATTCTGATTCCATTCTATTAATTTATTATTTATCAGAATATTGTTTCAATATTATAACATTGATATGGTTTAGTCTTGGTTGGGTGTTCTTTAGCAGAAGCGGCTATATGAAATGGAAAATACTAGTCTACTACTCCTGCAAAATTTTAGGTTCTGACTGGATGGCCAGTCAATTAAATTAATAATTGTATCCTAACAGTAAGAAAAAGAAAACATGGACATGGATTTATCTATATTGTTGTAGTTAGTTTACATGAACAATATTCTCAGGATTAGGATTCATAGGTAAAGTCCATGGTCATGGTTGATTATAGGATAATTAGTTGGGACTACATGGACTTTTCCAAGAATGATTAATTTCCAAAGGTTCTAAAAATATTATGGAAATGTGGTAGTAGCTATTAATGTATGAATTATTCATCAAGGTTTGATTGATTTAGAACAACTAAATTTTCAGTTCTCATTGATCCAAATCCATGATGAAGCAAGTATGTATCATAAAATACTCATGGATGAGATGGTTTCATCAAGAAAAGGATCAGAAGGTCTAAGATATTATCTCGGTTCAATTAGAAGATGATTTATTGGAAATTGGATTTAATTTTGGAAGGCCAAAGACTTGTGATAGGGTATTATTGATATGTACGAGTGTGGGAAATTATTATTTTCTATGGAAACACTTATGAAAGATAGAATTTATGGAATATTATTCTAGATAGCACAAAATATAGAATGTACGGTGAAAATAATTAACCACTAGAAGTTATCCAGTGTATTTTAAAGAAATTTATAGTGTAATTTATCTATAAAAAGGGAGACCTAAGGAATTTTAACATGGATAGTTCTTGTAGTTTTCTCTAAAGTCCGTTATACATTAATTTTAAATCATTAACAATATGTAATGATAGTGTGGTTGTAATCTTCCTTATAGAAAAAATTATTTCTTCAATGATTTAATCATGAAGAACAATATATAAAGTAAGTAGTATGGATGATGGTTCAGTAGATGAGTGTTTATGGACAAAAGAATATTTATAAGATATTATATATTAGTTTTCCTATAGATTATAGAGACTAACCGGGAACACCAGAAGGTATTAGTGAGTTGATTTTCAGACCTCTTTGAGAAATCTAGGTGCATGTGGGTGATCTATGGTAATGTCTCATGTCAAGTTTATCTCTAATACTAAAGTCATATGGAGTGTTCCATAAACAGTGGTGTAATATAGTTTGGGTATGGTATTACATGCATTATATCTTGAGAGTTATGGATAATTAATTACATTCTGTGTAGTATCTTCTAGTGATACACAAGGATTAGTAATATGGTACTTTTTTCTCTCATATTCTGTGCCTTTGGAGAATTCAGCCACATCTGTGCTATGGCTGGATGACAGAATACCAAAATCTAGGTTGCATATTTCTCCATTAAGGGTAGTGATTATAACATTTATGGGTTTTTCATATATAGAAATTATTATCAGAAGATCTATAGAGTATCATAAGGATCTCTATAATATAAGGGTAAATTAGAGAGAATGAATTGATATTGAATTAAAATGGGTGAAATGTTACATGCATTCCATAGTTTTACTAAAAGATTTATTTTCAATTTGATTTCATTGTTTTATATTATTATTCTTTCTATAATATATAATTATGGATAGAGGTTATATTCTAATGGTATTTCTAGAACTTGATGTACAATAACAGTCTTGTATGTTTCAGAATCGTAGTGGTATAATATCCAGATGTATAGGTTCTAGAAAGTGTAAGAATATGTATTTTTTCCATGGAATAACTACTTGATGGGATGTCAATGTGACTTAGATGGAATGTTAAATCAGTTTTTTTAAAAAAAATACCATATAGGAATTCATATGGTTTTGTGGGAGATAAATGATAGATCATTTTATAGAGGGCTTGGAAAAAAATTATCTTATAGGGACCGAGATGGATTGGCGTGGCATGATGATGAAGTATATTGTAACATTATTAAGCGATGAAGAGAAGCTGGCCAATGAGGCTTTGGTGAAAGAATGAGAATCATCTTCTCGTGGGAGATTAATAATCAAATAGAAAAATAAATTCATAAGTGGGATATTGTTATATTTAGGGGTGAAAAATATTTTATAGATTAAGTGTTGGAATTTTGGGAGAATAATTTTAGAAGAATCACTTGGTGAAACCCATATGGAGAAAATGCACCTTCATAATGGAGGTCTTTCTTTGGTCACTAGAAGCAGTTTAGTGAAATGTTTCAGTATCACTGTTGTCCATAAGATATTCAATATAATTCTTATTCAATTAATTAATCGAATATAGATAAGTGGTGTAGGTTAGTGGTGATTGATGAATGATTGACAAGGGAAACTTAATATAGTAGAACGAAGCCACATAGTGAAGACCTAGTGTGTAATTGGGTGGGAAGACGATTAAATAAATTACTTTGGATAATTATTCAGGTTTAGGAGGATGAATTGAAGCATTCGTGAGGGAAGCTCTAGATGCAAAAAAAATTCCAGAGGTAGAGATGGATTTTTGGATGTTATAGATTACAAGAATGCACTAGTGATGAAATGTGAAAAAATTTCCCTAGAGACATTCTATAATGTAATTTTTTTATTGAGTAATTAGTGTGGATCATTAAGGTAAAAACTATATTTCACTAAATATTGGCATTTAAGGATGTATATACTATATAAAAATGGAGGCATCCAAAGTCAAAAGAGGGTGTACTGGAAAAGTTAGATGGAAATGTGAACCTAATTAACAGCCAGGATCATATATATGTAGTTGGATTGGACTACATGAGTTATTATACATGATACAAATTGTGTATACCAGAATAGAGTGTTATGTAAGAATCCATCATCTATATGCCTTAGTGATAAATTTCATTATTCACATTCTATATTATATGATGCATACTAGAAGGAGGAGCATTGGATGGTGGATCCTCTTCTAGTATAACATCCCTCAACACATTAGGGGTCAAAATAATACTATTATCAATAGATACTTATCATGGAAAGGCATTAGTGGTAATTGTTAAAGGATATAGGTAATATATTGTATTATCCTTTTAAATCATATTATTTTATATTTTGTTGAATGAAATACTTAACTTTTCTCTTATGGTTATAGGAAACATTATATAAACAATGTAGTCACTTAATTAACTTTTTCTCATATTATTGTAGTTTATTTTGTTTTTCTCGTGTTTTTTCATTTATCTAAGAATAAAGGCCCTAAGGTGAATAATACTAGAATAGAGAGGGAAATAGTTTGGTGGATTGGGTTCATGGACTTCCCAAATCTAAAATTTTGACCATGGACAATGGAATGATGACAAGGTGTAAGTTCTGGTAGCCAATTCTATTTTATCATTCCCCAACACGTTTTATCGAAAATGGAGATTTCTTTAGCCTACGCACCATAGTTCCATCACATTCAAGGGAAGCATATTTCAGATTATTCAATGTATAATTATTCTTAAAGTTACCTAGTATGGAATGTAAACATTACATCCATCTCATATATTTCGTAACACATATGACCTACAATATCCAAGTGGTGTGGGTTTATTTTAATACATGATTTTTCATATCTAGTGTGGGAAATAATAGAATTTAATATGTCAGTATTATCTTTTACTAGATTATTATTTTCTTTCGATAATTTTAGGTTGAAAATATTATTTTTTGGGAATTAGTGTTATAATGTGAACTTTTAGTCATTAATACTTCAAATATTCCTTGATTTAATTTATATAAAATTTATAATAAATATTGTATTTCATTGTGGTGTTAATTTCACTAAAACAATACTTTTGAGGTTATTGTAAGATGTTTTTTTGATTTTTAAGTTAATAATTGTAATTTCCATGTTTTATAAAATAATTCATTAAAATAAAATTTTTATTTTTATTTATTTATCTGGAATAACGTTGTTCAAATCTATTTGGAGTTTAATTTTTCATCTTCTTTGTATAATTTTCACATGTATTGGTCTTTTGTGTAGTAGTATTGTATGAATCATTCCCTAATACAACATATACGTGATCCAAAATCATATATGAGTCATCCTTCATAGTATTTTATTAGTCTTTTAATAGTAACGTGAGTGAATTGTAAGTTTGTATAAGTCATTTTAAAGTAGAAACATGTGAGTAAATGGATAATGAGCTTCATCCCATCTCAGACAAGCCCAATAAAAGTTGTTTGTGTGTATTACAAGACAAAATTAGTGGTAGATGAACATCAAAGAATGTTTAATAGATTGAAGTAGATCCATACCAAACAATTTAATGCTATCAACTAAATATTAATTGATCAATTATGATTCGTTAAATGATTAATGAATATTCCTTTAAATAACCATCACGAAACTCAGGATTCAATGTCAGTTTTATTAAGAATATAATGTAAAAAAATAATGACAAAATACATGGAGGTATTGAAGACTTGTGATAATTTGGTTATTTTTATATATTATGTTTGATCTTGAAGATGATAAGGATCTTAAGTTCTTGATTACATCACCTTTGTGGTTGAAGGAGGTTTTGACTGAGGATCATTGGATGTTTTGTAAAAATTTTATCATTAATGGAAGGATTGTTCTATGTTCTCTAGAATATTGAGGAAAATTCCAATTCGGGTACGCATATCGGATAGGATTGATCTCAATCAATAAAGAGATAATTATAAGTTTGAGGTTTGAATTGTGATTTATGGTTTGTTGGGATGTTGTTGTGCAGTGTTTTGAATTTTGGGTGGTTTAGTTAATAAGAAGAGATCAAGACTAAAGGTATTTATGTTTTCAATTCATTTGTATATATTTTTTACTCATGAGGTTATGGTTTATTGAAATAATTTTTTCCTGATAAACTAGTTAAAATTTAATGAGCTTAGATTAAAAAATTGGAAGGTTGCCAACTTATTTTTGTAATTGAGGTCAATAGAATAGAATAACTACATGATGGAGACCACTTATTCACTATGTAAGTGTCATTGAGGATGAAAATCATGCTTGGAACAACTAGGCAATTGAAAATCATTAATATCCATTAAATAATTAATAGCATAGTGATTACAGGGGAAATAATATTTTTGGACACCTAGATTGTGGGAGTAAAAGAAAAAGAAAAAATATAGATCAACAGTGAGATATTTTCTCAAGACAGAGAATCTATTTTTCAAATTTAAGAAGAAGACGTTGAGATGGATCTAGAGATAATTATTGAATGTTGTGATAGGTTAATCATTAATGAATTTTATTTTGTAGTTTAAGGTTGTTCAAGGTAAAGAGATAGTGGATAATTTAATTGATGACCCAAAAAAGAGTATTATAAGAGGTCCATTTCATGACTTCAGGACATTCATTATTGGATCAATGAACATACATGATGAGGTACTTTGGCTAACTTCTACAGAAATGTTATTATAAATACCCGGTTATTCCTTGTAATACATTGAAATATTTATATATATATATTCATAGATTAGAGATGAGATAACATAGGATTCTGAGGATTGGTGTGCCCAGAATAATGTTTATAAAAATATTAAATATATTTTATATTATGAACACATGGTTTATAAATAAAATTGAATAAATCTTAAATGGATGGCCAGATCAAAAATCAGGGACACTAGTTGAGTCTCGACAATGGTTTTTACCTTATATATGTTATAACACGATTCAGCATGGGGCATTCTCACTTCTTGCTCATTTGTGGTATATTTAGTGAATTAATCAATTTATTAACGAATTGTTTCATTTTTGACATAAGGGATAATTCAAGAAGAATATTTCCTTGGTTAATTCTCTTGGGTTTCTATATAAACCTTTAGAGAATTCTGAAGCACTATTTTCCTCCTTGATTGGTGGATCTCATCAGATGATGGTGAAATGACAGATCATATTAGATCAGGATGCTTTGAATGAAATGGCTTTTCTCAATCATTGGATGATGAATTATTCATCAATTAATGATCCATAATTGAGTTAGGACTCATCAATGGGAGATTAACTACCGTTGATTTAAATTTTTGAGTAGATCCATCAATTTTCTTGGATCTCCACCAATTATGGCCAACTACATATACCCTGGTACTGAAATTTAAGTTTTTTTCTATGGTTTATAATCTCTATATCATAGTTCTAGATCATTAAACAATAATTATACATCAAATATCATTTAAAACTTTTTTATTGTGTTTATCTCCCCCATTTATTTTCATTTATCATTGGTAAGACTGATAGGTCCTGGTTTTACTTTTCCACATGGTAACGGTCGAGATAGGACCCTTGGAACCATGAAGGATCAAAAAAATAAGGTACATATAAATAATGTATGACAAGATATGGGATTATTTCAATGTATGAGAGTTCTTTTTTATGATAACATCTTGAATCAAAGGTGGGGGAAGGCCCGATGGCATGTAGTTTGAAAGAGGAGCCTTGTGGATAAACTAAGGCCATTTTCCAGTTAGTGATTACTAATATCCACAATTTATAGCATGATCCATGATTTTGAGAATAGATAGGGATCGGAATCATGAAGTGAGGCCAGATATGTAGTGTGATGATTGGATTTGGAAATTTGGATAAACAATAGACTAGTCGTCGTGTCCAAGGATGAAAGCATGATTTGTAGCCCCCTCAACGATGCCATATAGGGTTTCAAAAAAGTTAAGGATGACATAGTATATAGTCCTTCAACATGTTGTGTACTACTTACACAAATTGGAACCCCTTTAAAGGATCACATGGGTGGGAAACCATGCAGATGTACATGGTGAGGCACATTATTGTGTACTTAGGTACACATACACGTGGTAAGGAACACATACATGGCAAGTAGCACACGGACCGGTCCCCAGGTATCATGGACATGGAATTTAGTCCACCAAAAAACTATGTACTACTATAAAAATAATATTCATGTTCCAACTGGGTACATATCCATGTGGTGGATTGGGACCACTCTCCGTTTTTTCCCTCAAACATCGTGTACCCCTTGAGATCCTTTTTGGAATATTCAATATTTTTTTATATCCTTCATTTAAACTGGGATTTCTTCCTTAAGAATATCCTATCTTGAGTTTTATTACACATATAACATGATCATTCCCTCCTTTGTTTCTTTTGAGATATGATGTGGAATGTTAATAACCTGAAACTTATTCAGAAAATGATCACTGAAATCAGTGATCATGCAAAATCACCAGAGACTTCCTTTCGAGTGGAACCCCTTACCATGTAGGGTGTGAGTCCTTGATAACACAAGTGTGGTACCCCCATCAGTATGGGTGAGATTAATATATAGATACCTTATATGTGTAACCCCTTAACAAGTAGATAATAGGTTCTCGATGACACCAGAGTGGTACCCCCAGTGTAACAAGGAGTGGGTCCTCGACTTCCGAGTGGAACCCCCCTACCAGTAGGGTGTGGGTACCTTATGAAACTAGAGTGTTATCCATATTCATACCATGGAATTTGTCCATCACCTATAAAATAGAACCCCCATCAGAATAGGTGTGAGTCCTCTACAACAACCTTTCGAGTAGAACCCCTTATCAGATAGGTTATAGGTCCTCGATGATCATAGTGGTACCCCTTTTCATACTAGGGCATGGTTCGTCGACCACTAGAGTGAAACCACCCATCAACATGGAAATAGGTCCTCTATAGATAATATCAAAGTGGACCCCAGGACTTAATTGGGAATGGGTCCTCTCCTTTGAATTTGTTCCCCCCTCGACTATGTGGCATAATGTCAAGGCATGGGATGAATTGGATGGATACTTCGGGTCATACACGTGAGATTCTAGAAATCATTGATCGAGTTTTGGAATTATTGGCTACACTTCATCTTGTGATGATATGTGAGATGGAGATCCCATAAATCTATCATTTTTTATTCTTTTGAAAAATAATATATTTATATTCATTCTATATATCCACGACTTATATTTGGGTACTCTCCTTCTTGGAGATGTGACGATGTGCAAGGTATCCACATTACTTCCATGTTTACATTCTCATGGTTGTGTGATTCAACTCTCTCGATATGGGTGGTAAAGACTCGACTGGTAGTTCATCTACTCACCTTGTTTATCCCCTTGGGTTTGGACGAGAATACATTCACTATTTGATATATTGAGTTATACTCTTTGTTTTTTTATTGAATAAGGTACCTTATATTCCTATTGTATATCTTACTAGACCCCCTTTGGCTTTCAAGGCATCCTAATGGGTATGTATACACTCACCCCATCACGGGGTTTTCCTACACATGACATGTCTTATGTAGACGATGGACAGTTCAACCATGATTGTAAAGAAGATTAGGCATACTGTTTTATTGGACCACATAAAATTGTTGTAGCTCGAGATTCATGAGATGGGATCTCTCAGTAGTTTTCCTTTCCTATTTTTTCAGGTTGGAACATATTTCTGGTTGAGTGTGTATTTTTCATCTTTACATTTCATTTTTTATTACTATACTCTTGTAGAATCAAGAGGTTATATGTGCTTATTTTAATTTCTAGTTATGTTTTATCTCTTTATCTTTACCTCTTCACCTTTTCATTGATATTGATAGTTTTATGCATATAGGTACATAGGATAATACCTCCTCATGCTAGTTATTCATTAGACAGTTGTCTTTATCCCCTGACCTATGAAGGTGGGTGTCGGGTAGTTGTGACTTGAGCCTCGTCTTGGGTCTGATCCTAAATGATTTGTTTCAAAGGGATGTTTGACCCCTGGGACATTGTTCAAACTAGGCCCCATATAAGTATTTTAGTTGGTTTTAGGGAAACATGGTTAAATTTTCTCAAGTGTGTCTCTCAAGAAAGGGAGACCACTGATGGGGTAAGGAACGACATTATCATTCATGAGGACCATGACTACCAACTAATAGACTCGACATGCTGATACATATTTACGAGAGATAAATCGTACATAGATTATATAAGATTGATTCATTGACTGTCCTTCTTAATTAATCTTTTTAATATTGTTGTGATATATATATATATGTGCTCATCGAACCATGGTATGTCTTGATAAATATCAGGAAGCCTCATCTATGATTGCAAGAAAAGTTACCATCTTTGTATTTTGATGACGATCTAATGAGTGATGAGGCCCCAATTTGGGTTCCATCCCATGAAGCCCTTCCTCTAAGTGGGAACATCTCCACAACTCCATATGTTGAGTGGAAAATAATTCTACTAGAGTAGGTTGAGGACATGTAAAGACTTAGCATACTCCAAGAGTCCCAGTTCCAAAGGTTGTAAAGGTTCCATAGTGATCCAGATCCTCGGGAAATAGAGGATTGGATAGATTTGGTGGTCTGTATCTTCAGTCTTGTTCAAACCCCAATGTTTTGAGAGGTTGTACTGGAAGATAAAATTTCCCACATAGTAGTTATGCTCTAGTAGATCCTTTTTATTTAGATGCATGATGATTCGACACTCTCATGGTCCAACTTCCAGTAGCTCTTCCATGAAGAGTAATAAACCTCCCGTAAGAACTCGGTTATGATCTAGGAGATTCTGAATCTACAGAATGTATGGATGATAGTGGAAGATTGTGAAATGGGGCTCATAAACCTCACACATAATTCTATTGACATGATCATGGATAGATAATTTTTATCATAGAAGAATGATAAGGGACTTCTGAAAGAGTTTTCTGTTAGTGTGGTTTCATTATGCATCCCCACCCATGCCAGTGAGTTGGAGAAGGCCCAAGTGATAGAGAGTGTTTAGTCAGAGCAGTTCTATACAACTAGATCTAGTAGTATAAGCCACAGATCTAATTCGTCTGTAGAAGCTAGCAGACACCAGGCGCTAGGATCTTTACATAGGAGACCATCCCGTGATTAGGGCCATATATGTGGTCAGAGGCAGCATAGATCACTAGGGAAGCCTTGAAAGGGAAGGGATATACTCGTGATGGGAAAGGACACATGGAACGAGAGTACCTAACTAGACATGTAGAGAAACACAAGAAGATACTTGATATACCTTAATGGTAGAGGTATCACTATGATAATAAATCTTACAGATGATGATAGGTTGGTCCCCAAGGGGTTGAGCTGACAGAGGAGTTGAAGGAGCTTTTAGTGGAAGATGATTTTATGATATCCTTCCACCACCACAACCAGGTGGCCCACGTCAGGCTCCGGAAGTTGCCAAAAGGGGACATGCAAAACTATTGGCTTTAGAGTCCTATAATCTCACACTACATTAGATTATTATAGGTATGACCTGTTTTTATTCTTCTATTTTTTCAGTATTAGTAGAAATACACTCCATACATTCCTTTTTCTCAATACTCCGGGTGTAATAGATGGAGATCCCAGTAGAGGCACTATCCCATAATCTTCATCTTTAGGTTCCTACATGGAATACTTCTTCTATATATTTTATCTTTCAGAAGTGTGAGCTATCTCTTGGTGGAGAGAAGTTCACATGGGTCATTTTGGTTATCATGATGGAACCCGATGACGTCATTTTGAGAATGGATTTCCTATACCTGGTCTGATACCAAATTGACTATCACCATAGTCAAGTTAGATCCCTACGTGCTGATGGGACAAGATTCTCATTTTCTAGAGAAAGAGATCTCATGGATATGAATTTTGGTTCTACTTTCAGGATGATTCATCCCATTACCCATTAGTTTGAGAGTGTAGGAATTGGTGAAATAGAATCATTAGGTGTCTAGGTTCTTTCAGTTATAACAGAATATATGGATTTCATCCCCATGTACATTCTAGGTCTACCTCTAATGTTGGAGAAGGATGTTTTCATTGATATTCACCCATACACTACTCCAATATTTTTTGTGGTATAGTAGGTGGTGCCTACTGAGATCCGATAGCTACAATTGTTGTTGGAGGACCTTTGAGAGAATGGTTTCATCAAACCAATTGTGTACAATGTGTATATCTCATGTTTTTCATGAAAAAAGATGGCTGGGAACATTCGACATTGATTATATTTTCACCACCTAAACTAGACCATGATAAAGAAGAAGTACCCCATTTTGAGGATTGAAGGCCTCTTTGACTAGTTGGGAGTTGAAAGATGGTTCTCAATGATCTATCTAAGGTCTGACTACCACCAGTTGATCATTTGAGAGGCTGATATTACAAATATTACATTCGAATGTCGCTATAGACACTATGATTTCCTAATGATGCGATTTAGTGTCACGAATTCCCTATGCATGTTAATGGATTTTCTAAACTGGGTCTTACAACTTTATTTACACTATTTTTTTATCTTCACAAATGAAATACTTTTATACTATACATCATAGGAGGATCATGATTAACATTTATGGATGGTGCTAGATTTTCTTTGAGAGCACCAGCATTAAAGAAAGCTCATTAAGTGTCTTTTCTGGATACCTAAGGTTCCCTTTATGGGGAATTTCATTTCAATGCATTTATTATACCTGGAAATAATGAAGAAAAATATATTTATTTCATGGGATCCACCCAAGAGTGTATCACAGGTGTGATGTTTTCTTGTTTTTTCGGGGTACTACTAGTGGTTTGTGGTAGACTTCTTCAGAATTGCAACCCCTTTGACTGCCTTGACATGGAAAGGGAAACCATTTTACATTGTCTAAGTATTTACAGTGTTCTTTTGAGGAGTTTAGGATTAGGAAGAATAGTTCTCCAGTGTTGAGACTATGAGGGAAGACATTGTGTTTTTAGTGTATTGATGTGCCCCAGGAGCTGCAATTGGCTTTGTGTCGATGTTGTGGTAGGTAGTTTTTACATACGGGTCGAGGAAGATGAGACCCCAAAAGTAGAACTACAGAACTCATGACCTAGATTTGACAAAATAATTCTTCTCCATGAGTATGTGGAGCCAATAACTCTTTTGAGAACACTTTGTAGTTTACTTAGATAGCCAGAATCTTAGGTACGTATTCAAAAAGAGAGATCGGAACATAAGACAACGGCACTGGTTGGAGTTCTTATAGGACTATTAATTTGAGATAGTATCTACTCTAGGAGAAATAAATATTGTAGAATATTCATTTAGTAGGATGTATGAGGATCTCTTGGGGTAGGAGGATTTGGATATTTTGTCCTACTTGAAACTTTCCCTAGTTGAGAAGGAGGGTACATTTTTACATAAGTTGATAGTGTTGAAGCCTTCCCTTCTTGAGCATGTGTGGTATTCCTAGATAAGAGACATCAAGAGTATGGTTTTTACTAACCATATATCTATAGGGGATTCACCATATAGATATTCTAAAGGAGGGAATCACATAGTCTTTTTCCAAGAATGAATGATGGTTCCAGTCACAATATAGGAGGATGGGATACGAGAGTTCCACATTTCGCTACTAACCGTAAAACCTAGTGTAGGGATGATGTACATAGAAATTCATTAGTTGTTTTTTGTAGTATGAAATGAGACGCACTGTAGTTGAGTTCATCTCTTGGTGCCTCACTTATCAGTAGGTGAATTCTAAACACCATGTTCTAGTAGGTTTGTCACAACCCCTCAATATCCCGAAGTGGAAATGGGATGACATATCCATGGACATTTACATAAGAAATATATTCATAGAAAAGTTCCACAACACCATCTAGGTGATAGTTGACCAACTCATAAAGTTATCACAATTCCTTACTATAAGGGAGCTGAGTTAGGTTGAGAGATTGGGGCAGTTTTGCATACGGGAGATCATTCACCTTCATTGGGTTATATTGATGACTATCTTTGATCATGAAACATTGTTTACATAATTCCTTTCGAGAGGCCTAAATAAGGAATTAAAGACCCAAATGATAATTATTATAGCCTTAAACCCCCAATTATTTGGCAGACCAAGTGTACTATGTAGGTGTTGTAGGATATGGTGAGGGTTTTCATGGTGGACTTCGACTGGAGATGGGATGATCACCTGACCTTTTTAGTGTTTTTGAACAACAATAGATACAACTATACCATTAGTATGAAGCCATTTATGGAGATATACGGGAGACCTTGGAGGTCACCCATGCAATGGATAAAGATTAGTGAGACATCACTTATGGCCCTAGAGATGGTTCAGGTAACACTGGAAAAAGATAAAATCATCCATGAGTAGATGAGAACAATCGAGTGTAGATAGAAATCCTATAAAAATCTTCACCATAGGTTGTTCAATTTTTATTAGGGAGACCATGTTTTCTTAATATTCTCCCCATGATGAGGATTACAGATGTCTATTTAAGGAGTTAATCTATCCCCGAGTTTCATCAGGCCATTTCAGATCATTCAAAGGGTTGGCGAGGTAGCTTACTACCTCTTCCTACCCCCACAGCTCAAGTGCGTGCATGAAGTATTCTATGTGTCACATCTAAGAATATACGTGAATGACCCTACACATGTGATCGACTTGGGTGAAATATAAATTTAGGATTGAACCAAATTTGTTGAGCACTCAGTGGCGATCAAGTATCAACAAGAGTGGACACTTCGTGGATGGGACATCCCCTTAGTCAACATGTTGTGGGAGAATGGAAACATGTCACAGAGTTCCTTGGAGTAGAAGATCCAAGTGTTGTATCAGTATCCTATGTTTTTTTGCATGTTATGAATTTATGGGATGAAATTCTTGATGTAATAATGATGTAGAGACCCATTTATTTCTTTCTAAAACATTGAAGTATTTATATATATTATTCCAATGCTAGGTGCAATGACAACATGTGATTCTAGAGACCAGGATTCTTGTACTTAATTTTTTTAAAAAATATTAAACATATTTTACATTAAAGAGTTCTGGTTGTTAATGAAAACAAAATAACTATTAAACAAAATCTTAGATCAGACATCCAGACTATATTTGAATTTTAAATGCAGTGTTTACCCTAGGTGTGACGAAAAATGAGTCAGCGTGGGGTGTTCAGACTCCTCTGTTGTTGGCGGTAATTTAATTTAATTAATTAATTATTTAATTATTCCATTTTTTAGACAAGGGGTAATTCTATTCTGATATCATAGGGTGCATTCTATAGGTCTAACTAGTGATCTCTCTTCCTCATTTATTAGAATATTCTATCAGATAATGAAAAAACACCAGATCAGATTAGATCAGGAAATAGTGAATAAAGCATATTCTCTTGATCATTTGAGGATGTTTTCTTGAACAACGAATAATCAAGGTATGACACATAAATTTCTTATTTATTCCATTTCATTAAATTCTTTGAGAAGATCTATCTTTTTCTTTTATATGAACTAATTGTGGCCAATTCCGTGCTCATGGATACTAAAATCTAATTTTAATTTTTTTTTCTAATCCATTGATCATTGTTCTTGATCGTTGACCAATAATGCTTTTCCAAAAAAATTGTTTAAACATTTTTACGGTGATTTTCTCCCCATTTTCTTCGGTTTCATCACCAATTTGACACAATAGTCACAGTTCGACATTACAGAGTGGTACTGAGCGAGATTAGACCCCCAAAACTATGATATAGAAAACAAAACTGGAAATTATTTCTAATGTATGATAATATCTAGGAATTTCATGATGCATGGGGGGTTTTTTTTGATGATCATAGCATGAATTAAAGGCATTGGAAGGCCTAGTGGTTTGCAGTTTGAACAACGAAGTCCTATATATTAAAGGAGGCCTTTTTCTGATGAGCGATGGATGGCATCCTAGATCTACGTCCAAATCAATGAGTTTCTGCTGGAGATAGAGTTGGAAATCAAGAAGAAATGCAAAATATCAGGTGTGAGGATCGTACATAGAAATATATAGAAAAACCTGACTACACATCATGTTCTAGGATGAACACATGGTGTGTAGCCTCCCCAGTTGTGGAAACTAGTGTTTTAGAAACAGATATGGATGAAATGGAGTGTAGAACTCCTACACACCATTTACAAGTTCCCCATATAGTAACCCTTGTGAATGATCCCAAAAGTGGCAAACCATTTAGAAGTATATGGCCTGGCAGACAACCATGTACTCAGGTACATGGCAATAGGGTCTAGTACATAGAAACAGTTAGGTGTGCATGAAATGGTCCCCATGTATCTTGGGCACCCCATGTAGTCCAACTGCATATTGAGTACTATTACATAGTCATGAGTTGTGTAACTAAGAGGAATATAGACATGTGGTGGTGTAAGACCACACACCATTTGGGTGCCCTCACACACTATTTACCCTTTGACATCCTTTGAGGAATCTTCAATGTTATGTATCTCCTTTGTTTGAACTCAATTATTGGACCTTGAGTAGAATATTCTAAGTGTTTTACATGTAGAATGTGAGGATTCCCTCATATGTGGAATTCAAGATATGATGTGGAATTTTTTTGTTCATAGCACTTATTCAGATGATTCTTAGTAAAAACCGTGATCAGGAACCATCACTAGAAGATTCATTATGTGTGGAACACCTTACTTAGTAGGGAACAAGAACTTGATGACACTATAGTGGTACCCCAAATAGCATGGGCATAGGTCCTCTACAACAACCTTTAGAGTGTCACCACCTACTAGGTAGGGTGTGGGTCCTCATTGACACCCGAGTGGTACCCCCTATTATACTAGGGCATGGGTCCTCAAATTTTGAGTGGAACCCCATATTATTTATGGATCTGGTCCTTGATGACACTAGAGTGACAGCCCATTATCGTACTTGGGTGTGGGTCCATGAACTCTAGGGTGTAACCCTCCATCGGTATTATTTTTGGTACTGTACAGCAAAATTCTGAGTGGAACCCCTATAAGACAGGACATGGGTCTGTGATGACGGGAGTTGTACCCCATTTCATTACAGGGTGTCGTTCCTTGACCACTATAGTAGAACCCCCCATCACCATAGGTGAAGGTAATCTATAGATACTATCAGAGTGGGGCCCCCCTAATGTTCTATTGAGTGGTTCCTCTAATTATAATTGGTTCTCCCTCATCTTTACGACATATTTATATGATTTGGGTTGACTTGGTCAGATACTTTTTGGTAGACACATTAGATTATAGGCATCATTGATGGAATTTTGGAACTATTGGAATATATTCTTCTTATCTGAGATGTGAGATGAAGATCCCTTTATTCCCTTATGTGTTATTATTTTGACTGAACACACACAGAAACACATATAATCTTCCTATGTATCCATTCCTTTTATTTGGTTACTTTCATTCCTAGATAGGTGATGACACTCAGGGTAAGTCGCATGATTTCTGTGTTTATATTCTCATGGTTAGATGAGTAAAATATCTATCTTTAGTTGGTTAAGACCCAATAGGTAGTCTATCTACTAACCATGTTTATCCCCTTATGTTTGGATGAACTTACATTCACTCTAGGTTGGGTTGATCTATTCACTTTGACTATATGTTGCATCAATTGTATTTCTTTACTACTGAATCTTTTAATTCTCCCCATTCATCTTTTAGGGCATCCTACTGGGTATGTACAAACTCACTCTTATATGGGTTTTCTTATACCTATCATCTCTTATATAGATGACATACATGTTGACTAAGACTACAGAGAAGGTTTTGGATAATGGGTGCTTGGGCCGCATATGTGGTCGTATCTTAGGATTTAAGAGCTAGGCTTTCTCATAAATTTATATTTTTAGTTTTTTTAGGTTAGGACATATATCTAGAAGGGCATGTATTTTTTCCCTTTAATTTTTATTTTTTACTACCGTACTATTTTACTATCAATAGGTTATGCATGATTAGTTTACTTTCTAGCTATGTTTCATCTTTTACTCTTTCCCTCTATACTTTTTCACCGATATGGATATGTATATGCATAAAAGTACTTATGAAAAGGTATCCCCATGATAGTTTTTCATTTGGAACTAGTATCTATCCCCTAGCCTGTGGACGTTGGATTGGGGAAGTTACAACTTGAGCCCCATCTTATGTCGAGTCGTGACTGTGTTGGGGATTTTGGGAATCATAAGCTGGGATTCAAGAAGAATGAAAAAATAAGATGAATATGGGAGAGAGTTGATATATCGAAAGAGAAGAACATTTTATTTCTATTTTTTACAATATATTTAATTTTATTTTAATATGTTATCTTATACTCTTATAATCATATGATGTGTTTAAATTGATTTATGTGAAATGATTGTTTTAGTTTTTTAATGAATTTATTCACTTGTTTTTCCTTCGAGATAGATTTTTAGTTTTCTTATTCTTAATTCTTTTAACACAGTAGTTGTTTTTTGATAATGTATTGGTAGAAAACAATTCAATCTAAAGACTATTTCTAGCTATTTTACCCAATGAGATAAATAAAAAAATGAGTAAAGGGACTTGTTTTGTGGAAAATAATAGAATAATTATAGTATGTCTATATATGACAACCCAATTTTCAAGTCTTGTTAAACTCATTTTTAAGAACATTATTTATTTAACATGTTAATTAAATTAATATTCTCATAGAAAATATTTCTAGTGATTTTGCACGATATTCATATATAAAAACATAGATCCTTTTGTTCATTAAATTCAATGACATATTAGATCTCTAATGAAATAAAAAAATTCATAATGGAAGAATTATAGGTGATGATTGTTGAAATAATGAAAAATTAATTCAATAAAATCTAGAAAGTCTAAGTATGAGGGGTTATCAACTCCCTTAGTTTTTAGGAAACACATATTAGATTAATATGACCTAAGGGGGTTGAATCTATGTGATCAAACTAGAATAGTTGTCACTACCACCCACCATTAATGGAATTCCCAATGAGGATTCTTGAACATTTATTAAGGGTTTTTATAATTTATTGTTGTAGAAGACACTATAAGGGCTACGTGAGAACGAGATGAAAATAAGAGTTTTCCCCTTAAATCTTATGGGAAATTTTTGGAACCGGTTCAATCATTATATTTTTTTAAAAACTAGGAAATGTTTATCATTCCATAATCAGGAAATTTTATCCTAGGAGGTTAAAGAGTGACAATAGAAGAAAAATAACTATTTTTTATGAATAGTAAGGGGATTGTTTTTGTGAATCATGAGATATAATCAGACTACTCTTGTAGTTTCCTCATCAATTTATCCCATCCCATAATTTAATGAATTATTTTTATGAAGGTCATATACCATTAGTCCAAAACCTAGGGGACTAGTGAGCTAGTGGGAACTACAAAGAAAATATTGATGAACAGTTGAGACAAACTTACAACAACACACCAAAGTCATGAAAATAAATATTGAATGCACAAAACACTGAGTCCCTACAAAAAAAATTATAACATAGCCGTTAAACACAACTTTTCCTCTAATATGTTTTGAATTTTGAAAAACAGTCATCTAGAGTTGTGATTAGTAAGTCATTTGGAGTTTGATAGAACCAACTTGATTTTTGGTGAATAGTAACACACCATTATGAATAGTAATATGAATAGTAATATAAACATTATGAATAGTAAATAATATTATTATTTTATTTTCTTAAGGTAATAATATAATGAGATCTTAATTAATTTTTCAATGTTATATAAAACTAATCATGCCATTAAAATTATGAATTTTCAAAATAAATATGATTTTATTTAAAAATTAAATTAATAATATTTAGAAAATTATTTTTCAAAAATGGAATTCATTTTTGAATTGTACACATTGAAAAATGGTTGGGTTGAATTTTTGTAATTTTTCTAAAATTCATGAATTTTTAATGAATAGTGAAATACGGTAAAATACCGTATATACAAATTATCAGTTAAATAAGCTATTTATGACATCATGAGTGATGTAAGCCCACTTGGTTCGAAATCACATGCACTAATTACTGTTAGGGGTCACATGAAACACTATTATTGGTTTTCTTGAGAGAATTAATAAAATAATGAATAAAATATTCAAAATTCACTCATATCCTCCACTATAATCCCCCCCCCTCACTTCCTCCTCTCTTTACTCCTCTAAGACTTGAATCTTCTAAAATATCTTCCCATATAGCCTTCCCTAGTCACTCCCCACATCCAATAATATCTTGGTATTTCCAAAATATCAAAACCCCTTTCCCTTAAAAAGATTCTCAAGGAGGTGGATCCAAGAGATAAATTCACATTCTATTTCATTCTATTTCATTTCGAGTTCTTTTCTGTTGTTATCCTCTCCTCGCCTCATCTGTCCAAATGATCATGATAACTCTAGTATAATTTATATAATTGAATTATATCATTTTAATGTAACAACCATAATAAATAATCTTAATCTCTATCTCTTTTATTTTAAAAACAAAATCATTGTCCGTGAGGTTCCAATTTACAACCTTCGTTGACGACGATGTTTTGTTCTTCAATTTATACTTCATTACTGGTCATGAAACCATTTTTATAGTTTAACCAGACTAAAATATATGTATTATAACCTATTTAGTATTAAGTAACCATTATTTATATAATATTAAATCATATGACCAAACTAGTTCTTAATAATCAAAATACCGCTTGAATAATCTAAGTGATTGTAATTAATATTTCATCTAATGATTCATCCTCATGCCATGTAACAAAATGATATAAATTATCATTGAAATTTCTTTATATTCATAAATAATATATAATTTAAATTCTATATATTTACACCCATTCCTCATGAACTCTGTTACATAAAAACAAGTGAACTGATTATGAAAGTCAGGAAAATAAACACTCTGGAATGACATAATTCAATCCTATAACCAATAAATAAGGACAAAATGAACATTAATAAAATTATGATAAACTAAATGAAAATAAAATATGTTATAAATTATGTTATTAATAAGACTAATTTTATATTACATGACCTTAATTTTAATATGAGAACACATTCGGACTTAAGGTAAGAGTTTTCAACCCGAACTTCCATTTTCATTCGGGTTACTTTTGTTGTCTTCTTACCTCGATGAAGATCATATGTATTATTATATACCCCTAATAAATTATGTGGGATTATTCAATATAATTATACCAACCATAATCCTTCCTTATTTTATGTATGGTATCAAATTTTAAAAGGAACTTTCATAATTGTTTTCGAAATACAAGCCTGATTTAAAGAATTTCTCAAGTACTTAGCTATTTTCAAAGGCACTTCATAATCTATTTTTTCAGAAAAAATTATCTTTATAAAATAAATAATTTTATTATAAAAATAATATCTTACTTCACTTATGGTTTTATTCAAATATTTTTTCAAAAGAACTCTTCTTTTAAAAGTAAAAGAGTATTTATCTCAAGAATTACTCGAAGATTTTATAAGAGTATCTTTATATATTTAAACACTCTTGTTGATTATTAAGTATTATTGGGATTAATATTTCATGTAATAATATACCATATCAAATTTAATGGTTTATGATTATTGTTTCCGTGGATGTGCTATCTTAAAACCTTTCACCCATTTACTATGAATGGTTAGTGTTTATGATCATTGTTCAGGGAAAGTTATTTACATTTCATTTATTAGTTTCAATATGAATGTATATGTTGTTTATGATTATACCCATTTATATGTGGAATTAATTGGACATAGTATGTGTTGTTTGGGGCCCTATATAGCCCCTCGGTGCATCGGTAGGTCTCATGTGATAAACTATAGTCTTAGCACAAGGCCTTGACAAAATGATTATTTATGGTCTTGGCATGAGGCCTTGGCGGTATGGTTATGGTGTCCCGCATTATGCATTCCCTAATTGGAAAAATAGTATTGATGTTTCATGTGGTCATTCTACAAGTATAATAGCCATGATTATGTTTTATTATTGCATTATTTACTCAGCTCATATTCCTACTATAAAGTCTTCAAACTCTTACTGAGCATTTCATATCACCCTTTTTTATGTTTCATTTTCTCCAGAAATGATGAATTTTATTATGAAAGAAATGATAAAATAACCTTGTAGGTATGGATGTGGTCAAATATATTTATATACTATTCTTCATTTCAAGTTGTAATGTTGAACTTAGATATGTATCTTGTTTCCAACGATACTAAACCACTCAGTCCTTTGGGATTCATATTACTTGTTTGTATTCAAATGTAATCTAATAAGGAACCATCTCTAAGAAACTGGGGTCAGGTACTTACATTTACAAACCCTATCCACTAATTAACATCATAAATCTTCAAGAAGAAGAAGAGTTAATAGGGGAAAAATAACATTGGTTTATGGAATGAAATTAATTAAAAACTATCTAAAATTAAGGAATATCATTATTCCCTAATGAATCATATTTCCAAACAAAAACAATTCATGTTTCATGCCAAGACATGAATTAGTATCTTATAGAATAGGGTTCTCAATATGGTATGTTTAGGAACATTGAAAACTACTTCACAAATTTTTACATGACAATGTAATAAAATAATAAGGTTATTTTTTTGGATATATTACTAAGATGTAATTCAAAAAATATCCATTTTCAAATTTTACTTCCCTATCTGAAGTTAATAATTGAATCTATCTTGGAATGTACATGGAATTCTTTGAAAACCTACTTTCCATGGTTTTCAAAATATTCTATGACCAAAATTATAAAATAAATATAATAAAAAAGTGGTACCATACAATTATGTTAACTAAATTTTACTCACAGGATTCCAATATTGAAACAAACATGGATAATTTTGATTATGTGATTCAAAACCTCAATCTATAAATGGGATAATTGGCTAGAGACATTTTTTCAAGAGAGAAGGTTTAACCACCTAGAAATATATAGATAAAACCTAAGGATAATATCATTGATATTTCCTAGAGGATTGATTTGAATACCCAATAGGATTTTATCTATAACACTATGATAGATTATAATGAAATTGTGGAAGAATATGAAATTAAAAAAATATGAAATATAATATTTAATGGAAGAAAAAACTGATGGAATTTTACTAAATAGTATTTTACCCCATAAAACAGAAAGAAAAATAATTGAATGTGAAATAAAAAAAACAGAATGAAATAGTTGATGAGGATATTGAGGTCCAACCTAATATTGTAATAAATATTTACCCACAAATATCATTCCCTCAAAAGATTATCAAAATATTTTAGTACCCCAAACTGCTCATGTTCTTTGATCTATTTTAGAATTTTCAAATCTTTATCAAATGTTTTCCTCATTTGGTTAAAATCCAATCATATAAGAAATAATTAATGAATATTGTTTCAAATAAGAAAATATTTGGAAATATTTTCTACCTACAACTAGAGAGAAGTGAGCAGTTATATTCTTTGGAATATGATTCCTATTAAACTCCAAGACCAAAGAGTATTTGTTATCCAATATTACTTATCAGATAGTGGTTAAATCAACTCCATTTGTGACCTTGTAATTGAAGTAAATTTGAAATTTTTTTTCTATTTTTATTGTTGAGAATATTAGAATTTTAACCCCCAGGTTTTTCATGAATTTTTTGATTAATCCCTTACTCACCCCCATTGTATGGGTGGATTATATTTTACTTAGAGTAATAAAATAATCATTACAAGATGATTTACTTATTCTATATATGGAGTGTGACTAGTAATTTCCTATCATCATTGGTAGAAAGTAATTATCCACTGGTGCAACTATTTAGGATGTTGATAAAGAAATATTGTTATTAACTGTAGGTTATCTAAGATAACAATTCAACATTTTCAAGAGAACTAAGGTACCTCCTCAAGGAGGAAACTGATCAAGGGATGAGCTGTATGAATATGATGAACCACTTGATGATCTTGAGGATGATTTTTTAATAATCATTATAGTGATTAATTGTAAACTCATCCCAAAAAAACATGTATACAAACCTATTCTAGAAAGGATGATCATATCTTTGATGGTTTTGAGGGAGAGTTCTTGGTATATTTGGATGAATTTTCTCAATAGAATTCCTTAAAATTGATTTTAAATCTGAGTATAAGGATCTACATAGATGAAAAAGTGATAAATAATTTGTTTTCATTATCATTAACAACATTAAAAAAACTAAATTTACCACCTTGGGCCACCGAGATCCATGAATATTCCATTAATCTTGTAAGCACCTTCAGCAGAGATTAAGCCTCTTCCAAATCACTGAAATTATTATTTTTTGGTTGGGAATTATTTTCTACCTCATATAATCTCATCTAGGCTAGGATAATGTCAAGTTTAAGGGATTATAGTTTCCTTAAAGGAGTATGGATCTATCATTTTCGAGGCTATTTCTAATATTAATGAAACAAGTCCATTATTATGCATGCATTGGATTCCCATAGAACATGACCATAAACATAGAGTTAGGATATAGAGATGGATTAATTCCATCAATAAGAAGGTTTTTAGAGAATAATTTGTAATATATTAGATGCATGAATCATCTAACATATCTCAGAAAACCTTGGCTATCATGGTCAAGTTGTTCCTTATAAGGGGGTGTCATAGTTAAAACCAATTAGCAGAATGGGTAGATTTGGTCTAGAAAAGTGAAAAAGTAGGTATTCTATAAAGATTATAGTAATATGAATTTTGAAACTATAAAAAACTATTCCCCCAAAACATTCTTATATATCAAATTCTTGAGAGGTTGGATAAAAATTAATTTTTTTCTTTCATAATGGTTATTCTAGAAACAACTAGATTCTAATGGCCCCTAACGTTCAATGAAATAACAATTTTTCATGCCCCTTTAAAAAATGTTCCTATAGTTAATTTAATTTGTTCATTGAGTATCTATAACCACATTTAAAAGATACATGATGTATGTATTTTCACATATGAGTGTGATGATAATTGTGGTATTCATGGTTAATTTTTTCATTGCTATTAGAACATTTGATAATTTTCTATACAACCTGAAATAACTTTTTAAAATATATAAAGAGACAAAAGTAATTTGAAATTTTAATAATGGAAAATTTATGAAAACTATGGGGATATTCATGGTCATAAGTGCTATAAGAGTGGTATATACAATGAAAATTCTTAGATTTATGTAATTTAGAAGTTACCCTCTTTATAAAATATTGAGGATGTTCGAAGATTTTTAGGGAATATATATTTCTACAATAAATTAATTTTATTTTTTCAAAGTTCACACGGGTCCTATTCTATCTATTAGTTAAGTATAAAACCTTTTTATTTAATGATAAGTTTATAGAATAATTTAACCAAATCTAAAATATATATATTTCATTTACCCATTATTTCTTCCACTGATTTCAAATTTCTTTTTTAGATTATGTTTGATACAAGTGACATATTTATAGGAGAAATTCTTGAGAATATAAAAGAAAATAGGTTACATGTGGTATATAATTTTAGAAGACTAATAGATGATTACCAAATAAATTAAATCACAACTAAGAAGGATTTTTTGGCTTTAGTGTTTTCTATAAGGATGTTTAGAAAATATTATATTGGGACTAATGTAATTATTTTCTCTGACCAGTTTTCCTTGATATATTCATTTCCTATGAAAGGATCTAGAAATAGGATCATTAGACTGATTAAACTGTTATAATATTTTTTCTTATAAATCAGGTACAATTAAGGGGATAATAATCTTAATACATTCTATTTTTCTAGGCTATCTGGTACTCATATATGGATCTTCATTCATTATTTCTTACTAAAAAACATCTCGGAGAGTCTACAAGACATATCCCTTAGTATGAATTTTTATGATGTTTTTAGCTATACGTTTTCTTCCCATTATACGTAGATAAAATCAAAGAAATAAATTTATTTTTAATCTAAATTTATACTTTTGGGATGATATTTTTCTTTTTAGAAGACACATTGACGGTATTTTAAGGTATGTCACAAAGGAAGAGTTGGTGCCTATTTTAAATTTGTTTCACTATTCAACATGGAGATGACACCATGGGGGAGATGAAACCCCAAAAAGTGCTACAATACAACATCTACAATAATGGTTTTTTTAAGTATGCATGAATTGTTTTGGACACTTTGTGAGATATTTTTTTGAATAATCACAAATCATGAAAATTTCCAAGTCATTATAATTCACATATTTTGATTTAAGTGATGATAATCATATCAATGAATATTTATAAATGAATAGATTATGTAACATAGAATAATAAATTCTAATAAGTCAATAAATTATGGTTGTGTTTCAATATATTTACAAGTGTATATTTACATGTAATTATGAATTTCACTTAGTCGGGTATTGTTCTGTATAAGATAGACAAATTGTAAGTCTTTCAATGTTTATGAAACCTATTGGTTCAAAGGAGTCACCGATGGAAAAATCATCGATGAGGACTCACTGATTGAAGAAGAAATCGATCTAGGACTCACCGATAGAAAAAAATACACACCAATGGACAAGTCATCGATGATTGGTCACACCTATAGTTCAAGAAACTCACTGATAGACGGCTCAGTGATTGGAGACACACTGATAGTTCAAAGGACTCACCGATGGGAGAGTTATTGATTGTTCAAAGGACTTACCGATGGATGTGTCACCGATGTGCGGCACACTAATAGTCCAAAGTGAGTCATCGATGACGACTCGCGGATTCCAGGACTGGCTCATAGTACAACTGACTAGCCGATGCCTAGATTCACCGATACCGATGAAAAGGACTAACCGATACAAAGGGTCACTGATTCCATTAGAGAGATGATAACGACACACTGATAATTATGACTCCCTGATAGTCATAAATACTATTTTTATTTTATTAATTCAACATTATATCTAACGGTCATATTTAGACAAATTAATACTTCTGGCATTAATTAATGATTTCTGTTGGATATTCATAGGACAATATGAGGTACATTCATGTGGGGATATCATTATGCTTGATGGACCTCATAGTATAAATGGATAACAATATGGATCATTCAAAAACAAGAGATAAATGCAGAAGAGTATCATAAAAATAAAACCTAATAACTCCGGAAAATCTCAACCATACTTCCAACACCCAAGAACTCAAAAGGAAGAACATATGGGAGATAAATAAATCGAGCAAGCTGAGCTGAATATCTTTCGAACAAGAAGATGAAAATCTCATACTCATGGAAGCTACAACACATATACAAAACTCTGTTTTTTTGAGTACACATCTAGAAGATGACTTGAACTTTAATTCCACAACATCAAACATGTCCAGATCTACATCACATAACACAGAGAGCCTTATAAACCTTACTCTACATATTTATCTCTATTGTTCTTATATATTTACTTTTCTGAGCAGTGTGTGTCTCTTTCTATTACACACACACTAAATTCTATGCATTACTATATGATACTTGATATCCACAATCTCACACTATATTATCCATTTATATCTCACATAGAACTTTATAAGAGGTCGTCTGTGAACTGTTTGTGGGTTTTCCCATGAAGAACCATAGTAGAGGTTAAGTGGGACATGGACTGCCTTATGTGCTATTATGATCCCTGGTCCTAGGTGTGGATCAAAAAGTTTTATTGTTTTAAACTTCTTGGTGGAAGTTGATCACCATGTGGAGAGGACTAAGTCTCTAATTGAGACTGAACCTATTGTTTAAAATTATACCGTGCTTATTGTTATTTTATTTTACCATGTTTTATAACAAATTTCATTCAAACAAATTCAAATTATGGTAGTTATTTTAGAAAGTTCTTATAACATTTTAGAATCCTTAATTTAGTTTCAAAAATTATATTAATATTTATATTAGTATAGCTGAGAACTAATCAATCTCTTGAGAAATTAATTGAACATTCATGAATCTTATAATTTCAATACAAAATTTATTGTATTATATTTTCTATCGGCTTAAATTTTAAAACAACCACTTTTTAGAAAACATTTTTCTAGGATCTCAATTGACCCTCACTTGAGTTTTCTACTCCGAAAAACATTTGGTATTAGATGTTTGAGTTTTTTTTCAAAATAATATATTTTTCATAATCTTTTCTCAAATATTTTTTTAACTGTGATTTTAGTTATATTTCAATATCATAAAATTTATGTTACTTATAAATTTTTATCTCTTGAAATCTATTAGAAATTTATATTATGAAAAATAGATTAGAATGAGATTCTATGAATGGACAACGTCTTTCACTGAAAAAACTATGCTCCGTGGAAGCTTAAAATGAAAATACATTTAGAAAGCATGGTATTTGAAATTTGGACTGCTATTGAAAGTAAATATGCACTACTTACCATTTCTAGAAAATTTTGGGATGAAGCTACCAAGACATCCTTTAACAACAACTGTAAAGAAATGATCTCTCTATATTGTGAACTAGGAATTGAAGAATTTAATCGCATTTCTGCCTATAAAATTGCTCATGAGATTTGGGACACTGTAGATGTTTCCCATGAAGGAAACAATAATGTGAAAGTGATGAGAATAAATACTTATACTATTATATATGAAAATTTTAGAATGAATCATGATGAATTTATTTATGATATGTATCCCAGGTTCAATGAAATTGTGGACACTGTGATTTCTTTAGGAAGAGCTGTAACAGCAAGGGAGTAGATAATAAGGATTCTACGATGCTTACCAGAGAGATGGTGAGGGACATCATTAACCATAAGAGAATCATTTCACATTGATAAAATACCAGTGAAGAAATTAATTGGAAAGATAATGATGTATGAAGAGAATCTAAATGTTAATCAAGAGGAGGAAGAACTGAAGGGAAAACTTTTAGCCTTTAAGACTACCACCTTCAATATCAAAGAAAAAGATAATGTTCAAGTTATTGTTGAGAGAACAAGAAGTGAAGAATAAGCTTCAGACAGTGATGAGGAAATGGACTAGCAGGCCATGATATTCAGAAAATTTTATACAAAGAAAAAGTTCTTCAAGAAACCAAACTATAAAAGAATATAAGACAACAAATGAAATTGGAAAAAGGATTGGAAGAAGACTGAAAAATCTGAAGAAATCGTTTTATTTGAATGCAAATGGATAGGTCATGTCAAGGATGACTATCCAAAATTAATGTATAAAAATAAATATTAGTATAAAGATAAGAAATATAAGAAAGCAATGAAGGCCACTTGGAGTGCATCATAGGACAGTTTCAGTGAATCTTACTCTTCTCAAAATGAGAAGGAAGATATGGAAAACATGTTCATTATCAAAAATACCTCAGAGGTACTCTTAAACTCTCCTGTACCTAATGAAATTTATTCTAGAGATGAATCTGAATATGAAAATATGAAAAATGATGAACTATTTGAGTATTCTAATAATCTATAAGAAACATGTAATGAATGGAAGGATAAGTATAAATCATTAAAGAAACAACATGCACTCTCTACAAATATTAAATCTGAAATTACTGTTGTAAATGAGAAAAAATCACAATTTCTGAGGAAAAATAATGACTTAAAGCTATCTAATGATAAATTAAAGAAAGATTTGGAAAATTTTACCAATGAAAAAAAAACAAACTTACTCAATTAATTGGTAAAAAAATATATCTTAGGTATACTATTGGAATAGGATATCAGCCTGAACTAATAAATTTATCTAAAACACATTTTATAAATATATCTGAAAAATCTACCTCTCTGTCAAAAAATCAAGATTTTACCGGAAGCTCCTATTCTGGAAAATATTTTACTGCAACAAGTTTTTCTGGACCAAATAATGTTTATTTTTCATATACATTACATTTAACATATTGGAAACCCATATGACAATTATGGGTTCCTTAAGTTATTATTACTAATGTTTTGGGACCTATAAAAATGTGGGTACTTAAATATTTTCTTGGATGTATTATTATGTAGTTAAACTACCTAAAGAGTTCCTATAGGAATCATTAGTACCTTGATAGTGGCTGTTTAAGACAAAAGATAGGGGATTACTCAAGATTGAAGAATCTCATCAAGATTGATGGAGGACATGTCACATTGGGTGACAATGTTAATGGAAACATCATCAGCTTATGCAAGATTGGTAGCCCTAACTCTATTTCAATTTCCCAAGTACTCTATGTAGATGGATTAAAATATAACATACTTAGCATATCTCAACTATGCTATGATATATTTAATTTCATATTTGAAAATGATTCACGCCATTTTTTTTATTCTAAAAATTACTTAGTGTTTACTTCTCTTAGAAATGATAATGTATATGCTATAAATTTTGACACACTAGCATCACAAAATGTTTCCTACCTAAGTGCCTCTCAAAAAGAGTCTTGGATATGAAACATAAGACTAGGACTTTATAATGTAAACTCCCATTAGAAATTAACTAGAAATGGTTTAGTTAAAGACCTTCCCAAACTAGAGTTTCCATACAAGAGAGTGTACAACCCATGTTAGAAAGGAAAGCAACCAAAAATATCTTTCAAACAAAAGAAATAGGTTAAAACTTCTCAACCTCTTTATATGGTTCACATGGAATTTTTTGGACCATCTAGATTTTAATGTCTCAATGGGAAGCACTATGTTAATGTTCTTGTATATGACTTCTCTAGGTATACTTGGACCTTTTCCTTAGCTCACAAAAGTGAAGCTTTCTCTCATTTTACCAAGTATGCTAGGACTGTAGAAAATATTAGTGGACATAAAAATAAATCACTAAGAAGTGACAATGGCTCTAAGTTTGAAATCAATACATTGAATACTTTTTCTCTCAAAATGGATATAGGCATAACCTTTCTTCCCATATGACACCTCAACAAAATGATGTAGTGGAAAGATGAAATAGAACATTATATGAAATTCCCTGATCTATGCTCAATGAATATGACCTGCCAATTTTTTTTGAAGCTATTAATAAATCCAGTTATATAATAAATTTTGTCTTAATCATACCTATCTTTATGAAAATTCCTTGTGAGTTTTGGAATAATATGAACCCCAAGGTAATGTTTTTAAGTGTTTGGTTGTAAGGTTTATATTATAAAACCTAAAGATAATATTGATAAATCTTCCTCCAAAAGTGATGAAGGAATATTCTAAGGATATTCAACATCATGAAAATCATATAGAGTCTTTAAAAAAGGGAAAAAACATATGGAGGAATTTGTACATGTCAATTTTGATGAAATAGATCCAATAGATCCTAATACCTCTCTAGAAAATCATGAAGATGATATGTCCAATATGGACATTAATAATAAACCCCATAACCATCAAATAAAGGAATATTTTAAAACTTCTAGTTCTTGAAATTCTCTACATTCTAGCTATAATGAACCAGAATCAAGTGATGAACCTGAAATAAATAGCCCTGCTTTTACTAGACCAACTATAAACCATAAAAACCATCATGTAGATGTTTTTATTGTGGATTTAGATAAAGAGACACAAAATAAGGTTTCTTTGAGAAATTAGTTTGAACATCAAAAATTCTTGTCACAACATGAACCTAAAAATATCAATGTTGCGATCAATGTTAATTTTTGGGTGATGGCTATGAAAGGAGTGCTTAATCAGTTTGAGAGAAATAAATTAGGTAAGCTTGTAGATGGACTAAAAGAATCCTTGAGCAAATGAACTAAATGGGAGTTTAGTAATAAAGTAGATGAAGCTAGAAATGTAGTTAGAAACAAAGCTAGATTGGTTTCAGAAGGCTATTATCAAGATGAGGGAATTGATTATGTGGAGACCTTTGCACCAGTACATAGGCTTGAATATATTTTAATCCTTTATTCCTATGAGACACAGTTGTATTTCAAACATTATCAAATGGATGTCAAAAGTGAAATCATAAATGGTTCTATAATTGTGGATGTTTTTGTTGAACAACCCCCATGTTTTAAAAAACCACTTTTTCGAATCATATTTTCAAATTAACTAAAGCTTTATATGGTTTGAAACAAGCTCCAAGAGATTGGTATGATAGGTTAAGAAACATTATTATTTCTAAATTTTTAAAAAAAAGAGTTACATATACTACTTTATTTATAAACAAATTCTAAAGATGTTTTATTAGCTCAAATATATGCAGATCAAAATATTTGTGGTTCTTCTAAAAATTCTTTAGGCAATGATTTTTTAAAAATAATGCAAAGTGATTTGGAAATGAGTTTTATAGGTGAACTGAAATATTTTCTTGGATTTCAAATATTTCAATACAAATAAAGTATTATTTTAAATCAAAGTAAATTTACAAAATATATTCCGAAAAGATATTGATTTGATGGAATTAAGAGTAGTGAAACAATTATGAATTCTACATATAAGTTTGATATTGATAAAAATTTGAAAGTTTTTGATCAAACTACATATAGAAGAATTATTGGGAATTGTATTTACTTAACTTGTAGTAGGCCACACAACATGGTTAGGGTTTGTATATGTTCAAGATTTAAATAAATTCCAAAAGAGATGAATTTTAATGATGCTAAAAGTGTTTTCAAATACAAAAAATATACAACTTATTTTGGACTGTTCTACCCAAGAGGAAAGCCTTTTGATATGGTTGGTTATTCGAATACTTAATTTGGTGGGTGTAAATTAGATAGAAAGAGAACCTATAGGCCATTTCACTTTTTGGAAAAGTCTCTAATCTCGTGGTGTAGTAAAAAGAAAAATGTTGTTGCATTATCAACTGCTGAAGTAGAGTATATTGCTGCTGGTAGTTTATGTGCCCAATGTTTATCGATGAAACACACTTTATTATTCAATGGGTTTCAATTTAGACATACTCCCATAAATTGTGACAATACATGTGCTATCAAAATTTATATAAATCCAATTTCCCATTCTCAAACAAAACATATTGATGTAATAAATCACTTTTTTAGAGATCATTATCAAAAAGGTGGTACAACTATTGAGTTTATTGGGACTGAACATCAACTTGATGACATTTTACCAAATCCTTAAACTCAGAGAGAATGAGCTACATTAGATATGAACTAGGAATGATAAACCTATAAAGACTATCTAACCTTATCCCATTTGGAAAATATGTTTTTATGTGACACTAATCACTGTGAAACTGATTGTGTGAAACCGATCAGGTAAAATTGATCATGTGAAACCGATTTTGTGAAATCGATCAGGTGAAACAGATCATGTGAAACCGATTGTGTGAAATCGGCTAGGTTAAACTGATCATGTGAAAATGATTGTGTGAAACTGATCTAGTGAAACTGATCATGTGAAACTGATTATGTGAGACCGGTTAGGTGAAACCGATCGTGTGAAACTGATCAGATGAAACTGATCAAGTGAGATTGATAACTTTAGAGTGAAATCGATACTGAAAAGGACTGTTTTGTAACTCTTATTGTCTATATATTTTAAGAAAAATGACACAGTTTCTTGTTTCTTATTTTACTATTATTCAATATTATATTTTTACGAAGTACAACCCCTAACTAATAAAATTAAATTGATCCACACATCTTATACCCTTATACCTATCACTACCCACTCTATATTCAGACATTTGAGTATTCGACTCCCTTATTCAAACCCAAAACTTCAGAATGGAATAGGCAAAGTACACAATGGAATGACTTAGTGTATCATCGTAGGCCAAGAATTAGAAAATAGAATCATGCAGTACTGCATGTTTTGGGTATCTGGAGTTGGGAAGATGCATAGTAACTCCTAAGAAAGAAGTGTCTTCCAAATGGTAGTTTTCGAGAAAATCTCTCTTGCTGAAAGTATTGAAATCACAAGGGTGGATTAGCTGGTTTGTAGAAAATGAGATATTTCTCAATCCCAATCTAGTGAACCGATATTTCTATATCTGGAAGTGTTTTTTGAAGGATTATAGGTCACTCGGATGATACCAGTGGTAAAGGGAAAGAAGATTTAGCTTTCTTCAAGAGAGTGGGATGAATTCTAGAAAATGCTGCATGAAGGAATATTTGATGACTACCAGGGCAACATTCCACTAACTTCAGAGTTTTTTTCTTAAAAAAATTCATTGAAAGAGTTGACTGGAAATGTGGATTCAAGGAGTTTAATAGCTACATAATTAGATGGAGAGGCCAGAATGTCATTCAAATTTATCAAACATAAAATCTTCCCAAGAAAGGGAGATTTTTCTTCCATAAAGTATCTTGATGTTTTCATTATTTATTTTTTTGAAAAACAAGGTGAATGTAAACCTGTGTGGGTACCTTATGGTACACATTTGTGAATTGATAAAACCATCTCGAAAAGAATCTTTTCTATATTATCAAAGGATTATTTCTGAAATGTTGAAGAGGCTAGGATGTGAAGAGGATGATGATGAGGTGGTTAATACATGTTGTGGTTTCTGTCTAAACAGATACACATGCAAAAGGATGAAAATAAATTGGAACCCATGGAGGATAACATGGGTAGTAGATGAGGAGAAATTGTTTGTGGATAATAATCCTATAGATCATCTGACTAGACCAAGGGATCAGGCTGATCCAAGTCTTAAACTTGGTGTGTAGGTTGTGTGTTCAAATGAAGAACAGGCTGAGCCTGAGCTGTAAAGAGAATATGGGTCTCCTATATATTATAGGAGTGACCCAGATATCACTGAAATCCCTAGAGAAATGTTATATGGACCTCCAAGTCCGCCATTATAATTACCTTCTAGTGAACCTCATTTAGATGATGATAAAGATCAAGAAGAGATTGAAGTCTCTAGAGTTGAAGTTTATGGGAGTAGGACTGAAGATGATGATGATGGGGATGATGAAGATGATGAATATGATGATGGTGAGAATGTGAGAGACACACTAAAAGTAAGAAAAGAAGTTGTTAGTTCTGCTGAAGAGTCTGTTCATAGAGATGAGGAAAAACCATATGTTAATCCTGACAGACAGGATGATGTTGATCATGATAGACATATTGATAGAGATGTTGGCAATGAGGATGGAAATGACCACCCTGATGATGCTCAAGGTATCATTCATGAACTTAATGATATTATGGCTGGAGGTAAATAGGAAGAATGTGGTGGTGAGATTGTAGATGTGCCATATAATGAGGGGGAGCCTCAAAGGAAAAGAGTAACACTTGATACTATGGATCCTAGATATTGGACGTGTTCTACTGAGTGGAATAGAGATACAGGATATATCCTATTTGAGATGAATTATGTTTCATATGAGGATATGGTAGATCCTCCTACTCTACAACATTATGAGGAACCAACTGCTCTTACTTCACATGATTTTCCCTACAGTGATGAGCCTTTTGTACCTTCAGTGCCTAGTGAATATGTCCCTAAGGATTATATCAAACAATTCCAAGATAATTTATGTAAATCTATGAGATCCTATATTGAATTTATAAATAAATATTCTACTTCTATAAGTATTTCATAGGATGATGCTTATAGGATTTCCATAATGGTAATTTAGGAAATACATCAAAATATTATCACTATAGTCGAGACTATTGTGAGAAATAAATCAATGTTGGGAGAAGAAGTGAAGAAAATGATTCATTAAATGGTATCCCTATCCAATTATTTCATAACCACACATGGTGGTGTTATGGTGGTTTTTAGGAACCTTATTACACATCTACTTAATGCATATTTGAAAATGTTTAAAGGGGATCTTGGAAAAATGATTTCCGGTGTATCCAGTTCTAGAGTTACCAGGCCATCTGCTGATATGGGGTCTTTTGGGATTTTTATGAGAGAAGAGATCAAGTTCATTATGAATTAATTTGATAAATAGACCCTTAATATGTCAAAAGGTACAATGACCATGTGTATAACATGGAGAGACAATATGAAAACAAGGAAAATGTTTCTCAAAAGGAGATCAGTGACAAAGTGGATAAGTATTTTCTAAAATCAACACAAAGCATGAGATGAATAACTACTATATTTACTTGGATAAGAACCTAAAAATACCACCAGTTACTAAGGAATTCAAGAAACATGTAAGACAGGTGAAATATTTTACACCCACATTAGAGAAGTTGATGGAAAACTTGGAGTATTTCGATAAGGCCATGCGGTATGGGGTTGAAATCATCAATGATTTTTTCAAGATTTGGATGCCCTACCTACATGTACAGTCTGAGTCTATAGTTGTCCCTGAAGCTGCATCCATCAGACCTGCTTCACTTCCACCAACTCAGATATCAGTATCTCATGCTTTATCTCAGATTAGGCCAGTGATCTAGGAGCATCCTCCCAGTCATATTCTGTCATAGAAGAGACCAATCATTGCATCTATTCTTCATACAACCATTATATTACCTAGTATAACCATTCTACCAGCCCTTCCTATATCCATAAAACCATCTCCTAGCCACTCTATTGAACCTTCAAACAATGGGAATGCTCCTCAAAATCCCAAGCCATAGCGGTGGATCATTCTTTTATAGGGCTCTTTACTTCTTTTTTTATGAGAGTCTTTTGATGAGTGTAATAATTTTCACTTTCATGAATTTAAATTTTACTTCCATGATTTTCAAGTTTCTTTTTGTTCTTTTTACTTATCCTTTATGTTTCTTTTCACCTTTTTTCTAATACCAAAAGAGAGATAAATCTATGTATGTCACAAAATCATAAACTAAGGTAAATACTAACTCTGCCATTGGAATGATGGAATGTAATCAACAGGAAATAAAATTTAGAATATATATATATATACATTCCATCTCTGATATAAAACACTAGGAATTCAATAATACAACATACTAAGGGGGAATGGATGTTTTCTAATATAACTCTCTTGTAATAACCTCCTATATATGCTCTGCTACAATTATTGAGGGGGAGCATAAAAGGAAAGGCCTTATAGTTATATTGATATTTCACACTCACTACTGGTATAGAAAGCCATGTCATTACTATTACTTAACTTCATTTACAACTCATTCATGCCATGATTTTTTATTATCAAAAAGGGGGAGATTGTTAGACCCTTTGTAAGATAGTTGTTTTATGAATCACAAATCACCCCAATTTATAAATCATGATAATTCACATATTATGTATTAAGTGATGATAATCATGACAATGAATATTTATAAATGACTAGATTATATAACATAGTATAATAGATGTTAATAATTCAATAAATAATCGATATTTTTTTGATATATTTATAAGTGTATATTTATATGTTTTTATGAATTTCACTTAATCTGGTATTGTTCTGTATAAGACAGACACTTTGTATGTTTTTCAAAGTCTCTAACACTGATTGGTTCAAAGGAGTTTCCGATGGATGACTCACTGATGAGGACTCACTGATTGAAGAAGACACTAATAAAGGTGTCACCGATAGAACAAATGACGCACCGATGGACACGTCAATGATGATTGTTCACACTGATAGTTCAAGAGACTTACCTATAGAGGACTCACCGATTAGAAACACATGTATAGTTCAATGGACTCACTGATGGACGAATCATTTGTGGGAGAGTCACCGATAGTTCAAAGTTCTTACTGATGGATGATTCACTAATGTGTGATGCACTGATAGTTCAAAATGAGTCACTGATGATGACTCACCGATGCCCAGACTGACCAATAGTTCAACTGACTCACTGATGCCCAGAGCTACCGATACCGATGAAAAGGATTCACCAATACGTAGAGTCACCTATTCCGATAGAGCAATTTTAATAACACACTGATACTTTTGAATCGTCGATAGTCATAAATACATTTTTATTACATTAATTCAACTTTATATCTAACTTTCATATTTAATGAAATTAATGCTTCTAACATTAATTAATGTTATTTGTAGGATATTCATGGGACAGTATGAGGAACATTCATGTGGGGAGATCATTATGCAGGCTGGACCTCAATGTAAAAAATGATAATAAGATAAAGCATTCAAAAACAAGAGATACACGCAGAATAGTTTGAAGAAAAGAAAACCTATGAAATCCTCCAACTCTATACCATACACCCAAACCCAAGAACTCAAAAGGAAGAACATATTGGGAGATCTAAAGATCAAGTAGGTGACCTGAACAACTTTTGAACAAGAATATGAACATCTCATACTTTTGGAAGCTAGAACACAAAGGCTATGACACTCTATTTGTTTAAGTCAACTTCCAAAACACGACTTCAAATTCAATTCCACTACATCAAAAGAGTCCAGAGTTGCACCACGTAACACAAAAAGCCTTCTAAAACTTTTTCTACATCTTTAGCTCCGTTGTGTTAATTTATTTACTATTCTGAGAAGTGTGTGTATTTGTCTACTTCACACACACTAACCCATGTTCAGAACCTGAGAAAACTTGATATCCTCAATCTCGCATTATATATATCCATTTGTATCCCACATAGAACTATGGAAGAAGTCATGTGTAAGCTATTTGTCATTTTTTCCACAAATAACTGTGGTAGAGGTCAAGTTTGACCTATACAAACCTGTTTGCTGTTGTGAACCCTGAACCAGGGTGTGGATCAAAAATATTTATTAATTTAAATTGCTTGGTGTTAGGTGATCACCAAGTAGAGATGACTATGTCTCATCTTGATACTGAACCTATTTTTTAAAATTCCACCATGCTTATTGTTATTTTCTTTTACTATGTTTTATAACAAATTTTATTTAAACAAATTCAAACTCTTATAGTTAGTTTAGTAATTTTTAATAAAATTTTTAAAATCATAGGTTAGTTTTAAAAGATATATTAATCTTAGTATTAGTATATCTAGGAACTAATAAATCTCTTGATAAATTAATTGAACATTGAGAACTATTATAAATTCACTACAAACTGACATGGATTATATTTTTATTTGTGTGAAATTTTTAAAGAACCAATTTTTAACTGATGTTTTTATAGGAACCCAATTCACCCCCTCTTTAGTTTTCTACTCCAACCAACAATGTTTATTAGAAAATTGTGAAAAGTGAAAAAAAATTTGAATTTTATGTAGAAATAATTTCTTCCCCAAAAAATAATTTTAGAAGTATATAAATATTTTTTTAGGGATTGGAATTTAGGGAACCATTTATAAATTATAATGGTAATGAATATATATTGGTGGATATAGATTATGTCCCTATATGGGTAGATGTTTTGGTACATCCAAATAGCCAATCCAATTGTGATATAAAATTCCATAAGAAAAGAATTTTCTTATGATTTTGAGTTCCCAAATCACACAATAGTTACAATGAAATACACTTTAGTAAATTTAAATTTAAAACAAATATAGACAAATATATCTATGTGAAAAAAATTAGAATCTAAAATCATCCATGGTCTAGTGGGTAATCTGAATTATAAATGAGTTATATAGGATAAATCCTAGAGAATACACTTGGTAGTACTTGGTATGAATGTAAATTAAAAATTGATGTGGATATTTATGCTAAATATATAAATTAAATACATTCTTGTGGTTGCCTCTGTATAGAATTTCCTTTGGAAAAGCATTTATATTAATTATAGAGTTACAATTTAAGTCTTTTGGGGTTGTGAAATATTTAAAAAATGATTTCAAAATTATTAGGGAAAGAAGACTACTAGAGCTAAGTGAGTTGGATGAGATTAGAAGAGAATATTTTTAGAATAATATAATTTAGAATAAAAGAAATGAGGATTTGAATTACTATATTATTCAATATAAAGACTCTATGTTTAGCCAAATGTGTTACTTTTCAGTTCAAAACATTATTGTTTTCAATAAAAACTCGACTCTAAATACACTATACAATTTTCCATCCTTAAGGTATTAGTCAATGGGGTTGTTGTGTTTTTTGGAGAAAAAAATAATGAATTTTAGTTTGTTAATTAAAAATTAATAAAACATTACATCATAGGGAAGTATAAGGGTATAATTTTTCTCAATGTTCTTGGAATCCATGCATGATTTAAGTCTGGATGAAAACTTTAGATTCAAGGGTTCGTGAGAGTCAACCCATGGTTCTTCTATTTTTTTCATTTTTTTTGTGATTAAAATAGGAATAAAAATAGTTTCCATGTTTTTTCTACTGAATCATAAATTCTCCAGGGGTTGAAGTTCCTTTTGAACTAATTATAATAATTTAGAATATCTTTTAGTGTTTTTTATTTAGTGGTACATCAATTTTAGAGTTCACAAAGTTTTCAAAGATGAGTAAACCTGCTATGAAACCCATTTTAGAGTATAATTTATGTCATGAATAAATATAAGGTGCCCATAATATGGGAACGTGGACTAGATTATGGAATGGAATAATGGTCAATCTTAATACCAAAGGGATGGAGAAAAGAATGAGGTCATTAAAAGAAAACATTTTAGAATGGTTTCACCCAATTAATAAATTAGAAGAAAAAATTCCAAACCGGAATGTTTTTCATGACCATTCCATACAATGATGTTCCACACCCTCAAAATAATCAGTTCAAATTTATAATTGTAAACTAAAGGATCATAGGAATGAAAAACGTCTCACCTGAATAGTTATAAACTGAACTAAATTAAATGGATAATAATAACCTAGGACTGATCATGATATAATAATATCAATATATCTAAAACATCAATGACTTCAATAATAATGAATGGAAATATAACCAAATTCATCCATATCCATGTACAAGACGAACACCTCCACTTTCCACCACTATCAAGATTTAAACAAGAAAACAATGAAAACCCATCCTATACCTATTGAATTAGGTGAATGTTTAGTAGGATTGGAATGAGCACATAATTCTAAGAAAGTAACCACCCCATGCCCCATTAAAATCCTTTAAATATAAAAAAAATATAATTATAGCTCGAAATACATTTAGAAAATAGTACTTATAATTTATTTTTAAATAAACTAAATCACTTTATATTGAAAATGCTTAAATAATAGATGCTAAAATCAATGTGTAAGAAAAACTATTACAAAAAATATCTATTAAAACAAATGTCTATTTAGAATATTTTCAAAAACATTTATTATGTTTATAAAAAATATAATAGGCGAATAATAAAAAATCCTCATATATAATAAAAAAAAGTCAATCATTATGGGAACAATGATACCAAGTGGATGACTGTAATAAATCTAAAAAACCACTATATAAAATGATTTTCTGTAAGATATCAATAATCTTACCTAATACCTAGTATTGTGAAACATGGACTAACTGAGGGTAAATTATATAATTATAAAAAAAATATACCCTAGGGACATTGGCAAGAGATTGGTCTTAAACTAATAAAGAAGGGGATCTTAATTCAACTTGATCACCAAAACATCATATAGATAAATTACCCAATTTTCATGATTAAAAAATTAATGTAACTTTCCATGATAGGAATCGTATAACAATATAATATATCAATTCTGAAAAACATATTAAACTTAAAAAGGGAAATTTTCCATGGTCCAACATTTTCAAATTAATAATTTTGAACTTTCAAACCAAGACTTTGTGAATCCTTTTATTCAAAAGTTTACATAAATCACCTATAACACAAAATCATTTAATAAAAAATCATGTATATAAAATAATTTATAATTTCATACCAGAATTAAATACCCTAGGAACACCATCATGTTTGAAATTAAATCCCTTAAAAAATAATGAATTATAAAATCACACATTATTTATAATAAATATTTTCATTATCAATTAAAACTTTTTGATGAACACCCTATGTGATTTTAATTTGAAAACAATTTTATCTTCTAAAATAATAATAAACACCCCTTTATTATTCCATGAATTTGAAACCAAAACAATATTATATTAATAAAAAATATTTAAACCAACATGGTAAGAGCCTAAAATATTCTCAACATAAATTTTAAATCTGAAGAAAATATAGTTTTAAATTTAAATACTCGCATATGGAAAAAAATGTGCCTTTAACCTATTCACATTTGATAAACATGTTTTTAATCCCCCTTAGGAATGAAAGGAGTGCTAAAAGAAGCCATGATAATCCCAAAATAAAGATATATAAGCATCATTTTCATAAATATTATATCATTTTAAATGAATATTCAAAGTATCTTATGATAATACATTCCCCATAATTATAACAATTTAGTGTCCTTGGAGACGTTATATATAATAAAATTATTTCATGAAATGTCTTAAAAATCTCACATAAAATTTTCCTTGTGTAGTTCCCATTTTAGAAATTCCCTATATTAAAAAAATCTCTATAACCTTTAGAACAGAATCATAATAAAATGTGACCTTGAATTCTTAGTAAGGGTAAATATGGAAGATTTCTATCAATATTCATATAAGAATCTAAGATAATATTAATGTAATAAGAACATGAGAAAGACTTATGAGATCACACTAAACAATTCATAAACAATAATACAATATTCCTAATATAAGGATTTATCAAACCAACAGATATGAGTTATAAGTGTTTTGAATCATTAATAATCAATTATGAGCTATGTAAACATATCCTAATCAAAAAATAATAATTTTTTGAAAAATAATTATGACATAAAAATTTATGTCAAAATAATTATGTTTTTCAAGGATCATTTAAAATAATATCATAGTGGATAAAGTCCCACATTGGTGTGTGACTAAGGAAAAAAGCACATTGGAAACAACATATGTTGGCATGTGTAGATAGTCATTTGTCTGATGACCCATTTACAAATGTGGTTGAGCCCTAGGGAGGGGGAAACATGTGTCAATGAGAGAAAATGTGGTTCCTACAGGGCCCACATAATATAATAGTATTAGAGGAGGAATCCATCCAGAAAAATGGTGGCACTACGCGGGTTGAGATATATAGTCCACAATGAGGTCGTTGTTCTCTAAATGGGTGGGCGGTGAATGTAACTCCCCTAAATTTCAAATGTTAAAAAGAATAAATTTTATTTTCCAAGTCAACATGGTGATCCTTTATTTTCAAGAGTTTACCTGATTACAACTCTACAGTTATGCATGCTCAGCCTGGAGTAGGGGATGGGATGGGTACCCTCCTAGGATGTTTCCTTGGGTGTGTGTTGGGGGGGGGGATAAGAATCTGAAGACCTTATGTTGGAATGTGGGGATAGTCATTCTTCTGGTGACCCATCTATGCATGTGGGTGAAACCATAGAGAGGAAAAACGTATTTATGGGGTGACTGGGATGCCTACGGAACACAATTTTAACATTGTTATCAGAGGAGAAACACATATAGATATGTAGTGGTTCTTAATGTGATGATAAGTTTCATCCACAATAATTTTTTTGACCTCTAAAATGGGGATGGGTGAATAAAACATCCTAGAAGGTTAAATGGTTAAAAGTCTAAATGTACAACACATGTCAACAAGGTGCACCTTTTTTTTGGGAGTCTGTGTGATTAGAACTCCCTAGCTAAGAGTTCGTAGATTTGAATAGTTGTTGGGATGGGTTACCTATTAGTACAGCTCACAGGTATCATGTGAGTAAGGAAAAGGTACATGAGAAATAACATTTATTGGATTATTGGGACATTCATTAGTATGATGACCCATTCGAGCATTTGGGTGGGTCCCATTCCAACACACATAGAACTCATATGTCAACTTTAATGACCATGGAATTCATCCCATGGTAGTCTAGGGGAAACTAAATTTATAACTACATGGGATTGATCCAACTAAGTACCCTCATGGGGTATAACATGGGTTATTCACACATGTACCCTCTAGGACCTAGGACAGCCTCCCATGTACACCTATTCCCAAGACAATTTCCCATGTAACATTTTTATCTCATGTTATATAAATCATTGTCTAATGAATTGGATGGTCCTAACAGACCCATAAATCATATAATAATAATGCATTCAAATATATTCTATAATAACATATGATCATTCATCATTCCTATATAGTTTTATTAACCTATGAGAAATAAAATAGTTTTCGGTAACATCGGTAAAAAAACATCATCCTAATATATAAAAATAATGGATGTGGATGGTATCATAATATCATATCCCTAATATATTATATGAATTTAAATGAATGTTGTCATATAAAAAAACATTATATAAGTTTTACAAATATTATTTGATAAAACTAGAAACAATCTATTATTTTTGAAAATTTAAAAAACAAAAAAAATATTGAAATACATGAATTATATTGTTCTGTAAAACCATAGAAAACAATACTAGAGTATTAACAAAAAATAATGGGGATGATGGTGGAAAATTTTGGTCAGGTGGTAAATATTGAAAAATATTCATTTCATACATTTATATAATATTAAGAGTGATTCATTCTAAAACCATTTAAAAGGATTCATTTTATATTTTTAAAAATCTAATGTTGAAGAAACTTTTCGTTATTCAATAATTTAAAATTAGATAAAAAATTTATAAATTAATTTTTATGAACATGGATATGGAATAGAAATACTCTTCAAAAAAATGAAAATATGGATAGTTTTTACAAAAAAAATATTCTTTTTATATATTTGAGTACCAAATATGGGGAAATGGAAATAATAAATGAAAAGCATAGAATTTACTTAAGGATAATAAATATTTTAGTATAAGTAATTATGTAATATATAATTTCATTAAAATTGAAATTTATATATAACTAATCTTGATAAAAATGATATTTTGAAACATCAACCATTACCTCAAGTCCCAACATTATTTAAACACACTGTAACTTTCATTATAAAAACATTAGACTTATTATAAATAGATACCTGAAAAATAATAATTCTTATATTAATACATATCATTTCCTTTCATTATTCAATCACCCATTTATTAACAATTCTTCATTAAAATCAATATTCTGGTGTAAATGATTCTTTTTTCCAAGTATTTTTTAGTTAAGCAATTTCGATCCTACAACTCTATTCATGGTTTCATTATCTATAGAATAATAATCATGTCATAAATATCATATTTATTAACTACATTCAAGTTTTTAACAATCAATGTATGGTGGTGATGAAAAATAAATTACATCACTATATAGAGATGGAAGTCTTTACGTCTGCAGGAGGGATGTTTTAATTTTTCAATGGATAAAAAAAAGAGAAAGATAAATATTAATTTGTCTATAAATAATAAAAAATAATATATATATATATATATATCATTTATAATCCTTAAAAAATATATATATATATATATATAACTATCCTTGGGAGGAGGAAATGATAAATGAAACACATCACTTCATCGAGAAAGTAGTTTATGCAGTCACCTGAGCAAAACACTCATTTTACATTAGAAGGATATGAGATGAAAGACAGTTATAAAATTAACAAATCAACATTTAGTGATATCAAATATACTTTTCTCATTATTTTATGAAGATTTATGGAATAGTTTTATGATTTTTAAGAATAAATAAATTGAAAATTCTAGGTAATAATATATACCTCTTCATTGGATAATATCCCCTGAAAAAATACATTAAGGTTTACTAGATGAGTCATTTGGGAAGAAATAATCCTATAGGTAATAGAGAAGAGTATTTAGAAGGTATTTGAGTATATAATTCTTAAGGTATGTTTCTTAAGTGGTGTAGATAATTTTAATATTATTTTCCATTTTATAAGTGATGGGAGTGACACCTTCTAAATATTATGAACTTCAACCTATACTAATGTCTCCCTCAAAGAAAAGTGGATCCAATTATGTTCATAATAAAAAATATGACATGTTATGATATGAATACACTCAACCAATCACATTTAAAGAAATATAAGTTATACTTGAAGTGTTATATCTTAGTTTAATTCCCCCTTTTTCCATTTTAACCACTGCCAGAGTGATAATATTTTTACCATGATTAGAAATCATCAAGGATAGAAATTTAGTTGAACTTTTCACCCAATATTTATTATACTGAATAAATAAGGAATCCATTTTACATGATTTAATTCCCTTATATGGTAGAAATTAATTAACATATTAATGCTCATAATATCTAAAACCCATTTTAAGAAAAACAAATTTTTAAGCATTAAAATGATCTTATTCTCATTCCCTGCATAGTAAAAACCATTATATGAATGGTAATTTAATTAATTGAAATTGGTAACTAAAAAAAACATTTCGATGATCCATCAATGGTGATTTATTTAATTTATTATCATGGAAACACATTTCATGCATAAAAATAGGTTATTGAAAAATATCTCTTTTTACGTTCAAAAGATTTTATTATAATTTATAATAATTTTATAGTCAATGTATAAATGATTAATCATATTTATAAATTTTTTAAAAACAATTTTACATAAGATTAATAATAATAAAAATAAAATTTACTTTTAAATAAATTACATATAATAAAGTCAATTATTGTAATAAATATTTGCATTTATCCAACAATTACTATACTCTAATTCCCATTAATTTATAAAATATTTAATGAGTATCACTAGTTGATTTTATTACATGAATATTTCCAATTTTATTTAACTCTCTATTAAAATATCTAATTTTTTATTTTTAATAAGTAATTAATCACCAAATTTACATGTTGTGTCCATCACAATATATCAAAAAAATCAAATTTATTTAAGATAAATAGATTTTAAAATCATGGGGTGTTAAATTCTATTCCAATATAATATTTTCACCCTCAAAATGCTATGAATTTGATGAAAATAGATGTGGACACTTCTACCACATTACATCCTCGGGTTCCCACCAAGCTTTAAAGTTATGGTTTAACTATCCAAAATCTTTTACATTTGTTCTTAATAATAAATATCATTCATTAAGGGTATGAAATCTGGGTTCAGTGAATTTGAAGGATCAAATGTGTACTTCCTCATAAGTGACACATGAAACACATCATAATCTTGGGAGATGATATGTGAATTTTCAATGTTATCAGATACTATCCTGATACAATGATGAACTGCATCGGGTTCCATATATATGGGGTGCAGCTACCTCTTCATTCCATATATAAGAAACTTATTCTAAGGATACATTCATAAGAAAACCTTTTCACCCACATAAAATTATAGACATAACTAGTGACTATTATCATATGTTCTCTATGAACTCTAAGTTAAAAGAATGTTTTGTTAAATGGATATAAATATCTATACCATTTCCTTATCTATATCAGGTCTCAATAGATTTAATTATCCAACATCATTAAATCATTTTGGAGTCGTACTCTTTTTTACATATAGATATTTATAAGGATCCATATAAATGCTAGAGTAGAAGTTAATGATGTTATAGTATTTTACTATTGGAAGGTATTGAACCCAAATATCTTTTAAATATATAGATAATAATTTGATAATATATTTATGGTTTTGAATGATCATCACTGAATAACCATTATTTTAGGATATTATTTAGTTCAAAATATCATCTCTATTTTCAATGATTACTGAATATTTCTCCATAAATTTTAGGTAAACCATATATATCAATCAGAATTGATTGAGATTGGTACTCCTTCAAACTTTAGCACCTTCTTAATTTATATTTTGGAAAGGTGGTCAGGTGATAAATCTTATCTAGTAGTAATAAAATGTACTAACTTCATAAGGTGATCAACCACAAATGAAATGGAATTAGGGACTTTATATTTATTGGGGAGTCTGATGATGGAATATATGGTGATAGTTTCCCTATAACATATAGGTATGGTTAATGTTTTAATAATAACCTTATAATTTTAATGTTCAGCCATTATGTAATGACATACTAGATATAGAGATACATACCATAAAATATACCACTTTATGTTGTTAGAACATAAATTCTCTTTGAGACCAAAATATATTGTTTTACTCCCATGATGGATGGAGAATAATGATATTTTTTATTTATCTTACAAATCATTCTTAAATTATATTATTGAATAGACATATACTCATTTCATAAACTAGATTCCTCAATATGTATCATAACTGAACTCATGACCAATCATTACCTTATTTTCATCTCTAAATCCACCTTTTGAGCATCTTTAATCATCGCATAAATGGATTTCTAAAAATAATATGATAAATATAGAGTTTATGTCCTTCCAAAATAAATTCGCTATCTACCCTCTAAAAAACCATAACTATTGAATCTATTCAATCCATATCATGGATAATCTAGCAAGGTAATTCGGAATTAGAGCATAAGCCACCATGTTAACATTCTAAGGTTGTTAATGTATTGAGCAGTCATAATTAATAGTAAAATCCAACCATCTCCTTTGGTGAATATTGAACTCTTTCATATTGAATATAGACTTAGAGATTTTATAATTACTTTATTTAAAACATCTTTCACCATAAAGATATTTACTTCACATATTCCAAGAAAATATTACGACTACCTACTCATTAGTTCAGTAAATTTAAAAATAATACATCAATTAGTGTACGAAATACACTGAAATCATTTCATTATGCATGAGAACACATATTAGTACCTTATTTGATGCATCACAATAGATCAGAAACACTTATCGACTATAGCATAGGGTGAACACGTGTATACTGAAATATTGTGTCTTAATTTCAATGAAATTATCATCAAATTCTTTCTTCAAAATGAACTATAACACCTTTCATGAAATATTGATTATTATAATCTAAATCAATGAAAAATATTTCAAATAGCGTCAATAATATCCTACCAATCCATGAAATATTTAAATATTATTCACTATGGTTGGTTTGGGATAATTTTCAATAACTTACATACTGGAATGATCCACTAATATTCCCTCTATTATAATTAAATTTCCCTTGAATATTACATTGTCTATCTAATATTAAAAATTGAAAAATTTTACACATAGATTTTCCTTCCTCAAGGACTTCAATATAGACCTCAAATTATCGTCATTCCCTTCATTTACCAAGTAATATATAATAATCTCATAAAAATACCACTACAAACTGATCAAGGTAAATTATAAAGGCTCTATTAATTAGAGCCATGGTAAAAGTGGTGGCATTGGTAAGTAAAAATTACATCACTATATATTCATAGTTTTCACAACCCATACAAAAATATTGATTTCATATATCCTCCCTTTTAACCTTTAACTAGTGATATCCAATTCGGTTTTAATTATTTTAAAATTATTAAGCTCCTCATAGTTGATCAAGAAAATAAATAATATAAGGTATAATATACATAATTCTTGTTCTATAATAATTATGTTGATGATAATAAATATAGAGACACATTAATCTGTATTTTATTTAATAAAAAAAAGCCCCCCCCCCCCTTAGAGAAAAACCTTGATGAATGAATCAATTATCCAGATTCTCATAATGTTACTTCTTCAATTCTTGAAAATCAATAAGTCTTATTCTATATGGAGTCTTTAAAATTGATGCATTACCAGGTATATGTAATATTGAAAACAATAGCTTCAAAATTTAGGGGAATACTACATGAACCATGATTAAATACATCGCCATATTTTATTAATAAAAAGTATATCCCCATTTTTGTGTTTCTCTAAAATTATTTTAGATAAATACCCCTCATGAATAGGTAACAGGACCCACATAATTGAACAAATTCCCATTTTATGTTCGTGTTCATCCTTGTAATAATATATGATCATAGATTGATTTGTAATATCAAACATTTCCTAGAATCCACAACAATTGACATGGGCCCAATATAGAGAGATCCAATCTATTCGAAAAATAATATCAAATTTAAATGGATGGAGAATATAAATATTTTTAAGAATAATTTTCCAATTAACATTTATCAGAGAGTATATATAGACTTCAAATGTGTTAATAGTATAATTTTAAGTCTTCAATGATTATTAAACAACTCACCATTGAGGTGGGGATTTAATAATACTATAAAATTCTTCATATATAAGTGTGTGGTTTAATACTATAATAAATATACATTTTAATTTACAGATTCAATTATAATTTTACTATTCATTAATTGATTCTCATGACCCACTTTTTATCAAAAGATATTTTTCTTTTTCTCTTATATTAATTGGATGGTGATTCCCATTTTCATCACTAACCCATGTATTCATAGACTGGTTAGTATAACTACCATACTCTTTGAAATTGAAGAATTGGAGATTGGGTGGTTTATTTTATTAGGACTTATCTCCATGAATGGACTATTCATATCCCTTCATAATTTATTTACTCAATGGTCTTGTTTTAAAAAATTAAATTATATATTATCACATTATGTCAATTTCCCCCATAATTCATTGCACACTTTTGACATAACAGGACCATACTCATAATTATATTCAATAATTTTCCACCATAATTATTTCCTACATAAAAACATTATACATATTAAAAAGAATTAATAGGAACATAATTATATATATTAAAATATATCATTTCCAAATAATTTCTAATAACTAATTTACTAACAATTAATTATTAATGTCAATATTTAGGTGTCAACAGTTTTATTTCCCACTTGTGTTACAGGTTGGGTATTCTGATCCTTGCATTTTGGTTAATGTTTAATAACCTATATAATATTAAACATTTCATAAATATATTATTTTTTCATTATATTCACTTTGTGAAACATCCATCTATTGAGTGGATGAAAAATGAATTACATCACTTCACAGAGATGGTATTCTGTACATATTTATGAGTGATTTACTCATTTTTTAATAGATGTAATGAATGGAATTTAAATAAGAATTTAAATTTTTTTGAAAAATTATTATGATATAAATTTCTTTTAAATTCATTAAATTCATCTATATAACTATCCTTGAGTTTTTTTTGATGAAACATGAAACATGTCACTTCATGGAGATAATAGTTTATATGTACGAATGAGACACACTTCTATTTTCCTTTATATGAAATGGAGATAGAAAATGGTTATACGACTACATTTTTTTAATAATAGTAAATAAATTTATGGTAAATGTTTAAGCTATCTATGGAATATTCTAATAATATTTAGGAAGAAAATACTTATACATGTAAGAATGTATACATCTTCCTTGGATGGGTATTTTGGGAAGATAAAAACATATTAAACATGTTTATGAGAGTTGGAAAGATTTTTTTCTAATCTATTTCAAGATAAGGAAATAAAGTGTGTGGAAAAGTGAGAAGAGTATCATCTCTTTTATTAGTGAGGGGATTGGAACCCTTGTAAATGTTAATAAGATTAAAACATAATAAACTCACTCTCATTGGAAAGTAAAACCAATTTTTCAAAATTAAAATCCATGATAGTGTAAGGATGACTTCCACTCAACCTGTGAGGTCCTAGTATGACTCAACACAAACTTGATATCCAAAGCAGTCACCATATATCCTCATGCATGCATCCCGGTACACCATATGCTACCGACTAGCAGTGAGGACCTAAAAGTGGTACAGTGGGTAGACAATAAACTCGTGGACAGAGTATCACAATGGCATGATAGGTGTAAATAAATGGAAAATATTGGGATAAGTAATAATAAATATAAAATCATTTGAAGATAAATACAATGACTGTATAAAAGTAAATGTAAAACTCCAATGCATATAAAATGCATGCATGTATAAATGACACTATATGTACAAGCAGAAAGAAATAAATCAGGAAGGTGGAATAAAATAAAATGAATAAAATAGATAAAATCCTCCAATGTGATATCTATTATAATCCTATGTTCTAGCTCAGTCCTATGATCCTAAACTACCACATATAATGCACACTAGAAGTAAAAAACAATAGACCTGCAAACATGAAGATCAGATCGTATACCCTAGTTCAATGGAGTCCTGATAAGGGTGTGAGATATACTAAGTAGGCCTCCATCAGTAGTGTCTATATTTGAATCTGGTCCATTTTTATAAATTAATACAATCAAAATATATTGTGAAAATATAGTAATAAATAAATAAATAATGATCATGAAAAATAGGATCAGGTACCTCAAAGACACCTAGATGACCATACACGCTTTTTCCAAATCTAAAATTCCTCTAACTCTGGTGGACCTATTGAAATGTTATCAGATGTTCCCATGGGTTAATATTATAATAAGTTGTAATAATTGATAAAGTCCATTAATTTTATTTTTATACTCAGACTAGTCCCAGGATAATTTCTATGCATTCTTAATATTAACATTCAATTCATTATTATAATTTGTTATGGGAATCTATTTTATATTATATTAATTGAAATCTTGGGCTCATCTAAGGTGATATTTAAAAAGAAACCCTTTTATCACCCCATCAGCATAATGATTTTCCAATGTCAAAGGAGTATTTCCATTGAATCCATAAATGGAATTCCATGTATCACTCTCGATGTAAACTAAAACATGTCCTCTATGAACCTATATTATGTGTCTCACAAAGGGGATTGAGTGTCACTTGTGGCATGGTGTATCTTCCATGCCACTGATCCCATCCATGGGTGATCCCCTAGGAACTGGTGCCGCTCATATAGAGGTAATTAACACCCATGGTGTGCCCATCCATGATAAAGAATCACTAACTCCCAATGTAAATGTCCTCATAAAATCATGCATCTTTCTTTAGAATTCTATAAAGAAAGATTTCGAGTATAACTCGAGGCATAAAAACTCTATAAAAAATAAAGCAATAATCTTTTATCAAGGTGGAGGGCCAAACCCATAAATATTCCAATTATACAACATGGAAGGAAAAGTAATTAACAATTCCAAAATAATCATAAAGTCACTAGAAAAGGGTCATGTCCATTTTTTAAGACATCTATTTGATTAAGTTTTAATTTTTGTTACAACACAATTCCAAGAATTTAAAATTTCTATTAGGTCCAGGTGTATCTCTAATGGAAAAAACACTTACTGTGCATTTTTTTCAAAATACCAAGCTCAAAATCATGGAATACATTTCATATAGTATATTTAATAAATAATGGGACAACTCCTAAAGAGTTGGTTTAGTCACTAGGAGAAAACATAGGGAGGTTTTACATTCTATCACATTCCATATTAATAAACCATTACTATTTTCAAGATATTTCACCTAATAGTAGAGTTTTGATTATAAAACAATTGATTAATTAATGGAATTTAAGGGTAAAACCCATTAGGGTGAATAAAACTCAAAGAACAAGACTGAAAACAATGCTAATTCAACATTCCATGGTTAATAGAGGGATGCAATTGTGCTCTAAAATTTAAATATCCCATTTTGGAGGTGTCTCTTGGAAATAAAACTCCACAACATAAAAAATAACCTTTATAAATCATTAAAACATTGTTGGAAAATCTATTGACCACCTACATTATAAAATAGATGACTCTCACATCCAATATCAAGTCTTGAATTGGTCCAGTTCGAGAGAAATCAAATAAATAGACAAACCCCCCAAAATTAGGCCAAATTAGCTCGCACCATGTGAACAACCTCAAAGGGGAACTAAATATAAATATTATCTATAAGAAGATAGATCTTACAGAGAGGAATTCATTAGAACCAATGACAATTGATTCTGAAAATGGATAAATATGTTTAGTAAAATCCTAGGTTAGGCTTGGTAGGGGCCTCACACGAGAGATAGATGGAATCATCCACTAAAAAGTGGAGAATCGATTGAGGAATTAGGTTGTACATTCGTTAATGATAAAATTTTAATGTCACCCTCATGTCTAGGGCCACACAGTTTGGATACAAATTTTTACCAATCCATGTTCTGATTGTGTGGATCCCACTACAAAATAATCCCACCCTACACAGATTCCCAGAATGGTTTGACCAACTATGCACGAACTGTGTGACAAATAGTTCACTTATACTGCCTTTGTGGCACTAAAACATGGTATTGTCAAACAAGTTTTTAAAAACATGCATAGCCTATATTTTCACTTATGCTCACCTGGATAAGTTGCAAGGTTTAAACTAATGGGACGTACAGTTTCATAGAAGTTTTCCACCCTTACCAGTCCATCCAGAATTTTTTTTCAGGGCCTGATGCCCACAAAACTCAATGAACTACATGAGACACCTCTTGCAATCTCAAACACACCATAAAACATTTTTAATTGTTTCAAAATACATATTATTACTCAAAGTATATGTCTAGAATATGGATCATCCTCCAATTACAAAATTTTATTTTCATTGGAATTTGATCTTGTCCAAAAACATGACACATTACAACATCACCACCTCATATCTTATATTCTACAAAAATTACTAGGGAAATAAAAAAACATCACCCTATAAACTATGGTCATTACGCCTCATCTAAATGGCCATGTTGCATTTCAAAATTGTTAACACCCCTCTAAGTGCCACTTTTATCATATTGTATAGAATCCTCGAAATCTCAAGTCAGTGTTTGAATTCAAAACTGAAACATCGAGAAAGGTATCACCCACGCCCATATTACTTGAGACATAATCTCCTCAACATCTCTTTAATATCCACCGACTCGATAAAAATCAGTTCCCAATTCAAGTAAAGGTATCCCCACTATCATAATTATATAATAGATCATGAAATTATAATCCTAATGACATTGTCACCATAATTCTTAACTTCAATGAGTGGTCAAATCTAAACTGAACTCAACAACCTCGTCGAACTGACATTTCCATGAAAACCTCATATAATAATAAATACAATTTCCAAAACCTCATAATGTATTTAAAAGTGGTTCATCACCGGCCACACAAGACAAAATAGATAGATTCCTAGTCAAACCATTCTTGGCAAACTACCCCAAAGATGACAAACATAGAGGGCTAGTTCATTTAATGAATGTAACCCAATTCTTTTTAAAGGATGAAAACAAAAGATTTTCTCTCAGCATATTTACCAAGCCTGTAACTACCATCCAGCGACATCCATATCCCAAACACCCACATTATATTGTCATTCCCTTGCATGAACATCAGTTCATGCCTAATACAGCACACATGGATCCATAATTTTTTTTAACCATCCATTCTGAGATTGATTAACATTTGGTGTAACCTAAAAATCCTCAACGGGAGTCCCAGGAGCTCATTTAAGACTAACCTCAACAAAGTTTCCATGGGAAATGTTAGTACAAGGCTGAGAATCTACATCTGAAGAATACATACAATTATAAAAGTTGAATCTTCTTGGATATCATGTTAAGATGGGTATAGATGGTTTCCATGAGTTTGACCATAAAATTACTACATGGGATAAGAGGTTTCACTCAAGACGAACCATGCCTCTATGTAAAACCTTGATTCTAGAGAACACATTAATGGAAACCACCTCTCACGCCCAATGAATTTTCAAATTTTGTGCAGCGTTCAACCGACACTCTACCAGTGTATTCTAATGATTTTAAAAATGGGGACATGATCATTATTTAGCAGGGAGTACACTAAGGGAGTTTTAAAGATATCCAAAAGCTACTTGAGACACTTCCACTATATCGAACTATGTTCTCATTATGGTTTCCACCCAACCATTAAAGGGATGAATAGTCATACAATCAATGGTATACATATTCTAAAACAATCCCAAATTCACATATCAATGCATCAAACAAACAACCATAGTTCTGTCACCACTCGAGGAATCTAATGTTCACATAAGACAACAACTAAGGTTTATCATGTACTAATGGGGTTTCCATGGTTTTGTACATAGCCCAAAACTCCATCATCGTGCAGACATGAAAACACCTACACATTAGAAAGCACACGAACTTCATAGGCTTCCCAAAAGTATCACTAACCATTCCATGCTACCCCTTCTACATTATATTCCTTCAACTCTGAAGGACACACATTACTCGGATTGACATGATGCTCCCAACCATAAGAGTGTCTTTAACATTAGATTTACATAATAAGGGGACACATTCCATGGAACATGCTATATCAACCACTGAACGCATGTAATATATGTTGACATCACAATTTATAAAGCATTAAAATGATGATATAGAAGACCATACACTCAATTGTTCTATATTAAGTTCTCATTTAGTTGTACACGTGACTCTCCTCTTGAGTTATGTCAATGTTCCCCATAAAATGAGGCGTAAAATTGAGACAATTGATCAGCATGTCAAACACCTGAGCCTATCTAAACATACTACTCAAAATTGGTGTGGTTTTTATATCACTAATTTATATGTCACTATACTCTGTAGATGACCTATGTTTGGTGATTTCCTATAAAAGGATTAAAAAACATCTACCAAATCCCAATGGTTCATTTTACCCTTCATCAACTTGATGGTATCTTATATGAAGACACATATTACACCAGGATCGCATGAGAAAATGGAATAACTCAACTACTATCCATAGGATTATAAGCCCTAAGAATTAAATTATACAATGGATCCTATAAATAACTAAGTCAGTTTCACATTACATCGTATGATTTTAGAACAAGATGAAAACCTCTTGAGGAAAATAAGGGTCATGTGACCTAATAAGTAACCAAACATTACCATGTATTTTATAACCCTATAGAACTGAGTATTTCAAAATGATAACACTCAAATTGAAGGTCATAAAACACATGACCACCCATAAAAAAATTATTTTGGAAACTAAGAGTCCAATATGGACAATGACACCCGAACAGTACAACTCTTCAGAAAGATCCTATAATTTAGATATGATTTTAAGGATATTATGGAACTACCAATAGAAATCTAGCCTCTTATTTAAATATGAATAATCTACCCTACCATGGGATCTTATTGGAAGAATTTCATTAGGCTAAGGATATTATAAGATAAGAGGCCTATAGAAAACATTCACGCTCCCCCACTAATACAAGCTTAATGAACACAGAACTACCCTTACATGAAGGCCAAACCCATAAAATAACTTAAGTATCTATTTTAAGGAATTAAACACAAAACTAATTTAAATTTTTAAACATTTCAAGGATTAGTTTTAAATAAAAACTAATACCAGTCATTGGGTAAGAGAATCTGCATAACTCCATAAGGAAAAATAGTCTTGTTATTTTAAGCATCCTTTTAAACTATAATTATTAGGATGACATCCATATAACTGATGACATAGATTACATTAACCCCATTCTAAGAAACATTCATTAATTTACAGTAAATAATTATTTGCACAGTCATAGAATATATAAATTAAAATCTATTGAGGAATAAACCCATCAGGTTGTAATTGGAATTTTAATTAACTCATACCTCACATAAGTCTAACCAAAACTAAGTAAAAGGTCATTTTTAAATTATAGGGGTACTTTTCAAGTGAAATTTCATCATAAAATTATATATAAAAACTATATAAACTAATGAAAACACCTTCAAAGACCTTATATATAGATCATATGTATACCTCCATGGGGTTAATCACTATGGAAGAACACAACAAAGGTGACCTACAAGGGTCCAAATCAAGACATATCAGGGTCATCAAAATTAAAAAAAAAATTATTTATCACATTAATATTATAAATAAACAATTAGGGGTTTATATCATAAAAAATTCCCCAATTGACCCACTCGATTCATTTTTGAATCTAGTAATTTATCCATATAGTCATTATTCCCTAGTAGTAGAGGTACAAACATATATAATTCAACCCAATCATTTAAGGTCTAAATTTACCATCATTTATATTTATAAAAGTTTCTAAATTTATAATTAACATAATAAATGGTTTTATTACATGGATTACCAATTCTAAATTTATAGTGACAATACACTTTAAAGATTACAACTCAATCCCATCTATCCATGACCATTTTATATAGGAATAAGAAAAAAATTCAATATCCTTTGCATTGATGAAATATACTACAAGTATATAAGGTGAATCTAAAATGTTTCAATTATATGAGTTTTGCTTTTACAATTCAGAAAGCACCCATAGACATTAAAATTGAAAATGGAACCCATTTAATCACAACCCATAATATTGCAGCCCATTCGAGAAATGGACTATGGATCATACATATCAGGATTGGTTAGTGAGGTTTCGTCATCAATATAAGTATTAAGAAATAATTTTGGATGATTTTCTCACCTTAATAAATAGTTTTTCATTTTATAATTTATAACTTGAGATAATGAAGGTAACAATTTAATATAGTTTAACATTGAAAGAAAACAGTGAACCATGAAAATTTAACCATGGATGACTACTACATAACCATTGGAAAAGAACAACATAATAATCATAACACTAAAATCATGGAAGCATGTAATAGAGCTCAATGAAATAATACTAAATAAACACTAAAACATTTCGTAAAAAAGGATTCAATGAAATACCTAAAAAGTTAAAATCTATGTAGGTTACAAAAAACACCTAGCATGGAATGTAACAGGAAAGAAACTAATAGAAAAGGCCCATTAAAATAGATTTTAAACAATATAAAAATGAAATCTATATAGAATTTCATATTTATGGAATGTGAGTTTATGTATGCCAAGGAAAATTAATGTATTGATTCTTATTTTACACACAAGGTGAAGGGTAAATACTAAAATATCATAAATTAGTAAGCAATAGAATGTACACCAATCACCCAAGGTAATGTCAAAATAAAAATTAATTGAAAACATCATGAACAAAAATTCCATCCAATGCCACTCATATGTTTCCCTATATATCAGTTTGTCACCCATAGGCATGACTATTTACCAAGACTTGACACATTCACAGTGTCCTATATACCAGACAAAAATAGTTTGAAAATGGAATAAGTTAGCTCTGATACCACTTTGTAAAGTCCCATCCCAACTAAACATGAAACAAGTATCTGAATGGGTCTCCACATGGTCTCAAGTGTGTCTTCTTATATGCCAAAGGTTGTCAACATGTAATGTGGGTCTAATGGTGTTATAGTGTGAAGTATATACCCACATGTTAAGATTTTAAAATTGGTATAATAGTTGTAAATCAATGAGAAATAGTGGGAGTAGTAATAATAAATGGAGAATTATTGGAAGATAAATACAATGACTTTATAAAAGTAAATGGCCAACACCAATGCATTTAATATTAATTAATGTACAGATGATGCTACATATATAAAAAAAGAAATAAATTGGGCAGTAACAATACAATAAAATGACTTAAATAAATAAAATCCCTAAAGGTGGTCTCTGTGGGCATCCAAATTTCTAGATAATCCGTATGATCCTTATCTCCCATGTACAATATACAAAATAAGAAATAAATCATATACCAGTGAACATTAAGATCTAATCAAGTAACCTAGTAAAATGGTGACTCGAGAAGCGTGTGTGATATAATCTGTAGACCACCATCAATGGTGTATATAGTGGAATCTAGTTCATCATTATAAATAAAAAAATAATGTATATATAGTGAAAATATTGAAATAAAAAAATTAATGGTGATCATAACAAGTCGGATTAGGCTCTTTGAGGACACCTGGCTACCCATACCTTCTTTAAACTAATCCAAAATGCCTCTAACTAAGGTGGACTTGATGAATAGTGATGGGATTTGAACGTGGGTGAATATTGTAAAAAGAAGCAAGAAATGACTGGTCCCATGAATTTTATTTAGTATATTGGAATAGTCCCATAATAACATCTATGAATTCTTAATCTTAAAATTCAAGTCATCGTTGAAGTTAATTATTGGAATCTCATGAATATAATTAAACAAAATAATAGTTTTTTCTAAGTTGAACCACATAAAGTAACACAAGTATCGCACAATGAGAATAATAATTTTACAAACATGAAGGAGTTCATCCATGGAATCCATAAATGGAATTCCATGTATCACTCTTGGTTTATATTAAAACATGTTCCCTCTGATTGTGTCCCTCATATCTCACAAAGGGTTATGAGTCTCACTATTGGAATAGTGTAAACATCTTTACACTGGGCCCATCCATGGGTCCTCCTCTGGGAACCGGTGTCGCTCCAATAGAGGTAAGTAACACACATGGTGATTCTATCCATGATATATCATGTATCTCTCCCGATATGTGTAGCCTCAACAAATGATGAGTCTATCCTCGATGTTCCATAAAAAAGAACCCATGTATCGATCCAGGAATAAAAAAATATTTAAATATTTAATCATTAAACTTCTAATAAGGAGGAGAACCAAACCCATAATAAATCCAATTATATGACACTGGGTCCATGTACTTAACCATGCCAAAATAATAATAATGTCACTAGAAGTCTTCAATGACCATTTTCAATAAAACTAATTGATTAGGTTACCCATTCCACTACAACACAATTCGATGAATTTAAAAATTGTATTAGGGCTAGGTGTACCACCCATGGATGGAACAACATAGATTCATTTTGTATAAGAAGTAAAAGATAATGATCAAACCATACAATTCTTTCAATTAATTTAATAAAGATGGTGAAAACCTTTAATGATGGGGTTCTATCACTAGTATCTATCATAGGGGAGTGTCGCATTCTATCACATTAAAATAAATAAAAAATTATAGTTTTGATGAAAAAAACCTCATCGAGGGGGTTTGATTAAAAAAAATTGATTAATTAAGGGAGTTCATTGGTGACACCCTTGAGTGTGAATTAAATTGGAATAACAAGACAAAAAACAACTATAATTTAACATTCCATGGCTACTAGAAGGAAGGGATTGGGTTTTATAATATAAATATCCCATTTTGGAGTTTCTATAAGGATATTCCAGTACACAGAACAAAAATTCCTTTTATAAATCGATGAAACATTGTTGGAAAATCTATAAACCATCTAACTTGTACAATGGCTGACTATGACGTCTAATTTTGAGGCTTGGCTTGTTTTTGTTTGACAGAAGTTGAAGAAATTAATAAACTCCCTAACAATATGGAAATTATATTACACCAAAATAACATCCTCGATAGGGAACTAAACCTAAAAATGAGCTAGAGTAATATAGATATCACTGAGAGGAATCAATAGGAACTAATGATTCATGATTATGACAATAAGTGGAGGAGATAGATAAAATCCTTTGATATGATTTGGAGGAGCCTCCCATGAGAGCGGGAGGGACTCACCTACTGGAAAATGGAGAAAGGAAGGATGAATTATATATAATGTTAATTAATGGTAAAACATTAATGTCAACCTAAAGACTGGGGTCACACAATTTTTTCAAACCATGCAGCTCACACTGCATAAGAACCACACCCTGCATGGTTTCCATACATAGTTTAACCAATTTTTCACCAACTATGAACCAAAAAATGCAGATATACTATCTAACTATAACTATTCATGTGGAATAGGTGAACTATTTGGGAACACTATTCACATCCCTTATGGTAAACTTATGCTCACCTACAAAATATGAAAGTTTTAAACTAGTGGGACACATGGTTTCAGAGAAATTGTGCGCCCTTACCATTCCACCCAAACATGTGTTTTCGAGTATTGGTGCTACCGAAGCTCACAGAACCACACGATACACCCCATGGTATCTAAAAAAAAATCTAAACACAACACATTTCAGTGTTTCAAAACATATATTTTTACTTCAATTCTCATTTTACCAAGAAACTCATCCACCAAACTCTAAAAATCAAATCCCTTTTGAATTTCATCCAGTACAAAAACACGGGACACAAAAACCTCCTAAACTTATAACTTCTCATCCTCAAGAATCCATAGTGAAAAAAACATCACCCGGCCTAATATGGACATAAAGTATCATATAAATGGTCAAATTTTATTTTTAAACTCCCAACACCCATCCAAGAGCCACATTAAGAATACAATGCAGAAGTTGTGGAAACTTCAATCAATGTTCGAATTGAAAACATAAACATCAATATAGGCCTTACCTGTGCCCGTATAACCTGACAAACGATATCCACATCATCTTTTTAATATCATAATACTCGATGAATACTCTATCCAATTCTGAATCACGTTACCCCACCATCATAATTGAATAAAAAAGCATTCCCTTAGAATCAAAATTACTTTCTTGGAAAAATGCTTAACATGAACGAATAACCTGCATCAAAATGGAAACCAAAACATGGTCTAACCAAACATTCTAGGAGAACATTGACCAAAACACACAAAAATGTCTCCAACCTGATGGCGTGTGCAAAATTGGTTCCCCGCTGACCACACACAACAAAAGAGAGTGTTTCCAAGTCAAATCATTCATAGTCTACTACACTTAAAGAACCCAACATCGATGGTTAGTGAATTTTAATAACTAGAGATTCTGAAATTTAAACAAATACACCTAAAATTATTTTTGAGCATGTTCACCAATTTTGTAACTAGGATTTAGACATTTTCTAAACCAAAACAACCACATAAATTTGTTGGTCCCAAGCACGAACATGGCTTCAATCCCAATTTGGCACACTTGGATCATTATCCATTCTAGCCATCCCATCTGATCTTGATTAAAGTCTTGGGTAACCTCATAATAAAAAAAGGAGTCTGAGGACCTCATATATGGAGAACCTCAATAAAATTTACGAGGAAAAAAATGTACAAGGATGAAAATCCACATCTTTGGAAAAATTACCATTCACAAGGTAGCATTTTCCTGGTGATCATGTCTAAAGTGATACAGGTGGTGTCCATGAGACTGAACTTGTAATTCCTACTTGGGAGCCTATGTATCACATTATAAAAACCATTCCTCTACCAAAAAACACTCTTTTAAAGATAACTCTAATGGAAACCACCTATCATACTCAACGCCATTTAAAATTTAGCATGAAATTCAACTGATTCTCTCTTAGTGTATCGGGACTATGTCAGCATAGTGGACATGAGCTTCATTTACTTGATAGGAAAATAAGAGGGTTTCAAAGGTAACCAAAATGGTCTTGATGAACTTCAATTATATTGAAGCAAGTTCTTTTTATGGTTTCCACCCAACCATAGCCAACCACTAAATGGTGGAACATTTGAACCTCTAATGGTGAACTTCTGAAAAATCATGAATTCACATAGCAACACATCACTAAACCGACCATGATTCCTTCACCACTCAAGTCATACCATGGTCACACAAGAACATCCACTAAATTTTATCCTTGACTAATGGTGTTTCTATGGTTTCATACAAATACCTACATTCCATCATTGTGCTACCTCAAAAACAAAAACACAATAGGAAGCAGGCCAACCTAATGGGATTTCCAAAATCATCAATAACCATTTAAATATGTCCCTTATATGTTGGGATTATTTTACCTGGAAGAAAACTCATTACTCGGATTTATGTGATGCTCTATACCATAGTAGTTTCCATATCATTATATTTACTGAATAAGGGGACCCATTCCATGGAACATGGTCCATCGACCACTGATTGTGGGTCCTAGTGGTGTCGATCACACTTTTTCAAGTGTAAATCAAAATAGATAAAAGAAGTTCGACTTAAGAGGACTATTTTAGGTTCACATTTAGGTGTACACATGACCCTTATCCCATGTTATGTTGACATTAACCATATCATCCGGTGTAAAATCTAAAAAAACCGACCAGCTTTTGAAACACATGAGTCTCTTAAAACATCATCACCTACAATTAGGTGTGTTTGGTTTCCATAACATCGAGGTCACACTACTAAAGAGAAAAACTATGTTTGTAAATTCAATGATCAAGGATTAAGAAACACCAAATAAACTAATACAGTTCATTTTACCATTCATAAACATGATGGTATCGTGTATGTCGATTCATATTACACTAGGATAACATGAGAAAACGACATAACGCTGATACTGTCAATAGGATTATCATTTCTATTCATTAAAGTATTTGATGGTCTGTAATAAGAACATACTCAGAGTCACATTACACCATATGACTATAGAACAATTAGAAAACATCCAGAGTCATCCAACACACAATATGATGGAAAATAAGGCTCACATGACCAACTAAGCACCTAATCATGACCATGGAATTTTTATCCCACTATAAAATTGAATTTCATAATTCTGAAACTCATAGAAAAGGTAAAAAAATGCACGTCTACCTATTAAAACAAGGGTTCCATTCTAGAAACTAAGACTCTTATACAAACAATGACACCAAAAAAACACCACTCATCAGAAATCTCATAAAATTTAACAATTCTTTTATGGATCTAAGGGCACTACCAACATCAGGATACCCCTTACCAGAAGAGGAAGCATCGACCATACCAACAGAACATTCCATAAAAAATATTTAGGTTAAATTTTCTTTTACATGTGTTATATCTATAATAAAATTGTTCTATAGAAAACATTCACACTATTGCTCTATAGAAAGATCAAGGAACACTAAACTACCCTTATACAAATTCCATACCAATAACACCACTTAAGCTTCCATTTAAACGCATTAAACCATAAACTCATTTAATTATTTAATCATTTAAAGGTTTATTTTTAATTAAAAACTTACTCCATTTATAATCAAAAATCATTTGGATGAGGCCACAAGTCAAAACATACAAGTAATATTAAACATCCTTTTAATAATTAATTACTAAGCTAACATCCAACTTATTGAGGTCCCTAACTACGTAAAACCCATTTTAAAAAACATTCACTAATTTAAATTATTTCACAATTTTCTTAGTCAAAGAATATGTCAATTTCAATCAATAGAGTAAAAAACACTTTAGGTTATAATTTACATTTTAATAAACTCACTCCTCACATAAGTACAAATCAAATAGTGTAAATGGTATTTTGTTTTTTAAATAGATACAAGTTATGTAAGATCCATCATTCACTTATATGGAAAAACAATATAAATGGATGAATATGCTTTTAATTTCCTTCCATATAGATTATAAGCCTACACCCATGGGGTTAAGCACAGTGGTAGAACAAAACAAAGGTGACCTACAGGGGTCCCGATCAGGACATCCTTGGATCATCAAAAAGAAACCCATATGTTTTATTTAACACCTTAAAATTTTTAAAACACCCTTTAGGGGTTTATTTTATAAACCACATGCCCCAGTGGACCTACTCAGTTCATTTGTGAATTAAGTAATTTATCTGTATAGTGGTTATTCCCTTCTAATATAGGTAATAGCCATAATATGGCCAACAAACCATTTAAGGTAAAAAATTAACAACATTTATATTTTACAATGTTTCTAAACATATAAGGATTATAGTACATGGTTTGGATATATGGGTTAACACTTCTAAATTTACAAAGAACCCATACACATTACAATGTTAAGGTGGATCTCATCTAATAACGGCCCTATAATATTGGAATAAGAAGAAACTTCAATAGCCATAGCATTAGTGAAATATAATTTAAATATATAAAGTACATCTAAAATGGTTCAATTATATGAGTGACCCTTTTCCAATTCATAATGTTCCCATACACTTTATAATTTCAAATTGGTACACTTGCAATCGCAACTAATAATATTTCATCCAATTTGGAAAATGGCCAATGGCACAATCATCTTAGGATTGTTCAGTAAGGTGTCACAATCCATTTATACAGGAAGACACCATTTAGTTATTTATTTCCACCTTAATAAATAATTTTACACTTTAAATTTTACAACTAGGAATGATAAACAAAACAATTACATACAGTTTTACATGGAAAAGGAAACATGAAACATGAAAATATAACCTTGTAATTCATCTACATAATCGATAAACAAAAAAACATAAAAATAATAACACTAAAATAATGGAATAATGGAATAACACTAAAATAATTCTTACTAATAAAACAATTAAACATGTTATACATAATAACACAATGAAATAGATAATCAGGTATAATATAACAATGTTACTTAAAACACCTAGCATGGAATATAGTAGGAAGGAAAATAACACATAGGGAACATTACAATAAATTTTGAACAAACCCTCAATGAAATCTACAAAGAGTGGAATATGCATTGAATGTGAGTTCAAATGTGCCTAGGATGATCCGTGTAATGATTCTTCCTTGCCACACTGAGCCAAGGGTAATTACTAAAATCTAATAAATTAGTAATAATAAGAATGTAATCCAATCACCTAAGTTGAAATTACAATCAACTATAACAACAAACAACATGAACAACAATTCCATACATAGAAACTCAGATATTTCTTCATACATGGGTTGATCATTCCAAGGAATTACTATTTACCATACACTGACACATTCAAAATCTCTTGAATACTATTAAAAAATAATAAGACAAAAGGAAAATGGTATCTCGGATTCCACTTTGTAACATCCCAGACCGACTGACCACTAAACAAGCAGTTAGACAGGTCACCACATGTCATAAAACAAGCCTCCGTGTATGCCTGAGGATGCCAAATAACAGTGAGGGTCTAATGGTGGTATGGTGGGGAGACTATACCCTTGTGGTCTGAGTCACACAGTGGTATAATAGGTTAAAATCAGTGGATAATAGCGGGATAAGTAATATTAATTGAATTAAAAGTGGAAGAAAAATACAATGACTATATAAAAGTAAATGACCAATGCCAATGCATATAAAATTCATGCATGTATATATGATTCTACATGTATAAGAATAAATAAATACAGTAGGTAGGTACCACATAATAAAATTAATAAAGGAGATAAAAGCCTTTAAGGCGATCTCTGGGGGCATCTTGAGTGCTACCTCAGTCTTGTTCTCCTAAGCTACCATGTTTAATGAACGTCATATTAAATAAACCATAGAACTATGAATATGAATATATTATCAGGTACCCATGTTCAATGGTAGAATGTTCTAATTTTGATAAATACTCAGTTTTCCACCACCAACGGTGTCTATAGTAGAATCCAATCTGTGATAATAAAATTAAAAAAGTATAGACATTGTGAAAAGAAACAAAATTATGACCATAACTAGTCAAACTAGGTTCCTCAAGGACACCTGTCTGACCATGACTGCTTCAGCCTATACTGGAAGGCCTCAGACTAAGGTGGGCCTATAAAAATTTGATGGGATAAAACGATGGGTGAATACAGTAATAACCAGCAATAATGGATCAAGCCCAAGAATGTTGTTTGTCCTAGAGGACTAGTCCTTAGATAACATATATGTATTCTTAATCTCAAAATTCAACTCTTTATTAGGATTTGTTCTGGGAATATCTGGAATATAATTAAACTGCATCCTAGACCCATCAAAGATGAACCTTTTAAGGTAACCCATGTTTTAAACTAGGAGAATAATTATTTTCACAAGACAAGGGATTCTGTCCATGTAATCCGTATATGGAATTCCATGTTTCACTCTCAATATAAATTAAAACAATTACCCTCTAATCCCATACATAGTATCTCACAAAACTTCATGAGTCTCACTCATGTAATGGTGTATCCATATTTCCACTAGTTATTTCCATTGGCATTCCCCTAATAAATGATGTTCCTTGTATTTAGGTATATAACATGCACGGTGAGCTCTTAAAAGATATATCTTGTCTCACTCTCAGTGTATAAGGCTTCTAAAAACCATTATCCCATCCTCAGTGTTCCATAAAAAACTACCCGAGTATATCTCATGGAATAAAGATCTCTTAAATCATTTAATCATTAAAAATATAACAAGGAGGTGTTCTAAATCCATAAACATTTCAATTCATTTACAAGGGAGTCTAAGATCATAAAAAGTTTTTAAAAATAATAAGTCTCATAAAAGGGTCCATGTTCATTTACAATACATATATTTTATTATGTGATCCTTTCCATTACTACGCAATTACATTTTTTTATAATATTATAAGGGCCAGGTGCACTTCCCATTCCATAAACATTATACATGCAACTGGTGTCACAATACCAGGATAAAAATTATGCCAAACAATTCATCTAATTCATTTAACAAAGAAGGTTCCAAATCTGAATGAGGTGGTTCAGTCATTAGGAGGTAACATAGGGGATTTCTACATTCTAATACATTCCAAATAAATAAATCATTATATTTTCCAATAATATACACATCATATAGGGGTTTTGAATAGAAATCAATTGATCAATTAAGAAAATTCAAGGGGCACACCCATGGGGGAGAATTAAATCCGAAGCACAAGAACAACAACAATTCTAATTTAATATTACATAGTTATTATGAAAAAATTAATTACACTATATAGTTTAAATATATTATTTTTTGGCACCTCATGGAACTAAATGTAGAGATAAAGAAACTTCACTTTATAAATAGATAAATTGTTGCATGAAATGTTATAGACCACCTACCTTATACCATGGATGACTCTTATATCCAATATCAAGGCTTGAGTTATTCTGATTTGAGAGAAATTGAAGAAATGGATAAACACCCTAAAAAATGGAATATTATCTATCACCATAATAACATCCTTAAGATGTAACAAAACATAAAAAGGAGCTAGAGGAATGTAGAGCTTGCTGAGAGGAATCCATATAAACCAATGCTTCTCGATTCTGAAAATGGATGTAGGAGATCGATGAAATCCTTGGATAGACTTGGGAGGAGCCTCACACATTATGTAGAGGGAATAAACCACTAGAAAAGTTATAATTTAATGAGTAAATAGGTTTCAATTTCATTAGTGGTAATAATTTAATTTCATCGTGAAGACTGGGGTACATGGTTTGGATGCACGGTTTTTCCAAACCGTGTGCCAACCATGCAGCTCCCACAACATAAGACCCACACACCCCATTATTTCCCAACATGAAATAATCGATCATGTGCCAAACTTATTCCAAACAGAGAACATATACTACCAAAGTGTCACTAATCTTATCATGATGAGGATATGTGAAAAATCATTACTCTGTCGTTTTTCTGAATTAGGGGTCCAACGAGCATAGCATGGATTTTACTAGGTTTACATAGTATTCCATACAATATTTATGCCACATTTAGTTTCACCCTAATTCTTTCCAAAACAATGATTATGTTGATCGTATAGAGTGAATACTTGACTTTTTCTTAGGAGTCCCTTTTTAGTTTTTTAGCATGAAAAGTTTTGTGTGTATTTCTCTAAAATATTTGGGTCTTTAAATTTAGAAAATTATAGGATAGAGTTTAAGGAGGTACAAATTTGACCAATGGTTAGGTGTTATAGGGTCATCACATGTATGGAAATATATGGTGGATGAAACGAAAGAGCCTAATTTGGATACCCATGGTCAATAGTACTTCATCATCCTTCTGAGAAGGAGATGAAAATATTGTAAATATTGGATTGATTTTATCAAGTCATGAGTAATATTATGGGAAAATTATATTGATAGTGGTTCAAATCACAATAAGGTGTTAATTTCTTCTATAGTGATGTTACGGCTCATGAGGATATGAATTTCCATTTTGTAGAGTGACCCATTTTGTTGAGGACCATAGGTGAATATGAAGGATCCATATGCATACATGCATAGTCAAGAAAAGGGTCCCTTGAATCCGGTTATCTTTTCCACAGTCTATGAAAACTTTTTAGCATCCTAACGTACTCAATGAATGATGTATGATTTATATATTGAGTTTCTTAAGGGATGGTGGAATCACCCGAAACTATGGTCGGTCGAGGTAAGGATCAAGAGGTCCTTTGTTCAGGGATGATGGTGAATGATGGTGTTCACATTTTATATCCATGTAGTGGGGCTATATTTTCTTCCATGTAACTTAACATCATGTGGTAAGGATGTCTTCCATGAAGTCTATTCTCATGGGGTAAGGATGTTTTCCATGCAGATTATCACCATGTGATAAGGATGTTTTATGTGTATTTTAATGTCATGTGGTAAGGATGTGGGCTCCATGATGTGAAATTGGATTATTCTAGCTGGTCCTAGGAACATAATTATGTTATTATCTATGTATCCTATATTTATTATAATGAAACCACACATAGTTCTTTGGAAGGTTCCCTATATAGGTATGACATAAACGTTGAGAGGGGGAATGTTTTATTTTATTATTTTGATTAGACTCTAATTTTGAGATTCAAGAATCACTATGTATCCTGTAGGGATAAAAATCATGTTATTCATAGTTCATTAATGGGAAACTCTCTATCTAGTTATGACCCATACACAAAGGTGGGTATTATTTCTTTTGATTTTGGAAGTTTGGATTTATATTAGAGATCCATGCATCACAATGTATCTTGTGGGGACTAGAGTCAATCCACATGTAATCCTTGAATGGTGGAGTGGTAAGAGACTAACACCAACAATATTGGTCATGTAGGGGGACTTCCATCAGAATTTGTAGTTTTACATCTTACATGGGACATCCACCACACAATTTAACATCATGTGTCAAGTAATCAGGGTATTCCATTTATGTTCTTTCATTTAGGTCCATGATGAACCATTCATGGGCCTTAATACCGTATTTTTACAGTGGAACCCTCATAAAATTTCCTAAGCTAACATGTGCCATGTTCGATGTGATAAACAATAAATGGTAAGGGATTCTCCTAACATGTAGGGGATATTAAGGATAGGAAATGGGAATTTTATTCATGTGGTTTATATACCAGGATATAGGATTGATTCGCCTTATATATCTCACTGAAAATGTGAATTAAGTTAGTCGTATCTCTAGTGAACCCATGCAGTTTAATATCTTGCAGTAATGACATATGCCATGCAGTTTTAACATCTTCAATAAAGGATGTGGGTGAATTGATGTGATAGAGGAGGGATTTTCAACTGGAACCATGAATTGATGTATGGTAAACACTATGTATCATGTGATGGTAGGAGTCAAGAAACATGTAGTTCTTCTTTACTATGCAGTTTAATGTCGTGCAGTAAGGTAATTATGTAACCTAACATGAAAGAAGGTAAGAATGATGATTCATGGAGTTTTATGTCTTATGTTAAGGGAAAATTCCATTCAATTTAATGTTCTAAAATATGGACCAACTCGTAAAATATATCTTCATATGGTTTAGATGTAGCGTCTTGTGCACTTTAATGTCTTTCTATTAAGAATTGATTTACTGCGTAGTTTATTGTCTTACTACAAGGATAAATATTTATAGTTTAATATCATGTTTTCAAAATATAGTGGTGGGGATTATAATTTTGTGGATTCTCTTACTGATGAAAACTATGAAATATATTTCATTAGAAATATCTCACTGGTGGTGTGTGAAAAATTCTCCCCATTCATTATTCCTAATGAGTAAGCTCCATTGTGGTAGATCTTATGTATGATATAAGGACATTCTAATTTGGGTTCCAGATTCATAGGATTCTTCCCTCGTATCAATGGGGTTCTGAGAGCCAACACCATTTCTCCTTGGAAGAATGAATTGAGACAAACTTTTTTATTGAAGGACTATGAAATATAGTTCTGATGGATCATAGGTTTGTGTAATGTGTGAAACATGTTCACATCGAGCTGTTCCATTTTTTTCAGTCACTTATATAATTTCTCATCTTCTGAGAGTTTTCCACAAATAGTTATTCAGATCAAAGGTAGATCAACTTTTATAGGTTTCACTACCTCAGTCTCATACACTATTGAGTATGGAGTTTCTAGTTTGGAAGTACATGTGGTTGTATGGTAGGCCCATAAAGTATAGAGGAGTTTTTCTGGCCAGGATTTGTTATCCTTGTTCACCCTATTCATAAGTATATTCGACAGAGTATTATCAAAGACCTCTATCATTCCATTTTCTACTATATGATAGTGATATGAGTGTGTGTACTCGATATTGTTATCCTAATATTGTTTCCTCAATTTTGTAGAATAGACTTGGTTTTGTTGTAAGTCAATAATGTATGAGGGACCAAAAACATGGTGATGATATAGGATTTTATGAATTTGATGACATTCTTCATCCTGAATTCTTTGCGGGGTATTTCCAAAACCCCTTTGGTGAAAAATCCGGTAGTAGTAGAGATATAAATTAATTGTTTAGCCATGGATGGGGGATATGGACCTGTAACATCCATTCCCCAAACAGAAATTGGATAGAAATATTTAGCAGTACATAGAAATTCCAAGGGTTGGTGGATGAAGTTTACACATATCTGGAACACAAGAAATATCTTGGTGAATTAAACATAGTCCAATATCATTGTTTTCCAAAACTATATGTTCCTATTAATTTGGTGGGAGAGTATGGCTCTAGATTGATGGGATCTGCATGAGAATGTATGGACTTAACTCATGGTGATGAGAATCTCTCATTATGCTATGAAACTAAGGATAATTATATCAACTACATGCTAGTATATGGCCTTCTCCTCATTTAGACCATTATGCATGATAAAGATGATTGCACGACACTGAATATGCTCCCTTATTGATCTATATGTTAGAAGAGTCCCATTTTGTAGATAACTGATTATAGGATCCATCCTTTAAGGGATGGATGTCTCATCATGCTATATTGTGGTGAAAACAAGATTTATTTAATCCACATCACATATGATGATCGACAAGACCAATCTTCAATGTGTGATACTGAGGATTGCTTCCTCTTAATCTTGGTTATCCAAGACTGTGGCTGCATTAGCCAGTTCATCAGTATGAGCATTCTGTGCTCAAGGAACATGATGAAATGTATTCTCAAAAGGGAACTCTTCTTTCACCCACCTAACGTATACCATGATACAGGCCAGTTATTCCTTTTTGATGGAATATTCTCCAGTGACTTTATTCATCACTAATTTAAAATAACCTTTGATATCAATGTATGATATTTGCAATTGTAAGGTTAGTTCCAACCCAAAAATGTGGATCGGTATTCTACCTCATTATTTTTATAGCCATCATACAGTGAGAAGGATTTGGGAAAAATTCATTTGTCTGGAGAGACAAATACGATCTCTAAGGAAACCAGATTGAATCTCAGGGTTTTCACCCTTTCACTAAGAAGACATCAGTAGTCACCATCAAAATAAATCTACCATATCTGGGGATATTTATTAGCATATAATACCTCATCATCTAGAATATTTGTGTCCACTAATGTATTTTTCAGAGTAGGATGTGCTATGAGGAAATCGGCTAGGGATGGCCCTTTCATTGACAATTATGACAAGAACTAAATGTTGTATTATTCCAGAATTACCGGACATCAGGAAAAACACCCAGTCAATATGGGAAATCCAATTATGTACTTCATATGGTATATAATAGAGACCTAATTGACGTCATGGTTTTTCAATTAATTTCTACATTTTTTCACTGCAAAGATGAGTTCAAGGTAGTTTATATCGACATGAGAGGATCGGGTATCTGTACCTAGCATTGTTTGGATGTGGTAGTACATACTTTTCTCACTATCTGATTCATTCTTCTTTGCAAGGAGGTTGGATAGAGAGTGTTTCATGGACTGATATGATGAGTGGACTCCCTTACAATGAAGGAAACAAGACCGGTGGGTAAAATAGTTACTTCTCGATACATTCGAATGATTTTTTATAGTTATTCTTCCATTGATAGGATATTCCCTTATTCATTATCCTGGTGAAGGGGAGAGCATTTATAGGAAAGTTGGAAATGAAAATATAAATATAAGATATGCTCCCATGGATCCCCCTTAGTTCTTTGAGATTTATAATGGCCGACATCTCTAGAATTACACTAGTCTTATCTAGGTCGACTTCAATGCCATAATGACTTACCACAAAGCAATTAAACATACCTAATGTCACCCAAAAGGCACAATTAAGTGGATTCATCTTCTGAATGCACTGTTACAGTTTGGAGAAGGATTTTTTTGAGATCCATGTAGTGATCACTTTGCTATCCGGATTCGACCACCAGGTCATCAACATAACATTCAACTATTTTTTCCAAGAATGGATTAAAGATATGATGCCTTCATATTGATATGTGGTTCCAGTGTCCATTAATCCCTATGGAATGAGTTAATATAAAAATATCCCCTTCTTCACTCTAAAGGATGTATATTCATCATCATCAGGGGTCATCCTAATCTAGTTGTATCTTGAGTACCCATCTTTGATAACAAAGGCCTGGAAGCAAGAAATTTCATCGATAAAGAGATCTATAATCAGAAATAGAAATTCATCCTTGGGAAATTTTGATTAAGGTATTTAAAATAAATTAAGACCATAATCTTCCCATTAGTTTTCTTAATAGGGATGAAATTGGAGAGTTATCTTCAGTATTGAACATCTATAAAAAAATATGGGTTTGATCAACATGTCGAACATTGCCTCTATATTGGTGCCATGGTAAGGGTGAATTATTTTCACCACCTTCTTGAACCATTAATGTTTATCGATTATTTTGAGATAGTGTGTGACCACATTTGGATTCATTCTGGGCATTTCTTTATATTTCCATGAAAATGCATTGGTTTAGAAATGAAATATAAATCTCCTTCCCTTTGTGAGGAATGGTGGTGCTAATCAGAGTAGATATTTGGTATTTTTTTATCTTAAAATATTTATCTGCCTGAGCTCATCGATGGTGGTTGATACACCTTCCTAAAATGTAGGAGAGGTGTTTCAAAGTCCATCTTCATACTCTTATATCTCTGAGTCTGTGGAGACTTTTTCAAGAAAACATTTAAATATGGGAACTTCAATGTCACTATTGGGTTGATGAAATCCAAGGGAAGATACATTATCATCCCCTACTGCCTAAGTTGTTGTAGAGAGATGTCGTAACCAGTTTTATTTACACTTTAATAGGATATGGGAGGGGATAGGGCCTCTTGGGTTAATCCTATCACCTCGAATAGATTTATGGGGAGCCCAATGTCATTGTTGAGAATATTCCAAGGATTTATAGGGGCTATCCCCAATACATTAGGAGATGAATCTTGTATATCATGATTCACCATTGGTTTTTTGGCACAAATTTTTTAGAAATATTCTTCAGCCTATGTGGCTCCACAAGTATCGAAGGTTGAATTATCACAATGAAATATTCCGACCATTCTGCTGACGGGGTATTTCAGACACTGATGGAATGTTCAAGGTAGTGCCATATGTATATGGAGTTGGGACTTCCAAGAAGGTAATTATATATAGTTTATTTTTATATAACCATAAACAAAACACAATAATTTATATTCACAAACTGAGATTTGATATTAATCTTCCTGATAGGTCTTTGCTCAAATTTATCATAACCTTGAATGGACATCTTTCTAGTAGACAAGTCCGCATTGAAATTTCCCAAACTTCATAGGGATAAAACTGGGTTGATATTGATCCCAGAACCACTATTAATTAGATCCCATTGGATATTTAAAATATCGAGTCCACCTGAAATATATAGTGGCATGATGTTCCCTTGAAGGAACTCTTCTTGATCCTGATCAGTGAACGAGATAAAGACATGGCATTCGGATAACATGGTCTCCAATCGATAAACCTCTGATGTAGTGACTTATATCACAAATCCATGTAAACTCCATAGGGATTCAACAAGTGCCTCCTTAAAGTCATTTCAAAAATGAAAAACGTCATGAATTGAGAGTTTTGTGGGGAAAACTGCCAGATGTTTCAAAATGTTGTACTATTTTATAGGAGGTCATCACTTCTCTCTATGGGGTTACTCATAGAAATGTGTCTCGAGAGACTATTTATGTTAGGTGAATGGTCCTGGTCATTTTTCATAGTCAAGGGAACATCTTCTTCTAGAGGCATGGTTCATTCCTGCCTTCCCCTTCTCCAATCCTAAACAAATAATCAAGCCCCCAATGAGCATTCATGTCATACAATTGGGTGTGGGTGGCCTATGGAGGTCTATAGGGAAACTCTGTACCTCTATTGGGACTTATGGAACACATTCCCAAAGTATATACTGTGTATAAGTGTTCTACATGGGGATATGACTAGAATATTGGGTCCCACCATGTCAGCATTGTTCCCAGTATCCTCAGTTCTGGTGCATGTGGATTCCCATTCCCTGGTAATATAAGGGAAACTCATATTCAGGGGTATATAATCATCGTATAAGGGGTGTACCATGTGTATCACATTTACAACCAGATATGAGCTCTTAATCCAATAAGGATTTAGTATTTTGGTGCGGTTCCCATGGTGTATATGTTGTAGGGAAGAAATCTACGAGAGTTAGAGCATGCGTTGGAGTAGAATACGACGCCTTCCTTCTATATGTTCTTGTTTCTAGTTGTCACACCCACCATTTAGAGGCATATTTTATGATTCCTTCATGGGCTATAGATCTATCATGGGTCTGTGGAGTTGTGCTCTTAAGGTGGCGTGAGCTCAGTCAACTATTTTTTGAGTCCTCCATTTTTTCAACTTCTGCACATTGGTGGTGAGAACATTTTTCCAATCACCTTCTTCTCATGGAATGGAAATTATTATGAAATCCACCTACTCTGAGGAGTTTTTTAACACCACATTTCGGGATTTTACCATGCCTTTAAGGAAATCATTGAAGATGAAAAGAACTGAATAGTATGACCCATCCATATATAGAATGGGAAGTAGATAGGGCAGTCAGTGAGATTGAACTCATCAGGATCCATGGGATGTGGTAGAATGAGTAGGTTAATGACCATGTATTCAAATAAATATCTCATAGCATGATCATTTTTGAAGGATTATTCATTGTTCATCAACTCTTCAAATCTGAAGCAACCCTGGTTTCTCTATGGTTCGGGCCGAGGGTGATTTTGTGGTTGTCGCCGCTCAACTGGGGGTTCTGGGTGGTTTGCGACTAGCTTAAGTTCATGGATGAATATTTCTATGGGCATGAGAGTGAAAACAGTGAATTCTAATTTTCCAGTAATTTCCCCTATATAGTGTGTGTGAGTCGAGTTTTGGATTGGGTTTGATGATTGGCCTCCTCAAGTCGTTACACCATTTTAGCAAACTCACAGAACCCACCTGGATACATCATTTGGAAAATAGGTGTCTGTAACTCATCCCAGTGATTTTCAACACAGAGTTCCAGTAGTTTCTCTTACGATAGAGAGATTCTAAGTGAATAAGTTAAACCTTTCCACTATGATACAGAGTCAGAAAACACTCATTTTCAAGTTGTTTTCAGTTCTTCTGGATAACGATCATCATTTTACTCAGTATGGATCTAAATTGATACATGAATTTCTAAAAAAGGTCTTCCTATCCTACAGTGGAACCTGCTGGTGGGTTTTGTACTGTAAAAAAATCCGGCCTAGTCGGAGTATGTACAGAATACCTCAGATTTATTTTTTCCTTTGGTTGATCTTGAGGGAACATCATCATCCCACATCAGGATACAAAGTGTGTGAGATTATTTTTATGTTCTATACACCATCAAAATTGGAGAAGGGAGGATTGTAAAAATCGGGCAGATGAAAAGTATCATCCACCCATTCGAGATATTGGTTTCTCTTAGGATGCATAGGTCTGCTTCACCCTTCCATGATTCTATTCAAGTAGCTATGGAATTGATGATGTTGAGAATATCTCGGGGGATCATCATTCTAACTCACCTCTCCTCTATAGGAAATGGGTGAGGGTGGATGAGTTTTTCCCTACTTTCACCTCCCAATGATTCATGGTTCATCTAGAGAATAAGTAATTACCTTTGATTGGGACAAGTTGTTTCCTCAATGGATGGATTTCATGATCATTTTTGAATTCCTCATTTATGTATATATGCTTCTGAGAAATGGATCCATTATGATGTAGAGATAACACTATTATTTGTGGATCAACAATAGGAGGGAGAATATTCATCACTTCTTAAAGATAATACCCCATAGGAATACTTCCTCTGACTAGCTTCTCATTTATTAATATGAGAGTTTGTGTCTAACACTGATATTTTGAATAATGTGTCTCCATGGATGGAACATAAATTCATTCTAGATGGTGATCAAGATGTAGTCTAATGATTAATTTTTTTATTGGTTGTTTTCTAAAGGATTGGAGGAATCTCATTATTTGGGGAAGCCATATTTTAGACCCTTATAAGGTTTCAAGTAACTAAAGCCTTAGTTGGTGCATTAAAATATTCCCCCTCTAAGAGTAAATTTTCTATGTTACAACCATGTTCATTTAAAAATTGAAAAACTTCTATTATGTTAACAATGATTACATTCACAGAGTCATATTGAATAATAGTTATTGATCCATTACATTCAACTCAATAGGATGATTTCTCATAGGATTCATTAGGGTCATGAACCATTGGACATATTTGGATGTAATTTCTTGCAACCTCAGTGGAGTTTGATTTACTTTAACATATACTCCTCCCATAATGGTATATGAATAGTTAACTTGAAAAATGTTCTAGTCATGATTGCTGAATAGGACCCAACCAACAATGGTTTCTGTTGCCGTGAAAGGAATAGGTAGGATGTCGACAGTTGATTTTTTCCTCCCAATGTGGAGAAGTATAATTCTATCTTTGATGATGATGATGATGAAAATATCCCAATTGTTATGGGGTAGTGGTTATTTGGGGCTGCAATTGGTATTGATTGGTCATGTTGTCGAGGATCCAATTACTCCAATCAAGGATTTGATGATTCCCAAGATGGAAATTAAGATATTAGTTTTCCCATCCTAGTTCGGTGCTATTGATCATGAATAACTATTGATTTTTATAGGACCCTATAAGGGGATGATGGACCTAATGATGGTGATTGAGATATAAATACCCCTAACCCAGTGTGGTTGGTTTTGATTTTAGTTGTTGTCTGTGTTTCATGAATCCTATTGGGAATTTTTGATCCGAGAGGTGGAAGTGATGGTAGATATTTCTCTAAAATAGTGAGTTGGGTTCACTATTATACTACTTATAAGGAAGAAGTTACTAAAACCTATTTGATGTGCAATAGATGTGCTCTCATGGGATATGGGACTGATGGTAGCTCACTAAGAGACTCTTTCTTTATGGGATGTTGTCCAGTTGATCACAACCTCAGAATCTGTGTTTGAAATGAAATCCTATTTCTTTGAGGGGCCTAGTTCAAATTCAGGTTAGCTATCCTCTCCCTCCCTTCACGATATCTATGCCGATTTGAAGTGGGGGATCTCCATTGTGGTGAAAAACTAGCCCGAGTATTATCTGGTCCCAAAATTTCACCAGAGGATATGACATTACATGAATCCATATCTGATGGGTTCGTTGTTCTCGGGGTAAAAAAAGGGTAACTCTTGATACTCTCTCCATCCTTGATCATGGATTCATTAAGTGGCTTCATAGATCTTCTGATTAATATTTGGGATGTAATGGAAGAAATCATGTTGCAGATTTGTGATGTGATTTTCCAGTTTTGTATCTCAGGTCATAGAGATTACAACCCGGTCTAGCTAATAGTAGAGTATCTTAATGGTCTGAAGGTGACACTCATATTTGGTATAAGGGAGGTTTATAAACTTCTATTAGTGATGAGTAACACACATATTCTATTGTAGATAAGTGATGCACTACTTTTCTTGCTCATCTGGGATCTCACAGTCAGAAGTAGAGAGGGGCCAAAGTATGATGGTGACGTTTTTTATGGATAACTCGCTCTATATTACAAGTTCAACCTTTTCTTCATCATACATACAAAATTACATCTGGAAATATTATGGAAGATTCTTCTAATGTTCACCTACTAACTGGAGTGATGTGCTGCTAGAAGTTCATGGGTAACTATTTTTGGTTACCCTCAATGTTTCAAGAGCCTCTCTTTATGAAGGCATCGAAGATGTCTGATCTTTGACCACCACTCTTTACAAATGTGTATTTTAATGGGGAGGAATTCTTTTTCAATGGTATATATCACCGTGGGGAGGTTTACCACAGTGGATGTTTGGAGTAAAGTCCATGTGATCTATCTCCACACTACCACAAGGTGAATTATCATGGTAATGATCATCATCTTCTATGGTGGAAGAGGTGACAGACCATTGTGGTGTTGAAAAATGTGTCACGAATGACCTTAATGACATTATCATTAATATGATTAGGGATATGGGCCATGTTCTATATTGTGATCATAATATACCGACCTACCTTTTGGAATTGTGTGGGGGATATCTACATATTTTTTTATGGTTTCCAGAATATGCTTATAACCATCTGGTGTTATGGGAATATGAGACCACTTCTAAGAAGATACAAGAATATACAGATGAGCTATCCCATTATTGATAGGATTATGAGCTTATCCTTAGGCATGTTCCATTCTCACATGGTGATCCACATTCAGGATGGGAGTATGAGCCTCATAACGATACATTGGAATTTGTTTACAGTTTTTCCTAGAAGAAGTATGAGCTTTCCGTGAGGCATGTTCCACTCTCACATGGTGATCCATAGTTAGCTTTTCAATATGAGGCTAGTCTGGATAATAATTCCCTAATTTAGTTTTCCAATAGAGATTCATAAGGATATAACTGATATGATCATCCTCTTATATTTCCATTGAATGATGCTAGTGTATTCATTCATCAGCAGAAGTAGGAATATGCGCTTGGATTTAGGGACGTGCGAGAATATGCTAGGTAGATTCACTAGAATAAATATGACCCTGCAATGAGGATTGTTCCATTCTCACTTGGTTATCCTCAAACAAAATGAAGATATATGCTCAATCCTAGGACAATGGAGTAGGACGATGGACTTCATTGAATGGAATATAATGCTTTCTTGAGGCGTGTTCCCCGATCACTTGTTGATCCCCAGCTAGAATGGGAGTTTCAGCCTGATCATGGGCCTTTGGAAAATGTTGTTAGACATATTTTATAGGAATGTTCCCATGTCTTGTAGAATATTCCTCTCTTAGCTAGTCATCCCTAGTTTGAATGACAATTTTCGCCCACTCCAATGCCTTTTCCTTTATCAAAATATACTGATAATCCTCCTAGACATGTGAAAGAATGTGTTCTTGATCCAGTGCAACAAATTGTTCATGGTGATTATAGTGTTCATATATCTTGGCTGTAGGGATAAGAATATTCCCTTGTACCTTTATATGTATGAACAGTAAAATATGTTGACAGATATTTTTAGCTATTTCTAAAATTTATTGTCCTTTTAGAAATGTGTTTGTGGGTATATAAGACTTCATATTTTCCATCTCCACTATGTAATGGAAGACAAATTATATTGAATAGAGGATATTCATCCTCTTTATGTGATTCTTGTTTCCCTATAATAAATTGATGGAATATATGCATGGGGGTAGGGATATGCACTTATCCAATGCATGTTGTGGGGATATGCCCACAAACTTGTTCCTAGTGAATAGAGATATCAACCTGCGTAGTGGATACTGTTGGAATATTCTGGAAGGCATCATGAGTGGGAGTGGTGATATGGGCCAACACCAAGATATCTATAGCCATCCTCTCTATATGATCCTTCCTTGATTCCCATGAATTGGCATCATAGGAGGTAGTGTGTTAGGTGCTACCCTTAGTAGGAAACTGGTGGGTATCGATGGGATGATTATGGAAATAAAGGTTGACAGATTCCCTCCTTAGAGGAACTTGAACCAGTTGATAGGATTATTTTTCTTCGTGGTACCCCTTGATTAGGTAATTAAAATGGTACTTTTCACACATGGTGTATATTCTCTCAAAGAGTTTGGCCGTGGAAACCAAGTCCACCAGAATATATATAGATTTCCCTAGGCGATGAAAACATGATGCTTTGAATTCATGGAGAAATATGTTGGTAGCTTCAATGGTTGGGATTGTACTATGTGAATAGTAATCCCATAAAGTCTTGTTTTTTACCTGGTGATGGATTCGTCGAGCAGGTGAGATATTTTTGCGACCTACAGGGGTTTCTATTGTAGGAAATTTACTAAAGTGATTACAGGATGAAGAATACATTTCCTCATGTTGGGATTGTATTTATGAGAGTAGTATCTACAGTCACACTGACAACAAGGAACAAGGTTACCATTTAGTGAAATAAGATAGGCATTATTTACTTAATAAAATAAGCATGTTAAAAATAATTTTCCAACTATTCCCAATCTGGACATACTGATTGCTTGGAATTGTCAAAGCAAGGATGGAATTATTTTATGAGAACCCTCGTTAGAGAGGATTAGTTGTACGATCATGTTGTTTGTACTACATTTTTGTGTAGTAATTCATAACAAAGTTTCAAAACACATTATTATCCAATTGATTTTATTAGAGTGTTTCACTTTGGGTTCACCATTTTTGTTTCGATGGGGAATAGGTGACTTTGGTTCACGATTAGTCCAGCCTAATGATTGATTTTTGTGGTTCATTTCATATCCAATTAATAACACTGGGTAACTATTTTCATTCTAAATAGAAGTTCCTACAACTAAAACTAGATACATACCTACTTTACATATGCAAGATTTCAATTGGGGTTTCAGACATAGTGATTCTTGGGGACACATTGGTAGATAGGATGGGAGGTCAAGCTCATCACACACATTTGAGAGGAATTTTTTCCGACTTCAGAACTCTCTTATAGATTTAAGATATGTTTGAGAATCTCTTCTTAAACTTAATACAGGATCATTTACCCTGACCGAAATAATATAGGTTAAATCTCTTTTTTCCAAAAAATAAAGGGGGGAGGTCATAATATAATCCATCTATATGTATCCATGTTTCTTCATCAATTTTATCAAAATGAATAGATGATTTATATTTTGAAGTCATAGAACTAAATACATTGGTTTTTTCTTCTATGCATGGAGGAGGTTGATATTCCAAGGAGGGGATTGATCCATTATGAGGTATACTATTTATCATGATTATTGGTGGAATAAAACCCACATAGTTAATAAAACCCCATTCACTTTAATTTCTTGTAGAGAGAACATATGTGTGCAAACATGGGAACAATATATTTGGGCTCGAGCGTCGATGAGACGTCATATGTAAAATATTTATAGCAAGAATCAGAGTTACCATAGTTCGATCACACCCTTAGGATTAGTACCATGTTAGATGACATAATATGTGGGAGTTTGATATAAAGACACTCATCAGGGATTACATGTTAGGATTTCCCTGGTCACTGGACATTTATGATTCTAATGTGGTGTTTACTGAAATTCCCTAAGCCCACGTGAGCTATGCTCGGTTTGAGAAACAAGGGATAATAAGTGATCAACATCATTACATATGTATGTGGGGACTATGTACTCAAAAATCACTTGGAAAGTTTTAATATCAAGATTGAGCCTTGGAAAGGTGTCCAATGTTTTTTTATTACAGAAAGAATAAGTGTAATTGTAGTTCATTTGTTTCTCAATCAATTGGGGAGTGAGGAATTTAATATCCAATGAGAATGCTTGGGTTCTTGATGTTTGAAATGTAAGAGACATAGAGGGGTTTACATTGAGGTGTATTCCAATTTGAATTTAAGATCAGACCATAATATGGTGTCCCACATATCCTAGTTATGGTAGAAATTATAGTCATCATACTTCAATTGGGTCATGTCTTACAAACATACATTTTACATGAACTGGTAGAGTATTATAACGCAAATGTTATGATCATTGAAAATCCCCATGCCCACCTAAGCTATGCTCAGTGTGGGAAACAAGGGTTACAAATAATTATTATTATTTATTATGTGTGAGAGACTTAGTTTTCAGGATATCCCTTTGGTGGTTTGGTATTGGGCTCAGGCATTAGAGAGGCATCCTTTGTATCCTGGTTATTATAGGAATCCAATTCAACATAGTTCACTTGATCAGTATTTACACACTAATGTTTCCCTTATAATATAGGAATACACACTGATCATGAAAAATGTTATAAATTCCTAGCATGCCCTTATGATCTATCTGACTTAGCTACCTGACATTCATAGACTCTCTATGCATCATGCCTTTATTTCCTACCTGACATGTCAGATGATGTCTTCCTGGCATGTTCTAGAGAAATATCATGATCCAATCAAATTTTCAAATGGATGACAAGCATCTTGGATGAAATTCTTTAGAGTCGTTGCAAGATCAAGGCTAACCAGTAAGGTGGAAATCACAAGACTTGATGGGTCGACTCAAAAAGCCATATCCTTCCCTGGATAACTTGTCTAGAGGGTGCCGCGTGATCTATCAGACATCCCCTAGTGTCATCACGAGATATTTATGACATGTATTAGAGGGTCTTTCATGTCCTAGATGACATTTCTATTGAGCATCACGAGACCAGTTTGTTGAGATCAGTGGGCATCGTGAGAGCCAGTTTCCATTCCTTGGTGCCACCAAGAGACTCAATTGACAGTCATTGGTGTGTACATATGAGTTGGGTGACATATATGAATAAAACAGTGAGTTCTGAATGATGATCCCAGAGGGATTCATTGGACTCGGTTGGTGTTCCCATGGGGTGTGATGAGACTTGTTTGACAGATAAAATGGACTTTGTGTGATCCAAATAGTATACCAAAGGAATGTTTCATGATTTGGGTGACATGTCTTGGTTTTGTCTCGTGTCATGGATGGTTCATGCAAGGGAATTGAGGATAAACATACATGTCCTAGGAACAATTATCCCATTTTATTAGTCTTTTTCCCAGCCTTTATGTGGTGAATTCCTTGTATTTTCCCAATTTTAGATTTTTTAATCATCGTGTGATCTAGTAGATGTGTGGGATGTTTAGATAGAGGTGTTTAGTGTTATCTATAATAACCACGCAATGTGTTTATGCATTACACATTATGGTGTCGGTTTTTCCACCAAATGTTACCTCACTAAGGACCTTCCATCCTTGATATAAATAGCTCCGAGAATTATGCTCTACTTATAGTGTGAATCTCTCATATTTCATCGCTCCGCCGAGAGTTATGGTGCCTTTTTTATGACAGGGTGGGGGATTTTTAGGCCTTGACTGTAATGAGCCAATGTTTTAGTAATGGAATTACATTATTATAATTGTATATTATTGTTTAATAACATAATATTACTTATAGAAAACAATATAAACCTTATAAATGAAGAATTAGTGAAATAAAAGGTATCTCTTGATGTTAAGGAACATATACTGATGAAAATGTTACTAGAAATTGGGAAAAGTAATGTGACCCATATGAATAGTAAACAAACCAATGTAATAGTAAACACTCCAATGAAATTATAAATAAAATTTATCCCTATTATAAGTGACAATATGATATAATTATTTTATAGTATAAATAAGTAAATAATTTAAAAATTATTAATAAGGTGTTGGTATTTTTGTAAGTCGTGTAATTTTAATTACTATTTTATGATTAATTTAAAAAATTAAATGAAAATATTTTTTCAAAAAATTTATTCATAAAATAATATTTATATTTCTTATTATTGTAATATTATTTTATGAGACCTTAAGTAACTTTTCAATGTATTATAAAAGGAGTTTTAATTTTAAATTTTTTATTTTTCATGTAAATTATTATTTTAATTAAAAAAAATTTCCCATATTTTGAATATTAAATTTGAAAAATTGAATTAATATTTTGATTATACACATATAAAAATGGTTAGGGTGAATTTTTTGGAATTTGTCTGAAATACATGAATTTTTATGAATACTGAAAAACAATAATTTACAAAATAAGTTAAATACATGAATTATTGAGTCATGGGTGATATTATGATAATGTAAGAACACATGATTAGAACTCACATTCTCTCTTCAATTTTTTCCCCACAATAATAAATAATATTCATAGTCTTGAGAAAAATATTAAATTAATGATTAAAATAATGGGATACCCCTCCTCTCCTCCACTGTAAATACCACCCATCTTTACCTATTCTCTTTACTATTCTAAAGCCTTGTGCCTAATCGAAATTCTAATAAAATATCTCCCTATACCCCTATCCAGCATACATAATCCCTTGGTCTCTTAAAAATCATAAAAACACTCCCATAAAGAGGCTCTCAAGGAAGATATATTCAAGAGGTAAATTCCTATTTTTATTTCCTTTATTATATTTTGTGTTCCTTTATTTATTTTTATTTCCTCACCTACAGTCATCCAAATGTTATGATAACTATAGTACCTTACATGTACTATAATTTTGTTATTATAATGTAATAATTTTTCATCATCTCTCATTTCCACTCCTTTTATTCTATAAATGAAGACACCATCTGAGATGTTTTAATTTATCACATTCAAGGACGACAGTTTTTCAATTTCATTTACTATCTTAAAGTCTGGTAATGAAACCATTTTTATGGTTTAACCTGAATATAATTAATGTATTGTTTATTAATTAAGGTTTTGGAATCATTTGTAATCATCGTATTAATTTATAAATAAAAATGTGATGGTTCTGATATAAAACAACCAATTAACCGAAACAGTTATCATTAATGTTTTATATAGTGATTCATCCTCATTCTAAATAACCAAACGAAAATTATATTCATTTAATATTATATATGATAAATAATAACATAAAAATTCAATAATGAAAATTCATTATCATCTTACATGTTTATCCATACATAAAAATAATTAAACAGATCCAGAAAACCAAGGAAACAAACCCACCCAAACAACGAAATTGAACCTATTAACCCATTACAGAGGTCCATGAAAGAACATAATAATGTTGTACTAAATAAATTACATGTATAATAGTTTATGTAAATATTAATTAATGAATTTAATTCTATTATTCAGGTCATTAAGATCAAGTTAATAACCCTATCAGACTTAAGGTAAGGGATCCTCTCTTTATGACTTTTATTCAAGAATCTCTTCTATGTTATGACCATTTATTTATAATTATTAATTATGGGGTATGTATTATAACCTACCCCAAAATTACCTCATTATAAAAAAATGATGTTAGACCCCTTTATCTCTCATTAATCCCTCCTATGTACAACTGTTACCACTTTGAAATTTAAAAAAGGATTCCAACTGAACACCCATTATACCTTCTGGTCGATGTATCATTGCTTTTACCCAAATGAAGTTATATTTTGTTTTATTGTACATCTTAAAAAAATTTTGTATGCTTAAAAATCATGTATAAAGATCCAATCATCCTTATCTTTTTGGCATATACATGTTTTTAAGCGGTTCCCTTCACAATTAATTTCAATAAGAAAGCCCATTGTAAGGGATCTTTTCGAATTATTAACCATTTTGATGTGTTCTTCATATTCTATTTTAAGAAACCATTGAATTAATAAAAAAATATTTGTTTATGAAAACCTTCTTGGTTCAATTCTGGTATTATATAAAAATTTATTCCCTTTTCCATTTTAATTAATCTTCGATTTTTTTCTTAAATTGCACTAAAACGTTTTAACTCTAATGGTTCTTAAATTCTATTGTTACAAAATATCACTTCAACTTGACATCATTATTAATGATATATGCCTATTTTACCTTATTATTTTCATTTTATGATCTAATTTCTTTTCTTCATGAACACTTTTATGATACACCCTTTGGTTAGTCTTTATGACATGATTATGATTCTCATTTCATTTCATGGGTAACCCTTATGTTTATGTATGATTAATATTGTATGATTATTTATGTTGAAAAAATAATAATTAACATGTTAGGATGGGTGTTCCAAAATAGTTCTCTGATTCATTGGGTAATTTTTAGTCTCATGGGATGTCATATGAAATAGTCATGATGGTTAGACTTCACTCATGCTACCATGTGCAAGAGTCTTGGTGGTTAAACATCACATGTGATCATCTATGTGAAATGAGCCATGAATTGTGATAAATTCATGTTTTATATTACTAAAACATTAATAAGAATCCATTTTTATATGACTCCATATTTTTTATGTTGTGCTTCTATTGTTCCATGACATTTTATATCATTTTCAATGCCTAACCCATGTGCTAAAGCTTTATTCTTGTGTTTATTCCTTAAATGGGATTTTTATCTCAACCCTTTGTTCATGTTATCCCCAGGCTATCATATTTCAATGTATGAGCACAATGGATGTTATGAGATCAATATAAAGAATAAAAAAATTAATTGTTTTACTTAGTCCTATGTTTTCAGTTTTAAGTACCTAGTCTTCCAAGACACTAGATTTTACAATCCTTGGATTCTATTTTGATGTATGATTATGCTCAAAATCATGTATTGTTATGTGTAAAAGGATATGGTCTCTATATATTATATCATAGGATGGTATAACTATTTTTATAGATTTTGAATAGAGGAATTTAGTATGAACATTAGGGATGAGACTGAGTATAAGAAAACATGCATAAATTTTGGTAATAATAGAGTAAGTGGTTTATCAAAAAAAATATCCATGTCTAGATATGAACAATTGGATATCGATCTAGCATAGATGTACCTTGGGGTAAAATCCCAAAAACACCTCTTTGATTTTGAATCGAATGTGAACAGGTGCATGACAATGGACCTTTATTCACTCCTAGTTTGACACTCCTAGGGGATATGATTTGCTAAATTCATATGGTCATTATGAATGATTATTATGTTAAAGAAAGAGAACATAAGAATATATAATATGACAAAGATCAGGGAAAACCAAGATTGAAACCTATGGAATCACATGTTAGGATATACTTTTCCTTTAAGAGTCTATACTTTTATGTTTAAAGTTTCCTTTTATGCTTATTAGCTATGTATTAAGACCAATAATTGTAAAAAACATTCTTACATAATGGAAGGCAATAAAAGAACATGTGCCAAAAATCAATCTGATAGAAAATGTGACATTTTCCCAAATGATATTCCTGATATGTTCGGAATAGGTTCTCAAAACATTATCACAATACTTTCTCAGATAATCAAGTTAAGAATAATAACTTGAATCATGTGGAACACCCTACACTTCCATGTAAAGATAAATTTGTAATATATTCATTCATCTGGAAATGGCCTCAATGTTTAGTTGATATTATGATCTCATCCTCACAGAAAAGTTGATTAACTCAATTTAAAATATATTATATGTCCTCCTGTTCCTCGAAGAATAGAAAGTTGTGTTGGTGGTTTATAATTTTTATGGGGAAGTTGATTAGTTTTGTACATTGGTCAATAATATGATATCCTAGTAAGAAATTTATTCAATGAATTAGAAGAAATTCAAGAAAATATTTTTCAATAAATATCTTCCCCAAACCCTCCATCTCATGATTGAAAGATACTTCCTTGGACTTAAGTAGAAGTAAGATGATTCCATCAAGGTGTATGAAGAAAACATTACAAGGCTTGGAAGGTAAGCCTCTAGCTTTTTCATGAACACTAAGAGCAAGGTGGAATACTTATTTAGCAGAGTAAATATGAGACAATGAAAATCCTTGCTGATTCGAGACTTCGACAGTTATGATGAGATTGTTTGTTATAACCTCATGGTTGAAATGGAGATCATATAATCTCTATGGTATAGTGGGCCTAGTGAAAAAAAAAAGAGTAAAATAGAATATAATTTGGTTTGATCTAGAAATAAATACCCTAATGGAAACAAGGCAGAACATTTCACATGTTAAAACATTGGGAAGAAGCATCGAGGGAACATTCTAAAGTGAACCTGGAGTCCCTTCAAATTTGGAAGAATGGGACATCTGGCTAAAAAATACTGAGGAGACATGAATAAACCCACTAATATGGAGGAATAATGGAATCTCCAGATCAATCCTCATCTATTAGTACAGTGTTACAACTCTAAGGAATATAGACATTATGTAAACAATTACCATAATCCATGGGTTGTCATAGGCAATCAAAAACAACTTCCAAGGAAAAAATAAAGGTCTTATAAAACAACTACAACTGAGGTGGAGCCTTAAAATGATGTTGTGATAGGTATTCAAGTGATTCATTCAATAATAGACAATGTACTATTTTATTATGTTTCTATGCATTCTTTCACATCCGGAATGTTTATTAGAACTATTCATATGCCCCCTCAAAATATATAGGGTATTCTATCTGTGACTATAAATAATGGGATAATTATTGAATCCAAACATTATAACTCCTTCCTAGTTAATTTTTGTGGACTGAACCTCCCATAAAATCTTGTCATACTCCCTTTGGTAGATTTTTATGTTATTTTTGGCATGAATTGTCTATCTTTACAAAAAACCCAAATCGACGTTCCAGAAAAGGAGATCACTCTTAACATCCTGGAGAATATTCCAATATTGTACAAGTGTAAGCAGGAAGATGAATCTACATCAGCATCATTGTATCATGTTTTGATGTTGTTACCTTATGGGAAAGAATATCTTGATCAAATGATTAAGAAAATTAAATGAATAATTCTTGAAGACATTCCCATCCTGAGGGATAACACAGATGTATTCCAGGAATAGTTTATTGGTCTTCTTCCTAATTGAGAGGTTTAGTTCTCAATTGAACATATTCCCGGATCACTTCATATATCTAAGAAACCTTATAGAATGACCACCATAGAGATGGAAGTTCAAATGAAGCATTTTTTGGAGAATCTGTAGAAGGTTTTTATATGCCCTCATTATTAAACATGGGGTGTCCTAGTCATCTTCGTCAAGAAGAAGGATAGGTCAATGAATGTCTTCATTTATTATCAGGAGTTCAAAAATATCAAAATAACAAAAAATTATCCATTTCCACAGATAGATTAGTTGTTTGACCATCTTTTTGGGGTCAATAATTTCTCAAGGGTGGAACTTCAGTCTGGATATCACCAATTAAATGTTATGACACTAGTAGAGAAATCGTCTTTAACGTCGGTTTTTTACTATTTTGGATGTCGGTTTTTAAACGACGTCGAAGTCGCCGACGTAAAAAATATGACTTATTACATCAGTTTTTGTAAACCGATGCGAAAAATGAATTACATTTGTTTTTTGGAATCGGTTTTGTAAACAACCAATGCCAAAAAAACTAATTCATATAATATTTGGCATCAGTTTTCATAAAAACCAACTCCAAAAATTAAAAAAAAATATTTTTGGTGTCGGTTATTTAAAAAAACCGACACCATAAATGAAAAAAAATATTTTTGGCGTCGGTTTTTGAAAAAACCGATGCAAAAAAGTAATTTTTTTTTCTATGTAATAGATCATTTCCTAATATTTGATTTGACAGGTTGTGGACCAAAAACATAGTTACGGATCAAAAGTAATCGCTGTCAGAAGTTGAACCTATCAAAGTTTCTATTGATACAACTCGTTTCAAAGAAAACATGATAAACATAAATTAAAATCATATACACCAAATGAAATAAAATAAGCATAATAATTTATACATATTTCAATGGTTTTAGGGGATTCTATTGAAATGATATGTTTTTTATCAACATATAACTTATATTTATAAATGATCACGAATCATCATTATAAAAAAGCCAATCGAGTTGTTTAGAAATGAATGATAATAAGAATAAAGAAAACGAATGAATAAAATATATACCATGTTCAAATTTATAATTGAAGTCACATTGAAAACATGATTGAATCGAAGATGTTGAAAATGATGAATGAAGGAGAAACTGGATATATATATATATCAAATGAAAATATTTTGAATTGCGTTGTATGGAAATGTAGGTGTGATTTTAAAAATTTAAACGCGCGTTGTGAAAAAATTGAAATTATGATCCCGTGTTACTCTTTGGCGTCGGTTTTGTTTGAAACCAACGCAAAAGTGGATTTAAATTGTTCTTTTAGGGTCAGTTTTTTAGAATACCAATGCCTGAAATGCCGATCGATATCCTTTTTTGCACCAATTTTTAGAAAAACCGGTGCTAAAAATTAAAAAAAAATATCTTTGGCGTCGGTTTTTTAACCAACCGGCACTAAATTTTTTTTAAAAAATACTTTTGAAATTGGTTTTTTTAAAAACCGACGCAAAAAACTAAAAAAATATTTTAGGCATCGGTTTTTATGAAAACTGACACCAAAAAATTAAAAAAAAATTTATAGTGTTTTAGATAATTCCTTAATCTTTGACTTGACTATTCCTGGAGCTAAAATGGAGTTAAATATTAAAAGTTATGTCCTTTGAAAGTTGAACTTCTTTAAGACTTCTCTTAGAGAAGGTCAACTTCCGACATCCATAAATTTTAATCCGTAACTCCATTTTTGCTCCACGACCAGTAAAATCGAAGCTTAGTGAATTATCTATATCATTATATATATTTTTAAAAATTTTATGGCATCTTTTTTTTATAAAAACCGACACCAAAATATATATTTTTTTTAGTTTTTTGCGTCGGTTTTTTAAGAACCGACACCAAAACAATTTTTTTCTTTTTTGCGTCGATTTCTAAAAAAACCGACACAAAAAATTCACCACAAAGGTTATTTACGTCGGTTTATAAGAAACCAACGTAAAACTGGCGATGTTAAAATTCATTTTTCTACTAGTGTGAAGGAATGTATCTCCAAGACTACCTTTTGAACTATGTACGGACACTATAAGTCCATGGTGATGACCTTCAGACTCACTAATGCTCCTGTAATTTTCATTGAACTAATGAATAGTATATTTAGATATTAACTTGAAACAATTGTGGTAGTATTTATCAATGATATTCTGATATAATCCATGAGCAAGGAGGAACTTGAAGAGCATTTAAATATTGTACTGAAAACATTCTGAAGGGAGAAGATGCCTGGAAAGTACCGTAAATGTGAGTTCTGGGTGGAATAAGTATCACTCTTGGGGAATGTTATCACCAGAAAAGGGATGTCTGTGGACCCTTCCAAGGCAATGTAAATCAAATGGTGACCCAGGACAATATCATTAATGGAGATCCAGAGCTTCCTTGGTCTAGCTAGGTATTATCGATGATTTTTGAAGAAACATTCACAATTTGAAAACCCAATGACCAAGATAACATGGAAGGGGTGAAATTTTTTTAGAGTCAAGAATGAGAGGAAAGATTTAAGGATATAAAAAATAGGCTTATCACTAGGACAATACTAACACTTCCGACAAGTGGAGAACTTTGTCTGGTGTACGACGATGATTCAAAGAAAGGATCAGACTGTGTACTGATGAAAAGTAATAATGTGATAGTCGGCGCCTCAAGGTATTTGAAAATACCGGATCAAAACTGTCCCATGCGTCATTTGGAGTTGGCATTTATGGTCTTTGCATTTAAAATCAGGTGGCATTATATCTATGGTGACAAGTGTGAGATATATATTGATAAAAAGAGTCTCAAATATATTTTCACACTGAAGGAGCTTAATATGTGTCAGATAATATGGTTAGATCTCATTAAAGAGTATGAATTCTCAATCCACTACCATCCCAATAACGGAAATATGGCTGTGGATGCTCTAATTGGGGAGGATCATGCATCTTTATCAATGATGAGAGTTGAGAAGTGTCCATTATTCTTATAATTATAAATGATAGACATTGGAATAATTAAGGGAGAAACATCATCAATCCATTCTCAAATTATTTATCAATCATACGTCATAGAGAAAAAAATGTATTATCAACAAAATTAATTGTAAATTATAACGAGGGTGGAAGCTATTATAATTGGGAAATCCTATAAGATCAAGATAGATGAAGAAGGAGATGTATGATTTGTGTCATGAATATGTGTACCATCTAATCCAGATAAAAAGAAGGATATTTTAAATGACACACATAGCTTAACCTTCTCTATTCACCAAGGGAGCACAAAGATGTATTTAGATCATTGAGAGAATGTTGGGTGAGAAAATATGAAGAATGATATTTTTCAATATACATCAAAGTTCCTGGTATGTCAAAAAGTGAAGGCTGAAAGACAAAATTTTAAGGGGATGATGAAACCATTAACCATACCAACATAAAAGTCGGAGAAAATTACCATGTAAATTTTCCATTTTCATCCATGTAAATACAGAGGAAATAATTCTTATATGGGTCACTATATATTGTCTTACAAAGATATATCACTTTATCTCAATTCGATATGGCATCACATTGGATCAAATTTCATAGATATATGTCAAAGTGGTGGTAAGGCTGCATGGAGTACCACTATTTATTATATCTAATAGAGTTCCAATATTCACCTTAATGTTCTCTATAAGTCTCCATCATTTTCTAAGCAGTGAGTTGAACATCAGCATGGCCTATCACCCTCAAAATGATGGAAAATTTGAGCTAATTTTTCAAAAAATGGAAGATATGTTAGTAGAATTTTCTATGGAAATCAATGGAGGATGGGACCAACATCTTCACACTAGAAGAATTTTCTTAGAATAATAGTTTCTACTCTATTATCTAAATGGAACCTTATGAAGACCTTTATAAGAAAAGGTTTATAACTTCAGTGTGTTGGGATGAATTTGGTGAGCATAAGTTTCTAGGACCAGAAATGTTTGACGAAATGGTGGGGAAGGTTAAAACCATTAAACAGCAGATCAATGAAGACCAAAGTTGATAGAAGAGTTATGCAGACAATCATTAATGGGACCTTTAGTCAAAAGTTGGAGACATGGTATTCCTTTTCATATCTTCATGGAAGAAGGTCGTGAGATTTGTGAAGAAAGGAAAGCTAAATCCCAGGTACATCGGCCCTTCGAGATTCTTGACCATTTTGGAGGATTTCCATATCGACTAGATATTACACCTACAATGTTTAAAGTACACAATGTATTCCATGTATCCCTCTTATGGAAATATATATCTGATCCTTCACATGTACTCTCTTCAGAGGTGGTATAGTTGGAGAATGATATTTCTTATGAGGAGTAGCCAGTGAAGATCATAGATCATAGAAATAAAGTTCTAAATAACAGGACTCCTCACCTGGTCAAAGCATTATTGTATTACAATAATTATGAAGAGGAAACATGGGAACTGGAGGAAGCGATAAAGGAAAAGTACCCACACCTGTTTTCTTCTTAGATTTCAAAACAACATTTTCTGGGAGAAATTTCATAAGGGGGAAGAACGTAATGACCTAATGTTTTAGAAATTGAATTACCCTCATATAATTATGTCTTATAGTATAATCACATTATATTACTTATACACCATAATACAAACCATATAAATGAATAATGAGGGAAATAAAAGGTATCTCTTGAAGTTAAAGAATATATACCCATGAAATAGTAACTTGAACTTTAGAGTTGTAATGTGACCCATATGAATAGTAAATTGACCAATGTAATTGTAAACTCAGCAATTAAAGTATAAATAATATTTATCCATCTTATAAGTGACAATATGGTATAATTTTATCATAGTATAAGTAAATAAATACTTTATAAATTATTAAAAAAATGTTGGTATTATTGTAAGTCATGTAAATTTAATTATAATTTTAAGATTAATTTAATAAATTAAAATGAAAAATTATTTTCATAAAATTTTTTCATAAAATAATTTTTTTTTCATGTGATTAAAAAATAATTTCATGAGAAATTAAGTAATTTTTCAAATTCTTTGAAAAACCGTTTTAATTTTAAAAAATTTAATTTAAAAGTAATTTATGATTTTAATTAAAAATTTCTATTTACCATATTTAAAAAAATATTTTCATAAAATGGAATTTATTTTTGGATTCTACTTGTCAAAAAATGATTAGGGTGAATTTTTGGGATTTTTTTGAAATACAATATTTTTTTGATAAATAGTGAAATATGATAATTTACAAAATAAGATAAATGCATGAATTATTGAGTCATGGATGTTGGTAAGCTGAGGTAATCTCCCTTGGTTCGAACTCAAAATCTCTATTTACTATTTTTGGTCACATTAATAAATACTATTCATAGTCTTGAAAAAAATAATAAACTAGTGATTAAAATAATGGGAAACCCCTCCTCTCCTCCACTATAAGTACTAGCTCTATTTACCTATTCTCTTAACTACTCTCAAGACTTCTTACCAGCCCAAATTCTTCTCAAATATATCCCTAAGCCCATATTTTATGTCTATAAGCCCTTGGTATCTTCAAAAGACCAAAAACTATCCCCTAAAGAGGATATCAAGGAAGATATATTCAGGAGGCAAATGCCTCTTTTCATTTCCATTATTTTCTTTCATGTTCCTTTTTTTCTTTTTATTTCCTCACCTCCTATCATCCAAATGTTTTGATAAATCTAGTACCGTACTTGTACTTTAATTTTGTTATGATAATTTAATATTTAATCATAATCTTTCCCTTCCCCTCCTTTTATAGTAGAAATGAAAACACCATTCAAGATATGTTAATTTGTCACTATCAAGGATGAAAGGTTTTCAATTTATTTTACATTCTTCAACTATGGTCATTAAACCATTTTAATGGTTTAAACAGACTATAATAAATTTATTATTTCTTATTTATTTTTATTTAATCTTTTTTAAACATGATATTAATTTATATATCAAAATGTGTTTATTGTGATAAAAAACCAACAATTAATCAAAACTGTTATCATTAAAGTTTTATATAATGATTCATCCTCACTCCAAATAACCAAATGAAATTTATAAGTAGGAAATATTTTTTATGTTCACTAATAACAAAAAATCTCAATTATAGACAACTATACTCATCTTACATGTTTACCCGTACATGAATATAATTAAAACGTTCATGAAAACCAAGGAAAAAAACACTCCCAAAAAATGAAATTAATCCTCTTAACCCATTTAAAAGGGACATGATATAACATAATAAGGTTATAATAAATCAGTTACTTGTATAAGAGGGTCTGTGAATATTAATTAATGAATTAATGTTTTTTATTTATCTCATTATGATCAATTGAATAACATCATTGGACTTAATGTAAGGGATCCTCTCTTTGACACATTTATTCGAGAATATCCTCTATGTTATGCCCTTTTATTTTTAATTCCTAAAAATGGGGTATGATTTAAAACCTCCCCCATAATTCCCTCATGATACATAAATTATGATAAACCCATTTATCTCTCATTAATCCATGTTAAGCACATCCATTACCATGCTGAAGTTTCATAAGGAATTTCCCCCAAACATCCATTATTCCTTTGGGTTAAACTATCTTTCTTTTTACCCAAATCAAGTTATCTATTATTTTATTTTACGTATTCTGAATTATGTGTATATTCCAAAATCATTTATCAAGATAAAATTATACTTCTCTTTTGGGTATATACATGTTTTTAACTGGTTTCCTTCTCAATTCTTCCCGATAAGAAATCACATTTTAAGGGAAATTACTGAATTCTTACACATTTTCAAGTGTTCTGCGTAATCGTTTTTAAGAAAACAATGAATTTATAAAACCTTAGTTTTTTTATGAAAACCTTCTTGGTTCACTTCATGTTTTATATAAAAATATTATTCACTTTTTCTTTTTTAAGTGATCTCTAATATTTTCCTTAAACAACACTAAATTTTTTAATTTGTAATGTTTATTAAATACACTTTTTACTTGATATCAGGTCAACGCGACATAATTTTTCATGATATATTCCTATTTTACCTTATTATTTTCCATTCATGATCTAATTTGTTCCCTTGATGGACACGTTTATGATACACTCTTTGGATATGCTTTATGACATGATTATGAAGCCATTGTATTTCCTGGGAAACCCTTTTGTTTATGTATGATTAATTATGTATTTATAATTTTTGAGGAAATTATATTCATGGACATGTTATGATGGGTGTGACTAGATAGTTCTGCAATTCATTGAGTAAAGTTTATTCTCATGAGAGGTTATGTGAAATAGTCTTGGTGGTTATCTTTGAATCCTTCTACTATATGAAATAGTCTTGGTGGTTAACCTTGACTTGTTTACCTCCTTGTGCAACATTCCCTGACTCATGAAAATTTCATGTTTTATGTTTCTACCACATTACTATGTCTCCATGTTTATATGACCCCATGTTTTATATGTTATGATTCCATTTTTCCAACCTTTTTATATCATCTTTTCATGCCTTCTAACCCATGATATAATGATTTATTCATATGTTTATTCCCTTAATAAGATTTTTAGCTCACCCCTTTGTTAATGTTATCCCTATATTATCTTATGATGGTCTAAGAGAATAATTAATGTTAGGATCTAAATGTGAAGATTAAATAAAGAATTGTTTTACTTCGTTGCATTTTTTTAGTTTTATGTACATAGACTTCCATGACACTACACTTTATGATCCTTGGCCTGTAATCTGATGTATGATTATGATGGGAATCATGTATTGGTATGTGTAAAAGGATAGGTTCACTAGCTTGACACTCATATTTTTCACCAATTTGTGTGGAGTATCTCACACGGATCCGGGATAGAGTCAATCAAGGGCTTCAACATCATGTGTCTTCATGAGTCTCTTACGTGGATCACTCTATGGGTTCCACATTACTTTTAGTGAACATGATTCCATATTGTCAACATACCTTCATTGAATTATTGAAAATTAACGGGGAATTATTTAATTATTATGATACCCCAAGGTACTCTCATATTGTAATATCAACATGTATAATGGTTTCCAAGAGATTAGGGCTTATTTCAGGGGGCCTTCGTGTGATCTCAGGTGACTTGTTTGGGGCTTTCTACAACTAAGGATGTCTTATCAAGGGGCCTTCACAAGATTAGTCCACCTTAAATAGATGTCTTATGAGACACTATTTCATGAAGGATTATCATATCATGATTTTTTTGTAACCAAGATAGACTCTTGTCTCCTCCATGTTTTCACTACCTTCATTTCATCGTGAAATGGATGGGTTTAATGCATGTTTGAATGATTATAGTTGAGGAAAATTACTCTATTTTTTAGTGATTCATCATGTGACCAATATAGGTTCTATTAGAGATGTGTGATCATTATAATGATAATTCCAAAACTTTTTACATAAGGTGAATAAGGGGGCTGTGAGGTCTCATGAACATATTGGTCACTCTTTGTGTGATAGGGATGACATGTTGATGGTCATTGTTTTTATAAGTAGGACATGTCACTGGGGTCTCACGATGTCTAGAAGATCATTGGGGGATCCTCACATGAATTTTATGACCATGAGTGGCTCCCACCTAATCCTCTTTTTTATTCTGCATTCTTTATAGTGCAATGTTTCAAGGACTCACGAGTCATCTTGGATGTTTACAAGGAAAATCATCATATCCATCGATGATGTGTTTCATGATATTTACAAAAACAAGGGGATCCTACCATTTGGACATGTTTTTCTCATTTTCTAAGGATTTTTGGTTGGGTTGTCATGTTCCCAATGGTTGAATAACTATGTGGTCTAGGGGAACTCATCTGGATACTGCCACGTAACCACTAGATGTCGAGAGTGCATTCATAAGAGAAGAAGTACCATCAGAAGGATTTTTTTCGGGACCTTTCAATACTTATCCACTGCACGTGGAGTCTTCATGTGGCCTCATGAAAGTCACATGTTCAAACATCACTTAGAAGATAAGGGGATATGCGGGTCTCAACCACATTCTCTTTCCTTTTCTTTTTCAAGGAGAATAATAAATATATTAATGTATTTCATCCTTTTTGAATTTTTTTATTCTCATTCAGTGGGAAATATAAATAAGTAAGGATGAATATTATAAATAACTAGCATAAAATCCAACCCATTATTGAATGATACCAAAAATATTCTCATAATGAATAAACAATCTAAAACAGTATCTATCACCACACCCGTGACATATGTTTGAACAATAATGATGATGACTATAACTCAATAATTAACAACTCTAAATAATGGCATGTTTGAGGAGGAATAAAAAATATGACATGAAACATATTGTTCTTTTCCTTAAACTACACCATCATAAAACAAATGAATGGATTAACATCATTAAATGAATGTAAATTATTTTATAGTGTAAAATCATTAACACAACACAAAGTTGAATTGAACATACCCTTATTAAAATATAAATCATTAATAACAATTTCCATCACCTTAAGAATAAAAAAATTGTCTACAATATCATCATAATTAAATTGTTTATATTATCATTTTATAATACATGAACAACCAAGAACATCAGAGAACATTTTATAATTTAATATAGAATCAACCACTTCTTCATTTTCAATATCCACCATACCTTAAAATTATATTTAGTTAGCTATTCAATACAGAAAATCAAAATCCTTATTTAATAGAATATATTTAAAAAGTAAATATATTGATATTTTTACCATAACCTCTATGATGGATCCCCATTCTTGAAATTAAATTATTCATTTATAATTTATCAAATTCCATATCTACCACAAACCATGGTTCATGTATATTCCACCAATAGAGGGGAAAACGAAATGTTTTTTTTTCAACAATATTTATGTCCCCGCCCATGTTTATATTCAAGTACTTCGGTACTACAATAATATCCCATTATTAAACATTTAAATTCAAATTAAAAATTCCTCATAAATAGACCAAAATAATGACCATTGACTAAGGTACACCGCTTTTAATCCTTCTAATATTCCATTTACACCCAAAAAAATAATAGATAACATTTATTATTAAAAAAATTCTAATAAATAACTTGAGAAATTAATATAGAAAGACATAAATAAGGAGTTAAATAAATTCTATAAATCATAATAATATTTAATTTCTAACAATATAAAATTATTACCAAAATTAATCTTTCAGTTAAATAACATATTCTAAAAAGCAGGATACTCAAAATATCATTATTCATTAAAAAAATAGATAAAAAATATCATTTAATTTTTTTAATAATATTAAATAAAACAAAATGAATAACTTTTTAAACACCGAGGAACAAATTTTGGGGTCTATATATAAATTATAGCTGTTATTATATGATTATTCACCCAATATAAGGTATTAATATCAATTGACTTATAAATCACGTGTGTCATTCCTTAGTATATACTCCATTTTTTAGATAGTCCATTTGAATTACTCACCTAGTTGAGGGTAGTAAGTAGTGGAAATGGACCTTTATATTTAATTCAAATTGAAATATCCATTAAAAGTTCAATTTAAACCATGGATCCTAATTATATGTAATCCCCCAACCCCATTTAACTAGAGTCGGTGCATTATTACATAGCATTGACATAATACAAGGAATAATTTCCGAAAATACTGATTAGTTTAGTATCCTTGGAAGTACTAGATACAATCATAAGTTTTACATTACATCATGAAATAAAAACATCAAAAACATTTTTCCCCTTTCTAAACACACTTATATCCTTAGAATATCCCTACAGGTCAACCATAAAATACCTCTTCACATCTTGGAAAAAATAAAACATAGAAAGGGGTGAGATCAGATGCTCAATAAGGATAACAATATAGCATAAACTTTCATAAATAAGCACAAACATTTATGTAAATGTATAACACTAAAACAAAAGGAATTTAAACTTGAAATTCATCATAATATGGTAAAGATAAAATCAAATAATTCCATTTACTTATTCACATATATATTATACTAGTTGAATAATCACATGCAATATCAATAGCCACATTCATAATGATGAAATGCATAATGCCAGACTTCATAATCACATAGTCAAGGCCTCGTGCCAAGACTACAAATAAGATTTTGTCATGGCCTTGTTCCAAGACACTATTTTGTCTAATGAGACCTACTAATGCATCGTGGATCTATAGTGGGATCCACATGTCACTTACAATGTCCAATGCATTTCTCATATGAAAATGTGTAAACATAACATAAGTATTTGTATTAAAACTAGCATACAAAATGTCAATACTTTATCCATAAACCATGAATGGTATAAAAATAACACATCCACAGTCAAACATAACTCATTAAATACAATATGAAAGTTTTTATTATAATAAATCAACCTCAATCAAGAATAATGAAGGATATTGTCATAGATGAAAATAATCATCAAAACTATTTAAGAGAAATAACCTAGTTTTTCTTTAAAACATTTAAAAGTCTCACTATTTATCAAGAATATATTTAAAATAATTTTTTTGAATCAAAGTGTCCCATACCACTTTGAAACTTTTAAAAGGAATTTTAATTTTAAAACATTAATTCCTATATAAATAAAATACTAAAAACATTTTTAAAACATGGACATTAATGAGAAAGATTTAGAAGAATAGATTTTTAAAACACATAAAATGATATTTTAGTTAGAGTTCTTAATCCAATGAGAGACGCTTGAATAAAAATATTTGAGGTAATAAAATAATTATAATATCATTGGAATAAAGTGATACATGATATACTATGTCAATGTATAGTATATACACCCAATAAAAGTGAATTGGCGCATAACAATAAAGAAGTCTCAATGGAAGGTAAGATGAGATGAATTCATTTATAAAGACTATATCCTTAGGTTAAGGATAAATCAATGACATAATTATGTGTGAAAAATATAAATACACTCAATATGATTGGATATTCAGTGTAAATCAATCAGAGTACATTCACACCTATTCTTGTAAAAACAACACTAATGATTAGGATGTTTAACTCAATGAATAGAAATTGAGTTAAACTTAATCTTATCAAGTTTATATCCGTGACTTAAGAATTTATAAAGGGAGTGATAACGTGTATAAAAATTATATCCATACAATGGGGAGAGTAAATTACTACATAAGTAAATAAATAGTGATTTTACAATTAATCTTGGTGTAAATTAATCAATGAAGTTTGCGTAAAACTGAATGAGTGGAAATTGAAATTTGAAATTCCCTTACAGTTTTGGTAACTTACGAAACATACACCCCATTAAATAAGGATCATCCAATGATGATGTAAATACCCATAAATTAAATTATATTATATAAACAATAAAATCATGGGCAGTACGTAAACCACACAAAAAGGCAGCGGTGGCAAATATAGCATGAATCTCACGGGAATAAAAGTGAGATGAAAACACCTTAAATTGTACATTTCCAAGATCAAGGGTATGTTAACCTCATTTATAATAGTTAAATAATTGTTATTAAATTATAAAATAACTATATACATAAATATGATATCATATATGATCCTCTAATATTTTATTTTTAATAATATTTTAGTAGTATCATTGTTTCGAGTGTTAAATGACCCATTTTCCTTTACATAATAGGTTACATAAGACGTGTATGTTATATATAGGATTTATTTTATTCATATCCAGAATGATATTAAGTTCATAAAAATTAATTTTAATCATAAAATGAAAATTAGTCTTTAATTATTATTATGGGGAATGAATCTCGTCGCGTTCGTGGAGATGGTAATCTGTACGTACGCACGAGCAAAAATATCATTATATTGATGGTGAAATATTATGTAATTGGATGGTATATCATATATATAGAAAACTTATCATGTTATATTTATCATTTAAATCATTTATACTCATTATTATACCCATCCAAATAATGATGTGTTTGAATAAACAACTATACCACGATGTGGAGATGGTAATCCGTACATACACACGTATGGTGACTTTGTCATTTATAGGATGGATAGAATAATGAATATGGTTGTAAAATTTTTATAATAACATAAAATTATATAGAATATACTGTATTTATTATTTTATAATGGAAACAATAAAGAAAGAGTAAGTGGAAGAAGAAAAAAACTTTAAAGAGGGGATGAAATATTTACCTCTTCTTCGGGTTCTTCCTTTTGATTCGATCAAAATGGCTCCATACGTTGGCTTTATGACCAAATTAATGCCTCTAGGATGAAGTGAGGAAAGTTGGGAGGATATTTGGTCAGGGTTTGGCTGAGACAAAAGGCTTTGTAGGAGTGAAATTAAGAGAAGGGGAAGTGGCCTTTTATAAGAGAGGTGAGGGTCACTTTAAAAAAGTTTGAAATATTATTTTATAATAAAATAATTTTTGATTTCTAATGGCTCAAAAATGAATTATGTAAAGGATAAGGTGGGTATGGGACGAAAAACTATCAACAAATAGGTTTTAGATAGGTTTATGGCACCATATTAAACTTATCTTTTAGATTTAACTCTTAGTTAAATAGTTTGACATTTACCATGTCTCTTTGTATTTTTATATTATATGGTTAATAAACATACTATAACAATCCATGATAATCCCATGTGGTTCATTATTAATATATATAACGTTATCTATGTCCTGTGGTAAAACCTAAGATTCTTAATAATATTATATCGATTAATAATATAATATTTGTTTTAAAAACACAATTATGTCAATTTTGACACTATTTAATATTTGATTTTTTTGAAAGCCATAAGAGCTTTATCACTTAGAATAAAATTTATTCAACTAACCTTAACATTAAATATTAACCGATAAAATTAGTTTAATTCATTATACATCTCAATTTACATTTATTTGGATATTTATAATATCAATTATTTGAATATTTCATTAATAAGGTAATTACTACATCATCATTGTGTCATTAATAAATTAAATTATTTAATATCTAGATATTATAAATAAAATATCATTTTTTTTCAAGTCTTTTTATCTTTATAATTAATATTTATAATTGAAATTATACTGTGTGTAACCCTATATTAAAAATGGTTTAGTTATTAATCTTTGAATTTAACTCTTTTAACTCTTCTTTAAATAAAATAATAATAAATGTTCTAATCTCATACAAGTGGACCAAAGTGGTTCATATTTTATTCCTAAGGTTTTTCTAGTTCTAATTATACTTATCCAATAGAATTATGACACGTGTTAGGATAATTCTGATATCATTTTTACCCTTAATTACCCTATTTACATTTAACTGTGGTAATAAAAGTCAAAATTTACTATTCATAAAAAAAATATTTTCATCTTATTGAACCACATTTTACTTACTGATACTAACCGTGTCTCTCAAGTTTTTGAAATTCAACTTACAGAAGTGGTAAAATTATGTTTTATGCAAATTTGCAAATGCTCATAAGAAGTGGGTAAAAGACGGTAAAAAGTTCAATAAAACTTTATACATCTAATTTTATAATAAAATGACTCCAATTAATTACATTGAACTAATATAGTTATTATATTACTATTTTTACATAAAATAGATTTAAATAAAATGAATAATTTTTTATATAAAAAGTCGGTTTTAAACTATAACGCAGGGTTTTTCATTATTCATCGAAAATTGAATGTTTTCAGAAAATTTCCAAAAGAATACACTAAGATAATTTTGGTATTATGAATTTGTAAATTAAGTATATTTTATAAAATTAAAAACATATAAGTTTCATGAATTAATTAAAAATTGATTCCCATTATTAAAACCGAAAAGTGTATTTTTAAAGGTAAAAACTATCAAAGGATTCACATGTGTTTATGTCAAATATAAATGTGAAATTACTTATAATGACCTAAATTCTACTAAATGTTAAAAATATAATCTAATTATACATATAAACCATTCAAATAAATATTTTAACAATATAAATTATTTCAATTACAAAAGTTGTTTTCAATTAAAATTTAGTATTTTCAGTATTCATCAAAATATGAAAGTTATCAGAAAAGTACCAAACATTTATCCAAAATAAATTTTTATGTCCCGATTCTAAAGAAAAATTAAATTTCATTAAATTTAATTAATAAAAGTGTCAAATATTGGTTTTAGAAAAGTTTTTTCATTTAATGGTGGTAAAATTGAATTTTTTTTTGAAAAATACTGATTTTATTTGAAAAAAATAACTTATTATTATGTTATGTCTATGAAACACATAATATGTATACTAAAATTTGATGGAGTATATAAAAATAAAAATTCAGTTAACACTATTCATAACCGCTTTTGAACAACTAGTTTGGTAAGTTATGGTGTACTCGAACTCAGTGTTGCATGTAGTGAAAGCTATTGAATTACATTAAAGAAAATAACTTTCTATGAAATATTGGGGTGTTACATACTTACACCCTTTTGGAAATTGCATCCTCGCAATTTTAAAATTGGACTTGGGAACTTCATTGAAAGTCCCTTATTGCAAAAAGAGTCAATAAAACAATATCTTTAAAAGATAGAAAGATAAGTACAAAGGTCACTCGAGATAACCCATACTAGGATTCCTTGTAGGAAAACATAGATATGGAAGATAAACTAAGTGTCAAGTTATAGTGGATAGTGTTAGAGAACATGATCAGGACAAATTTAACAACGAAAAACAATGAACATCTGATGGAATAAATGGTCATTATTTTCCTAGTAGAAAAAGTAAATGGATAACAGTTTTTGTTTTAAGTTACATTTCATAAATTTGAGGAATTTATTTTTGAGATTGACTAAGAACATAAAGAGATATACTTACTTTTTTAGGTAGAGTTTTAGCCTTTAATAAATTTATACCACTAACTCATCCTTTTTTCAAACTATGAGTATTAAAGATGACTTAGTCACACCTAAAGCACTAGAGTAAACTTCTAGATAATCGCATGATCCACAAAGAATAAACTATATATATTTACCTTGTATTTAGAAATTAACCAAAACTAAAATTGTTAGAACAAGATTAGATGGTCCAAAAAAAGGATAATCCATTAGAGAAAGAAATAATAATCTGAATTTCTAAAATTAAACCAACAATACCCAAAGTTCAATAAATAACATTCAATAAAACATTTTCCTTAAAATCCTTTAATATAATCCAAACGACTATTGAAACACAAAACATAGAAGAATTTGATTACGCAGTCTTCCATGTTAAATTATATCTCCAAATAACATCGACTACACTTAAAGTCACATACGTAAAAGTAATTATCCTGATCACATATTCTCTATGATAGGTTAATCATTTCCATAAATAAACCGAATCTCTATAAATCCACAATAAAAATGTAGATAAAAATCCACCATTACTCATCATATGAAATCCAATAGTATTCTATTTCCATAGACGAATAGTATTCCCAACAGTGCGAACGTCTTCTAAAATAACATTTATCACTTAATCAAGAATTCATTTTCATATACTAATGATATCCATTTAATAAGACATAAGATCCCAAATCAACTTATTATTGATCAATAAACTCATTTATCTAAAACGAATTAGTCACACTAACCAGGGACTTCGCATAGTCCAGTGGTAGGCCATAAATCCCAATCGCACTATGGTTATGGGTTTGATCCCCACAACTTTGTCCAATGAAATGAGTTGTCACACGGTCTACGTGTTTTCCTTTTTCAAAAACTATATTTTATAACATTTCCAAAATGAGATAAATTTCTCAAAATTACTATAACATTATTTCACCCCAAATGTTATCTCATTCCTTGCATTTTCATCCCAAAATTTAATAACTTGTAATTGCCTCAAATTCAAGGATCAAATAAACCCAAAATTTTATTTATAACTATATAAACAATAAAAAACACAATTTTTCCTAATACAACATTTTCATGTAACAAACTACAGGGTTACACATACAATAGAAATGTTTTCCAAAGTTATCCAATCAACAAAGAGCAGTAATACTTTTAAACATTTCACCATCCATTTATTTCCACATAGGGTCTTCCTTAACCAAGAGGTTATCCTATAGAATAGAAAATTCACTCAGGTAATGCCCAGGTCTCCTACATTTACATAAAATGGATGTAAATGGATTATTGGGATCATTTTTATTTTCTTCTGTAGTACTCTTCATTTTTCCTCGGCAATTCTTTACTATAAGTCCTTCTTTCCCACACATAAAGCATTTATTTGTTCCATTGAGACACTTCACTGGGTGTCGTTTTCCACCTTTCCTTAATGATGGAAATTGAGCCTTCTTTTCTCCATGGTCTCCACTGCTGGAGCTCTTATCATTCACCACCTCTCTCGTCTTTATTGAGTCCGAGAGTTGGTTAATGTTTATGTTGTTGATCATGTTTTTGGAAAACTGGTTTGGCATGAACATAATATCTTTTACTCCTATCAACATTCCATTTCTTTTCTCATTTACACCATCATTCCCACCTTGTACATCATGTTCAATGTTACTATGACTTCCTTGGAATTCATCCACTGACTAACATAAGAAAGCATAGTGTGAGTCATAAAATAATTTAGAGAATATCATAAAAACTTATTTTCATTCTAAAATACCTTAGGATTAACCAAGTTTATTTATTCTCATTTATATTAAAATCCTTCAAATATATTTGTAAAAAAACTGTGAATCATCCTAACCATATCCCTGGGAGTTTTGTAACCAAGAGTGCAGTAAGGCCCGTTTTCGTGCACCAGTTCTCATTTGAGTATAGCTCAAAGCGGTATTTTCGGGTTTTACCCCTAGGTACATCTATTCTGGAGCCGCCTATACCTGCTCGTATCATGAATGTGATGTATTTCTTGGAAAACTCAAAAAATCTCTACAGTACCAAAATTCTAGGAAGTTCTTCTATACTAATCCTCAAAGTCTATCTTAGGGTGATGTTCTCTAATCAGAGTTTTTCTAAATCTAGCTTCCAAGGTTTGTACTAAACTTTCTCTGATACCAACTATAATGCCCTAACCCCAGTTACCCAGAGTTAGTGCATTATTACATAACTTTGGTACTATATAAAGAATCATGTCTCGAATAACTGATCAATTTATTAGCCTTGTAAGTGCTAGATACACTTATATGTTTTACATTACATCATGAAATAAAAACATCAACAACATTTTGTCCCATTTTTAAACACACTAATATCCATTGCCTATTCCTATAGGTCAACCATAAAATACTTCTTCACATCCTTGGAAAAATAAAACATAGAAAGGGGTGACCACATATGCTCAGAAAGGATAACAATATAGTGGAAACATTCTTAAATAAGCATAAACATTTAAGTAAATGTATAAGACTAAAAATAAATCCTTTTAAACTTGAAATTCAACATAATATGGAAAAGATAAAATCAAATAATTCCATTTAATTATTCACATTTATATTCTACCAATTGAATAATCACATGTAATATCAATAGCCACTTTCATAATGATGGAATTCATAATGCCAGACATCATAACCACATAGTCAAAGCCTTGTGCCAAGACTACAAATATGATTTTTTCAAGGCCTTGTGCCAAAAAACTAGTTTGTATCATGATAGCTACCGATGCATCGATGAGATATAGAGTGATTCACTCGTTACATACAAATTCCAATTCATTCCTCATATGAAAAGGTTTAAACATAACGTAAATATTCGTATTAAAACTAGCATACGGAATGTCAATACTTTATCTATAAACCATGAATGGTTTAAAAATAACACATCCACCTTGAAAAATAACTCATTCAATAAAATATGTAATATTTTATTATAATAAATAAACCTCATATAAGAATAATGAAGGATATTGACATAGATGAAAATAATCATCCAAACTAATTGAGAGAAATATCCCCCTTTTTCTTTAAAACATTTAAAAGTCTCACTATTTATCAAGAATCTGTTTAAAATAGATTTTTGAATCAAAGTGTCCCATACACAATTTGAATCTTTTATAAGTAATTTTAATTTTAAAAAATTAATTTCCATAAAAATAAAACATTAAAACAATTTTTAAAACATGGACATTAATGAGAATGATTTTGAAGAATAAATTTTTAAAACACTTCAAATAATATTTTAGTTAGAGTTCCTAAACAAATGAGAGATTCTTGAATACAAATAATTGAGGTAATCAAAACTTTATAATATCATGAGAATAAAGTGATTCATGATATACTATGGAAAAGTACAGTATATAAACTGAATAAAAGTGAATTGGTGCATAACAACAAAGAAGTCTCAATGGAATGTAAGATGAGATGAATTCATTTATAAAGAATGTATCCTTAGGTTAAGGATAAATCAATGACATAATTTTGTGTGACAAATATTAATACACTAAATATTATTGGATATTAATTGTAAATCAATCATTGGACATTCGCACATATTCTTGTAAAAACAAAACCAATGATGTGGATGTTTAACTCAATGAATTGAAATTGAGTTAAAATTACTCTCATCAAGTTTATATCGACGGATTGAGAATTTTTCAATGAAGTGATTATGTGTATCAAAATTATATCCACACAAAAGAGATTGTAAATTACTACATAAGTAAATAAATTACTATTTCACACAGAATCTTGTGGTAAAGTAATCAAGGATGTTTGCGTAAAACTGAATGAGTGGAAATTAAAATTTGAAATTCCCTTACTTATTTGGTAAATTACGAAACATAAATCCCATGAAAGAAGTATCATCCAATGATGATGTAAATACCCATAAATTAATTTATATTACACAAACAATATAATCATGGCCAGTACACACACTACACAAAAGGTAGTTGTGGAAAATATAGAATGAATCTCACGGGAATAAAAGTGAGATGAAAACCCATTACCTTGTTATTTTCTTGATAGAGGGTACATTAAACTTTTGTATAATATTTAAATCATCGTTATTAAATTATACAAGTACTATATACAAAAATATTATATCATATACGATCCTCTAATATTTCTTTGTTAATAATATTTTAGAAGTATCGTCATTTCAGGTGTTAACTGATCCGGTTTCCTTTTTATATCAGGTTATGTAAGCCATTTTTGTTATGGATAGGATGTATTTTATTCATATCAAGAATTATATTAATTTCATAAACATTATTTGTAATCGTAAACTTAAAATTATTCTTGAATAATTACGATGGAGAATGAATCTCATCGTGTTCACGGAGGCGGTAATCCGTACGTACACACGAGAAGCAATATCATTATATTGATGGTGAAATTTTATGTAATTGGATAGTATATCATATATATAGAATCATTAAAATGTTATATTTATTATTTAAATCAGTTATACACATTATTATACCCATCCAAATAATGAAGTTTTTGAATAACAAACTACACCACGACGTGGAGACGGTAATCCGTACATACGCATGTATGGTGACATTGTCACTTATAGAATTTTTAGAATAATTAATATGGTTGTAAAAATTTTATAATTACATAAAAATATATATAATATAATGGAGTTATTATTTTATAATGTAAACAATAAATAAATAGTATGTGGAAGAAGAAAAGAACTCGAAAGAGGTGATGAAATATTTACCTCTTCTTCGGGTTCTTCCTTTTGATTCGATCAAAAGGGCTCTTTAGGTTGGGTTTATGACCGATGTAAGGCCTATAGTATTAAGGGATGAAAGTTGTGAGGATATTGGGGTAGGGTTTGGCCGATCCAAAATGATTTGGAGGTGTGAAATTAAGAGAAGGGGAAGTTCCCTTCTATAAGAGAGTTGAGGGTCACTTTAGGAATAGTTTGAAATATTCTTTTATAATTAAATACTTTTAGGTTTTTAATGGCTCCAAAATGAATTATTTAAAGTATAATGTTGGATGGGATGAAAACCCCTCAATGAATAGGTTTTAGATAGGTTTTGGTCATCATATTAACCTTATCTTTTAGATTTAACTCATACTTAAATAGTTTGACATTTACCATGTCTCTTGGTATTTTTATATTATATGGTTAATAAACATAATATAACAATACAATAGAGTCCCATGTGGTTCATTATTAAAATATATAACCTTATCTATGTCCTTTGGAAGAACCTTAGATTTTTATGAATAATATATCAATTAATAATATATTATTTGTTTTAAAAACTCAATTATGTCAATTTTGACACTATTTAGTAATTGATTTTTTTGAAAGCCATAACCACATTATCACTTATAATAAAATTTATTTAATTAACCTTAACATGTTATATTAACTTAAAAAATTATTTGAATTCATCAGAAGTCTCAATTTACATTTATTTGTATATTTATAATATCAATTATTTTAATATTTCATTAATAAGGTAATTACCACATTATCATTGTGCGAAAATAAATGTAATTATTTAATGTCTAGAAATTATAAATAAAATAACATTATGTATAAAATATTTTTATCTTTCTAATGAATATTTATAGTTGAATTTATATTGTGTGTAACCCTATAATAAAAATGGTTTAGTTATTAAACATTGAATTTAACTCTTTTAACTCTACTTTAAATTACATAATAATTAATGTCCTAATCTCATAAAAGTGGACCAAAGAGTTTAATATTTTATTCATAAGGTTTTTTTGTCTAATTATACTTATCCAATAGAATTAGTACATGTTTTAGGATAATTATGATTTCACTTTTACCCTTAATTGCCCTATTTTATTTTTAACCGTGGTAATAAAAGCCAAAAGTTACTATTCACCAAAAATTATTTTCATCTTATTGAAAAACATTTTTATTATTAATATTAACTGTGTCTCTTGGATTTTTGAAATTCAACTCATAGAAGAGGTCAAATTATGTTTTATGCAAATTTGCAAATGCTCCTAGGAGGTTGGTAAAAGACAATAAAAAGTTCAATAAAACATTATACATCTAATTTTATTATAAAATGACTCCAATGAATTAAATTGAACTTATATAGGTGTTATATATCATTTTTTACATAAAATAAATATTAATAAAATAAATAATTATTTAAATAAAAAGTCAGTTTTAGACTATAACGCAGTGTTTTTCACTATTCATCAAAAATTGAATACTTTCAGAAAAACACCAAAAATTTAGCCTAAGATAATTTTGATATTCCAAATTAAAAAATGAATTATATTTTACCAAATTAAAAACATTTAAGTTTCATTAATTAATTTTAAATTTATTCCTGTTGTTAAAACCGAAAAGCAGGTTTTTAAAAAGTAAAAACTATCAAAAGATTTACATGTGTTTACGTCAAATTTAAATGTGAAATTACTTATAATGATATAAATTGTATTAAATGATAAAAATATAATATAATTATACTTATAAACCATTCAAATACATAATTTTACACTGTAAACTATTTCGATTAAAAACAATTTTTTCAATTAAAATTTAGTATTTTTCAGTATTCATCAAAATATGAAATTTATCAGAAAAGTACCAAAAATTTATCCAAAATTAATTTTTATGTCCCGATTCTAAATAAGAATTTAATTTCATTAATTATAATATATAAAAGTGTTAAATGTTGGTTTTAAAAAAAGTCTTCCATTTAAAGGTGGTAAAATTGCATTTTTTGAAAAATAATTCTTTTATCTGAAAAAATGAATTTTTTCTTACATTGTGTCTAAGAAACACATAATTTGTATTATAAATTTATATGGAGTATATAAAATTAAAAATTAAGTTAATACTATTCATAACCGCTTTTGAATGACTATATTGGTATGTTGTGGTGCGCTCGAACTCTATGTTGCATGTAGCGCAAGATATTGAATTACTTTTAAAAAATAACTTACTATGAAATCCTGAGGTGTTAAATAATAGATAAATGATATAGGCATACCATTAAGGCTTAAAACATTCCTAATATATGGATTAGAAATTAGATCAAATCAAAAATATTATGAAATAAAAATAAAACGGGTTGAATTGATTAAATTTTCAACCATAACCCATATAACATTATTAAAAGTTGATGTACACAAATACATTTTTAAAAAATACATAATAATAATATCACAAATCATTATATTATATATTTGGAAAATTTCCTCAAATTAATGATAAAATTAATTAGTATAAACTCCATATTCATTGGATGGTTGTTTGGACACTCATTTATTTGACCTAAATTTCTTAAAAAAAATATTTCATCCAATGGGATATATCCTTTATTAAATTAAATATATTAATAAGTTACTGAATAACACTATCAACCATTAATAGGATAAATTGCTTATAAAACATCATGTATATTTTATAAATTCCTATACATTTGACATTGGGACCCCATAATATGTTTAAATCTATTCTATATGTTTTCTATAATTTTATAAGGGTTCTTTATAAAGACATTTCTCAAGAACAATATTCTTATAAATATAGATCATAACGGTTTTAATAAACTATTTCTGATAAAAATAGTATCACCCATAACAATAGTCACTTAGATTCAGTTGAAATTTTTTACTTATAATATAATTACATAAAATCTCTCATAATGATTGAAATTTTATCCAACATATGAGGAATGATACATAATTTATTTTCATCAAAGTAAGAGATAAAGTTCATGATTGATAGAAAATATTTTATTAATACCAATTTGGTTATTCTATCCTTAGTGAAGATTATAAATAAATTTTTATTTTTTATAGAAGTAGGGACAATAAAATAATGGAATTTTATTAAATTATCATTAATCATTAATAAATAAAATAAGTTACATATAAATCACAGCATAATAATAAAATATGTATTGTAGAAAATATAAATAATAAAAATATTTACATATTAGAATAATCATAATTATATTATCAAAATTGAGTGTAAATTTATTGAAATTATAAATAAAATTAGTGCCTTTCACTAAGACAACATAATTATATGATAAGGATTCTCCCATAAAACATTTTTAATTTCCTCATGAGAACTACTAGTGAATTGGGGGCTCTGTAATAATTTTACTCCCCCAATACAAATATTTTAGATAGAAATATTTCACAAGGAATACATTCATTAATAACCCACTAACATTGGTCATGTTTAGTCCCAATGAATATGAGGTGGTTTTTAGATATGAAATCCCTAGTCAATGAAATAATATTATGAAATCAATAATGATTGATATGAGTACATACAGGGACTAGGAAAATATAAAATATATTATAAAATGGATGTGTATATACATTAAAGATCAAAATGGGTTATTCTATTTTAAAATTCCATCCATTTTTTTAATAATTAGAAACTAACCATTAATTAAAATATACTAAATATTTACTAAGGAAATTTAAATTAAAGAAAAAAATTATGATTGAGTGTTTATTTAAAGTATTTATCAAAAGTGTTATGTTAAATAATTTATGGATAAATACCTCATAAAATGATTGTATATTGACAATAAATCTAATCCCAATTTTGGACACAAAACTATTCAAGGAAACTATCCTAGTACTATATGTCTACATATTGATGGCTCACTTATTTCAAGATACCATGAGTTGTTTTGAATGTCACTGTAAGGGATTCAATAGATATACCTAAATTATATTTTCCTAACATATAACCCCATCATTAATACCATGTCTATAATATTATAAATTATTGAGAACATTCCTAGGGATTTAGATAATGATAATATGGAATATTTTTATCAAAATCAAGGATGAACTATTCTAAAATTTAAAGAACTAATTAATAGAGAATAAAATTATGAAATGAGAAATACTTATAACAAATTTCTCAATTGAATATAGCTAAAATTAATATAAAACAAAAATTATATAAGAAACGAGAATTTAATGTGAACAATCTTAACTTTTAACATGAGAATGATTTAACATGTGAATATCATTTGGTTATAAGTTTTTTAATATGTTTAATTATTTGGGGATCACATTGAATGAATTATGATTTAATATGGTTTAATAAAAGAATAAAATAAGTTTGATATTTAAATAATAAAAAATATATATTTCTTATACACAATCCCTCCCATAGAAAAAATTTAAATATCTTCCAAATAAAAAATTAGATTGAGATATAATAAAAAAACATTGTTTAGGGTAATGTGATTAATTGAGTGATGTGCTTCAGTAGTTATCGGTTCATAATCCCTAATGGGTCAATTTTTTATATAAATAGATAGGCCCATAGCACTTTGAACATGCTTTGATAAATATTCCAATAAGATACGAGATCGAAGATAACTAAGGAAGCAATGGTGGTCCCCCTCTAGGTAATATTATTAAGGGATCTTCCTTAATTTTTATTAAATAAAATTTAACAATGCTATAAATGTTTCCACTATTTTTTAATGTGGTTAATTACATAAAAAAAATTGTGACCCTTCACTCTTTTACGTGACTATAATGAATTTAATTGATTTCTAAAAATGCATCAATATCTATCCATTACTATATTGGTATCACATAGTGTGACTTAAACTGGATTGTATGGGGTGACCCTGATGGTGGGAGGTCATTACACCTTGACACGACTACTTGGAACATGCCTGAGAGGAGGAAACAGAGTTGGCAGTTCATATTTTTAGAGATTTTCGGATGTCGTTGTTTGAGAGGGTATGGCATCAGCCATCGGATCAGGCATGTGCATTGACACAATACACTTGCTCGCCGAACTGTCTTGAAAATATTGAAAGCTTTATCATGACCAAATGTTGGGGAGGCGAAATCCATGTTTTCGGTCAGTTAGTAATATTTCATTCTCCTTCAGATTTGATTTTTCTGCATTCATGAAGTCTGTTTGGGATTCCCCCTTCTTCCCTTAAAAGGGAGTTTTATAAAATAATAAAAATATTTGAACACCTTTGGGTCGTTGGATGGAAAAAGGATGTGAGAGGGAGAAAATGAGACACTGGTTTATAATCATGGTAGGTATGTTTCCTTGTATGTTTAGTGACAAAAAAAATTTACGTGGGTAAAGAACAAAGTTTAAATGGTTTTAATGATCCAAGTCATCATTTTTTGGTGGAATTAGATAAATGTATTTGCTAAAGTGGAAATAATGCTGGTTAAAATTAAAAATATTGAATACAAACTTTTTGGAGGATTTTTTTTCTATTTTTAGGATATTTATAAAGGTATTTTAGAGATATAGAGATAAATATTAAAAGGAAAAATTTAGTTTTTGATGTTATGTAATAAAAATATGTTTATTAGGATATAATAAAAACCTATAAAATTTAAGTGGTTTCCCATCAAGATTAATGTGGGTTCGAAGTTCCATTTTTTCATTTCCCCCACCACCATGATTATGGTATAAATACACTAAGATTATAAAGGTCAATTAGAGTCCTAGTTTGTGTATATTTATATTGTAGGGGACGCGATTGTACCAAACATTAAGTTTTTTTTTATTATTGAATTTTCTCTAGTTTTATATTTTTACTGCAGTCCCTTATTGTCCTTTGTTGTTACCCAACTACAAGGACATATCCCTATATTCTCTCGTATTCACACATTTATCCTTTGTATTCTCCAACCTCCACACATATCATTTATCATATGATCGAAAAACTATATATGGAAATAAAAACTGTACAATAATAATAATGTAAGGGAAAAGGTTTCTTTTATTGTTATATATATCTTATGGGTGTTCTCTAGATAATATATAATATTAGGAGTTTTGATGGATTCATAGATAATTATAGATTAAGGATGAATCAAATTATTATCATGGTTTAGTTAACTCAGAATTCAATTACATAGAAATTTCCTATCATACTAATCAATTTATTATATATTTCATGTTTTATTTAGTTTGTTAGCATGTGAATTAGGTCCAATTAGACCCAAATAGATGACAAAATAGTTTAAAATTTATAGATAAAGTATATAGATCATATTAAAACTAGAATTTGTGTTTCATACATATTTCGGTGATTTTAGGATCACACAAATACCATGTATCATTATGACCCTTGGGCTATTTATATGTGAGAAAATCTATCATCTGTTTGGGTAGGAGATAAATTAAGAGGGACATAAGAAGTAATATTGTGACATAGTTAGAGGTATTTTGATATTGTAGACTATTTTATAGTTGATTTGGTGATAATTTCCCAAAGTGGTAGTTTCGATGAGGGTGTAAATGTAATATATAGACTGTATAGTTTTCTATTAATAAAGAAGTAGGGATTTTATCATATAATTAATGATGAATAGACTTATGAGGCTTAATGTATTGTATTATGGTGGTTTTATTATATAGTTATTGTTATTAGATTACAAAATAAGGTTCTCCTAATGTATTATAGAATAATATGACTATTAATTAGGCCTATATTCAATGAAATCACAATGAAAATTAATCATTGTTGGTCTGTAATGAATGTTAAGGGTCAGTGTGGGATTCTAAGTGACAAAATGTGATTGTCTAATTTGAGATATTGGTTTTCTAATCATTTTAGGTAGTTTTGAAATATGATATTTGATTTATATTAATTTTTTAGGGAATTTATGTTTAGCTATAATATGATAAATAATTATTAGTGAAGTGAGATGTGTCTGGAATGAAACATAATTGGCTATTATGGGTTGATATGTGTGACATGTTTGGCATACTGGTTATTTTCCAAGTGAGAGTAATTTGTTATTTGATTCTTTTTTATTGTTCCTTTTATTATTTATCTTTACTATTATATGATTTTGTGTGAATTTTTGGTGAACATTCTTGAGTGGAAAACATGGATGGAATGAAGATGTCCTATATATCATAGAATACTATGGTGTGGTTATTTCATATAAAAAATTGTGTTTTTAATCAGTTACAGTGATTTGTTTAATATTCTAGAGGGATATGGCATTGATCCCTCTCATGATTCAAATTTTATTCTTATGTTATAAGAAAATGGAATGAACCTCACATGATTTGGGTGATACACTTAGTGTTTAATTATATAACGCATTGACCTCAACTATTCCCAAGGGATTGGAATGCGTTATTCATTTTCTATAAGTTATTTTAAAATAAATTTTTTGGTAGATCTACATGAATGATATGGTATCACCATGGTAAGGATTCAATTTATATCTATGATGTAACTCAGTATTTCACTGGCCCTGGTAAAAGATAATATTTCCAAGAATCATTGTGTCTTGGTAATAACATAATGACTTGACATATTTGTTTCATCGTGATTCTTATGATTTTTTTTAATTTATTATATATACACTAACATGTAGAGATTATTTCATATATATGTGTATGTGCTTACCCTTATAGTAGTTTCTAAAAAGGTTTCATATTCACACCTTTTACATGAACCTTGGTGGGTGTGTATTCCTTTTTTTGGTATATTTTTTGGGATAAAGGTATAACTATAGAATATCTACCTTTATTGTCTTTATGGAGGTGTGGAGAAAGTTCCATGATTACTCCAAGGGATATTATAATAGTTTATCCATATCTTTTAAATTCTTTTGATTTTTTTATTTTATGCATATTATCAGATTATGAATGGGTCCTTTTCATATGTATGATATATATGACATGAAATGGGTTTAATACTAATATACCATATTGATATGATATTTTTATGAATATAAACATTTTATAAATTACATATGTGTATTGTGGTGTTATGTTTTTTAATGTATAAGATTTATTGTTAATTAATGGTTATGTTATCTAGGGTATAGTCTACTTACCATCGATCCCACTCCCTCACAACTTGTTATTAATATGAGGAGAAATACTTGAGAACAAAAAAAAAAGAACCTTTAATATATCCATGAGAAATATATTTTATGGGAATTATTATAAAATGGTATTATAGATTATTTTTTTAAAATGTCCTAGGATTTTAGGGATTGGTAGATAATGATATATTGGTTAGAGAAAGAGATTGAAATTTTGTTTTTACCTGGAAATCACCAATATAATGGAAGTCAAAATTAACAGTTTGGTTGAAGTTTTGATTTTATAAATTATGTTGTTTATGAGTTACAATTTATTTGATTATTCTTATCCTTCCATGGTAATAAGGTGGATGCATCATACATAGAATGTTGATTTACATGAAATGTGTGTGATCATGTGTTCCTGGGAAAATAATTTCTCAAAAAAATTAATTTTTGAATTTTTTTAAACATTAAATGTTCATTCATTAATTAAAACATTAAAAATAAACTATTCAGTGTTTTATTGAATAAATTATTCAGGTCATATTATTTAACTAAAACCAAAATGATAATTTTATGATGTTTACTATTTTAATTACGGTTATACATTTGATATATACATTTGGTGTGATAATATACCTATAATCATAAGTAAGAGAATTAAATTGTTTTGGTGGTGTAATTATAGGACTTGGATTCCTAATAAGATTGGATATGATAAATTTGGTCATGTAGGTATGGTGGATGCATTTGGTAGTTAAATTACTCAAAAAATAGATAAAAATTTATTAGGTATGTTCGGTGTTATTAATTGAACTCAGAATTTAATATTTTTTAAATCTATTTTTTTTGTTCTAGGTTATTAAACCATATATATTAATAGATTTTAAATTTAGATAACTCCAGATAAACTCGAATCACCCTATAAATACCAATCCTTTCAAACATAACCTAAATTTTTTCAATACAGTTTTTACCATCTTTGAATCCAATTTATCCAACATAAACTGGTTATGACTATACTTTTTAATAATGAATATATTCAGTTAGAATGCATTATTCATTTATAATCTCATTTTCAAATTCTTTGGAGATTTATTTAATATCCACTATAATGGATTATCACTCTGGGGTACTAACCCTTTGAGAAATCTCTAACATATCTGATTAAAACTCCACGAATGAATTATGATCCAACATCATCCTAATATAAAGGTTAACCCTAAATATGATCATTTATAATGATTCATGAATGATTATTTTATATAATGATTTAATATATATGAATGAGTATTCTATCACAATAGAATTCTATAAATTTATATACTGTCATAAAGCCTTATCACGTACTTGTTTAATCTCCATCGACAGATAAAATATAATTAACCATAATTATGTAACTATTATATTTTCACAAGCAAAATCTGACATATATTATAATGGAAGCATGAATCAGAGAGTATAAGATACTGATTTTTATTCGACTAATAATAGTTGTATCAGTTTAGGAAATTAATGGTTATTTGACTAGTGTTTTTTATTCTTACTTTGGCGATTGGAATGTGATGCGTCTGTAGATACAAAATTTCAGAATGAATAATGGTTATAATAAAATGTTGTTTGTGAGTAATAATATTGGTTGAATGCAATAAATTAATGTAAATAGAATCTAGAGATAGTATCATGGGACTTATTTTATGAGTTAGGTGGAGAAATGATCAAGATATTTGGTCTTTATGAGATGTTTGAATTGATATTTTTTAGTTCTATTATTATGAATAAATTTATAATACAATAGTAGTTATCTATATATCTATCACATGGTTATGAGACTAATATTACTTATTGGGACTATATTTAGAGTTAAAATCTTCATATTTTCTGAAAAAATGTAAAGGGTAACTATTTCATTCATTTTAATTATTAAATTTTGATATATAGTACATAAGTCATATATTGTAAATAATTAATTGAATAATTTGGATAGCATAATGTGACATGGGATAGGGTAATTTAATTTCTCAAAAAAAATTTACATTGCAAAATTCATTGAATTTAGATTTTATATAGTATAATGAGTCTCAAGAAAAAAATTTCATATTTGGAATAAATGACTAAGAAACATCAAGATATAACAATTAGTGTATGGTGGTCCCATGTAAACCAATTATGTCAAAAAATGTAGTTTTATATTTCTGATTATGTTCTATAAAGATGTATTAATGAATTAAATAATCCATATGAGTTATAGAGAAAGTACAAAAAATATTCATTTAAAAATAGTTATTTTATAGTTTTTTGGTACATTTAGGTAAAAATCATGTATTCTAGTAGTGTGAAAAAGAATTATAGTATAATTCATCATTTTAAAAATTTATAGTTTTCATTATGATCATAAAATGAAAAATATGATAATACAAAGTTATATGGATGGTGCAAGATGGAAATATGATTGTATTTAGTATGAACATGGGAATGATATATGATATCTTATTCAAATGGGAAGAGGGAATCAAAAGAGACGAAAATGAAACTTCTTTGGTATGATACATTTTATGGAATGGATATTTTATTAACATGTGATTTAACATGTTATTGGAATAAAAAAATTAAAAATCTAGTGGAAACAAAGCTAGTGGAAAATTAATTTTTTGAATGAAGATTGAGGTGAGGAATATTTTTGTGTTTTTAAGAGCTCTAAATGGATTTTTTTGTGATGGTTATATGGATAGAAAATAATATGATGGTTGTTTACTATGTTATAAAATTAAAATATATTTATTTTACTATATAATGACTAATCAAAAGGCTAGTACGTTCCCACTATGACATCTATAGTGTCGCATTAAGAGTCTAGTGGGCTAGTAGTAGAGGTTTTTTTACTACCATTGGCATTGAGATCCTAGAGGTTTGTCACCAAGATCTTGGTGTCCTCCTAGAGTCTGGATGAGAGTCTATAAGGACTAAATAGGATTTTTAAAATCCCCAAATTATGTAGGGGTACATTGAAATAATAACATGAATTTCTTTTACTATTTTATGACCTTATTTATCATTTTTTTTAATTAGTTAGTAGGCACTAACCCTCTATTTTATCTCCTTCACAGATTTACTTTATTGGAATCTCTTCTCTATACGCGTATCATTCCTTATTAAATTGATAGAATATCCATGCTAATGAAATCTTGAAAATAAGGATAATGTAATACCTATGGTCTTTATTATTATTTCATTAATCTGTAATTTTTTCTTCATAAGATTCTTAATTTGGTTTTTTTTGATAAATTCATCAATAATTATTTATAGAGGATGAAATAAGTGATGATCATGGTTGAGTTAACTCTAAATTATATAAATATATTGTGTTATTACATAAAAATATTTTAATTTGTCTTTCATGTGTGATGTGGTATGTAGACATGGGGTACTAGACTAGTAAGACCCCAAACAATATATAGATCATTCAGATTAATTAGATAATATAGGTATAACCAATGTGGAATCGAATGAATATTACCCACATTGTTAATTGATCTTATGATCACTTGGTTGACAAACCATATAATGTCTGTTAATTTTGAAATTGGGTGTTTAGGAATGGAATTAACCATATGATGGCCTAGGAGGATTAATAAATCCTAGTATGGTAGTATTTTAGAGTATTCTTGTGAATTAATGCTAAATATGGTTCACATGAAGTTTTATAGAGTACTAGGTGTTCTAAGTAGTATTAATGGAAATATAATCCCTAAGTGTGTTATGTTTTGTATGTTTGTAATGAAATTTAACGGTCTAAATGGGGTTTTAAGTGATCTAATGGGATTATCTTCCTAATAATATGTTGGTTAGTTGATCTTCTCTATTGGGTTCAACATATTAGTTGGGATTATGTTTGATGGTTTTGAATTATGAGTTTAGTTATTTTCTAGGAAATTATATTCTATGAAGAAGACCATATCTGAAATATCTGTGCCCCAAGTGTAGAGGTTCATGTTAGACAATTTAATTGTTTTTATCCAACATTTAGGTATTACATGTTGGATTCCATTTGAATAATTTTTCTCAGAACTATTATTTCATTTATTGTTAAACTGTGGTTACCATCCATGACTGTTAATTTAATTTACATGTGGTATGGGTCATTTACCATGGAATCTAGCAGTGTGGTTCATTATTGAAGGAACTACCTATACTATAAACATAATTTGATTTGAATTTAATTTGTTAGAGTGTTTAACCTACTAAATCACTACCAGTATTTTAAATTATCGTACTTAGGGATCTTCTTGTGTTAATACCCTCCAATAATTTATATTCTCTATTAATAGGATAGCTATGTTACTCCATAACATTAAATCCACTCAAGTTATTGTATATATTACACATATTAAAATGAATATAATGATAATTACTTTTTTTATTCTATTTGGAGGCCATTGTATCATTATGGTATTGATTATTTTTAAAATTATTCTGGGGTTGAGTATTTTAGTGAAACATGTCAAAGAAGATAGGGAGGAGTAAGAATATGATTCCCTGAATTTTTTATTTCATGTTGGGGGTTATAAATTTTTCTTATTTTATTGTAAATTCACCAACATACATATATTGTGGAATCTATAAGATACCTCATTGGTGGTGTACATATTAGTTTCAAAATCAAACATTTCAAGTTAACCATGTTATATATACAAACCAGATATCTGGGATGGAATGGATTTTCTGGAAAAGGAAACACTTCACATTAATCCCCTTGATCTCTCGTATTTTTCAAATTTTCTATCCTTTGGGAGATGGAATTAATCTCTATTAACTACATCGATAGTGGTTACCGAGGCTTGTTACCCTAATAAAATTACTTCTCTATCCTATCTACCATCATAGAAAAATTGTAAACCTTTATATATTCCTCCACTACATCATGGTGTCCTAATACAATTATCTACCTGACCACTCATTCCTTCCATGTTATCTTTAGTTCCAATCAATCCTTCATTATCTATTAAGTATGATTTCATTCATGATCCTTTATATGATCTTCTATATCTACATATTTGTATCCCTCTAATCCCATATCTGCCTCTTTCCATCAAGTCTCTATAGATAACTCATGACAATATTTCTTTCTCCCTATGTTTTGGAATGTTGTTTGATGTTATGGAATATCATTCATAGACTCTTATCACCATGTTTTGACATGAAAACCCATATCTTCTGGTGTTTCAATTTTTCATCAAACCATGGAACCTTTGCTATCATAAATCCTTTTAAATGATAAACTAATTCTTGTTCTATTTTCACCTCTTCCCATGACAATATTTTATATCATACTGGTCGTTGGAATGTATGTCCTTTAGAAACCAATAGTTATTTCACTATCACTACTCCAATGATAACCAGGAAGGTCTTGACCCCTGGTTCATAGTTGTATGGGTTCATCTCATGAGGAAAAAAATTAAAATTCAAAACCATGTGGTTCTTAGGGGTATTTTCTAAAAAATTTGGAATATCCCATATTATGATTACAACACACTAAGGATATGTACTAATATGGTAGCGAGGATTTGCGTTTAAATAGATATCTCTAATGCTTTACCCTGGTACATCATGATTCATGTATGATCTAATATCTTCTACTAGAAAAAAACTCATCAACTCCAAGATGATCTATTTCAATAGTTGTCATATCCAAATATACTATTTTTCCTCTTATAGAAGGCATCTCTCTGTGCATTTGGTATCTCTTCCTCATAAGGGTTCTACCACCACCCATTATTATAACCTCAAATCTTTGTCCCATATTCACAAGGATCCTTCAATCCCCTGAATGTATTTAATAAAAATACCTCATTTACTAAAATACCCTATATGGGTGGATATAGATCGAGTATCTCCTCTTATAGATTTCAAACCTATTGTTTAGAGTTTGGTTTCAAGGTGGACATGGTTGATTTATATATTAGGTTTTTGATGTTGTTGACTCCAATCACTCTTTAGCCTTTGTCCCCTTCTCTTTGGTTATATCATCTCATAATACACTCTATGTCTAGTCCCTTCTACTTCTCATTGATCATATTTCCATATGTTATATTTTTGTAGGCTTCATAGGTCAAGATTTATTTTAAATGATGTGTTTCTCCCATGTATCCCCATCTGGTGCCTTCTTATGCTATGGGTGGTAGGCCAACCTTAATGGTTATCTTCTTAATGATCCCCAAACCTCATCTGATGTCCCCTCTACTAAAACTTCTATCCCTAACCTCAGAACCCAAAACTTCTATACTTTTCAATTTTTTATGCATTGTATAGGTTGTATAAGGAACCATATGAAACACCCCCTCCCACGAAAAACAATTATAAAAGATCATCATTCACTCCCACATGAGATAGTGGAGTTACAACCAAACCCAATGATAAATATTTATGAAAAGGTATGTTCTAATACCGATAAAAATATGTTATAATGGTGTTTAGGAACTATAAATTTTCCTAATTATGCTATCAATACTCATATAGAATTTAAGGGAGCTAGGGACCCCTGTGAAATTTGAATACATCTTGAAAAATGATAAAGAACACATCCTCTTCATAATGAACATTCTAGAACTCAAGATATATTATAGTCACATATAAAATCCCAAATCTATACATTAGCTTAGGAGTTTTTTCATTTTATTCGCATTAATGAGAATATTGTAGATTTATAGAGAAACAATGTGAGTATGGAACTAACTAGTTCATAATCTCAATTACATACTTTTTAGGTGACCCTTTATAATCAATCTATGTTATTCACATTTATTTTTTTCAAATGTCAAGTAATGGATCAATAAGTACTATGGGAATATCTTTATAACTTCAACACTAGATCTAATTATTGGTCCATTGGTAGGGACATCAATACCATCTAGGATAAATCTATGAAAAGAGGTGGTTCAGGCTATTCCAGAAAGGCTATGGATTATTTTAAATTTTGTTCTATAATAATTTTTTGGCTTGGGTTTATCTGAATGTAGATGTACCTAGTGAAAAAATATTCTATGAAATCAAAGGATCTTGATTCCTCTTGAGAGGAGTTTATCTAATTTTTAATTTATTCTGTGTTCTCTTAATTTTGTGGTCACCCACTTAGTGTGAACCATATCAAACCACTCCGTTCTCACGCACTATTTTGGAGGGGATGGAGGTATATCTTGGAGGAATACCTTTACCATGTGATGGATTCAAAGATTATATTTTCTCTTCTTAGTGAAATAATCATGGGTGTCAATATTCATGTCCAACCCATGTGTAGTACCCATGACCTAGCTAGATTAGGTAAACACTATATCCTGAATATTTTCTCCCAATGTTCACTCTATCATAATAGAAAGAAACATTATTCAAGTTAATAATTTCTAAATCATATAATTTATAATTTATTAAAATATAGTTTTTTTGGATGAAAAAACTATTGTATGGTAAAGTTTTATTAATTTTTTAAATAATCGATTTTTTTGAATAATGAATAATATAGTTTTTAAGAATACCAATTGAATTATCAATATATAGAGAACAATTATAACATAAATACTTATAAAATAATTTTATGGTCATAGATTTATTTAAGGGGTAATAGTTTACTTTGGAATCTACTATTTTGATTTTAGAAAACCAATGTTTATAATTTTATAAACATAAATAACATTTTCCAATTAAAGATACTATTTCTGTTATGTTATTTTAATTAAATGTTATATTTTTCGAAATATGGTTTTGGATTGAATTTAATGATACATAACTATTATAATAAACCAATTTATATTATATAATCTAAAGCATTATTAATATTATCCTAAATAAAAAATTTAAACATTAAATTCACCTTTTCTAAAAATGGTTTTTATGCATTACATGAACTAATATTAAAATTATTTTTTCCCTAAAATAATAATATTATTTGATAAAATGGATATCATATTAATAATTAGTAGCTCAAAATTATGTATTAAGACATATATTTATTTTTAGGAATTTTAAAGTAAACTATTTTTTTAAAAAACAATTAACATGGTAAAAAATTATAAAAGTGAACAATGTAAGAGTAAAAGTCATGAAACATGTTTTGGTGATGAATTTATCTTAAGGCCACATATAGGAATATTTTTTTAACTTAAAGCCATAATTTTACTTCGTGGATAGCCTTATGAAACCCAAGGGATCCGCACATAACGTTGGATGCCTATGTGTAGAGCTGAATTTTGCGCGCAATGTTCTTATGCGGCCAATGTGATGTGAAAGCCAGTATTTCACCCCATCCTCTAAAAATGGCCAAGGAAGGTGTGTATATGGTTAGAGGTTAGCGTAAATAGTTTATCTAGCATTAAATCCTCTTACGTGCCCAATGTGACATCAAATGGACACTTATGCACCATCTTTATGCAATATAGCTGAGATTATCACCTATAAATTATAGGGTACACCCTCCCCTAAAGGTAAAACTCTGAAAGTCGAACTGTCATTCCTGTTTGGGAAATACAACACATTGTGTGACCATGTGATACTCCTTACTTCAAGGTACATGACCATGCATGATAGGTCATCTATGGGTCCACTTTCAGGTGGGCCCACAAGGGCATGACCCTCGCTCAGTACCATTTTTCCTAAGGAAAGTGCATGCAAAAGACCCTTCTTGTACAAAAGGCTTACCCCTTGTTCAACACCTATTTTGCTTAGAACCCTCCATTTTCCTTGAAAGAATTTAATAATTCACACACCTTTTCCTTTATTATCCATGGAGTTTCATTATCCCAAAGCAGAGTGTTCGGGCCTCTCTTGTGTACAACATCCACATCTTACATGTACCTCCTTTGCATGACCCTGTAGGCTTGTTCATACTGATTTTATGGTCCCTCGTGCAGTGTCTCATGTTTTTTCGATCTCCCTGATTCTTCTTCTCATAGATAATCTAATATTTATTTCTTCTTCGCATATTTATGCTAACGTGGACCCCTAGAGTGACCAATCCTCAACCTCACTCATGCTTAAAATTTTTGGTGTCTTTCCATCACCAAGGGTTAACAAGTGCTATTTATGTATGTCCATGGTTTGAGGAATGAATCCTAATCATCTTTTCTAAAGGATGTTAAAATTTATACATCCAAAATTCTCAACATATGACATTTAATTGTGATTTTTTTATGCCTTGAGTGTATAAGAGGATCAAACAGTTGATGGGCACCACATCCCTCTCATATCTCACTCCAATTGAGATTTGTCAACATGTGAACCTTAGGATGTCTCCACGTAAGCCCCAACACATGCCATGATATGGTGTCTTGTGTACGACTAACATGGAATGAGATCTTACTCAAATGGAATGGCATCCTCTTTGTAAAGAATGAAATCAACCTCATATATCCCTCCTAGAGTAATCCCCAATCCCCATCTCCCTAGGCTGATTCAATGCATATTCCATGCTTTATTCCTCACTGACATATCTTTTATTAAGTGAAAAACTATTATACTACTTCCTCTTATTTCTCACACTAATCATGACTCCAAGGGGATTTTAGGATAGGAGTGTCGATGACCCCACTCATCTGACAATCCCTCCAAGAATAAGCACCAGTATCCATTCTCATAGGCCACTAACCCTGTGTAAGCCATGAAAAAGTTAACTATGTTGGTTTTGATCACATTATTTTAAATAGGGTATGTAGGAATCCACTAAAAGTTTCAATCCTAACCATTTGTACACTCCTGTGCCCTCCTCCTATGAGGTTCACCTCCTGGATCCCAATATCCACCATCATCCATTCCCATCATGGACATTCTATTGAGCCACCATATCTCTGTAGAAGTATGCCCCACCTAGAGTTCACATATCCTTCTAGTCTACCTAGGTGAAAAATCATGTGTAAGCCCCAACTCCCCCATTAGAACTCTACAGATGTTGATTCCCAACCAGCTAGGATACATTGAAAAACTCTCTGAGGATCAATCCTAAAACCATCATCTTCACATCAATCTCATCTTCTTCATTTAATCCACTTTATCCAATCCAATATTATCCAACATGATTACTACTCAGGCCTCCACATCCATATGGGATAACACTATTCACTCAAGAAACTATGCATGTGTAAGCAGAAGACATATGCTCTATCACATCACCCATATCCTGGTGGGGTCACATCATCCATATGGGCCATCTCAGTGCATAATCCACATACACCCATTCAAAACTCTCATTAGTACCAAGGCAGTCTCAGTGCATAATCTCTACACCATCCAATGAAATATGTGTGTTTTTATCCTTTATGTATAAACAGGGTATGTCCAAAGCCTCCATGAGGTTCAATCCTAGCCAATGGTAAAACATGGTGTCCCCCTTCTTTGGACCCACCATCCCTGATCCACCCTTTTTAGTTTCCAGATCAACCTTATCACTATGAAACCATACATTTATGGGATGTGCTTCTCTTAGGTCAATCCTCATTGGTTGTATTAATCTACTGATCAAGAAAACCATCTAGTTATTCTCTACTAGGGATGTGCTTATGTGATCCACCTTCACAAGTGTCTGGATCAGTTTGATCCATCTATACTATATGTTAAACATAAAAAATACACTATGTTAAACATCGAAAGATGATGAGAACATCAGAGACATGAATATTCCATAATAAACCCCATGATTGATGTGGAAATTTTTGGTTTTCATCCTTTAGAATCCCATTAATGAGGAATAATATAGATGTTCTAATGTTTTAGCATCCCTAAATTCCATCAATGCCCATCATGACTGCTCTCTTGACCAAAGGTTGGTGCCCTAACATGACCCCTTGGAATTTCTTGAACGATGTATCATAATTAGAAAGTGTCCAAAAAGATATGGAACCTAGAATGTGTATCATGAAAAAAGTCTTAATCATTAAGGGAGACCTATAATATGCGACGAATTTTGAGGAGGAATCCATGGAAGGAAAGACTGACATTCTATCATTCTGTTTTGATAACGGAGAAAAAATATCTCGAGAATGATAAATTTCACTTACCTTTGGATAGTGTAAATACGTGGTACAATGCACCTATAGGGAGTTTCAATATAATACAGGTGGTATGCCTTTGAGAATGTATTGGAAATGGAAATATTCAGTCCATTGTGAATGAATTCACCACCAACTATGGGGATTAGTAGTTCCTGGGAAATTGACAGATGAGCATGTCACTAGATCCAGCTATATGTATCCATGTACCACTATTAAAATAGTGGGTATGGATTAAAACTCACCAATTTTTGGGGCATTCAATCAGTGTGCATTCGCATCTTTGGAATTTTTAGCATGGATTCATATCTCCAACCATGGAAGAAATAATGGCATTGGGGCATTGGGCATTGCTTTCCTATTATATGTATTGATGGCTGAATCTTCCTGCTTTGTAGAACTCGAGCTACAAGAGAACACCCCCCCCCCTAGATGCAGGGGTCATAGGAATGATAATGTGGCACTTCTATATGACTCCACTTGCCACGACATTATCCACGACCACAGATACCAAGAACCCACACTTGACTCGAAATCTGAAATTGTTTAGAGGAGGGTGAAATATGTTCTAGTTAGATGATACTAGTAGGAATGATCTTTCATTGCACTTAGGAAATGTAAATCTTGGCTCCTGAAGTCTTCTAGATTCAAAGTGTAAACTTTCTTTTACCTATTGGCTGAGAGAATAAAATCTTCCTTGGAATTGTGAACTAAGCACTTATCATTCCTAAAATTCACAAGGTATTCTTCATCACATAACTGACTTATGCTAATGAGGTTGTGCTTAAGACCCTTAACAAAAAGAACATTTGAAATCACGGTTTTACCAAGAAGAACAATATTACCAGTACCAACAATCTCTCCCTTAGCATTATCTCCAAAAGTTACCTTTCCTCCTTTCGTTTTGATAATCTTTTCAAAATAGATTTTGTTACCAGTCATGTGCTGGGAACATCCAATATCCATGTACCATTTTTGTTGCCGGTACTCTCTTAATTTTCCTGAAATCAAGAAAAGAATTAGATTTTCGGAATCCAGACTTGTTTGGATCCGAGATTTTCAGATAACAAAATTTTAGGAACCCACATCTTCTTAGTGAAATAAGCTTTGTGAAATCCTAGAGATTGAGTTTTGTTTAAGGAACAATTCTTTGCCCAGTGACCACTACATTGACACTTGGTACAAAATGGGGCACTTTGAGGAACAAAATAATTGTTACTGAAAATTGGTTTTGCATGGGTATAACCAAATCCGGATTTATTTCTTAAAGGTCGTATTTGGGAATACATTTTATCAAAATTTTCCTTACCATGGGTAAAGTTTGATAAACACTTCTTTAAGGAAAAAATTTTGGACTTGAGTTTTATAACCATGTTTTTATCCTCAAAATCATTAGTTTTAGAACTAGATCTAGGCTCGAAAACATTTTTCTTAGAAATTACTTTTTCAAACTCTTTAGAAAGTTGGTTCTTCTCAGAACTTACTTCCTCACGATTTTTCAAAATACTTTCAAAATCAGCATTTTTCCTATAAAGATCTTTAGAAATATATGATTTCTCTTTTGTAAGAATATTATTCCTAGAGTTTTCCTTATCAAGTTTCTTATTGAATTTAGAATTCTCAAACTCAAGAAGTTCAGCAAACCTAGAGACTTATTCATAAGTAGGTAAAGTATTTTCTTCATCAGAAGAGGATTCTTCATCAGAAGAATTATAATACTTACTATCATTAGAATTTAAAGAAAAATTGGTCAATGATTCATCATTTCGTACCTTATCCATAAAACAATGATTATAAATAGGTAATCTGGCTATAAGACCAAGATTCTTCTGTCCTGAAGATTCATAATCAGAAGATTCATTTGAAGAATCACCACCACTGGCACTCCAGGTGTCACTAGCTTTCAGAACATTCATCGCTTTGGATTTATAATACTTCTTTCTGTTCCTGTCTGAATTCCTTTCTTTCATTTCTTTCTTTTTGAGAAAAGGGCAATTTGGTCTAATATGTCCAGCTCTCTTGCATTCATAACAAGTAACTTCTCCATCTTTCTTCTCTTTCCTGTACTTTTTCTTATACTTGGATTGGAAATTTCTCTGACCATCTATCTTGTTCATCCTTGGAGAAAGATTTTCTAATTCATTTTCATATATTTCACTTTCACTAGAATCTGATTGAACAACTATCTTCTTAGACTTGGATCTGGTTACTATCTCAGGAGTCTTGACTTTTATATGATCTGATGTTGTTGTAAAAGCAACAGTACCATTTCCATTTTTCTTTTTGATATTGTTGGCATCTCTCTTAATTTTGGTTTCATGTTGGAGAAGAGTTCCAAATAACTCATCAAGAGAAATTTGAGTGACCTTCCTATTCTCATCTATAGTAGTTCTTTTTTATTCCCACTCATTGGGCATGATATCAATTATCTTATCCACAAGTGCTTCATCATCTAAACCTTTCTCTTACATAGACTGCAAACTGTTGACGATAGTCATAAACCTCTGTTGAACCTTACATATTGGTTCACCATAAAGAAAATTGGGTCCATGGTATTCAGCTCTAAGCATAGCTCTCCTAGTTTCAATCACTTTAGAAGTTCCAAAATGTGTAACCTCTAACTTCTTCTAGATACAATTAGCTGCTTCACAAGAAGAAATTTGGAAATATATATTTCTAGTCATTGAACAAAGTAAAGTATTGCATACCTTATAATTGAGTTGATACTCTTGCTTTTCCTGGTTAGTAAAAGTTCTAACTTCTTTATTAGGAATTTTAAAATCCCCAGTAAGGGTAACAATGTTTTCCACTCCGGTATTGAAAACAAAAGTCTTCATTCGATCTCTCCAGTACTCATAACCATTACCATCAAAGATTGGTGGTCTTTTAGGATTTAGATTATCAATGGAACCAACATTAATTCCTGCCATACTTAAAATAACCTTCGGCACAAAAACTTGTTAAAAATACCCGTAATAACAAAGTTCAGAATGAGAAAGTTTGGAATGAGAAAGTTCGGAATGAGAAAGTGAGCAAGAAAAACTTATACGTGAGTACAAGTATTTCAGATACCTTCTCCGATACCAATTGTAGGATCTAAATAATGTTGTAGATGCTCAATGTACAAGAGGGGGGTGAATTGTATACTTTAAAAATTCCTTAAGAACCTTTAAAGTTAGTTTGCGAATAACTATGTCTTCCTTAAGCAAAGGAAAGGGATAAGTTTAACAAATTTTAAACTAAGAAAATTCACAACACCTCTAACACCAAATAAAAACTTAGAATAAAGAATGAAGATATAAACTTCAAGTCCTATGAACTTTCTTAAAACTGGAAAGAGATTCCGAAAGTAGGTTCTATAAATATGGATCCTGAAATTGAAACTTAGCAAAAGATTACAATATGAGATTATACCTTAAAGCATATAGAATCTAAATGAAACAGAGTATAAGTAAGGAAGTATAAGAAATTTATAATTTCCTTATAATACAATATGCAGCGGAAATAAATATGTAGTAAAACTAAAAGTAACAAAATATTAGTCTTTTAATCCAAAGAGAAGGGTATCCAACAAACTTGGATAAAGGTCCCTTGATTTATACTTTGAAGCAATTCTGTCTTACCCACACCAGGGTAATCCCTCGATATGAAGATTGAAGTCTCTTTCTTGCTATCCCCGCAATCCCTTAACCTCAAGGTAGTTGGAAACCTGTGTCTTCCTCAGCAAGGAAGCCCTCAACTTCAAGGTGTTGGAAACCTCTGTCTTCCTATCCCCGGAAGTCCTCAAATATTACCACCAACATTCGGAGTCACATGAATATTTGAGAGTTAATAAGAGCCTCTCTCCCTAGAAATCACCTCAACATCATGTATGCACAATTAAAAAAAAATGTTCGGAGCTCATTCAAATGAGCTCCTATTTTTAGGTAAGGTCAGCTCCCTCCTCCAACGGTCATATCTTCCTTAAAATTCAGAGGGACTTGTACATGTGTCACTTAACCAATGGTTAGTTTATAACAGAATAGACGACATCGTTTTATAACCAAACAAGTGTAGCAGAATGTACGACATCGTTTTAAGTCTTAACTAAAAAGTTCGGAGTGAAGATTCGGAGTGAAGAAAAATATTAAAGAGTAGACAAATTATAAAAGCGTAAGCAAAATTAATGTTCGTAGTCTAACCAAAAATAATTTTTGGAGTCTAAATAAATTCGGAGTGTATAAAACAAAGATGATCAGATTCTGTTTAATAGGTAAATTCAGAATGAGAATTCGGAATGAGAATTCGTCATCAAAATTCGTAATGACAATTCATCATCAGAATTCGTAATGAGAATTTTTCATCAGAATTCGTAATGAGAACTCGTCATCAGAAATCGTAATGATAATTCATCATCAGAATTCGTAATGAGAATTCGCCATCAGAATTTGTAAAGATAATTCGATGTCGAACTTCATAAGTATTCGTATCCAGAATTTGGAGTAGAACTTAATCAGAGTTCGTATCCGGAATTTGGAATGAAACTTTATTACAATTCTCATCTGGAATTCGGAGTGAAACTTCATTACAATTCTCATCCAGAATTCGGATCCTAAAATAGAATGCTTCGTATCAAAGTTTCAAACAATTATGAGAATATAGAAAGGAATCCATATCTTATACTTAAGAAATATATGGATGAAAAAAATGATAAGGATAATTTTTCTTACAAAATAATTTTTCCTTATAAAAGCAATTTTCCTTATAAAATTGATTTTCCTTATAAAAGCAATTTTCCTTATAAAAGCAATTTTCTTTATAAAATCGATTTTCCTTATAAAAGCAATTTTCCTTATAAAAACAATTTTCCTTAAAAAATCATTTTTCCTTATAAAAGCAATTTTCCTTATAAAAGCGATTTTCCTTAAGATAAGGTGATTGTGATTTTCAGAATAAGATGGAATGGAAAAGTCATAAGGTAAACCTTATTGACTCAACAATCTCCCCCTTTTTGGAAAGCACAAACATCCTTACGAAAAAGAAGTTCTAAGAAAAAAAACATTAAGACTTATCTCCCTTTGCTTTTAGGATATTGATGAATACGACTAACTCCCCCTTAGGCTTTGAAACTCTAAGGATCGTATTCTTGATTTCCGGAATGATATTTCATTACAAATAAGAAAGTCTTCTTTAATGAAAAACTCCTCCTTTGATAAACTCTATAAGAGTTTGTTTTCTTTCTCACCCTTTGTTAAGATTCGTTTTCCCTTTATTAGGGTTCTATTCCTTCTCCCTCTTTGTGATTTTCAAAAAGAAATTGATGGAATGGAAAATATAACAAAGTACTTGAAAAATTAGTAGCAACACCAAAAGAAACGAGCAAGCACAATTCCATTAAGTTTTAAAGTTCAACAAAAAGGAAATACAAATACAACAAAAGATCGGATCTGTCTATTTTGGATCTTTTTTCTTCGCCATGAGACCCTTAAGAATAGTCCTTATCTTCTTCAAGTCTTTATGGTCTTCCTCAGCTTGTTTCTATAACACAACAATTCTTGTACTTTGAGCTTCAATCATTTCTTCCTAGGCTTGAAGCTTTTATTCCTGAGCTTTAATCTTTTCTTCCTAAGCCTTCAACTTTTCTTCAAACTCAATCCGATGGTCCCTTTCATACTTCCAATTTTGAGAAACAGAATTCATCTTTCCATTCAGATCTCTGACTTCTTGAATCTAGAAATTATTTTCATCTGTCAACTATTCTTCAAAAGATGAAGTAAGTTCATTTATCTTTCTGTCTTCTGTCTAAAAAGCATCCTTCACATTATCTTGTAATTCATCAAAGAGTCTCATATCTTCTACAGTTTTCCTCGACCAATTTTTCTTCCTATTGCAAGATCTTCTATGGGATTCATAACCAACAAATAAAGTTTTGAACTGAGCCTCAATCTTAATGCATTTGTCCATAACCATGGATACAGAGTCTTTTTTCTGATTCAAAGCATGTTGGAGCATCTGGCATCTTGAATCAATACTTGAAAAGTCAGAATAGTACCCACCAACTTCTTTAAAGACTGAACAACAAAGTCATGCCCAAACGAAGTTGACTCCGAATCCGAGACTTTTCTTGGAGAATTTTCTTTTTCAAAATGCTCCACTTTCTTTTTAGAAGAATCACCAACTTCTCTTTTCTTTACAACCACTGAGCTCGGGGTATCAACAGAAAGTTTTTTTCCCTTGTCCTTTTTCGGAATAGAGTCCTGTTCCGGAGTTCTTTTTTTACTATCTGATACTTGAACAACATTGTCGTCATCATCAGCAACTTTCTGAGCAACATCCTCTACATTTTATATTTGAGAAATATCATGTAGAAGTTGTTCTTACTCTACATGATAAGCTACTTCTTCTTCTCCTTTCTCCTCATCCTTCCCTGGAGTGACTAACTTAGAAGACTCAGCTTCTGAGGTTCGGAGTGACAAATGTTCTGAAGGTGTCACCTTATAATCATCTACTTGCTTCAAAACATCTCCGGTCTCACCACTACCTTCAGCAACTTCTTCTTCCTCTTCCACTTGCTCTATCTGCTCAACATCCTCAACAGGCATAGCAACTGCTTATTCTGGAGCATCAACGTTTCTTATTGGAGTCTCAGGTATAGAATCCAAAGAAAGAGATCTCAGAACGTCAATGTTTCTGGAGGCTATCTCAGCAAACTTTAACAAAGTCTAAACCACCTCAGCTTCAGACATCTTCTTCTTAAGCTTCTTTTCTTTCGCTTGTTTTTCTAGCTCATCCACAGTTCTTTCTTTCAAGGCCTTAGCCTCCGCAGGATCCAAGCCAAACTGAGGCTCCCCTTGCATTCTCTTCTCTTTGATTTCCCTCCACTTAGAAACTACCTCATCAGGGTAAGCTTTCTTCTTATTCAGTTTAGGAGCTGCTGAATGAACTTCCTTAGATTTGGGATTCTCTGCTTCAACTTCAACTTCTTTCAACTTTATCTTCCTCACTGGATTAGAGGATTCAGGTTTAGAAACATTCGGAACCGTTTCTTCTTGAGTAGGTAAATCAACAAACAGACCAGTCTCTTTGTCAAAGGCAACATCCATCCTTTTGAGAGTACCATCACTCACCAACATAATCTTTCAAACTATCGGCTTAGACTTGCAAGCCTCCTTAAAATACTCAAGGCACCGAACTATCAACTTTGAGAGGATTGATGGATAAATATTGATCTGAGCTCTCAAATTACCTTTCTTAACATTCTCAAGGGTAATAAGAATGTGTTTCATCAGATTAAACTTCCTCAAATTTATCAGAAAATCTAGGATGTAGATCTCACTCTTCTTCAAACTATCTTTGTCACCCTTTCTCGATACGTTAAGGCCTTGTACTCATAACTCTAGAATCCGGAAATTTGTAGACAGATATGCAATATTCGGAGCCTTATCATCTACAGTTCGAGAGTTTCCAAAGCCTTTTCCTTGTTGAAACTTCCTATTGAATCCGGCAAAACATGAGAAATAAACTCAGCTTCTCCTTCATTTTTCAGCCCTACCAAGCTGGCTGCTTTGGCATAAGAAATCTTATTAGTCTTGCCATAAGACTTAAATGATAATTTTTTTCCTGCCATCTTCCTTATAGAAGGAAACTGTCTCATAGAATTCTATAAGAAAATCCGAAAAATCTTCATCTTGATTTCCGGGCATAGACACAGCAACATCTTCCCATCCATTAAGCTTAATGTTCTTGGATATAAGAGAATCATACTTGTTGAAGAAATCAGGATAAACCAACCTTTCTCTATATACTAACCATTTAGAAATCGGCATAGAGGAAGACATGTCTTGAGAAGCTACTTCCACAGACATTCGGATCTAAAGACCTTTGAGAAGATCGGAACGAGGATTTCTGAAGTTCAGAACAGCCTTAAAATAGAGAGGTAATGCTTCGGGACGCTGGAGCTTGAAAACTGATCTGGGACAACCATTTGGGGTCCCATTTATATAGGCAACAAGAATATGCTTCAACTTCTTTAGTTGATCGAATGGTTGTGACAAGATGAGATCAGGTCTGACGGTTGAAAACTAATTCTCAAGAAAACATGAATCTGATCTTTTGAGGTTTTTATTAAAAAAAATTTCAGAAAACTATAATCTGAAAATAAAATATAAGAAAATGTCAGCAGGTAAAATATTATTATGAAAACATGAGTATGGAAATCATACCTTTCGGATTAGCTTAGGAGGATTATTCGTAATGGGTAACAATAAAAAAAGATACAAAAAAACGCAAAACTCTCTATGAAAAACAAACTCAGTACAAAAAACATTATAAGGATTTCAGTATGAAAATTTCATTACAAAAGTTAAAAAGATTGAAAAACTCATTATGAAAGTCTCGGTACGAAAATCTCGTTATGGAAATACCAGTAAGAAACTTTCTATTCCGAAAGTGTTATATACAAACACATTCATTATGGAATTTTAGTTCCAGAAATTCCCATTCCAGAATTTTAGTTCCAAAAAGATTGAAAAACTAACTTTGAAAAATTTAGTTACCCTAACAATCAAATGTACTCCCCCTATGAAAAGGAGTTTATTACTGTAAGGAGATTTTTTTTTCAACAGAAAGTTAATTAAGAAAGATGACCTTACGGTTATTATTCCTAACTACTGTTTAATGTATTCAAATCTATCAGAAGGCACAGATTTTGCGAAAATATTAGCAAGTTGATCTTGTGTTCCGATAAACTGAAGAATGATATCTCCTTTTAGTGTGACATCCCTAGGAAAGTGTTTCCTAATTTCTATGTGTTTTGCACATGAGTGATGTGTAGGGTTTTTACTAAGGGAAATGGCACTTGTGTTATCACTAAAAATTTGAGTTTTAGTAAAACTCAAGCCATAGTCTGTGAGTGTGTGTTGCATCCACAACACTTGAGCACAACAACTTCCAGCTGCTACATATTCGGCTTCAGCAGTGGAGAGTGCTACAGAATGTTGCTTCTTGCAGGACCAAGACACTAATGAATCTCCTAAGAAATGACAAGTTCAGAATGTACTTTTTCTATCCATTCTACACCCACCAAAGTCAGCATCAGAAATTCTTTTTAGAACAAAATCATTTCCAGAAGTATAAAATAATCCTAGATCCATGGTTCCCTTAAGGTAGTGAAAAATTCTTTTTACTGCCATTAAGTGATATTCCTTAGGATTCAATTGATATCTTGCACATAATCATACTGAGAACATTAAGTCTGGTCGACTAGCTGTTAAGTAAAGTAAACTTCCTATCATACCTCTAAAAGATGTTTGATCTACTGGTTTCCCAGCTTCATCAAGATCTAAAAAGTTTGAAGCACCAATAGGAGTACTTATACTCTTAGTGTTTTCATAACCATAATTTTTAAGAAGATCTTTAATATACTTATGTTGAGATATGTAGGTTTCTTCTGGTTTTTTAGAAATTTGAAAACTAGGAAAAAAAGTTAACTCACCCATCATACTCATTTCATACTCAGATTTCATTAGACTTGTAAAAGAGTTGGTTAAAGATTGCGGAGTTGAACCAAATATGATGTCATAAACAAAAATTTGAACAATCAAAACACTTTTCTTATCTTTCTTTATAAAAAGGGTTGGATATGCATTTCTCTTAACATAGTTTTTTTGAAGAAAAAATCCAGTGAGTCTATCATACCATGCTCGTGGGGCTTGTTTAAGGCCATACAGAGCTTTGGTAAGTCTAAAAACATAATCAGGATGTTTTGTATCTTCAAAGCCAGGAGGTTGTTCAACAAAAACTTCTTCTTGGACATAACCGTTAAGAAAATCACATTTCACATCCATTTGAAAAAGCTTGAAATTAATAAAAGCTGCAAAGGCAAGTATAATATCTATAGATTCAAGTCTAGCCACTAGAGCATAGGTTTCTTCATAGTCTATTCCCTCTTGCTGATTATAGCCTTTAAAAACAAGTCTAGGTTTATTTCTTACTATGACTCCATTTTCATCACATTTGTTTCTGAAAACCCATTTTACTCCAATAACAGAAGTTTCCTTAGGTCTTTCAACCAAACTCCAAACTTTATTCCTTTCAAATTCATTTAGTTCATCTTGCATAGCTTTGATCCAATCATCATCACCTAAAGCTTCATCAGTGCTTTTTGGTTCTAATTGGGAAAGAAATGCTAGATGTTCTACTTCATTTCTTAAGGAACTTATAGTCTTTATTGGTTGATTTACATCACCAATGATACTATCACTGGGATGATTCTTAAGAAACACCTGATTTGGGTTTTGAAAATCTTGTTCATCAACATAGGGTATAAAGTCTTCTGGGGTAAATGTTTTGGAAGTATCTTCTTGAACATTTTCTTTATCCGAAGGATCTTCTATCAAAGGCTGATAATCAGTTTTTTAAAACACATCTGAGGATGTAGGTTGGGATGGTTTAAAAACAAAAGGATCAGATTCATCAAATTTTACATGTATTGTTTCTTCAACAGTACAAGTATTTTTATTAAAAACTCTATAAGCCTTAGAAGTTTTGGAATAACCTAAGAAAATTCCTTCATCTGAATTTCATGCGAATTTATGTAGGTTATCTTTAGTATTCAGAATGAATATTTTGCAACGAAAAACCTTGAAGTAGGATAGTCTTGGTTCTCTACCATTCCATAATTCATAAGGTGTTTTATTAAGAAAAGGTCTAATCAAAACTCGATTTATAGTATAGCAAGCAGTACTTACAGCTTCAGCCCAGAAATGTCTAGCTATATAATATTCACTCAACATGGTTCTATTTATCTCTTGAAGAATTCTATTTCTTCTCTCAACTAAATTATTTTGTTGGGGAGTTCTAGGTGCTGAAAATTGTGAGTAATACCTTTTCTACAACAAAAAGTTTCAGAAACAGAATTTTGAAATTTTCCTCCATGATCACTATGAATAGTTTTCAATGGAAGGTTTTTCTCGTTTTTAACTTGAGCTCTAAAACTTTTGAAATATGAAAAAGCTTCAGACTTCCTTTCTAGAAAATAAACCCAAGTAAATCTAGTGTAATAATCAACTAGAACAAACACATAGTATTTTCCTCCAATACATCCAGTTTGTGTTGGACCAAAAAGATCCATGTGCACTAACTGCAATGCATCAGTTGTTGAGACTTCGCCGATTGATTTAAAACTAGATTTATGTTGCTTTCCATATTGAAAAGGATCACAAACTTTAGAAGAATCAAATCTATGCTCTGGTAGATCCTTAACTAGTTTCTTCTTAGAGAGTTTATATAAGTTTATAAGGTTATAGTGACCTAGTCTTCTATGCCATAACCAGGAATGATCTTCCATTTCACTTAGGTAAGGTAAATCTTGGCTCCTGAGGTCTTCTAGATTCAAAGTGTAAACATTCTTTTTACTATTGGCTGAGAGAATAAAATCTTCCTTGGAATTGTGAACTAAGCACTTATCATTCCTAAAATTCACAAGGTATCCTTCATCACATAACTGACTTATGCTAATGAGGTTGTGCTTAAGACCTTTAACAAAAAGAACATTTAAAATAAAGGTTTTACAAAGAAGAACAATATTACCAATACCAACAATCTCTCCCTTAGCATTATCTCTGAAAGTTACCTTTCCTCCTTTCGTTTTGATAATCTTTTCAAAATAGCTTTTGTTACCAGTCATGTGCCGGGAACATCCACTATCCATGTACCATGTATTGTTGCTGGTACACTCTTTATTTTCCTGAAATCAAGAAAAGAATTAGGTTTTCGGAATCCAAACTTGTTTGTATCCGAGATTTCCAGATAACAAAATTTTAGGAACCCACATCTTCTTAGAGAAATAAGCTTTGTGAAATCCTAGAGATTGAGTTATGTTTAAGGAACAATTCTTTGCCCAGTGACCACCACATTGACACTTGGTACAAAATGGGGAACTTTGAGGAACAAAATAATTGTTACTGAAAATTGGTTTTGCATGGGTATAACAAAATCCGGATTTATTTCTTAAAGGTCGTATTTGGGAATAGATTTTATCAAAATTTTCCTTACCATGGGTAAAGTTTGATAAACACTTCTTTAAGGAAAAAATTTCAGACTTGAGTTTTATAACCAAGTTTTTATCCTCAAAATCATTAGTTTTAGAACTAGATCTAGGATCGAAAACATTTTTCTTAGAAATTACTTTTTCTAACTCTTTAGAAAGTTGGTTCTTCTCAGAACATACTTCCTCAAGATTTTTTGAAATAATTTCAAAATAAGCATTTTTTCTATCAAGATATTTAGAAAGATCTGATATCTCTTTTGTAAGAATATTATTCCTAGAGTTTGCCTTATCATGTTTCTTATTGAGTTTAGAATTCTCAATCTCAAGAAGTTCAGAAAACCTAGAGACTTATTCATAAGTAGGTAAAGTATTTTCTTCATCAGAAGAGGATTTTTCATCAGAAGAATTATAATACTTACTATCATTATAATTTAAAGAATCATTGGTCAATGATTTAGAATTTCTTACCTTAGCCATAAAACAATTATTATCATTAGGTAATATGTCTATAAGACCAAGATTCTTCTATCCTGAAGATTCGTAATCAGAAGATTCATTTGAAGAATCACCACCACTGGTACTGCAGGTGTCACTAGCTTTCAGAACTTTCTTAGCTTTGGAATTATAATACTTCTTTCTGTTCCTGTTTGAATTCCTTTCATTCCTTTCTTTATTTTTGAGCAAAGGGTAATCTTGTCTATTATGTCCAGCTCTCTTGCATTCATAACAAGCAACTTCTCCATCTTTCTTATCTTTCCTGTCCTTTTTCTTATACTTGGATTAGAAATTTCTCTGACCAGCTATCTTGTTCATCCTTCAAACAAGATTTGCTAATTCATTTTCAGAGATTTCACTTTCACTAGAATCTGATTGAACAACTATCTTCTTAGACATGGGTCTGGTTACTCTCTCAGGAGTCTTGTCTTTGATATTATTTGATGTTATTGTAAAATCAACAATACCATTTCCATTTTTCTATTTGATGTTGTCAACATCTCTCTTCATTCTGGTTTCATATTGGAGAAGAGTTCCAAATAACTCATCAAGAGAAATTTGAGTAACCTTCCTGTTCTCATCTATAGCAGTTTTTTTTTATTCCCACTCATTGGGCATGATATCAATTATCTTATCCACAAGTGCTTCATCATCTAAACCTTTCCATCCCATAGACTATAAACTATTGACGATAGTCATAAAACTCTGTTGAACCTTACATATTTGTTCACCATAAGGAAAATTGAAGCCATGGTATTCAGCTCTAAGCATAGCTCTCCTAGTTTCCATCACTTTAGAAGTTCCAAAATGTGTAACCTCTAACTTCTTCCAGATACAATTAGCTGCTTCACAAGAAGAAATTTGGCTATATATATTTCTAGTCATTGAACAAAGTAAACTATTGCGTACCTTATAATTGAGTTGATACTCTTGCTTTTCCTAGTTATTAAAAGTTCTAACTTCCTTATCAGGAATTTTATAATCTCCAGTAAGCATAAAAAAGTTGTCCACTCCGGTATTGATAACAAAAGTCTTCATTCGATCTCTCCAGTACTCATAATCATTATTATCCAAGATTGGTGGTCTTGTAGGATTTAGATTATCAATGGAACCAACATTAATTCCTACCATACTTAAAATAACCTTCGGCACACAAACATGTTAAAAAAAACTCATTATAACAAAGTTCGGAATGAGAAAGTTCGGAATGAGAAAGTGGGAAAGAAAAACTTATATGTGAGTACAAGTATTTCACAGACCTCATCTGATTCCAATTGTAGGATTGAAATAATCTTGTAGATTCTCAATATACAAGAGGGGGGGTGAATTGTATACTTTAAAAATTCCTTAAGAACCTTTAAAGTTAGTTTGTGAATTACTATGTTTTCCTTAAGCAAAGGAAAGGGATAAGTTTAACAAATTTTAAACTAAGAAAATTCACAACACCTCTAGCACCAAATGAAAACTTGGAATAAATAATGAATTTATAAACTTCTAGTCCTATGAACTTTCTTAAAACGGGAAAGAGATTCCGAAAGTAGGTTCAGGAAATATGGTTCCGGAAATTGAAACTAAACAAAAGATTACAATATGAGATTCTACCTTAAAGCGTATAGAATCTAAATGAAACAGAGTACAAGTAAGGAAGTATAAGAAAGTTATACATTCCTTACAATACAATATGCAGCGGAAATAAACAAGTAGTAAAACTACAAGTAACAAGATATAAGTCTTTTAACCCAAAGAGAAGGGTATCCAACAACCTTGGATAAAGGTACCTTGATTTATACTTTCAAGTAAGTCTGTCTTACCCACACTAGGGTAATCCCTTGATACGAAGATCAGAGTCTTTGTCTTGCTATCCCCGCAGTCCCTCAACTTCAAGGTAGTTGGAAACCTTTGTTTTCCTCAGCAAGGAAGCCCTCAACTTCAAGGTGTTGGAATCCTCTGTCTTCCTATCCCTGGAAGTCCTCGAATGTAACCACCAACATTCAGATTCGCACGAAGCTTTGAGAGTTAATAAGAGACTCTCTCTCTAGAAATCACCTCAACAGCATGTATGCACAATGAAAAAAAATGTTTTGAGCTCTTTCAAATGAGCTCATATTTATAGGTAAGGTCGTGTCCCTCCTCCAATGGTCATATCTTCCTTAAAATTCGGAGGGACCTATACACGTGTCACTTAACCAGCGGTTAGTTTATAACAGAATAGACGACATCATTTTATAACAAAACAAGTGTAACAGAATGTACGACATCGTTTTAAGTCTTAACTAAAAAGTTCGGAGTGAAGATTCGGAGTGAAGAAAAATATTAAAAAGTAGAAAAATTATAAAAGCGTAAGAAAAATTAAAGTTCGGTGTCTAACCAAAAATAATTTTTGGAGTGTATAAAACAAAGATGATCCTATTCTATTTAATAAGTAAATTCAGAATGAGAATTCAGAATGAGAATTCTTCATCAGAATTCGTAGTGAGAATTCGTCATCAGAATTCGTAATGAGAACTCATCATTAGAAATCGTAATGAGAATTCATCATTAGAATTTGTAATGACAATTCGTCATCAGAATTCGTAAAGAGAATTCGATTTCAAACTTCATAAGGATTCATATCCAGAATTCGGAGTAGAACTTAATCAGAGTTTGTATCAGGAATTCGGAATGAAACTTTATTACAGTTATCATCTGGAATTCGGAGTGAAACTTCATTACAGTTCTCATCCAGAATTCGAATCCTAAAACAGAATTCTTCATATCAAAGTTTCAAACAATTCTGAGAATATAGAAATGAATCCGAATCTTATACTTAAGAAATATATGGATGAAAAAAATGATAAGGATAATTTTTCTTACAAAATCATTTTTCCTTATAAAAGAAATTCTCCTTACAAAAGCGATTTTCCTTATAAAAGCAATTTTCCTTATAAAAGCAATTATCCTTATAAAATCGATTTTCCTTATAAAAGAAATTTTCCTTATAAAAGCAATTTTCCTTATAAAAGCAATTTTCTTTATAAAAGAAATTTTCCTTATAAAAGCGATTTTCCTTAAGATAAGGTGTTTGTGATTTTCAAAACAAGAAGGAATAGAAAAGTCATAAGGTAAACCATATTGAATCAACAGTTATATGGATAGAAATGAATATGATGGTGGTTTACTATGTTATGTAATTAAAATATATTTATTTTACTATATAATAACTAATCAAAAGGCTAGTACGTTCCCACTATGACTTCTATAGTGTCCCATTAAGAGTCTGGTGGGCTAGTAATAGAGGTTTTTTTACTACCATTGGCATTGAGATCCTAGAGGTTTGTCACCAAGATCTTGGTGTCCTCCCAGAGTCTGGATGAGAGTCTATAAAGACTCAATAGGATTTTTAAAATACCTAAATTATGTAGGGGTACTTTGAAATCATAACATGGATTTCTTTTACTATTTTATGACCTTATTTAGCATTTTTTTAATTAGTTAGTAGGCACAACCGCTCTATTTTATCTCCTTCCCAGATTTACTTTATTGGAATCTCTTCTCTATACGTGTATCATTCATTATGAAATTGATAGAATATCTATGCTAATGAAATTTAAAAAATAAGGATAATGTAATACCTATGGTCTTTCTTATTATTTCATTAATCTAGAATTATTTCTAGATAAGATTCTTAATTTGGTTGTTTTTGATAAATTTGTCAATAATTATTTATTGAGGATGAAATAAGAGATGATCATGGTTGATTTAACTCTAAATTCTATAAATATATTGTCTTATTACATCAAAATATTTTAATTTGTCTTTCATGTGTGATGTGGTATGTAGACATGGGGTATTAAACTCGTAAGACCCCAAAACATATATAGAGCATTCAGATTAATTAGATAATATAGGTAGAACCAATGTAGAATCAAATGCATATTACCCAAATAGTTAATTGATCTTATGATCACTTGGTTGACAAACCATATAATGTCTGTTAATTTTGAAATTGGGTGTTTAGGAATGGAATTAACCATATGATGGCCTAGGAGGTTTAATAAATCCTAGTATGGTAGTATTTTAGAGTATTCCTGTGAATTAATGTTAAATATGGTTCACATTAAGTTTTATAGAGTACTAGGTCTTCTAAGTAGTATTAATGGAAATATAATCCCTATGTGTGTGATTTTTTGTAGGTTTGTAATGAAATTTAACGGTCTAAATGGAGTTTTAAGTGATCTAATGGGATTATCTTCCTAATAATATGTTGGGTAGTTGATCTTATCTATTGGGTTCAACATATTAGTTGGGATTATGTTTGATAGTTTTGAATTATGTGTTTAGTTATTTTCTAGGAAATTATATTATATGAAGCAGACCATATCTGAAATATCTGTGCCCCAAGTGTAGAGGTTCATGTTAGACAATACAATTGTTTTTATCCAACATTTAGGTATTACATGTTGGATTCCATTTGAATAAATTTTTTTCAGAACTATTATTTCATTTAGTCTTAAACTGTTGTTACCATACATGACTGTTAATTTAATTTACATGTGGTATGGGTCATTTACCATGGAATCTATTGATGTGGTTCATTATTGAAGGAACTACCTATACTATAAACATAATGTGATTTGAATTTAATTCTTAAGAGTGTTTAACCTACTAAATCACTACCGGTATTTAGATTATCGTACTTAGGGATCTTGTTATGTTAATACACTCCAATAATTTATATTCTCTATTAATAGGATATCTATTTTACTCCATAACATTAAATCCACTCAAGTTATTGTATATATTACACCTATTAAAATGAATATAATGTTAATCACTTTTTTTAGTCTATTTGGAGGCCGTGGAATCATTATGGTATGGATTATTTTTACAATTATTCTTGGGTTGAATATTTTAGTGAAACATGTCAAAGAAGATAGGGAGGAGTAAGAATATGATTCCCTGAATTTTTTATTTCATTTTGGGGGTTATGAATTTTTCTTATTTTATTGTACATTCACCAACATACATATGTTGTGGAATCTATAAGGTGCCTCATTGGTGGTGTACATATTAGTTTCAAACTCAAACATTTCAAGTTAACCATGTTATATATACAAACTAGATATCTGGGATGGAATGGATTTTCTGGAAAAGGAAACACTTCACATTAAGCCCCTTGATATCTCGTGTTTTTCAAATTTTCTATCCCTTGGGAGATGGAATTAATCTCTATTAACTACATCGATATTGGTTACCAAGGATTGTTACCCTAATAAAATTACTTCTCTATCCTATCTACCAACATATACAAATTTTAAATCTTTATATATTCCTCCACTACCACATGGTGTCCTAATACAATTATCTACCTGACCACTCATTCCTTCCATGTTATCTTTAGTTCCAATAAATCCCTCATTATCTATAAAGTATGATTTCTTCCATGATCCTTTCTATGATCTTCCATATCTACCTATTAGTATCCCTCTAATCCCATATCTACCTCTTTCCATCAAGTCTCCATAGATAACTCATGACAATATTTCTTTCTCCCTATGTTTTGGAATGTTCTTTGATGTTATGGAATATCATTCATAGACTCTTATCACCATTTTTTGACATTAAAACCCATATCTTCTGTTGTTTCAATTTTTCATTAAACCATGGACCCTTTCCTATCATAAATCCTTTTAAATTATAAACTAATTCTTGTTCTATTTTCACCACTTCCCATGACAATATTTTATATCACACTGGTCGTTGGAATGTATGTCCTTTAGAAACCAATAGTTATTTCACTATCACTACTCCAATGATAACCAGGAAGGTCATGACCCCTGGTTCATAGTTGTATGGGTTAATCTCATGAGGAAAAAAAATTTAATTCAAATCCATGTGGTTCTGAGGGGTATTTTCATAGAAATTGGGAATATCCCATATTAAGATTACAACACACTAAGGATATGTACTAATATGGTAGCGAGGATTTGCATTTAAATAGATATCTCTAATGCTTTACCCTGGTACATCATGATTCATGTATGATCTAATATCTTCTACTAGAAAAAAATTCATCAACTCCTAGATGATCTATTTCAATAGTTGTGATATCCAAATATATTATTTTTCCTCTTATAGAAGGCATCTCTCTGTACCTTTGGTATCTCTTCCTCATAAGGTTTCTACCACCACCCATTATTATAACCTCAAATCTTTTTCCCATATTCACAAGGATCCTTCAATCCCTTGAATGTATTTAATAAAAATACCTCATATACTATAATACCCTATATGGGTGGATATAGATCCAGTATCCCCTCTCATAGTTTTCAAACCAATTGTTTAGTGTTGGTTTCAAGGTGGACATGGTTGATTTACAGATTAGGTTTGTGATGTTGTTGACTCCAATCACTCTTTAGCCTTTTTCCCCTTCTCTTTGGTTATATCATCTCAAAATACACTCGATGTCTAGTCCCTTCTACTTCTCATTGATCATATTTCTATATGTTATATTTTTGTAGGATTCGTAGGTCTAGATTTATTTAAAATGATTTGTTTCTCCCATGTATCCCCATCTGGTGCCTTCTTATGCTATGGGTGGTAGTCCAACCTTAATGGTTATCTTCTTAAGGATCACCAAACCTCATCTGATGTCCCCTCTACTAAATATTCTATCCCTAACCTCAGAACCCAAAACTTCTATACTTTTCAATTTTTTATGCATTGTATAGGTTGTATAAGGAACCATATGAAACACCCCCTCCCACGAAAAAAAATTATAAAAGATCATCATTCACTCCCACATGAGATAGTGGAGTTACAACCAAACCCAATGATAAATATTTATGAAAAGGTATGTTCTAATACCGATAAAAATATGTTATAATGGTGTTTAGGAACTATAAATTTTCCTAATTATGCTATCAATACTCATATAGAATTTAAGGGAGCTAGGGTCCCTGTGAAATTTGAATACATCTTGAAAAATGATAAAGAACACATCATCTTCATAATGAACATTCTAGAACTCAAGAAATATTATAGTAACATATAAAATCCCAAATATATACATTATCTTAGGAGTTTTTTCATTTTATTCCCATCAATGAGAATATTGTAAATTTATAGAGAAACAATGTCAGTATGGAACTAACTAGTTCATAATCTCAATTACATACTTTTTAGGTGACCCTTTATAATCAATCTATGTTATTCACATTTATTTTTTTCAAATGTCAAGTAATGTATCAATAAGTACTATGGTAATATCTTTATAACTTCAACACTAGATCTAATTATTAGTTCATTGGTCAGGACATCAATACCATCTACGATAAATCTAAGAAAAAAGGTGGTTTCGGCTATTCTAGAAAGGGTATGGATTATTTTAATTTTTGTTCTATAATAATTTTTTGTCTTGGGTTTATCTAAATATAGATGTACCTAGTGAAAAAATATTCTATGAAGTCAAAGGATCTTGATTCCTCTTGATAGGTGTTTATCTAATTTTTAATTTATTCTGTGTTCTCTTAATTTTGTGGTCACCCACTTGGTGTGAACCATATCAAACCACTCCGTTCGCACGCACTATTTCGGAGGGGATGGAGGTATATCTTGGAGGAATACATTTACCATGTGATGGATTCAAAGATTATATTTTCTCTTCTTAGTGAAATAATCATGGGTGTCAATATTCATTTCCAACCCATGTGTAGTACCAATGACCAAGCTAGATCGGGTAAACACTATATCCTGAATATTTTCTCCCAATGTTCACTCTATCATAATAGAAAGAAACATTATTCAAGTTAATAATTTCTAAATCACATAATTTATAAGTTATTAAAATATAGTATTTTTTGGATGAAAAATCTATTGTATGGTAAATTTTAATTAATTTTTTAAATAACTGATTTTTTTGAATAGTGAATAATATAGTTTTTGAGAATACCAATTGAATTATCAATATATAGAGAACAATTATAACATAAATACTTATAAAATAATTTTATGGTCATATATTTATTTAAGGTGTAATATTTTACTTTTCAATCTACTATTTGGATTTTAGAAAACCAATGTTTATAATTTTATAAACATAAATAACATTTTCCAATTAAAGATACTATTTTTGTTATGTTATTTTAATTAAACGTTATATTTTACAAAATATGGTTTTGGATTGAATTTAATGATACATAACTATTATAATAAACAAATTTATATTATAAAATCTAAAGCATTATTAATATTATCCTAAACAAAAAATGTAAACATTAAATACACCTTTTCTAAAAATGGTTTTTATGCATTACATGAACTAATATTAAAATTATTTTTTTCTTAAAATACTAATATTATTTGATAAAATGGATATATTATTAATAATTTGTATCTCCGAATTATTTATTAAGACATATATTTATTTTTAGGAATTTTAAAGTAAACTATTTTTGTAAAAAACAATTAACATGGTAAAAAAATATAAAAGTGAACAATGTAAGAGTAAAAGTCATGAAACATTTTTTGGTGATGAATTTATCTTAAGGCCACATATAGGAATACTTTTTCAACTTAAAGCCATAATTCTACTTAGTGGAAAGCCTTATGAAACCCAAGGGTGCCGCACATAACATTGGATGCCTATGTGTAGAGCTGAATTTTGCGCACAAGGTTCTTATGCGGCCAATGTGATGTGAAAGCTAGTATTTCACCCCATCCTCTAAAAAATGGCCAAGGAAGGTGTTCATATGGTTAGAGGTTAGCGTAAATAGTTTATCTAGGATTAAATCCACTTACGTGGCCAATGTGACATCAAATTGACACTTATGCACCATCTTTATGCACTATAGCTGAGATTATCACCTATAAATTTTAGGGTACACCCTCCCCTCAAGGTAAAACTCTGAAAGTCAAACTGTCATTCCTGTTTGGGAAATAAAACACATTATGTGACCACATGAAACTCCTTACTTCAAGGTACATGATCATGCAAGATAGTCCCTCTATGGGTTCACTGTCAGGTGGGCCCACAAGGGCATGACCCTCGCTCACTACCATTATTCCTAAGGAAAGTGCATGAAAAAGACCCTTCTTGCACAAAAGGCTTACCCCTTGTTCAACACCTATTTTGCTCAGAACCCTCCATTTTTCTTACAATACTTTAATAATTCACACACATTTTCCTTTATTCTACATGGAGTTTCATTATCCCAATGCATAGTGTTCGAGCCTCTCTTGTGTACAACATCCACATCTTACATGTACCTCCTTTGTACGACCCTCTAGGCTTGTTCATACTGATTTTCGAGTCCCTCGTGCAATGTCTCGTGTTTTTTTGATCTCCTTGATTCTTCTTCTCATAGGTAATCTAATATTTATTGCTTCTTCGCATATTTATGCTAACGTGGACCCCTAGAGTGACCAATCCTCCACCTCACTCATGCCTAAAATTTTTGGTGTCTTTCCATCACTAAGGGTTAAAAAGCGCTATTTATGTAAGTCCATGGTTTGAGGAATGATTCCTAATCATCTGTTCTGGAGGATGTTAAAATTTATAGATCCAAAATTCTCAACACATGGCATTTAATTGTGATTTTTTTATGCCTTGAGTGTATAAGAGGATCAAACAGTTGATGGGCACCACATCCCTCTCATATCTCACTCCAACTGAGGTTTGTCACCATGTGAACCTTAGGATGTCTCCATGTATGCCCCAACACATTCCATGATATGGTGTCTTATGTACGACTAACGTGGAATGAGATCTTACTCAAATGAAAGGGCATCCTTCTTGTAAAGAATGAAACCAACCTCATATATCCCTCGTAGAGTAATCCCCAATCCCCATCTCCCTAGGCTGATTCAATGCATATTCCCTGCTTTATTCCTCACTGACATATATTTTATTATGTGAAAAACTATTATAATACTTCCTATTATTTCTCACACTAATCATGACTCCAAAGGGATTTTAGGATAGGAGTGTCGATGACCCCACTCATCTGACAATCCCTCCAAGAATAAGCACCAGTATCCATTCTCATAGGCCACTAACCATGTGTAAGCCATGAAAAACTGAACTATGTTGGTTTTGATCACATTATTTTAAACAGGGTATGTTGGAATCCACTAAAAGTTTCAATCCTAACCATTTGTACACTCTCGTGCCCTCCTCCTATGAGATTCACCTCCTGGATCCCAATATCCACCAACATCCATTCCCATAATAGACATTCTATTGAGCCACCATATCTCTATAGAAGTATGCCCCACCTAGAGTTCACATATCCTTCTAGTCTACCTAGGTGAAAAATCATATGTAAGCCCCAACTCCCCAATTAGAACTCTATAGATGTTGATTCCCAACCATCTAGGATACATTGGAAAACTCTCTGAGGTTCAATCCTAAAACAATCATCTTCACATCAATCTCATCATCTTCATTTAATCCACTTTATCCAATCCAATATTATCCAGCATGATTACTACTCAGACCGCCACATCCATATGGGATAACACTATTCACTCAAGAAACTATGCATGTGTAAGCCAAAGACATATGCTCTATCACATCACCCATATCCTGGTGGGGTCACATCATACATATGGGCCATCTCAGTGCATAATCCCCATACACCCATTGAAAACTCTCATTAGTACCAAGGCAGTCTCAGTGCATAATCTCTACTCCATCCAATGAAATATGTGTGTTTTTATCCTTTATGTATAAATAGGGTATGTCAAAAGCCTCCATGAGGTTCAATCCTAGCCAATGGTAAACCATGGTGTCCCCCCTCATTGTACCCACCATCCCGGATCCACCCTTAGTAGTTTCCAGATCAACCTTATCACTATGAAACCATACCTTTATGGGACACGCTTCTCTTAGGTCAATCCTCATTGGTTGTATTAATCTACCGATCAAGAAAACCATCTAGTTATTCTCTACTAGGGATGTGATTATGTGATCCACCTTCACAAGTGTCTGGATCAGTCTGATAAATCTATACTATATGTTAAACATAAAACATACACTATGTTAAACATCGAAAGATGATGAGAGCATCAGAGACATGAATATTCCATAATATACCCCATGATTGATGTGGAAATATTTAGTTTTCATCCTTTAGAATCCCTATGATGAGGAATAATATAGATGTTCTAATGTTTTAGCATCCAGAAATTCCATCAATACCCATCATGACTGCTCTCTTGACCAAAGGTTGGTGCCCTAACTTGACCCCTTGGAATTTCTTGAATGATGTATCATAATTAGCAAGTTTCCACAAAGATATGGAACCTGGAATGTGTATCATGAAAAAAGTCTTAATCATTAAGGGAGACCTATAATATGAGACGAATTTCGAGGAGGAATCCATGGAAGGAAAGACTGGCATCATATCATTCCGTTTTGATAATGGAGAAACAATATCTCGAGAAGTGATGAATTTCACTTAACTTTGGATAGTGTAAATACGTGGTACAATGCACCTATAGGGAGTTTCTATATAATACAGGTGGTATGCCTTTGAGAATGTATTGGAAATCTAAATAGTTAGTCCATTGTCAATGAATTCACCACCAACTATGGGGATTAGTAGTGCTTGGGAAATTGACAGATGAGCATGTCACTAGATCCAGCTATATGTATCCATGTACCACTATTAAAATAGTGGGTATGGATTAAAACTCACCAATGTTTGGGGCATTCAATCAGTGTCCATTCGCATCTTTGTAATTTTTAGCATGGATCTATCTCTCCAACCATGGAAGAAATAATGGTGTTGGGGCATTGGGCATTGCTTTCCTATTATATGTATTGATGGCTGAATCTTCCTGCTTTGTAGAACTCGAGCTACAAGAGAACACCCACCCCCCCCCCACAGATTCAGGGGTCATAGGAATGATAATGTGTCACTTCTATGTGACTCCACCTACCACGACATTATCCATGACCACAGCTACCAAGAACCCACACTCGTCTCGAAATCTGAAAGTGTTCAGAGGAGGGTGAAAGATGTTCTAGTTCGATGATACTAGTAGGTGGGGATCATTACCACAAAGGTATTACCTACTAAGACCCAGATACTTATATGAATCATCACCACCGCCAACCATATCACCCCCGTAGGAGCCACTCCTCCCCAATCCAACATCAAATGGTTTCGAGAGTCTCTCGTCATAATGTCACATTGACTCACTCCCCTACACCAAAGAGGTAAGGGACATCTGAGTCATCCTGGAAAAAATACCTCTAGGGAGCTACTGAAGGAGGTTTCCCCCCAGGCCATGTCAATGCCACCAATTATCAGTCCCTCAGGATGAAGAATTGGTGGTTTAGACCCTAGATCCACTAGCCCCGGTCTGGATGACCCGATGCCAACATTAGACCTATTCTTAGGAAGACGCCTGTTAGGAGGCATCATATTCTATAGATTACAAGGCTCGTACCACCCCCATGAATTATATATGTTCCTTTCTACAATAGAGCATAGATCCACTTATGCTGAGTTAGGATCGAGACCTCATCCACCCCATGGTTAGGATGGATTGACTCTTCTAATCGTTAGCATTATAAGCAGTCATCATGGGACAACCTGTGATGGTGAGATTTAGGATGGAGGTCCTCCCCATACTAGAACAAGCTAGATTGGAGGTCCTCCCCACTCTCACAATTATAATGGAAGTCCTCTCCATGTTACCAGCATTAGTCTAAGAAAATTCCATCCCCGTGTTTTTGACACTCATCATGGAGGTCCTCCCTGTGACTATGATTCCAGATATGGATGTCATCCCCATATCTCCGGTCATCAATGTGATGGTCCTCCTCCCATTATCACCAGCTCTAGCAGAGGCCCTCCATTTAGTAGCATCAACCAGGGTGAAGGTCTTCCTCAGTCCATCACCCATCAACAAGGATGTCATCCCCATGTTCTAACTAGATCTAGTAGAGGTCCTCCCCACTCTCGCATCCAGCAATGTGGAGGCCCGCCACCCTCCATCAAAGGTCAACACAGAGGTCCTCCAAATTTCCAGTTCAATCATTATGAAGTTCCTCCTCTTTCCATCGCATCCATATGGTGCAGAGGTCCTCCCCATTCCTTATAAAACAGACATGGAAGTCCACCCCATGTTCTCACCTGATGCAGCAGAGGTCCTCCCCACTCCAACACTCGTAAATGTGGAGGTCCTCCCCATGAATCCATTGCAAGACAAAGAGTTTCTATTTGTGTTCCATTTTACATAGTCTATGGTGCTCCTCATGCCTCAGCATACCAAAGCAGATTTCATACTCACTCCAATGACAACTAATACGAAGGTTCACCCCATGTCACAACCAGCTCAAGTGAAGGTCCTCCCCTCTCAAGAACCAACCCACATAGAGGTCATCCCCATGTCAATGATATACCCTTTATAAAACAACAATCTTGGTGTATAAGGATGAACCATATCCACTGAAAGAAGAACTTTTAGAAATTATAGATCATTTTAATTCTAGTCCACTTGTCAGTTTTTGAGAAGGAATACAATTTGATGATGGATCCTTCTTCCTGATCCTCTATATCAGTGTTTGGGGAAGGGACCCGACATGGGAGTTTTTTCCTCCCAGAATATGAGATGTACGAGATCCATGAAACCCTCAATAGGTAAATGTTGGAGGAGCCACATTTTGATCCATTACAATATCTAGCCATGAAATCTTCTCTACCATCACCAGAATCATTCTCTACCTCTACACTAGATCCCATAGAGTTGTTTTAGGGTTTTTTAGACAATGAGACACATCCTATCACACCACCATAGACTTCCTTCCTCCCACAAGAAGTAGTTGTCAATACCTCATCCTACAAGGACGTGATAATATGATTAGTACCATCCTCAAGAGATAACCTAATGAACAATGGTCTTTCATCACACTCAGTGATCTCTCCACCAGTCAGTCCTTTTCCAATATGGTCTACAACCATGTCATTGTCGGTTCCTCAACCACACATGGTCATGTAATGGGGAAACCATAGGCTGAATTACACTTATGAATGAACAATATTTTTGGAAATTCTCACGATGGACTAGTTTCCTAAGATTTAATGGCCGATAATGACTCCAGACATCATCATTTTGGAGTCCCTCGCCCTGAATGGAGTCATTTGTTTCTAGAAAGCCCTCTAAAAGACACATTTACTCCTTTGTATTTGACATTTGGATAATCCAAAAATCCAGTAACATTATGATTCCATCTTGCAGTAGCGTCACATGGTTGAAATGGCCACACATCATGTCGATTAGCACCATGAATCAATTGATTATCACATGACCCTCCAGAAACAATGCATCAAAAGCTTCATTGTGCTCTGCAAAATTATTGAGGAGGCATCCCAACATATCCATATATGTGTCTTGGGGAAGTATATTTCTCTTCACTTCAATCCCATCATATGAAAACCTGACATTCCATTTGATATCAATGATGTCCTAGCGGGTGTAGTCACAGTTATCATGGATGACCTTATTCTGCTCAAGGATAAGGATGCCAAAGAAGAGCTTGATGAAGAGGTTTCTCCTCCCAATATAACACATTACCATATGGAAACTCATAAGGGAATCATAACTCACCATTGAATATAAATAATTTTCCTTGCATATCCTTATTATTCATTATCTTTTGGTCGAGACCCCAAAAAGGGTAAAGGACAAACTGGGACTGTTAAGCCCTTTGACCCATCTAGTTCAATGCAAAAGATGGAGGATGATCTTGATAAAGCAGCATTGATCCAACAAATTATAGAATAAAAGAAGATAATTAATGAGATCCTCATTGAGAACCTTATAGAATGATTTCTAGACTATAGATATCCTAGGTATGATCTCATACACCTTGTATTGGGGTAGAAGGGGAAGACGCAAGTTCTTCTTGGAAAGTTTCCCACCGTTGATCCTGAAAACTCTATGTATCCTGAAAGTGTATAGGATGGAGCTTATGGAAAATGGCCATGGTATGCATCATCAAATCTGCCTGAGCAATGTGAGAACCTTCCTCAATACCCAGTAGTTCATCAAGTTATTCCTTGAGATATTCCTAAGGTTATTCCTCTCATCACTCTAGAAGCCTCTCCAATCTCTCCACAAGTCGTTGAGCCCTCGTATCCTGTGGAATAGCCTTCTAATTCATTGGTTGTAATGAAACCTCAACAAGATAGCAATCACCATTAAGATTAGCTTATTGATTCTCTCACTTCCCACCTCAAATCTATTGAAATGCTATAGGTGGAAATCCCACCTGATGGAAAGATATATCCAGAATGGGTGGATGATAAGCTAGCGCCCCCAGAATTTTGGGAATCCTACTATCTCCCCTTTCACAAGATGGGTGACCCTCTGCATCATTTGGCACACTTTATTTCAAGGTGTGTACCCATGATGGTAAATCCATCACAAAATGATGATTCCAAGCACTAGTGTTTCGTATAGAAACAATAATGGATTGATTTCTTTTGGTATAAGCAGTTACCAACTGGGTCCATTACTAGTTGGGATGATCACCACAGATTGTTTCTTTATCATTTCATACAACTAAATTCAATAACAATATTGATGACCTATTAAAATGTAAAAAAAGTCCACATGTGTGAGTCACAAACTTTTTCTCCTTGTTTATGGGCCTTACATATTAACTCGATATGTCCTTGACTCAAGCACAGCTGCTGAAGATGTGTGTGTGAAACGTAAAGATGGAATTGGTTCCTTCCCTCATCACTAATAACTTCCCAAGTTAATTCCATGATTTTTATAACAAGGATCAATGCCTAGAGGAGGCCTTGCAACAAGATAAACAAGAACACTCATTGCCTCCCCCAAATCTGATAAGAAGAGCTGATAAGGATGAGACTACTATCGTCACACAGGTAGTGGCTCCCATACTGGTAGAATCATTACTGGAAGAACAGCATCCATTGCCTCTCTAATAACAAAATCCCCAAGCATAGCCTCAATATCAACATCACCCACCTCAGAATCAGCTGACACCACCCCATTAGGCACCGCTTCCTAGCCGAGACAATCATGTTTTAACACCTTAGAAGGCTTCATCCCCTGGTCAGGGCCTTGCTCCTAGAGTACCTTTCACAGATAAAAGAAATAGGACCTACTCATTTGATTAAGCTCAGGTCCCCAGTAATTTCTAAAGTGACATTGATCAGGGAATCATAATGTTTCTAGAATGAAAGATGCCCTAGGAGGTTGATCTTATTGATTGCTAGGATTACTGCCCTTATCATAGGATCCTTCGAAACACCATCAAGACATTGTATGTGTTTATTGAGTGGATCTAGGACTAGATTGATACGAAATTGGTCAGATTGGTTCCTTCTACATCACATGTGGCATGCGTTTCTACAAATCATAACAACGACAGTGAAGGTAAATGCAAGCATGTCTCTAGCCATGAGTCCCCGAAGTATGATGATTGGTAAGCTTGTAGAGCATTCTCTTGAAAACATGGTGTGATTCATTCCCAATTGAATTATCCCGATCCTCACAAATTTGACACACCTCCTCCTGAAGCTGCTCCTCCATCCATGTATCATATTTATACTTCTTAGAAGAGAAGGATCCAATGGTGCAAGGGAAAGAAAATCCCTCTGCTGCTATTATAGGGTCCTAAAATCATGTCAGTGGGAAAGAAAATACTCCCATAATTTTTATAACAGAATTAAATGATATTTGAAGAGGAATTTCCATGAAGATAAAATTTGGAAAATGGCCCAAAGTGGTTTGCATAATAACTTATGGGAATGATCCATGGAAGGTATAATCTGTGAACTGATAAATTATAGAAGGGATGCAAAACGATGTCCCAAGAGGCATTGTCCAGTGAACCAAGATGTTTACAAATTGGGATGTTGGTTCTAACTCTACCAAGAAATTTTTCACTGTAAAAATAGATTCATAGAAATTCTACTAGAGTAAGAATCATATGAACTACATCGTTGTTTTAAATGAGATGGAGTGGTACGTTGTCGCGAACCGCAACCCCACAAACAATCGTCCTGTGAATCTTATCCCCACAAACCTAAGTGGATAGAGTCATCTGCGAGCTGGGTGATTTCCCTATGGTATTTAGAAAAAAGGTTCTTACACCCAATAGATCCAGGTTCCCCAACACTCTATAAAAGGACCTTGAGGGTAGCATAGGGGATGACCAAATTTAAGAGAATCAGATAAACTATCAGCGATGGATTCCCTAAATGATTGATTGACGAGTCGTGAACCAATTCAAACAAATTACCCCAGGTATAAACCCATTTCAGACCCTAAGAGTAATTACACATAATAAAATTGGATTATTGAAAACCTAAATGGGTGAATCACGAACCATATTCCCTCAATAGATTAACTTCCTACAAACCACTGAACTTGTGATCCTTCACTCTGGAACCTTGTGTAGCCCAAGGTTATGTTGGTGGAACACTAAAATGTGTATAAACATTCTACATGGATGGAACTATACACCGCATAGCACCATGATATGATGTTGGAACCTGAGGTCGTGTACCACCATGGTACAGAGACCACATCTAGGTCCGGATACCACTTCAGTTCATAGACAGTCTTCCCACCTGCATAGAAACACATTATGGGGGAGGCCCCCATCCTGTATGAATAAAAAATATGTGGAATGGGGTTTCCTTGAACATTCCACCTTCTGGTCTTGATCGTCTCCTTCAATTTCCATCATACACTATGTAGCCCCTTCGCCACACAATACACTAACATCTGGTCAAAGCCCCTCCCAAATCCACTAAACATATATAATAAGACCACCATGCACATAAATTAACTCATCAATGTTCACATACCTATGGTTAGAGGAGGCACGTAGGTATTCTCCACAATGTAATGGGTCCTAGGAATGTCCCTAAGTCCATATTCACTTGGTAACCCACAGTCCAACAATGGGATATTAACGTGAACCACCCCATTCATGGGATTAAGGGTAGTCACTGGATTTTCCATTCCATGAGTTCCAGTGAAAAACGATGAGCTCATTTTTTATTTCCCCTTTTATGATGTACAAAGATTCTCCCCTATCCCAAAACCGGTTCAAGGGCATCCCTCCTGGAGAAATCCCCTAGCCTTTCTGCCTGGACCTAATGACCTTCACTTTCATTTCACATTTAAAGGTTCATTACTCCATGCCCTTGTCCACTGTCTCCCCAGCCAGTTTTGTCATACGCTCCTCCTTTTTCATCAATGGAGAAGAGAAATAGGTGGTTTTCCTTATCATCCTCTTCCTCTTGTTTCTCACAACCAAGAATGACTCACGTGGGCATATATTTTAATGATGATCATGACATCTACATATAATTGTAACAAACTATGAGAACTCTAATTCCTTCTCCAACCAGGATACATAGGAAACCTTTATAATGGCCTAATCTCAAATGGGAACCTCTCATTCATAAGCCCCTATCATCCATATAATTGAAATGAAATTTAAGAACTCTGATTCGAGCTCTAACCAGGATATGGTGGATGCCTATCTAAAGGATCGATCTCGAGGGGAATTCTCCATAAACATTAGTACCAATTAAATTACTTGGCTCAATAGGTCATACAATTTAGGTATAATTCCTGATGTGATTCTTCTAGAAAGGTCTCCTCTATGGTTTAAGTCCAACCCATATCTCGTCAAGCTGAAAGTGTCTATGCATAATCCCCATCCAACCGAACTATGATAAATTTGATTCTCAACCAACTGAAATAAATATAAAGCCTTCTTCATGTCCAAATGTGACACCCAAATCACTCTAATGTTCCCTAGGCCATATCACTATTTGGTTCATAGCCCCCTAGGAGATCACATTTTTCTGGGTGGCTTGGGCCACCTCGTCACACGACCTTAAAAGTTGATGTGTCCAGTTATGTGGCACCAAACTATGTGGGATTTGATTCCTCTCGTGATGATATATTGGAATACCATCTCATTGGTTTTACCCCAACATAAAAATATCTCATGTACCCCTGGATGACGTTAACCCTATAGAGCCTCATTACATGGCTTAAGTCAGCGTTGTCTCAAAATATTCTAGACACATGCATAAATAGATTGATCTTTCTGTTACTGGGGTATACTATGGATATATTCATTAGAATTAACCAAAGATTCACGAACATATGAAAATTGTATAAATCTATAAGAGAGTCATGTAGTAGGTAATAATTCCCCCCAAAAAGAAGTGATAGGCCTGACCTCTCAACCTCTCAACCAAAGGATTTCTACATTTTTGTTGGAAAAATCATCCAAAAAACCCCTTTATTTGGAATGTAGGACAATGAATATTAAATAAAAGTGTCATTGGGTGTTTTAGCTCCATGAATAAACCCATTAGAGAACATCTCAGGACCTCGTACTTGAAATGGGATGATTTCACAAACACTTAACCCCCTGTAGTCGACCACATGGATCATCAAAATGTGGCACCTCCCTTATAACATAAAAAGGATATATTGTCTAGTCCTAGTGGGACCATCTTTCCCAACCAAAATAGTCATGATGTGAATCGAGTAAAAATAATAATGGTTAACCTGACATGAATCCTTAACCAAGGTGGTGGTATTACCCCACCTCTAGACTCTTTCATATCATAAAAGGAAGTCAGACATGTAAAATAATCTATTATTCAAGTGATCAAGAGATGCTACATTGAAATGTTTTTTGCTTGTTGCATATATTCTAGGTTTCCAGAGAAACATTCAATCCAAATGGAATCATGCATGATGATCAACACACATGCTAAGTATTTCATGAAGAAATTGACCCCCTCACCCACTCAGTATCTTCAACACTGGGTTTTGAACATGATAGTATGAGGATACCACAAAAAATTAACCCTCCCAAAACTAGATGCAATAAGAAAGGTCTTCTTGGCCATGAAGTCTCGCCAGTTTCCCACTGAACAATGACTAACTATCCAGAATCGAGTGGCCCCACTCGCCATTCATAATTGTTTCGGGAGCTTGTTCTTTGAATGAGACAATGGGTACCTACCTTATCATAGGGAGGCAGATGAAGTCAACACTAGAGACTTCATCCCAGCTTCACAGGAACCCCGATTGAGGGCCCCTGATGGGGAGCGTCGCTGCTAGTGCCATGCGGCCAATTATACTCTCTCTAAAGAGGATCTCATACTGTGGGAACCTATTGAAGTCCAACGTAGATGGGTCCATCGGGCTGCTGACTAAGGGAAGAAAATGCATGAACAGAAACAAGTTTTTAACCTGATTCTTGAGGTAAAGATCCTCCATAAAAACGTTACAGAACACTATGGGATAGATACAACAATGCCTCCTCTTTTATAGCCTGTGATAGAAATTTGGCGGCAATCTACGAGTAGATGCAAAGTCATGGTCTCTCTTAAGAAGCCCACCATGGAAATAAGGTTTCATAGTACAATCCAATGAATATTTCTTCCTATGATCACTGGTCCCGCTTCATAGACATGGCATAAAATTATAGAAAAATGCAAATATATGCTAATGAACAAAAAGCTAGTAATATAAATAAAACTGCAACCAGCTATAAGTAGGAATAATTCATACTGATGCACAGCAAACCTTATATCTAAATAGGATGGAAAATTATATGCAGTCACACAAAAATTCTAGTAATCATGAAACCCAGTAGTCAAATACGGTGTTAATCAATAGGTAGCTACAAATTCCCTCCTACCACAAGGAATTCCACCAGTCAAATATGGTGGCAAGAAAATTTATGTAGAGTCAAATTCCATTGAATGAAAATCAAGCCCGTGAGTCAAATACAGTGGAAAATAAGAATATTAATATTCCAACTCATAAATTTGAATCCCATAAGTAAAAAATGGTGGAAATCATTGAAAGTAGTTGTCATATCATGACATGATGAGGGCAGAGTCATTCCACTCCCCCAACACAAGTGGAAACTCATGGAGGACCGGAGTAGGAACAAACTCCTATTCTGAAATTGTAATGGGAATCTATACATATTCTAGATAATGACATATCAAAACACATACTAGAAATTATGTAGGATTATATATATATTCTAGATCATATCCTCCAAACCTATCAAGACATCATCCTATCAGTGGAAAGGAAGAGGAGTTGATCCCACAACCTAGTCGCCCTAAGATGGGTGATTCATCCACACAGTTATATAATCACTATAGAGCATACTTGCATCCCTTTTCCAGTCTAAGAGGGTCAATGGCTATATTAAAAGATACAAGGACCACCAAATTGGGAACAAACACTCATTCCAACTGGCGAAAATCGGTCCAATATTATTGTCGCCCTAGGGTAGGATTATATCCCTTCCAAAACTCAATATGTTTTTCATCATATCTCAACAATAGCATGGTAACCATCTAAAGAAGGAATCATATATGATGGATGTTACCAACTGAAGGAATACCGAGTTTCCTAAAATAGATCTCCCAAAAATAATGTACTCTAAAGAAAACCATAAAAATAAGAGAACATTCATGATTTTTATCTGTTGGAAGATGGAGTTCTTAAAGCCATCAATCATATTTCAATTAAGGATCAAGATCATGTAGATACATTAAAAAATTATGGAATCAACGTTAGCAGTTGTGAAGGTTATACATGCAATATTCTTACTAGTTTCTCTAAAGGTCCTCTCCAAAGCACCCACAAGGGCTTACCTCGTGGGCCAGAAATGTTCAATCACAAGATCATATCTCCTGATCCATGTCATGGTTTCCCTGCCCTTGATCAGAAGACCACGTAGTAAGAAAGTCATCCACTTTATGTATTGCTCCCTAATGGTCCTCCTCAGGGTATACATTGTAGATATGTTCCTCCATGTAGTCATACATCATGATATCATTGTAGTCATCGCACTGATGGTAGTCACAACGAAGGCCCTCCCTATATTGAAATGAAGATATGAGAAGGTCATACCCTCATTTCAGATCATCCTGATGGAACTCCCTTGGATGTGCACTATAGATATTATCCCTACAGCCAGATATCATGTTATGATGGTAGTCCTCTTCAATATAATAGTCATTGTGAATGTACTCTCCAAAATGAAATCAAACAAAAAAAGGTCCTCCCCATACTGAGGTATGCCCATAAGGTCCTCCCTAGGGTATACACTGTGGGAACTCTCCCTATAGTCGGACATCAATTTTTGATGGTAGTCCATACCATTATAACACTATCTACTAAGGACCTCCCTATAGTCAACATTCATATCAGCAAGAATGTCATCTTCTTGCTGAACAATATAAGATAAATCCCTCATATGTTGTGGCACTTGGAAAGATAGAGTTTTACATGTCATGTACTCTCTCTATGATGAGTTATATCCTTTCTCATCTGTAGGATGTCCTGGAGTTGCACTCATCTTCCGAGACACCGCCATATCATTCATAAATAAATGAGTCTCCCACTATCCCCAGTGGTTGAAAAAAAAACAATAATAATCATTCATGTTGGGAAGATCAAGTGGGGAGTCCTTGGTGAAATATCAAAAAGGATATGTTTCTTTTGAGAAGAAAACTATCTACTGATGACGTAAAAGGGATGTATTGTCCCAAGCCCACTTCTCAGTACAACGTACCAAGAGATTGGTTCGAAGAACATATTCACAACATTCACATCAATATCTGGAAAACCTTACGCCAGCTATAGGAAAAAGTAATGCCCTATTAAGGGTTTGTAGACCATGTCAATTTGTTAGGGGAACTTATCTGTGAAATCAACCTAGAAGGCCATTCGTCTACAAAATAGCTGCAATCATAGAGGTGGAAGAAAGGCTATCAAATGTAATGCCTCTATTCATTGCACAATTTGCATTACCTTATCAGTAACAAACCATTTTGTGTCCATATTCAGGGATGGGGAGACCATGGAGATTTACACTTCAACCTGTGACCTATACAGAAAAAAACCAATATATGTGACATCCTGCAATGTCATCATCCCTAGACGGCATTCATGTGAGATCCCTTCTTAGTAAAGGTGGCACGCTCGACAAGAACCATCCTTGACTATGTCTCAAAAGAATCAAGCCCAATGAGAAAAATCCATCGAAAAGCTCCTGACCTAGGCCACTTGAAACATCAACATTCTTCTCAACTAAGGGATGACATCCTATAAGAATCGATCATGTCCTCAGAAGAGAGAATTGAATATACAGACCTGACACCATGTATGTCTCAAACTCGCAGGGGAATGCCTGGGATTAAAAATGTGGAAATATTAGCAGTAACTACCATAATATGGGAGAAATCTCGTCCCACAAGGATGGGTGAATTCTTAACAAAAAAATCCCACATAAGACCAAAAAAACTAGGCCAAGGCAAAATAATAGAGGACTAGTACCAACCCTATCTCACAGGAATGGGGGCATTTTTACCTCAATCACAATCCCAGTGGATGTAAGTCTTTTCCCATCTAGGGAGGATAACAAAAAGATAGGTCACTCACTCTATCCCATTATGTGACTCAAGTCCCCTTGGGTGAAGGTGTATCATGAGTTCAGATCAGGGATCCCATTGAGTCACTCTACTCTATAAAACTCGAAATAGCACCACAAAATGGAAGGATAAAATCCAAAAATTATGTAAGAATACCTTATACCATTCGGTATCATGTATTCCACCCGCAATGTGTCATATATCAGTAAATGTTATGGACGTCGGTCCGACAGACCACAGTGGAACTGATACAAATGAAGAATATATAGGAGAGGATGGATCCCTCCCAGAGGCTATCGACATCAAACTTTAAGGTGTGCACACCCAGAAACAAATATCCTCCCTAAATTTGGGAACTTCCTCATACAATACATCATTCCCTCCATTAGTAATACCCAACAAGGAGAAAATAAGAGAAAGGTCTACGACCCACCTCCTCTTCCCTATGAAAATGATTCCCCCATACTTGAGGAGTGATTTTCTTGTAATAAGAATAAATTAAAGAGATGAGGTAAATGAACAATGATATATGTCAAAAAATCTTTACCACTGGATATATTTCTTAGGTGGAGCATCATAACATATTTCTTTCAGATGTACCTCTTCCCTACGGGGTCATCCTGATGAATGAAGTTAGGCCTGAGAGCTCATCTAAAGAAGAAACATGGCCATAAGTATATATAAATCTTTCCCCGGAGGGATATCAATATTTCCCTACATTGAGGAAGCAACCAGAACAGATCCAAGTGAATCCACCACGGGTACCCTTGGCTGGGTTTCCACTTAAAGTACCAGTAAAGCCAACATGTCCAATCCAACCTCCTAGTGTGCCATCCCATGCTCAATACTATAAATATGCATAGCAAGGACTCATGAATGGCGTTGAGTCATTTATGGATCGATTATAATCCATGGAATGGAGGAATTCCCCGATATAACCAAAACGGAGTCCATACCATAACTGGGTAAACAATGTTCCACCAACACCAAACTTCAGGTACCCTGTATTCCTAGAGTTCAATGGATCAGGAGTCCCGAAACAACATCTAATGCACAACGTGTATTACTATGAACCAATGATGGGAACCCCCATGAAACAAGAAGCAATGAAGCTTAGATTCTTTGTTCAAACTTTGCAAGTGTCAGAATTTTGGTGGTACACTAGTTTTCCAGATAGCTTAATAATAGGATGGGAGGATCTTCAGCGATAGTTTCTCTTCCAATTTAGTTCAAAATTTCCAAAGAGAATGGTCAGTGAACTAATGAACTCAAAATAGTGATAGAATGAGAGAGTTTCAGACTTCATCACCAAAAATAAGTCTCTGAATTACTCCCCAAAAAAACCACTCCCCAAGGATGGGATTCTTTGTATGTGCATCGATAACCTCTATGATGTGTTTTGAACCCCACTCATTCCAGTAAAGTATACAAGAGGGTTTTGATATTTCTCTTCCATTTATCAATGTATGGAAGACTCCTTACCATGGAATAACCTCAAATATCAGGTAGCCCCATCATCCCCTAGAAAAATAATGGGAAGAGATGATGCATCATCAATAATACATAAGTCACTCCTTGCACTGGTTCCAACTCCCAGGCCTAAACCAAATCATGTTGCCCCCTATGTGTTAGCAGTAGCCCCTGTCTCGGTAATACGAGTGAAGATGTGCTAATAGAAATCAATTATATTAATGAAGGAACAATTTTTCTTCGTTATGAGATGAATGAGTTCATGGATACTTTATTTCCACTATGAATTAAAACATGATCAGGTTACTGAAGAAAAATAGAGATGATAAAGCATGTCTCGATGACCACCCAGACTACTGTCCCTTAAATGGATTATTGGGACACAATATACATGATTTTTTCATCTTCAAGGACCTCATAAAAATATGATTTATTCAATGAAATAAAAACTAGGACTACCACCAGCAGGAGTGGAATATGTTTCCACCGCTAACCCGGATAAAGAATGGGAGTGCCGCCAATTTGTAAGAAAAAAGAAATAAAATCTTAAACGTTTGATAAATTGTAAAATAGTCAACCAATCTCATGGAATAATCCAAGAATAGTTGATGAAACTAACCATTCCACTAAAATCTCCTGATATAATGCATCATACATCATTGGCCCCAAAATCCTCTAAAAGGCGACCACCCAAAAACTACTCCAACTACAAGTGTGGAATGAAAGTGAAAGAAGATGACCATGAACTGAGGCCAGTGTTGGATAAGAAAAACTTAGATTTAATGTCATCAGATCTGAGGAAATGGGTATTTCTCCACAAAAAAACACCTCTATAGAATGATGATGATGCAGAGTCGTCATACAAGGAAGAATAGATATTTGGCTACGTTGGCTACGTTGGCTCCTCAATGTTATACACAAAATGGATCCCTTATCCGATGAGGAATAGGGTTATCAAAAAGAATTCCCCACACCCAATCAAGTGGCCAGAGGCAGGGAGCTTAAAATATGGGGATATAAAATGAGATTTAGCCATGGAAGAAATCAATTTCAGGGCCATTCCCCCACGCAAACCATCAATATTATGGAAACCCATGAGAGAGCACTCTAGTAGACCCAACAGGAACAAGAAACATTTCCTACCCCCATAAGAGACCACTCTAGACCAATCATTATAAAATATCCATCAAGGGAGGAAAAAATGTCTAATCCCCCACAACGCATCGTCAAACCAGCTCAGCCAAATACCTGAAATAAAGAATCACCACCAACTCCTTCCCCAAGTGCCAGTTCGTCAACATCCAATGCTAAAAATTAAAAAGTTCCTATGAAAGAGTATATCCAATCTAAGAAGCACTGACCTTTAGACCAGAAATATGATATTCTGAAATAGATAGATTCCATATTGGCCAATATATCGATCCAAGATTCCTTGAATCTATAAGAAGATCACATGGAATCACTTATCAAGGACTTTATATGTCCCTTGGAGTTCAAAGCTGAAATATATGTTGTTGAAGTTTAACGAAGAGAGACTAATCCTATATAATTTCATACATTTATATCCTTCATAGATCTAGATGAAGACTCCATCATTTAAGGGAACATAAGACCATTATACATGTCCTGGAAGATAAATAATTTCTATGTCAACAAATTCTTCATCGAAATTTTCTTTGGAGTCAATCTCCTCCCACTAAGAACACTTCGTCAGCTAGGTTGCAATGAGGATGATGTGACACATTTCAACACAACTCTCTTGGACTATGAAAATAGATATAAAACCTACAGGGTTAAATCTTACGTGGAACCCAATTTTGTGATCTTGTATCCCACTCAATTGTTTTGGTGGTTCATCAAAACCTGACCTTCAATGTCTTGTTGGGAATGCCCTGGTTTCATGAACACGTAGCAATTCATCATCTTACCATCAGTGCCTAAAATATAGAATTAATAGATAGAGTGGGACATTTTATGTTGATAAGGCTTCATTTGTCTTCTGGGAGTCACACTATATTGATGCAGGGTTCTATGAGCCAAAGGGGAAGCAACCCTCATCCGGTGACATTGATTGTGTTTCCACCCCAAAGAGTTTGGAAATGGATCGTGCTGAGCCTTGCAAGTATCTTGGGGAGGAAAACGTATTTCTCATCAATCAGTTGGAGTGCATGATTCCAAATTCATATGCATATTTAGTAGTCCCCATTATCTTAATCGAGGCCACAGAGCCTATTAGTGTTGAACTTTGTACTATTCCTAGGGATAATGATTAGAGATCAAATAAAAATTCCCTTATCCCATCTTCAGGGTTCCAAGAAATTTATGTATTACTCACTAAGGTTGAAAAGGATGTCCCATCACCAAAATAATTTGGGAAACTCCTCTACCCTCCCCCCATCCTCTCTGGATGATTCCCCATAGTCAATCAGGATAGAATAAGCTTTGTTAATCTGTAAATATTAGAATCCTGATTCCTCTACTGATTCTGAGCAGCTTAAATATGAAGATGTTTCCCAATAGGAGGAGGAGTAAGATGATGATGAAGAAGATGAGGAAGAAAAGGAAGAAGAGATTATGGATGAAACTCTAACATTTGAGGAAGGTGTCCCTACCACCATTGATGATCTCAAAGAAATAAACTTAGGGACCGAAAAAAGACCCACAACCAATAATTATTAGTGTGGTCATGCCTCCCAAAGATAAATAGTTGTACACCTATTTTCTGAAGAGGAATTGATAGGTTTTCATGTGGAACTATATGAAGATTCCTGGAATCAATCCCGATGTTTCCACTCATAATTTGGGTCTTCTGGAAGATCACTGTGGCTACAAAAAAGCTTCATCAAGGACACAACCAACCCATGCTTCCAAAATAGAGGCTAAATTTGAAAATATCATCAGTTCCAACATCATTTGGGAATTAAAATAAACCATCTAGCTAGAAAATATCATCCCCATAAAAAATAAGAATAGGAATATCCAAGTATGTATTTATTTCAGGTATCTCAATCAAAATTGGCAAAAACATGATTTCCCAATCATGATCATAGAATTGCTAATCAATGAAACTATCAGATATGAAGCCCTCTATTTCATGGACAGTTACATCAGTATCAACCAAATCTAAATACACTAGGAAGATGAATAAGACATGGCCTTCAAATCCCCCTAGGGATTATTGTTTTACTATGTAATGCCCTTTGGTTTTAAAAATGACGGCGCCACATATCAGCATTCCATGCACCGCATTTTCAAACCATTCATGGGAATGTTCATAGAATTATAGGTTTATGATTTGGTGGTCAGGTCGGGACAAAAATCAGAACACCTGAATGATCTTGAATCATATTCAATAAACTAACACCCCAAAGTCTGAAAATGGACACCCTAAAATGTGCTTTCGGTGTTACCTCAGGAAAATACCTCGGCTTCATCGTATGCCATCATGGCATCGAATTAAACCCCATGAAGAAAAATTATGTCCTTTACATTTCACATTCTCACAACCTCACTGAGTTGATTGGACTTTATGGACATTTTCCTTACATCAATATCTTTATAGAAAACCTTGCAGCTAAATGATTGGATTTAACAAGGTTAATAAAGAAGGGGGTCGTGTATTAGTGAACAACAGACTATAAGGATGTATTTTACAATATCAAGAAATATCATTTGATCCCTCCAGTGATAATGCCACAAGTTGAAGAAAGACCACTCATCCTGTATGTGACTACCTTTGACCAATCACTGGACGCCTTCCTCACACAAAAGAATGTCACTAGTAATGTGAATAGTCTCTATTATCTCAGTAGAACCATGACTGATGTTGAGACTCATTATTCAAATATTGAGAAGAGTTTTTTGGCCCTAATGTTTATAGTCCAGATGTTGGGGAATTAACTGCAGCACCATGAGGTCTACCTGGTCTCTCGTAGAAAATCACTCAAGTATATTATCATCCTTCTGATGCTGACTAGATTCTTGTAATAGTGGTTAGTCAACCTTCAGTAGTTCGACATTTGGTTTTTTCCTTAAAAAAACATCTAAGTCTATGATGTAGCATATTTTTTGGACGAGCACCCATCGATTGACATGACCTCAACAGAAGCTAAACTAATCGATGAGTAAGTATTCCCTTTTCATAAAGGTTCCCAAACATGGGATATGTATTTTGATAGAATGTCCACAAGCATGATATGAAAAACTATGGAGGACCCCAATTTCAATAAAGTGGGTCTAGGAGTCATACTCATATCTCTATAAAATTCAGTACAACCTTACTCCTTCCTCAAATCGGAAGGATTCACAATCAATGAAGTAGAGTACCAGGCTCTCATTGCAGGCCTTGAACTGGAACTTCAAGAACAAGATGATCACTTAATGATAAAAGGATACTCGGAACTGGTAATCAATAATGTTAATGGTGACTATGCCGTCACAAAATATGAGTTAATGTCATTGATGGACCACATTTTAAAACTAATGGAAGAATTCCCATAATATCTAACCTTAATGCATGTCCCATGGTCACAAAATGTACAGGCAGATATATTAGTAAATGCAGCCATGTCTTTGGATGATCTAGACCAGGATGAAACAATTATCTTCATTGATCAACTTCGGATGGTACTACCATTAATTTAGATCATGATAAAATAAATCGATGAGATTAGTCTCGTTAATAAGCCTCATTATCATACCTCTGGTTGGATGAATCCAGTTTCATATTACCTTCAAATGGGAGAACACCCACCAAATAGGGATGGGAGGGACAAAATATGGAGATGGTAAATCAACTTCATAGTGTAAAATGGTACAAATTAGAAAAAGGTCCTTTATTAGAGATTCCTTGATGAGATCTACCTCACGTGCATCGATGGAGAAGAAATTAATGTTTTCATGAAAGAAGTGAATACTAGAACGTGCGGAGAAAAACAATCATAATCCAATCCCTCTCATCAAATCCCAGGGAGAAATGGATAATATTTTCCCACTATGACACCAAATTACATTAAATTCACCAAGAAATCCCATCCTTGTCAAATTCATGCTACTTTCATCCATCATCCAACAGAATTACTACACACAGCCAAGTATTCCAGGACATTTTCCATATGAAGAATGGATGTCGTAGGACCATATCTTCTTGCTACGTCTAAACCATTAGAGTATATTATCCCATAAAAGAACTTTTTTTCCAAAAATGTAGAATCCATACCCCTTAAAAAAGATGAAGAAAAATCATTTTCAACATTGTGAAAGTTAATATAATCATTAGATTTGGGGTCCATCGTACAATATTGATGGAAAATGACACCAGTTTATGCTTTTTGGAGTCGGATAGGCTATATTAGGGGTATGGTATCAAAGACAACTTTCATCCTACTACCATGAAAGTAACCAATAGAAATACAGAGACCTTAGACCTGGACCTATCAAATATACTCCAAATGATGGTAGAAAAAGACAATAAAACATGGATATATAAGCTCCTCCATGCTTTGTGGGCTTATCTGACCACGACCCGCCCATCCACCGAAGCTACCCCAAACTCATTAGTATACGATACATAGGTGGTTACTCCAATTGAGGTTCAACTACCATTTCTCGTAATGAAATCTATGATAAATTATCCATATATGAGCAGTTTCGAAATGACTCGATGAGATAGAGCTATTGGATGAAAGAAGATTTAACACATTGAACCATATGAAAGTCTATGAGAACCATATCTAACAATATTTTAATTAAATGGTACACCTTTATTCATTCCTAAAAAAATGGTGTTGGTCCTTAGAACACTGATAATAATTAGGATAAATCCCATGAAATTGGAACCAAATTTGGAAGGACCATATGTCCTACATAATTTGTACTCCAATGGAGCATATGCCTTGATATAAAGGGATGAAGAACTCATCACAGCTCCCACCAATACAAGGATTCTGAAATACATATGTCTTGATTCCCATTTGTCAATGGGATATGTAGAGATTCCCAGATTTTACGTCCTGGTCCATCCACTTCATTGTTCGAATCACCTCTGTCATGCCTTTGGTAATTCTATGCCCATGTGATAAATCCATGATATTCCTTATTTCTTCCACCAAGAAAATATCCGATAAGGTTAGGAATGGTACCAAGGTTTACCCATACAAATGAGGCACAAAGTTAAATGGAAAACCCTCCATCTCAATAGAATGGTTCAAAATTCCCCATACCCTACACGCGTTCCAGAGTGGTACATGGGACATGTTTTTATAACTATGTTTGTCTTGATTCTTTCCCTTACAAGATACGTAGTAATTCCCAGATCTCACATCTTAGTCCAACCAATATATAAATTAAAATTCCCATTTTCACTACCTATGGGTAAGACTTACACAGAAAATTTCTCTCTATAACTACATGTGGCTTGATTTCTAACATTGAAGGGTACATAGTGAGGCCCGGATACCGTATCTTGTCCCATCCATCCTTTAAAATTAAAATTACTCCTTCCCTATATAAGATCCAAAATGATACATGGAACATGTTTTCAGAACTATGCATGGATTGATTCATGCCTTCATATGATACATAGTGACACCCAGATCCCACATCTTGGTCCACCTTCAATTAAACAATTATTCCCTGGATGTATAAGTCATATTGCATAGAGAGATTCATAAGTCTTATCTGAATGACGATAAACTACATGGTCAAAGAGTTATAATCACACGACATTAATCATTAAGGTATCTCGAGAACTATGCATGGATTGATTCTCGATATGATGAGATATGTAGTGACACCTGGTCCTTCTTGGGTCCATCCATGGGGGGAAACCAAATAACTCCACCTCTTTCATGAAAATGTAAATATGTGCAGAAGATTCCTAACCTTGATCCCAAAAACAAGGATCAGTCAAAAGATCATGTTCCATTTACATACGATCATATCTGTACAGAGGATCCCACAACACATAACTAATCATGCTCTATATATTTCCCACGTACCCAGATATCCCCTTTTTATCCATCAAACTCCCTGCCCGTGGAAAACTTGAATCCCCAAAATCACCCATGGATATCTGAAATGGATGTTCAGTGTCATATGGGAACCATTTTTTGACCATGCATACAATGCCCCATTGGATCTGCATATGTTGCCCCAAAAATGGCCAATCAACCAAAGGACAATTCATTCTCAGGATAGGGTTTTCCTATTTCCATACGCTATTGGATTCTAATCCTCACATCATTTCTCCTGATTCGAGGGTTCCTAGAATCATGGTTTATACATTTTCTCTCATTCACATATGAGGCATGTAGAAATATCTAGACCTAATTAGACTAAATTTAAGTAGGATTATTTTGATATTTTTCCCTCCAACATGATGTTAAACTGTTCTATTAATTTCCTATCCACTAGACTTAAAACAGGAGGGACCCAAAACAACTATCTTGCTCATGTCAAGTAACCCTTTTCCACACTGAATGAAATTAAACTACATGGCCCAATAATTTCCCCACATGATAAGACATTTCTCTCTGGAATTGGTCACAATGAACAATTCCTACCCTCACCGGATGTGTATGGGTATCAATATTTTCACCCCATTTAAACCACCCCAAAAGAAATAAAAAATTTCTCCACCCCCCCCCCCCCCTTTGCGCTTAGTCTATACCTACGTAGGAGGAGTGGCCCATGAAGAACAACATGTGGATTGATTCCAGCCTACGTAGAATATATTGTGACACCCAAGTCCAATGGCCTATACTAGGATGTGAAATTCATAGAAATGCCCCTTCTTTTGCATGCTAACTAAGTTGAACCATACATCCCCTCTCTTAATTCCTAATTGTATGACATTAAACTAAAAGGTACCCCCCGAATATAGTTAAGACATCCCATTACCTATGCATGTTCCATACCTATGTAGGGATACTAATCTTGGGACACCCAGATATTCCAAAATGGGCCTCTCTCAAGCAAGGGAATCAAAATGCCTCACCCTGCATAGAAGCTAGATCTACGTAGGATAATTCCAAACTCTATGGATAGTTATAGCCGGTACATCTCTAACATGTCCAGACATGAAATTTCCATATATCAAACTCCACTGTTTGAGCTATTTATGATGTTCATATACCTTCTTGGCCATTAGAAATGTAAGGACAATTTCCTGAGGGAACCTTTTTCTTGACTATTCACATCATTCTGTGGAAACTCGGCAAATGTTTCCCACTAAAATGGCCTATCAACCAAAGGAAAATTCAAACATGGGATAAGATTTTGGGATTTTCATATAATCAATATATTTCAATCCCTGTATCATCTCTCTTGATCCAAGACCCTTAAAACTACGGCTTATACATTCCTTCCCATCCATGTCGTGGACATGTTTGAAAACTTTAACCTGATCATCATCAGGTTAATCAGATATCTTATATCAATTTCCTAGTAACATGAAATTAAAACATCATGATACTTAATGATTAATGTTCATTCTTTGGTCATGACATACCAAATAATAAATTCCATTGTGTGCCTATGATAGAAATTACTTCTTATAGGAAATCCAGCATGAGTCCCACCTTGTTAGTAACCTTACAAGAAAACAATTCTCCATTCGTGTTTATAAACCATGTATGCATTTTTATAATCCTTAAAAGTACTATTTTTGGCTTTATTACTACCCTCATTGGATACATAGTGTCACTTGAGCCTCATATTTCGGGTCCAGTAGGGAAACAACATTGTCATGTTCTTTCCCATGAAATGGTCAGACCTGTATAAGGGACCTACCCACACCTATTTGGGAATCATGTCCCCACACTTTCTAAGAGAATCTTGTCCTACAATTCCCCAATTTCTTGTTTAGTTACCACTCTTCACACACCATACTCTATGTTCAGAATATTCGGAATCCCCATAATCACCATGTCTATCAGAAATGGAGGGTTAATTTCATGTGGACACCTATTGCATGACTATGCACATCATTCCCTAGAGTCTCTACATATGATGCCCAAAAAATGTCTTTCCAACCAAATTAAAATTCATCATATGGAGTGTTTTTTCCTATCTCCTTACACCCCTAAAATATTTAGGTCCAATCTCAATCACTAGTTTCAAAAACCCCCTGGATTACAGTTCACATCCTTTCCCCTATTTTTGTGCCTAAAAATGATAAAGAATTCATGTCCATACCACTGTGGGAAAGTTAATTCATTTACCCCCATTGTATGGTGTAAAAAATGACCCTAATTTATTAATCATAAATATCCTAGTTGTACGGCGTTAAATTGCAACATGATCCAGCCCTCCTTTAACAAAGTAAAATTTAGGTGGGACTAGTTTCTCAAAAAAAGTTGATATAAATTCCCCTATTACATTCAAACATTTCCTCCTCAACCATCCACCCACTATGGTCTTCAATAACAAGACACAGCCAAATTTCCATGAAATTTTCTATCCATCAAAAATGGAGGGCCAATGTCCTGTAGAAACCATTTCTTAGAAAAGCACGTCATACCTCGGCGGCTCTGCATATGATGCCAAAACAAATGGCCTGTCAACCAACGCAAAATTCTTCCTTGAGAGATATCATTCCAACCTTCATATACCAAATGGATTCTATGTCTCATGTCATGTTCCGTGATTAAAAAATAAAAAATCAAGGTCAAGAAAAATCACTTGTCTAGGCCTAAAAGTAATGAGGAAATGTTTTGGTAAATGAGTCCTAAAGTGGTTCATTGTCCTCCAAGTCACTATCAAATATATTCAACCTAAAACATCAGTACAATCATGGCCAAATATGTTCAACCTAAAACATCAGTAATGAGGTTTTAGTTGGGAAGACTCTAAATTGTCCACAGAAAAATACACAACACTTATCAGGATGAAACCCTACAAAGGGTGCCCTAGATAAAAGTCAAGTGCTAGCCTACTAAACCAATTTATGGTCTCAACATAATATTGAGCAATAAAAAAAGAGAAATTAAGAGATACAAATCTTGTTAAGTGAAAAAATCGTAAAGATATGCCTATGAAAAATTCAATACTGACCTACTAATCCCGCACAAAATAATGTTTAGGGATAAAAAAGGTAATAAAGAAAAACAATAAAGTTTGTTTGGTTTACCATGTAACCCTATCACCAGTCAAAATAAGCTCACTAAGTCCCTCATCATAGGTAAAAATTAGATCATGAATTGAATACTTCCTTTATCCCATATTTTGATCCAAATTGATACTATGTTGGAATTATGGTTTATAATGCAATTAACCATAAATGATTGACATTGCATGAAAAGAAAAATGGGGAACAACAAAGAGAAAAATTTTTATGTTTCATCAAATAAATGGAGAATGGGGGACATTCACAATTTAGAGCCTCTCCTTAATGACAAAACAAAGGTGGTATGTGGCATCCCTATAGATTATAATGTGGTCTGACATTCTCTCTCTAGTAGGTTGATGACCACTAGACAAGGGCCATTGTGGGCCTATTACAAAGAAGTCCTCCATTTAGCTTCAAATCCAACCATGGGATGAACTCACATCATAATATTCCTAAGATCTCGCACTTTCTATTTGAAAACCTCATAATTAGCACTGGATGATGCTAGTTGCGCTTGTAGTTTTTCCATGCAAGCCTCGCACTCCCACAATTCCTCCATCTGGGAAATCACCTAGTTATGAGCACTACCATCTTCAGCCTCCAGATGATTCCACTAATCATTAATATCCCATAATGTATTAGTTTAATGGTGATATGTGCTTAACCAAGCATTTTTTCCTTCTCAAGTAGTGAGATCCACTCGTTCTATGACAATATGGTACACAAGAAGATTCATTCATCGATAATCAAAGCAGCCCAGACCTAGATTGATGAATAGTCAAATAAATTTATCCTCTTTTTGGTAAATACTATTAGTGGGGTTTCTTCTATTACAAGAAAAATGTGATTCCATAATCATTTTCACACAGCTTTACACCATCTAATGGCACAAAAAACATAGTTTTTCTCCTCCATAGTAACAGGTATACAGTCGAGAAGTTCCATCATGGTAGACAGAAGTGACCTGAGTTGAGTCATCCAAGAGGGGGGACTTTCCCTCTAAATAGGCACTTCAACCTCTAAGGCTAAATGTGGAGGATTTTATACAACCTTAGGTCCTTATGGAGATGTCCCACATGGGCCATCTTCAGTTGGGCCACCAACCGTATCAGCCAGAGGTGTGGGATCCAAGTTTCTCTATATTGGTATAGTCTGCACAGATTATGTTCCTTCTAGGTGGGTGTGATGTTGATTAGAACATATTCACACACTTGTAGTGAAATGGGATGACAAAACCCACACAATGGTGACAAGGCCGGAGTCTTCCAACATCTTTTGAACTCACTAAATTTTCCTTTCCAGTGCCCCATCTGGGTAGTAAGCCACCCAGAGTATAGAATACTCTGGTGAAATAAATGTCGAGGCCACCACGGGTGGGATAAGGAATTCTATACTAGCATCCACCCACATCATCATCAACCCTAGTTGGAATGAGATTATGGATTTATATTCCATTCTAACAAGAGTAACAAGATGATATGAGACCTTATGTAGGTGACCTAATTGCTTGGAAAACCTATAAGTGATATATGGTTCGTAAATAGACACCATGTCTATGCGCATGATCATGACTCCATCATGAAGTGAAATGATATAAGAACGTTATTCATGGGAGCCCCTCTTAGTATCCATCACTGGACCGTGGGGAATATCATAAGGTGCAAAGAAGAAGTGAGATAAATCACATAGAAATTCAACCCCACCATCGACACTCAAATATTTTTCACGGATGGTAGCAATGTTAAGAAAGGTCAGGTGAAAATCTGAATGAGGAACCATGGTGGTATGCAAGTATTCATAGTAAGGGAAGTGTTATTCCATCCATCCATAAAAATTGAAATGGGTATTTGAGGAAATGTGGAGGCCTTCCCTCTTGAATATGTCCTAATAACTCATAGATACAAGTGAGGGTGAGGATGGCTAAGTTAATAAGTCATCCCTCTGAAAGTGTAGTTTCCATCATCAATTTACCATACCTGACAATAGTATAGACATCACAGGAGGGGAAAATCCATCCACATTGGAAAATTGTGAAGAATCCTACTTGTCTAATCTCCAGAGATATGTCTTTCTGAACTCCATAGCCCCATGTGTTGTATCAAACTACATTGAGGGTAAGAAGTTAAGATCCAGGAATGATCTGTGACTGCTGGGTTGGATGATTTCAGCTCATAGATTTGTTCCATTCATCTTCAATAATAGAAATGTACAATCCTCAAACAAGATAAATGATTGGGCATGAATAGGATGACCAATTATCCTCTTCTCCTTAGGTAGTAATTCCATTTAAAATGGGGATACTTGTTCAATATTCATCCAAGAATTTTCCGCTAGAATGAATTCATCGTACATGTCACTAAGTATGGGAAGTCTCTTTATCTAGTGGACATCAAATAGATTGATCCCCACTTTATCATGGGAGAAGTGAAAGGTGTTGGTGCTCAAGAACCAGTAGCTAAGAAGCTCTGGCAGTATCTCCCCTGGTGAATAGATGGTGGATTGATAGACCCACACTGCTTTGTATAGGTTGAATATTTCTAGTGTCATATAGGCTTCCAAGAAGTTATGATGATCTTAGAAGCCCCAAGCCCATTCATCCAAAACAACCCTCTAGATGGGTGATCCCGTTTTGAGCTCCATCCTCCATCAATGTTAACTCATAATTGATTAATGATTGATGAATAGTCTTAGATGACAGACTCCAAGGATGTATTGTAGGGGTGTTGGTGGCTCTGTGTCAACATAGATCTATTTATGATGATCTTACCCTCTTAAATCAAAACAGTCGTGATATATCATATGGCAGAGATGTTTGCTCTTCGATTCCCCAATAGTTTATAGAATGTGTGATAAGGAATCCCTCGTTGACCCCTGGAAATGGAGAATCATCTTAGATCCAAATATTTTAAAGAAACAGTAGACCGGATAGTGTGTAGACCCTTAGCTTTGGTGAAAGGAGATCTCAAAGATTACCCCTTTGAGGTATAACATAATAATGAAGGTTCTCCTAGACATTATTTACCATGGACACCCTCTTTTATGTCAATTCTATTAAGAAAATTGAAAGATCCATTTTCTTCATGTACAAAAAATCTATACAAAGGGTCATTCCAATAGAATGCATGGGCAAACTAAAAAATGGTAAAGGAAAAAAATAATTCTACATCAATAAGACTATATAATAAACCCTAGAAATGCTACACAAAAGGCATTCACATGAACCAATAGTTCGCAGAACATCTCATGAGGTGTTGTCTTGTAAAGAGTTGGCCAGAAAACTGAACGGTTTATGAATTTTGAAAGCCACGAACTGACCCTTTCTACATGGAGATCCAATCTCATAGTTGGGAAATTTAATTCTTTGTTCATGAGTTTAAAATTATGTTTGTGGATGGAGATGACCCATGTATGACACTCACTATGTAGAAACTTGAATTTACCATTCATGGAATTAATGTCATGTTCACAGATTTAAAATTTAGTTCATGGATTGGGGTGACTGTGAAGAGTTTTCAATTCATGGAAGGAAAAGAATGGTTCACAGTCAAAGGATTTTTCCAAGGGAATTATACAAGGAAGTAAGGAGGCTGAGAGGAAAATCAGGAGCTTAGAATTCACCGAAATATTTAGAAAATGAAAAATGACCCCCCCCCCATAAATATACATGTGTCCCCCCTATATTTCTACATTTCTACCACATACCAGTTCATTTCAGGAACAATTTCCACATCTCAATAGCCTCCTCTTCATTCTTATCAGACACCATTCTAGTGGGAGCATTTGGAGGGTGTACTGACTTCTAAGAATGGTCCACAGAAGGCATCATCCATGAACTAATAGTTCACGGAAATGGAATGAAACACTAGCCCACGAGGCAATGACCAGTGAAGCATGAGGTTTTTATACTGGTATTATGGGTCCAACTCTCCCATTAATAGTTTCATTGTTGAAATATAGGTGGATAAATTCCACCCATGTATGTATACAATAAACCCCATCATTAGTGAAAATGAGATGGAGATGTATCTCATTGAAAAAAGTATCCCCACGAACTATAACCCCACAAACCTCAGTTGACCGAGTCATCCATGGGAATAATTTCCCCATGGTCTTCCACAAAAATTTTTGGTCACCCCATAGATCTAGCTTCCATGATACTTTATAAATGGACCTCGAGGGGAGCTATGTGGAGGGCCTCATTTAGGTGGATAGGATGCAATCTCGGTGAAGGATTCCCAATGATTTTTATTGATGAGTCGTGAACCAATTTGGATGAATTTTCATAGCTATAAACCTACCGTGTACCATAAGAAGAAGGTTACTTAATAAAATTGGTAGACGGTGAACTTAAAAGGGTGAACCACGAACCATATACCCTCTATGAATAAACATCCCTTAAACCATAGAACCCATGCTTCTATACTATAGCACTCAGCATAGCCCAAGGATTTGTGGGTGAAACTATGTACCATGTAGAATCTCACTACGCAGATAGAACTCATCACTGTGTAGAACCATACTATGAGGCTAGAACCTGGGGATGCGTACCATCATAGTATATGATCCAAATCCAAGCTCGTGTACCACTTCAGTATGTGAACGGTCCTCCCACCTCTATAAAAACATGCTATGTGGGGATTCCCCCATCCCACTTGATGAAAAAATACATGGAATGGGGTTCCCTTGGATGTTCCACCTTCTAGGATCGATCATCTCCTTCCATTTCTTTCATACCCTTCATAGCCCCTCTTCTAACCAGTCTATCGGTGTTAGCCCAAATCCTCTTCAAAATCCACTAGACCTATATGATAATACCATCAGTCATATTATCATTCCCTTCTTTGTTCACCTACCAATGGTATGTGGAGGCATGTAGGTAATCCCTGCAACAACACAAGCCCCAGGAATGTTAATAAGTCCACATTCCCATGGTAACCCCAAGTCTAACCTTGGGATACCGACATGAAACTCCCTATTCATAAGATTAAGGGTAGTCATTGGATTTTCCATCCCATGAGAACCACTAAAAAATGAGGAGCTCCAGCTTTCCTTCCCCTTTGATAAAGGACGATGCTCCTCCCCTTTCCTAGAACCAGTTCAAGGGAATCCCTCCGATATTAATCACATAGTCTTTCGAGTCTGACCTAATCACCTTCACTTTAATTTCCTATTGAAAAATTCATTTGTCTACGCCCTCTTACATTATCGCCATTACCTTTTCCACCATAGGCTCCTCTATTTCCATTAGTGGAGAGGAGAAAGTGGGTGGATTTCTAGATCTACAACTTTCTATTGATTCTCACAATTGTGTGTGACTCACGTGGGCTTATAGTTTAATGAGGGTCATGAAATCCACAAAAAATTGTAATGAACTATGAGAACTCTGATTCTTTCTCTAACCAGGATATGTAGGAAACCTGTATAAAGGCCCAAGATCAAATGGGATTCTCCCATGTATATGCCCCAATAATACATCCAATTGAAATGAACTACGAGAACATTGATTACTTCATTAACTATGATACATAGGATGCCTTTCTAAATCCCTGATCTTGAGGGACATTCTCCTAAAAATGAAGTCCCATTGAAATTCCATGGTTCACTAGGGCATCCTCTTCAAGTAATTTCCCCAACATGATTCTTCCAGAAAGGCATCCTCTATAGTGTACAAATCAACCATATCACCTTAAGTAGGTAGCATCCATGCATGGGCACCATCCAACCAAACAATGAGGGATTTAATTATCAACCAGCTGAGATACGTATGGATCCTCCTTCTAGTCCAAACCTGATACCCAAATCACCCAAAATTTCTCCGGTACATATCCCCAGTGGGGTCATATCCACACATAAGACTACATATTTTCTGGGTGTCTCAGGATGCCTCATCACACGACCTTAATAGGTGATGTGTCTAGTTAAGAGGCACTAAAATACATGGAATATGATTCCTCTCACCATGATACAATAGAATCCCATATCATGGCTTCAACCCTAACATCAAGATAGCTCTTTCCCCTGGATGACTATAAACCCTAGAGTGCCTCATTACATGGCTTAAGTCAGTGTTGTCTCACTAGATTTCCGACCCATGTATACTTAGATTGATCTTAATATCATAGGGGAACACTTCATACACATGATTGCGAATGACCAAGGATTAGTGAACATATAAACATTGATTATATCTATAAGAGAGTCCTAGAATAGGAAATAATAACCCCCAAAGGGTGTGAGGAGCCTAACTTCCCATCCTCTTGATTAATGGAGTACTAAGTGTTGTTGGCCAAATAATCCAACAAATGCATGTCATTGGAAACTAGGTCCTTGAATATTGGATAAAAGGGTCATTGGGTTTTTATGTCTCCATGAATAAACCCGTTGGAGACAATCTAAGGACCTCGTACCCGACACAGGCTGATTGCACGAACACTTAACCACTACAATTGTCCTTTGGGATCATGTAAATTTGGAACCCTCTTCACATCATAAAAATCATATATTGCCCAGTCCTATTGGGGCCATCATGCCCAACTAAAAAGGGCCACAATGTGAATGGGGTTGGAATAGGCGTGGAATCCTTACTGTACTGTTGGAAACTTCATGCACATAGAGATGGGGAACACAACACGAATTCACCCAATGTTGGAATATTCCTTAAGTAATGATCAGGAGTATGAATTGGTGAATAAAATCATGTTGGTGGACCCTTACATGGTTCCCAATGATGAAGGATGTTAGTTAGGGCCTCCAAATGTTATCAGTTGATGCCATCATTGAAGAGGGCATGGATATGTGAATCATCAGAATGCTCAGGCATGCGCTTCCAGCCATTCCGTTAACTCTACTGAGACCAGATAATAGTCCCAGCATAGATCTCAACATGCACAGTTCTCTCATACTATCTTATTAGATTTTCTACCACCACTGTATGTATTAATCGATCCGGAAGAGCTACCGCAACCGAGTCATGATCATCTGTGTCCAATTGTTGTAAGTCATCATTCGTCATATGATCATTCGTTACTAGTTTTTCATGGTTTATCAAGTGATAAGTGAGAGATCCCCAACACTATCTAGAATCCACTGGTTAAACCAGCAACACTCATCATGCCTCTAGGTGCCAGAAATATTCACCAAGCATGGAAGTATGATTTTCTTAACCACATTTAAAAAATTCCTACAAAGATCCCAATCCTTGAGTCTCTCCACCATTTTGAAGATATGTGTGAAGCCTACACAAAGTCTTTAAAAAGCTCCGTCCATTTTTAAATTAATTTAGCAGCTGTAGATGTCTTTAATGATGAGGAAGTTAAGAGAGAATAATGGAAATCCATCATTTCATTCTCAGGATAAGAAGAAGGCTATTCGGTACCAGGGCACATCCATCTATTGTACATAACTGGCCAATTCAATGGGGTGTAATTAGGTTATTTTCTCCTCGACATAGGTTCTAGGATTAATCTCAACCCGACCCAGATGTTCTATAATCTATGACTGTCTGAATAAGATCTGAATCCCTCTGACCTGATTATTCAATGTTATAGTAGGATCGAGGAGAGTCCATGTAGAAATATTCACTTGAATATCCAATTTAGGAGTCTAGTTTCTAGCACTTAGTTCAAGGTCATCTCATAGGACACTGCCTAAAATTTTCTAATGGGTAGACCCTGGATCTATCTACATGCAACAGTTCCCCTCCTCATATAACCAATGCCTCAAGAAGTCCCTTAATGTTCAAGTGGATTTGATCCAAGGTGATGAATATTATTTTTCTTATTGTGAATCCAAATACCTAGATTTTATCTATTAAAAGATAAAGGACATGTGGGTACAAACTAATGAGTTTGAGGACACTATTATTGAGGTTGACCTATGAATAGATTTGGACAATGCCTTCAGTCTCCTGATTCACTGATTGTAGGCCACAAAAATTGACTTGGGGCACTGCTTCATCATTTCTGATATTTGGAGAGGACATATTCTCTAGTACAAGTAATTCCAGATGATAACCTCATACTTCTATATAGGTTAGACTCGGGTAATAGCAAAACACCAATCCCCGGTTTGGTATCGAGACGTTCACCCTATGGCTAAAGTTGTTCTCCATTATTTTCTATTCCGTCGATTTGGGTTGAATCAACATAGTTTGAACTATCACCAATGCTTTGATATCATCAGTTGATGGACCCTCGGTCGAAGTCCTGATAGAATTAGTTCAATGACCATTTTTTCCATGGTTTCAATAGTGTGGAATTCTCTTAGTTAAGATTTCACATCGTCCCAAGTGGGCACCATTGTTCCCCACGATCTTTTGTCTTGGGTAAACCATATATTCCCATCGAACTCCCTATCTCAGACGATGAGGAAGATCTGGAAGATTCCCATCTCTCAATTGAAGAAGGTGTCTCTACCACCATTGATGAGTTGGTACTAGTGAATCTCAGTACCGAGGCAAACCATAGGCCAATGCTGATCAATGCAACTATTCATGTAGAAGAACAAAATTAGTATGTGGATTTCCTGAAGAATAATCGTGATGTATTTTCCAAGAGATATGATGATATGCTTGGACTAGACCCACAGGTCATCGTCCACCACTGTGGTCTCTCGATAAGTCATTACAGGTTACAAAAACCTCCCAGGAAGAAGCAACACTCTCTTGGTGAGATCATCGAGGATAAGGATGATAATATCATCAAATATAGCATCATAAAGGAGGTGAAATACCCCATATGGTTTTCCAACATTGTTCACATCAAGAATAATAATGAACTAATTTTATTCTGCATCGACTTCCATAATCTAACTGTCAGTACCCGGAGGTCGATTTTTCCCATCCCATGATAGAGGTATTAATCAATTACACTACAAGGTTCTAGGATGACTCTTTCAAGAATGGATATTCCATGTATAATAAAATATGAATGTCCCCCAAATACGATGAGTCCACCACATTCAGGGAACCGTAAAGGACATTCTGCTATTAGGTAATTCTTTTCGGGTTAATGAATGCAATGAGATACCTCTTAGCATGCTATGAAATACATATTCAATATAATCCTCAAGACTCTAGTGGAATGATATGTGGATGATATGGTGGTCAAATATAGTGAGATTCCATACCATCTCAATGAACTTGGGAATGTGTTCATCTTCCTTTTCTCCCATCATTTGAAGATGAACCCTTTAAAGTGTACCTTTGTGGTTACCTATGGCATGTTTATCGGCTTCAACATAAGATATAAAGGCATTGAGATCAACCCTAATAAGATCAAGTCCATTAATTAGATAAATCCTCGGAGAATCCTTCAGGATCTTCGAGGAGTACAAGGATACAAAGACTATATACTAAGATTCATTGTGAATCTGGTTGGAAATTGTAAGCCATTTTCCCGACTCATGAAGAAAGGCACATTCTATCAGTGGGATTAAGAGTACCTAACCTATTAAGAGAAAATCAAGAAGTATCTGCTGTATAATCTAGTTATAATACCAACCATCTCTGAAAAGTCTCTGGTCCTCTATGTTACCACTCTAGAATGATCCCTCAACACCATTTTTAGCTTAATGAATAATGAGGGGATAGATAATAGTTTCTATTATCTTAGTCGCATGCTCCTCGGCATAAGGACTACATATTCTAATACTGAGAAGAGATTCCTTTCACTAGTTTTCACAGTGCAGATATTTTATCATTATTTACAACATCATTAGATACAGCTAGTTCCCCACATGGATATGGTAAAGTATATTTGGAACTACCCAATGTTGACAAGTCATCTAGCTTAGTGGGAAGTGATACTTTAGTATTGGGACATTATTTTCATCCTGTAGAAGGAAGTAGAGTGTCCGGAACTAGTAGATTTTCTTGTCGCTCCCCCAACCCCTACAGATCATTTCCTAAATATTGATTTTCCAGAAGAGGATACCCTCCCAGTGGATCAGGCTACTTCTGGTTGGAAGATTCATTTCCAAGGTGCATTCTAAAGTCTAACCGGTAGAAGGCTCAACGATCCCATTCTTAGTAGAGTAGTCTTGGGGATTGTCTTAACAAAACCTATACAAGTTTTCTTTCCCCATTCATTCTTATTGTTAGAAGGCTACACCAACAATGAGGGGTAACATCATGCTCTCATCACTAGCCTTTAGTTTTCTCTTGAGATTTATGTTACCCAAATACTTGTGAAGGGGGACTCTGAGTTAGTCATCCATAAAATCAATGGTGACTACATCATCAAAAATAGAGATATTATTCCCCTATTAGAGTGTACCTATCATCTGATGGCCCTAATACCTTCTCTATAAGTGGTCTGTCATGTCCCTAGTTCATATAATTGTCAATCAAATGACTTGACATGTATAGTTGTTTCACTCACTGAGCCTAACCAGGATGACTTGTTAATCCATGTAGCACATTAAAGGTTCATCACACCCATATTCTTGGATGATGATGAAAACAAGTAGGTAATCCACCATGACACCAGTGCATCCACATCTGGGTCTCGAAATCCCCCTTTCGTTGTAGGTGAAACCATTGATTGGACAACTACTTTCATCGAGTACCTCCATCGTGATAATCTTATGATAGATAGAGATGAACATGAATGAATCTGTAGTAATGCAGTTCATTTCACCCTCCAGACCAATCCCAACCTTAAATAGTTCCTCTACAAACATGGTCTTGATGAAATTATCCTCTATTACATTTAGGGTTACAAGATTCCTTAGTTTATACAGGATGTTCTTGCCAGTTCTTATGGAGCCCATCAGAAAGGATCAAAGATATTCTATCATATTCTATAGTTATGTTAATTTTGGCCTACCATGCTCCATCGCTACATTGAGTACTCATAGAGGTGCCACACATGTCATATTTAGGCGAAATTTTGTAATCAGCCACTGGAGTCCCTCCATACCACCATGTATTCTTGGAGCTTTTCAGTCTGGGGACTTGATGTCATGGGACCATATCCACAAGTGATATCTCACCAGTGAAGGATTATTCTAACTGCAAAAAATTTCTTTCCCAAGTGGGATAAGGTTATAAAAATCAAAGTGGTCAGGGCCTATTCTATTGTTGAGTTCATGATCTCCAATATCATCAAAAATTTCGAAGTACCTCACACTATTCTCATCGATAGTACACCAACTTCTGAGAACCTGAGTTGAATAAATTGTACGCTAAGTACAACATCCGGTCCAACCATGCTTCTCGCTACCATGAAATGGAAAATGGATTCATAAATGTGTTCAACAAGACCCTCTCAAATATTTTGTAGAATATGACGGGAAAAAACTAGAAGAGTTGGTCATAAAATTTCCCCAACACTCTCTAGGATTATCGGACAACATAATGAAATTTCACTAAGGTGAACCCATATTACCTGGTGTATAGAACAGAGGTGGTCCCACCCATCAGGATTCAAAATCTATCACTTATTATAGGTTTCTACATTTTGAAAACATCAAATAGAGTAATAGAGGTTAATTTTTTTTAACTATAATCCCTCAATGAGAATAGGATCTAGACCTTGCATAGTCTAGAGAGGCACCGAAACAAGATAGATAGAGACATCAAAAAGAATTTTCTTCTCTGCTCCTTCCTTCAAGGTGAAATTGTATTGGCCCTAAGAATTCTAATGATACCGGGAAATAAGCCACCAAAATTGGATCCAAAATAGGGGTACCCTATATCATTTAAAGGATTACCCAAATAGTGCATACTACATGCTCACCACATACGGTGAGCGATTCACTCCTTCATCAAATGACATGCTCCTAAAGCATTAATTTTCATAATATCCTAATCATCCTCCATAATGATAAAATTCATTTCCATATTTCTGATCTGGGATCTATAATGTAATACTAATATCTCTTTTCTCTCACATGATGTTAAACTACACATAATGACTCATTTTACCACATGAAATTAAACAATATGTAACTTCTTGATAGTCATGTATGAAAATAAACTACACATTCATCCTATGGTCCAAGAACTATAAACATAATCAAAGATCCATTCCATCCAAGTTGTAGGACATAAAACTGCCTAGCACCATCATCTTTATAGCATGACTTTAAAATTCACAGAATTCCAATAAATATGTTTTTCTTGTTTACCGTTCTCATCGGATAATTTAGAACTCACAAAAAGTTTATCTTTTGGTCCCATCTGCCAATTCAACTTTTTGGCCCAGTGGCCTATGTTTTTTCTAGGAATATTTCGTGCGATGTTGAGACCTCTTTGGTCCTCATTCACATAGGGTTTATTTATGAAACCACCCTAAAAATATATCTTTTGGTAGTTTTACCACATATTTAGAGTTATACATACTTAAAAAAAGATCTTTTTGCATGAGAAAAATTACATTAAAACATGATACCTCGTCCCACATGATGTTAAACTGCTACGTTCTACCTGAATGATGATAAACTGCATAACATTTATGGTTGTTTTTTCAAGACCTTAAAATACATGTGTCCTTTTTTCCTACATGATGTTAAACTACCTCCTCACACAAGACATTAAACTGTTGTGTCCTAACTACAAGATTATAAAATTCATTCCATCTATCATCCTTTCGGTATGACCTTAAAAGGAAAGTGACCCTTTTTCCAACATGATGTTAAACTAATCCATCCCAATTGATGTGAAACTGATACTTAGTCCAAGTTTCATGATAATAAATTGCATAACTTCATGATGTCCTCATCTTAGAGGATATCACTTTTGGAACTGGTCATTCACCATTCCATCTCAAGAACAATGCCTGTATTGAATCCCATCCTCAATGGATATGTATGAATGCCTGGGAATATTGTATTTGGGTCCAGAAAATGTTCAACACCCCATTTCTCTCAGGAATATATGGTGCATTGATAGGTTTCCATGGTCATCATTCATGTTGGGTTCTTCACATCCCAATTCCACTACTATCCATTAGAAGAGATCCTTATGATCCCAGTTATATAACCTTAAACTAAAACCTCTTTCATCATAGTCACATGATGAAAAACTATGTTATATCTTCTTTTGTACCATGTGATGTTAAACTGCACAGAACACAAGAATTATGTATGGAATCCATATGGGATACGTAGGAACAACTAGAAATTTTTTCTTCAGGTCTTGCCCTTGGTTTGTTAAACAACTTGTGTTTCTCCTCTTCCTATTCATTTGTAATTGGTCCATTACCATTCCATATCCAAGATCCCTCTCAGGGATTCTTCTTTTAAGATGAGGATTAGATCCCTTTATCTGATATGCCTCATTAACATGCTCATATTTATTATTGCATTGAACTCGGAGTGTTAGATTTTATGTGGACATTATCTCATTCTATATCTATTCTTCATGTGTTCTTTTGTTTGGTTCTACATTATCTATAACCTATAAAAGGTCCCCTTAATGGTATATTGTCTTTCCAATTGAATCACCAACCATCTTGGGATACCACCCTAGATGATTTCGAAATAAATTTTGAGCCATGTCCCCCGTTTTGAATATGTTCAGCAGCTGACACTCATTTGTTACCATCCTAGGTCACACGATATGGATGATGTGTTTCTAATAAAGTTAGAAGTTATCCCACATCATTATGAGACCTCCATTATGTCCCAGATGTCATACATTGTGATTCACGTCCATTTTATTATCCTTATGGCCATGTGGAACATGAATACCTTCAGTGTTACCCCTCAATGCACCTTTTCATGTTGAGCAGGCTGATCAACATCATTAGAAGACCCTTAACATACCTTATCTATCCCCCATACCATGTGATTACATGTGTTTTAAGGATCCCTTCTTCCCCTTTTTTCACTCACCGAGCATGGCTCACATGGGATTAGGGGTCATTATAGGATTTTTACCTACATAGAAGAGTTTTCTCATCCTATGGTCCAAACTATATGACCTTATACTATGAGATTACGTCCTTGTCATATGATGTTAAACTAAGAATCCATATATAGGCCTTATGACTTCAAACTATGTACAAGGTTTCCATAAAGAATGTGTGATGAGGTGTTGAGACCTATTTGGACCTCAATCGCGCTAGGTTACTTCATAGAACCACACTATACATTTATACATTGGAAGGATCCTATTTTGGCATGAGCTATATGACCAAATACAAAGATCCCTATAATTTTGGAAGTATGAAATAAACTAAGAAAACTATGAAGCTTTCCTGACCTTGTAAGACACTTCCCCTGGCATCAGTACCTTACCATTCCATATTCTAGAACTATATGTGACTTGGTTCCTACCCTCATGGGACACGTAATAAAAACCACACATTATTTCCCCATTCCAAATTATAGAATCATGATCCTATTATCCCCTATTGGTTTCGGTTCCCATATCAGGAATGTGTGGTGTAGTGTGGATTTCTTTGGCCCGCATTAATTTCAGTTTTTTGGTGGACACACCATGCATCTCCCTGTCAAAGAACCCTTCTTACATCCATTCAATATGAAGTTGAACTGCATAGATTTTTAAGAACTATGTTTGGATTGATTCCCATACTTATGGGATACATAGGAATGCCCAGAAATCTTATCCCCAAGCCCAGTTGCAGAATTTTAAATTAAATTTTTAGCCCTTTTTCCTGGGTATCCCTTTGTGAATGTGTGGTGTGGTCAGAATCTTGTTGGTCCTCATTCAAGTTGGGTTATTTAGAACACTGCACACTTCTCCTTTTGTATTATGAATGTTCCAGTCGTATGATGATAAATTTTGCATCATATTCATCCTTACCGCATGACGTTAAAATGAACATATATGCCCCCCAGACAAAACGTTAAACTGGGAACCTATGGTTCACACTCTTGGAAACTAAACGATTTACAATACCCAAAAGTATCTTGATCCCTGAAGACAAATTTAATCCCCCATATGAATATTCCACACTAATATGTTTGAATTCACAGTGTTATGAGACCTAGACCATTAGATTCCATAAGGATATTCCTCCAAATTCATCTCTATGAGTAATGTGTCCCCTTATTTGTGTCCTCGTCATCTTTCACACCTAAAGGGATCCCCTAATAGCATATTTCCTAACGACATGGATCATCCACCATCCTATTCCAACACCCCAAATGATTTCAAATGAAATTTTAATATAATTAGTGTGTCTTTAATATGGTCTGAGTCCAACCCTTATTTGTATAATCCCATACAAGGTAGTAAGATATAGATGATGTGTTTTGAAAAAGGAAATAATTTATCCTCCATCATTTCACCATCATCATTGTGTTCCAGATATTATGTGTAACGATTAATTTTTTTCTACCCTATCATGTTCTTATGGATATCCAATACCCTGGGTGTTGGTCATCTATGCTTCCATGCACATAAAATGGGATTTTTGGAATGGTTGGGGTTTTCCAACCCAATATTTTCTTTTCATTGTTTTGTGCTCGCATATGATGGGGAATACCTATAATCACTCATTGTTTCCCAAACTGAACATGGATCACATGTTCATAGGGGTATTGTTATGGTTATACCCAGGTATAGATGTTAAGTAACCTTATTTTCTGAGTTCTATGACCTTAAACTAAAATATCTTTCATCCAAGTAATATGACGTTCAACAGTATTGTCTCGTAGCACATGATGTTAAACTATTGGATCCTTCCTTCATGACCATAAACTGAATGGGTCTGTCCTTTAAGTTGACCTTAAAATATGGCATCATCGTACAAGATAGATGATAAAAAATGGTACAACATTGTAGTGTTCTCACTTGAGAAGGAATCACCCATTGCCACTGGCCATTCCCCATTCCACTTGTCAAGACCTGCTTACAGATTTATTTTTTTTATACATTCAGACATTTCATTTGGGTCTAGCCACTAAAAAAATAATAACAAAAGTAAAAACAAGAAATATTCAATTCCTCTTTTCTTTGTGCATGGGTCAGACCTACACCGAGAAATTTCCCTTCAAGAACTACATGTTTCTTGATTCCCATAATTATAAGAGACATAATGATGCCCAAATAATTTATCTTGGGTCCAAACACAAAGTTATTTTCACTTTTTTGGGTCAAATCCACTTCATCCTTACTACATGATGTTAAACTTCTCAGAATTTCAGAACTATGTGCTTCTTGATTCTCCTACATATGGGATATTTAGTGATGCCCGCAAACATTTTCTTTTTTCCAAGCGATGAACCATTTATTTGTTCCAAACATTATGACCTTAAACTAAAAACCTCATTATGAAAATCACCTTTCGTTATACCACATATTCCCCTTCCCCTTTCTTCTGTATATTCTTTGATACATTAATGGTGTGCAAGCCTCTATGGTTCATTCACATCTGGTTCATCTCCACTATTAAATGCAAGAAATCTAGGAATAGGATTTTCAATAGTCCAAGCAACATGATGGTAAAATTTTGGATAGGGTTCCGATAGTATGACCTAAAACCATGTGTGGTGTCCTAATAACATGAATTTAAAATACAAGACACGTCTTTATAACATGATGTTAAAATGTTCCATGAATCGTCCTCATCTTATGATGTTAAAATTCATTTTCATCATCCTAACATTCGTGACATAAATTTTCAAATAATCATAGGCACTCACTTGTGATGTCTTATCCCATAGTGTTGATCATCTTCCACATTGTTCACATCTTCATCTATATCTCAACATCTTAGATGATGCTCCCATGTGGGAAAGGTTTGGTCTTTGTTTAGACCAATGTGCCTACACCGATCTTCTCTCGACTGAGGTGGAATGATTTCAAGAGTATTGGAATCCATTGGAACATTCCAGCCCCACACTTTAAAACATTGGGTACCTATTATTCATATCCTTGTCCTTTTTCATGTCTAAAGGGACCCACATAACATCATGGTCCCATACCTCTTTGGCTCACATATCTTTCTGGGCCAACACCCTAGAGAAATTTGGAAAAAATTCTGAGTGTGGTCCTGTGTTTCTAATATGGTCAATGGTGGGCCCTTGTTTGTTTGTCCCTATTTTAGGATAGTGGTACATATGTTTCATTTCAAATACATTCAATAGTAATCTCATACTATCATTACATCATCATTTTTTTCAAACTTTTGGGTATTTTGATTCTCAGTTTTCATTCCCCTTTGTCAGGATTGATTACAAATCTCTTGGTGTTATCCCACTCATGCACTAGATCATGTTTAGAATGACAAATTTTTTGTTCTGAGATCCCTACTATCCAATCATAGCCTCTCTCCACATGCATACATTTGGTGGTCAGTCAACTATAGTAGACTCCAAGAATTCGAGGATTATATGGCACTCTCTAAAAAAGTGAACAACTATGTGGTCATCCATTATTTATCACACTAGTCCTAACCCACATGTTCTTAGAGATTGATCATAATTTTCTTCATAAATATATTTGTGGTGTAGTAATTAATGAATGTGGGTAATATTATCATGAACAAAGTTAAAAAAAAATCAATCAAAATAGTGTCATTTATAATTTTGTCCAAAACAAGGTCTTAATAGATCTTCCCCTTTAATGGAAATCTTTAGCATTGCCACTTTATAGAGTGTGTCTTACATAGTCTCTTTCTTCCTACTGATCTACCTATCCCTGTCAACAACCATAGAGTGAATCTCATTATCCCTGATCATCATTTGATCTCGTTCATCTTGGAGCACGAACACTTGATGGATTTCCAATTCTAGCTTCCCTTGGGTTTCTGCCAGTGGGACAATCAATCATCCAACAAGTTCTGAATAGTTGGTCGTGAATGTGGAACACTCATTCAGTTGCTCATCAAGGTACATGATTTCTGGATCTTCCTCATGGAACTTTTGGATTTTATCATATTTATTTTCCCACTATGTGGCGTCTAGATATTGAATTCTCTCCTACATCTTCCCAGCAAGATAGTCACAGATTTCCACATTAAGATGGGGAAAATCCCCCCACAGGCAAAAAGATAGTACAAATAGGTGAATATTGACCCCATTTGTCACATCCATTCTACCTCCATGATATGAAGTAAATGTTTGATACACTTCAATTCCACGCACCTTGTCATACAGATATGCTCTATTCCGTTAGGATAAGAATCATGTAGTTGTTCAGGGTCTACAGGATTGTATCCAGGGACGACGACTATAATTTCAAAGATAGGGTTTTTCTCAGGCATACTTTCTGATGGGATGAGATCTATGAAATGTTGGTGACCATATTAAATACATTCTTATTCATAGGTCTCATCTCCACCAGTTTTAGGCACTACCCTAGAAATGGTATCACCCATAGCCACAATTTCTTACTCGATGGGTACCAAGGTCGGATCAACCTGAGTGGTTGGCTCCTCATGAATAGTTACAATTGTCAAGTGGGATCCTGTAGATGTCCAAACCTCTTTTGTTTTCTAAGATTGTATTCATATGAACACTGCATGGAATGAACACCATGGTCAGCTTGATTCTCATATAACAGATATGGTTTTGTGAAAATAGAGAATTACAAGAGCTATGTACATTAGTATCAATCACCTGAGTCACTGTAGGATCTTATTCCATTTGAGACCCATCAACACTTGTTATCTTGACTGTAGTAATTGGGTACCTATAAAAAATGGGGATAACCCAGGATTATAATGTTGTTTCTTTTCCCATTTTAGCTGCCTCGCCTCTAGCTACTTTATCAACAATCATCATGCCACCTTGCTCTGCCCTAGATACTAGATCTGGGAGATGTCTATCCACACCCATTGACATAGTTTCACCCATATAGTGGTATCCCCTTGATCATAAACAAGGTGTTCCTAGATATTACAATGTTTGGTTAGTGGATCTAAGTTATGGAAAGAAAATGGACAAGTGGAGTAATAAGTCAAGAATTACTTTTAGAAGTTCGGAAAGTTCCTCACAAGATCCTATGATTTATACACACTCCCATGGACTCCCTCAGTGATCCAATGTCCCTATAGACTGATAACCTATAGAATATTCATCCTCAGACTCCTCCTCCTCCTCCTCCTCCTCTTCTTCCTCCTCTTCTTCTTTTTATTTTTTTTCTTCCTCATCGTTGTTGTTTTCTTTGGACGGAAGTTCGTCCAGACCATGCTCTTGGTCGAGCTTCACATTTACCAAAAGTTGTTTCTCTTCATATTTCTCCTTTGGAAATTCATATACATATATATACATCTGATGCATGTATCATAGATGAAAATACACCAAGTATTTCAACCTAGATGAGCCCAATTTCTATCAGTTAGATCCCATCTCACTTTAAATTTTTCAACAATATTTTTAAGCATACTGATTGCCAAAATGTTTACCAAACCAACTAAAGTGATTGGAAAACTGCATCTGTAGTGGGTTGAAGAAGGTGTCTCAATTTCATCCCAAGGGATTCTCTGAAGGTTTTGGGCATAGCTGAAGCACAGGATGGGAATGCACTCAACTTTTCAAATTTCCATGATCGATGATTAATCCAAGATCAATAGGATGAAAAACATCAGTATCCATAAATTGAATCAATGATAAAATAAAAAGGAGAGAACCCAAAATCGAGAAGAGAGGATCAACATATTTTGTTTATAATTAATTTAATTAAATTAAATAATTACCTCCAAGATGATTATTTCTTTATTGATACATTTGACCACGGGTCTGAGGTGAGCCTTCGTTGCGATTTAGAATCCAAGGATATGATTTCTCTAATAGTTATCCACATGTTATCCAAATATATTCAGACATCACTAAAGAAATATCTGAGTTGTAGAACGGATGATCCAAGTATGTTATGTACACAAACATAGGATAGATAGTGGGATGTCCCCTTGTCTAATTAGAGAATAATAACATAATGGGGAATTTAATTCACTAGATAATAATAAATAATTTTCACTAGCATTGTTACTTAATTTATTATTCCATGTGAATCCCCATGTGAAATAATAACGGTAATGCTATTATTTCTATGACCTGTGTTTAAATTTCATATTGTATTTAAATCTTATTTTACCAAATAATATTTAATATTATTTATCAATAGACCCATAACCTGGTCTTCTTGTCCTCCTCAATATTTACCAGGCCATGAATAATGAGAATATAGATATATATATATATATATTAAATAAATAAAATTTCATTATTTACAGATAAATAAATATTTTTTTCCGTAATATATTATCTTGAATAACTAGAGATGAAATAAAAGTGATCAGACATACTTGAAAATTTATTAAACCCTGACCAGGAATAATATTTATTCAACTTGTTAAATAATAAATTACTTAACTGAGATACAGGATACACTTAGTGTGGGACCCTCTAGGCCTCTTTCTCGTTGGAATTAGGGAATTTTTCCTAAAGACCAAGATTATTTTCTAGGAATGGGGAAAGGCACCCAAGAGAAACATGTTGATGTTGAAATGACATGTCACTTCATATGAACACTTACCATGTAATATAATCACTTTTTCCCTATATCTCCAATCAAGTGGGTTGCATGCAAGTGCCATCAACCCATGTGCTCGATTTCTCATTCTTTGACTTCCCAGAATAGAACATGCTTAGAGAACACCATGGACATGAATTTATTTAGGCTATATCATTTCCATAAAAGTTCTTCCATTGAAAAGAAAAATACTTTATTGCATTACTCATTGTTGTAGTATTACTCATGATGCACCAAACATATCCTACCTCGTCGTAAACATCTGTCATCACGATTTTCATCAATATATCTATGTGTGTGAGTCATAATACCCATTAATAATAATATTAAAGTTTAAATACAAATACACATATCCATATATAGGAACATCCAATGACAATTATGAATGTGTATTTCCTACTGGCGGGTCTTGTTCTCATAATATCCTCATGTGTATTACCAAGGGTGCACACCAAGAGAAGGTTCCTCAAAGTTTCATGAGTCCCCACCCCTGATAGCCTGTATCATTTGTGTCCCTTCAAATGATATCATCAATCCATAAAACATATTTTCAAGAATAGTGTAATGGCACTTATGGGTTCTCATCACAACAAGGGTCCGCTATAACCTTTTAGTGTGACATCTATTCTTAGGACATTACCACATACATTGTCACACATAATAACAACCATAAAATTGAATTAATACTTTTTTATGCACATTGATAAATGGTTAGGGTTAATTTTTGGTATTTTTATGAAATACTTTAATTTTATGAATAGTGAAATACGTTAATTTTCAAAATAAGCCAAATACATTAATTATTGAGTCATGGATGATGTTATCATGTGGTAAGAACACATGGTTAGAAATCGCATTCCCTCTTTAATTTTTTTTCCCACAAGAATAATGAAGATTCATTTTCTTTAGAAACATATTAAACTAATGGGATACCCCTCCTCTCCTCAACTATAAATACAACCCCTCCTTAACTATTCTCTTCACTCCTATAAAGCCTCGTGCCTAATAAAAATTCTAATAAAGTATCTCCCTAAACCCATATCCTACATACATAATCCCTTAGTCTCTTAATAATAACAAAACCAGTCCCATAAAGAGGATCTCAAGGAAGATATATTCAAGAGGTAAATTCCTATTTTCATTTCCTTTATTTTCTTTCATGTTCTTTTATTTCTTTTTCCTTCCTCCCTAAATTCATCCAAATGTTATGATAACTATAGTAATATATATGTAATAGAATGTTTTTATGATAATGGAATAATTCTTTATCATCTCTCCATTCCCCTCCTTTTATTATATAAATGAAGACACTATCCGAGATGTTTTAATTTATCACATTCAAGGATGATGGTTTTTCAATTTATTTTACCATCATAAATTAATGTCATGAAACAATTTTTATGGTTTAATAACACTATAATAAATTTATTGTGTATTATTTAAGGTTCTATAATATTTTTTACACATGAAATTAATTTATAAATTAAAATATGTTTGTTCTAAAATAAAACCACCAATTAACTGAAACACTTATCATTACAGTGTTATATAGTGATTCATCATCACTCTAAATAACCAAATGAAATTTATGACCATGTAATATTATATATGTTAACTAGTAATTTATAACATCAATAACGAACATCCATTATCATCTTATATGTTTATCCATACATATATATAGTTAAAATGATCATGAAACCCAAGGAAACAAACACACCCAAACAACGAAATTGAACCTATTAACCCATTACAAAGGTCACTGAAAGAACTTAATAAGGATGTAACAAATAAATTACATATAGAAAAGGTTTTGGAAATATTTATTAATTAATTTAATTAGATTATTCAGGTCATAAAGATCAAGTGAAGAACACTATCAGACTTATGGTAAGGGATCTTCTCTTTCAGACTTTTATTCAAGAATATCCTCAATGTTATGCCCTTTTATTTCTAATTCCTAATGATGGGGTATGTTTTAGAACCTAATAAACAATTCCATCATGATACATAAATGATGAGATACCCCTTTATCTCTCATTAATCCCTCCTACGTACAACCATTACCATTTTAAAATTTTATAAAGGATTCCACCCGAACCGCCATTATTCCTTCGGGTGGATGTATCATTATTTTTAACCAAATGATGTTATCTGTAGTTCTATTGTACATCTTATAAATGTTTTGTATGTTCGAAAATCATGTATAAATATCCAATCATCCTTATCATTTTGGGATATACATGTTTTTAAGCAGTTCCCTTCCCAATTGTTCCCGATAAGAAATCCAATTTTAATTGATCTTTCTGAATTCTTATGCATTTTTATGTGTTATCCACAATATATTTTAAGAAACAATTGAATTAATAAAACAATTTTTTTATGAAAACTTTATTGGTTCAATTATGGTATTATGTAAAAATTTATTCCCTTTTCTATTTTAAGTGATCTTTGATGTTTTTCTTAAATCGCACTAAAATAGTTTAACTCTAATGTTTCTTAAATACTCTTTTTTAAAAATATCACTTCAACATGACATAATTATTCATGATATATTAATTTTTTACCTTATTATTTTCATTGAATGGTCTAATTTATTTTCTTTCATGGACACTTTAATTATACACCCTTTGGTTATGCCTTATAACATGATTATGATTCTCATTTCATTCCATGGGTAACCCTTATGTTAATGTATGATTAATTATGTATGATTAATTTTCTGGCAATAATATTCATTAACATGTTATGAATGGTGTTCCCAAATAGTTCTCTAATTCATTTGGTAATGTTCAGTCTCATGAGATGTCATATGAAACGGTCTTGGTGGTTAGACTTGACTCATGCTACCATGTGCAATGGTCATGGTGGTTAACCGTCACATGTTATCCTCTATGTGAAATAATCCTTGACCTATTCTAAATTCATGTTTTATATTGCTGAAACATTAATATGACTCCATGCTTATATGATCCCGTTTTTTTATGTTATGCTTCCATTGTTCCATGACATTTTATATCAATTTTTCATGTCTTTTAACCTATGTGCTAAAGCTTTATTCTTGTGTTCATTCCCTAATTGGGCTTTTTAGATCACCCCTTTGTTTATGTTACCAACAGGTTATCCTATGCAAATGATTGAGCACAATTTAATTTAGGAGATCAATATGAAGAATAAATAAAAAAGTGATTTACTTAAACCCATGTTTTCATCATTATTTACCCAGTCTTCAAAGAAATTATATTTTACAATCCTTGGATTCTAATTTGACATATGATTATGCTCAAAATCATGTATTGTTTTATGTAAAAGGATATGGTCTATGTAGTTGGAATCAGATGATGGTATTACTATTTTAGAGATAATTAATAGGGGACTTTAGTGTGAACATTAGGGATGAGACTGAGTCTAAGAAAACATCCATAAATATTGGTAAGTGTTGAGTAATTGGTTTATAAAAAAAAACATCCATGTCTGGATGTGAACAAGTGGATATGGATCTAGCAGAGATGTACCTAGGGTTAAAACCCAAAAAACACCTCTTTGATATAGAATCGAATGTGAGTTGGTGCATGACAATGGGCCTTGATTCACTCCTAGTTTTACACTCTTGGGGTATGATTTGGTAAATTCATAAGTACATTGTGAACCATTATTAATTGAACAAGAAAAAGAGAACATAAGAATTTATTATAGGAAAAAGATAAGGGAAAACCTAGAATGAAACCTATGGAATCGCATGTTAGGATATACTTTTGCTTTAAGATGTTATCCTTTTATGTTTAATGTTTCCTTTTTATGCTTATTAGCTAAGTATAAAGACCCCTAATTGTATGTTATTTTTATTATTTAATGGAAGGAAATTGAAGAACATGTGACAAAAATCAATGTGATAGGAAATGTCACAATTTACCAAATTATATTCCTTATATGGTGTTAATGGGTGCTTAGAACATTATCACAGTACTTACTTTGTAACATCCCTGGTAAATAAAGAATAAATAATTTTCTTATTTATTAATATTTACGAATTAAATATTAATTTTAATTAAAAAGGGGTTTCTACGTTCGATAGCGTACTCGATACGCAGCGATGAGTTTCTTTGAAAACTTACGTTGCACACTAGTAATAAAATAATATTATTTTAAATGTTAGTTAACACGTAGCCATTGTACTGGCGGGAATGGATAGAAATAACTAAAATATGATTATATATGTTTTTAAATGTTTTTATATTTATCCAATAAAAGATAAAGGCTTAAAATACGGAAAGAATTCAATTTTAGGCATTTATACCCAAATTTTCACTAAGGTTTCACTTATCACCTTTTGACGTTGAACCGTCATTAAATATAGTTTTGATCAATCTTATAAATTCTATTGGACCAAATATAACTATTATTTAGAATCAGGACATCAAAATTTACTTTGTGTAAATTTTTGGTATCTTTTCGATAAAGTTCATTTTTTTAATGAATAGTGTAAAATGTTGTATTTTAATTCAAAAGATCTTTCTAATATAATTTATTTATATGATTAGATTATCATTTTAATTGGTTTTAAAGTGAAATTAGAAAATATTTTTACCATTAAATCCAATAGTGGTCGTTGGAATTAATTTCACTTTGAAATCGGACTTAAACTAGTGTCAATATTTTGATACTTATTGTTTCATAAAAACACGCTATTTGCTCTGACAGCAGGAATTAATTAATAAATTAACTAATTCAAATTATATGTTGTGAATTTTGTAAAATTGACTTTATTTTTGAATTTGGAATATAAAATATAGCTTAGGGTGAATTTTTGGTATTTTTCTGAAAAACTTCAATTTTTAATGAATAGTGAAACCACTAAGTGGTACTTATAAAAACTGATTTTTCGTTTAAATGAAATTTTACCACTTCTGTATTTTGAATTTCAAAAATCCGACATACACGGTTGTCATTAATAAGTAAAATGTGGTTCAATGAGATTAAAATACTTTTTTGGTGAATAGTAACTTATTAAGTTTTTAATCGCGATTAGAGGTAATTAGTGTAGTTTAAGGTAAAAATAATGTTTTAATAATATGAGATGAGATTGACACATTCCCTACCCTTATTGGATGTGTCATGGCCGACCAAGAAAAGCCATGGGTCAACTTGGGGACCCCATGGAGCCACTTTGGTTGGAAATGACATAAATAACTTTTTATTCAATGTTAAAGTAAAAATGACACACACATGAGATGTTTTACTAAAACAATATTTACATGGGGTTATAAAAGTAAGATTTTTGACTATAAATAGTCATTGGAAATCTAAAAAGATTTCCTACATCATAGTAGTTTTCTTAGAATTTTTAGAAATTAAATAAACTAAATTATTTATGACATCATGATGATACAGCGATGACCTCATTATTTAACGATTTAAATAAAATGGAAAGATAATGTAATATCTAAGACCTACACATGTCCAAAACCTATTGGATGAGTGGATTTAGAACCCTTATCACCTTATACTTGAAATACATCAATGTGGGACCTCTTAAATTCGAATACCATTTTAAAATAAAGTGACTTTTCTTTACATTCCAAGAGTGCCCCTCCTCTCCTCTCATAAAAGGCCCCCACCTCTACCTCCTTACCCACACTCCCAAAGCCTTTGGCTCCGCCAAACCCTACCCGTTTGGGCTCTACACATCCCTACCTTACTCCTTGAAGCCTCACTTTGGGCAGAAGGCTTTCCAAGGAAGCCTTTGAGCTCAAACCAAGGGGAGTTACACAATTTTAAGGTAATGTCTTCTTTTGAGTCCTTTTGTTTTATTTTGATTCTCCAACCCCCTAAACTCTTTTTATTATTTTCTTTTGTAACAAATAAAGTATACTATATATATTAGGATGTTGTTATAAGAAGTATTCGAGCTACACTTACACACACCTACATCTAATGGTTAAAGAACATATTGTTTCTGTGGATGGCGAATTTCTGCCTCCCGAAACGATGATTGTTCAACATTCTTTTAACACCTTCAAAGGTGGCCATTATGATGAAACTATATTTATATATGATATATAATATGTTTATGTTTTCCTTAAGCTTCTGTATTTTTCATTTTGGGCATACCTTTATGGTTTCCATTATGGGTAAACATGATATCTTCATCTAAGGAAGTGCGGACTACCGCCCCCTCAAAGTGATGTGATTCGTTAATGCCATATGTGGGACATGTAAAAAATGGATTTAAAGTTATTATATATGATGTTATACTAGAATTATAATATACCTCTATATCATTATTATTTATTTCCATTAAATTATGATATATAAATGAAAGTAGCGTTCATGCGTACGTACGGCTTACCGTCTCCATTAACGGTGCATTTCATTTCTTATCCCCAAATGTAATATACTATTAAAAGTACATGTATATAATGGATATATATAATTAATTATACATCTAAATGATGAATATAATTCTGGAATTTAAATATACATAACTCTCATTTAGTTTTAATTCCATTAATATGACAAAGAAATGAAAGTAGCGTTCATGCGTACGTACGGCTTACCATCTCCATGAACGGTGAATTTCATTTCTTACCTCGAAATGATTATGTAATATTATAAATACATGTATATTCTGGATATATATGATATATATGCTATCCAAATCAGGAATTTCATTGTATATATAAAGAACCTTTGACCACACGAACAACATGTAATTGTAAGAAGTCCACTTTCGACTTAAGAACCAAATATCGACAAAACAAACATTATTAACTTAAATGTTTACATAATGTTTATAACATGGCAATAAGTGATATAAAAGGAATAATTAACTTTAAAAAGGTTCTTAATCAAGTAGAAATTAACTCAAGTTTATTATTCAGGATGTTAAAGAACGACCGAGTCAAGTCGGACCCGAGGTAAGGGACTTCGTCTCAATCTCCTTTCACTGAGGCATATTTCATTTTAAACACAACTTTCTTTTATACGATGTATAAAACCCTTTGAATTTTACTTTTATACAAAAGGTGTCTTTTTCTAAGAAGCGTTTTACTAAACGACAAAAATGAATGTTTTTTAACGTACGCGGTGACAATGACCTTTTCCGCCGCTGCGAGTATTATTTGGCCTTTGGCTTCCTCAACAGGACGTAATGTTTTTAAAATAAAATAAATAACATATACTCTTTTATGTATTTTGGTATTGAAAATGGTTTTGATAAAGGATTATATTATGATATATTGTGATTGAAATGTTTAAATGTTATCATTCCTTTATATTGGTTTTATGTTTTATGATTTTATATTGGTACTTGGACATTTGATGGGTGGTTACGTGATAAACCATATGACAGGTGGTGCCGTGAATACCAGGACGGGTGGTTACGTTATAACCTCCAATGCATTGGGTATGGAAGTCAGTCGTATGGCTATTCCATTAAGTATGTATGGAAATTGGCCGTATAGCTATTACATTAAGTGATATGTGTGGAAGTCGACCGTATGGTTATTCCACTTAAGTATGTTTATGTCCCAAGTTACCTTTATATATGTTATGTGTTATTTATATGGGTTTCATGGTAATCCTTTGGTTACAAAAAGGTAGGTAATGATACTTTATTCAGTGAAGAGTTTTTACTACTTCATGAAGGTGAAGGTATTACATTGATAGAGTATACATGGCTTACTTGATGTTTGAAAAAGTAAGAGATTTCATTCTTTGTGTATACCTTACTGAGCTTTTTATGCTCACCCCAAGTTTTTTTGAAATGTTTTTCACAGGACATAATGTGGAATAAGGTCACGGATGGGATCAAGGGAATGTCATGCTATATAAAACATGGAACTAGACATGTTTCTTTTTAAGAGTTTTTTTTATTATGGAAACTTAGTAGAAGTGTCTACTTTGTAATCTTTTGAGATGTAATAGTTATGTTCTAATTCTCTAAAACTCTAAACCTGAAAAGATCCTCAATGTGAATTATTCATTTAATTCAATATTAAGTAAGGTTTAAGGTCGGGGCCTTATAGTTGGTATCAGAGGGAGGTTTAGACAACTTTAGGAGATAGAAAATTGTTAAATTATAAGTTAATTTATGATATGATTGAAATGATATAGCATTTATAGATTAACATGTTGCTTCGCCTAAGATATTTCTGTGTTAAGAATGGTTTTTCATGGAGGAAACAGAACAGATTTTTTTGGGAAGGCATACAGAGGGAAATGACCTTCCGAATCAGTATCCTGAGATGGTCAGAATCAGAACTAAACAGTTTGCTGTAGTGATGGCTCAGTTGAATCAGGTGAAAAATGTTTGTTGTCTTCATTGATGATATTTTGGTGTTTTCTAAATGTAAATAGGAGCATGAAAGACATTTAAGGGTTATCATGAAAACCTTAAAAGAAAAGAAACTATATGGAAAATTTAGCAAGTGTGAGTTTTGGTTACAAGAAATTTCTCTCCTTGGTCACATTGTTTCAAAAGATGGCATAACGGTTGATCCTACTAAAACAAAAGTTGTTGAAGAATGGCCAAGACCCACAAATGTTACCGAGATCCGTAGTTTTCTTGGTTTTCCAGGTCACTACGGAAGGTTTGTTAGAAATTTTTCATGGTTATCTAGTCCAATGACTAAGCTAACTCGGAAGGGTGTTAAGTTTATCTGGAAAAAAGAATGTGATGATTGTTTTTAGTAATTGAAAAGAAGATTGATGAATGCTCGAGTTTTGGCACTACCTTCTAGGAATGGTGAGTTTGTTATATACAGTGATGCTTCATTGAAAGGACTTGGTTGCATCCTAATGCAGAATGATCAGGTAATTGCTTATGCTTCACGACAGTTGAAAACTCAAGACGTAAATTACCCTACACATGATTTGGAATTAGCTGCTGTTGTCTTTGCTTTAAAAATTTGGAGGCATCATTTGTATGGAGTAAAATGTGAAATATAAACTGATCACAAAAGTTTTAAGTATATATTCACTCAGAAAGAATTGAACATGAGATAGAGGAGATGGCTGGAATTAATCAAGGATTATGATTGTACAATTCACTACCATCCGGGAAAAGCAAATAAAGTGGCTGATGCTTTGAGTCCAAAAAGTAATGCTTCATTTACCGTGCTACGTTTGGAATGAGATCCTTTGGTTTTTGATTTGATGAACTTTTGAATAGAAGTTGTTGGTGCAGGAAGTCATTCTGTTTTGTTTCAGGTATCAGTGAAATCGTCTCTATCAGACAGAATCAAGCAAGCACAGAAGCAAGACAGCGAGTTGCAGAAAAAGGTAGAGCTGGTTCAGAAAGGTAAGTAGCCTGAATTAAACATTGATAATGATTGTGTTTTTAGGTTTGGGAAGAGATTATGTGTGCCTTGTGATTCACAATTGAAGAATGAGTTGCTATGTGAGGCTCATAGTTTCCCGTTTTCAGTTCATCCTGGATGTACTAAGATGTACAGAGATCTACGGGAGTATTACTGGTGGGATGGAATAAAAAGAGATATTGTTGATTTTACTGTGAAGTGTTTGACTTGTCAGCAGGTTAAAGCAGAGCAGCAGTTACCTAAAGGGATTCTTCAGCCTTTACCAGTGCCAGAGTGGAAATGGGAAAACATATCCATGGACTTTTTTGTGGGATTACCGAGGACATATCGAGGTAATAATGAAATCTGGGTTATTGTTGATCGCTTGACTAAATCCGCTCATTTCCTTGCTATACGAGATACTTTTTCCCTAGATCAACTTTCCCGTTTGTATCTTAAAGAGATAGTAAGGTTACATGGAGTTCCCCTATCCATTGTATCTGATCGTGATCCCAGGTTCACTTCTAACTTTTGGAAAGGCCTTCAGATGTCGTTGGGTACTGAATTAAATTTTAGTACAGCTTTTCATCCTCAATCAGATGGGAAGTCAGAACGAACAATTCAGACATTGGAGGATATGCTACGTTCTTGCTCTATGGATTATCAGGGATGTTTGGACCAACATCATTCTTTGGTCGAATTTTCATATAATAACAGTTTTCATTCCAGTATACAGATGGCACCATTTGAGGCATTATATGGGAAGCGGTGTCGAACTCCAGCATTTTGGGATGAAGTGGGTGAAAGGAAGCTAATGGGACCAGAATTGGTAGAAGAAATGGCAGAAAAAGTTCAGTTGATTCAGAATCACATGAGAATAGCTCAGAGCAGGCAGAAGAGTTATGCGGATAACCGAAGGAAGGATCTATCTTTCGAGGTAGGTGATCATGTTTTTCTCAAGGTTTCTCCTTGGAAAAGTGTGATGAGATCTGGTAAGAAAGGAAAGTTGAGTCCGAGGTTCATTGGACCATATGAAATTCTGGTGAAAGTTGGATCAGTTGCTTACCGAGTGTCTTTACCTCCAAGTTTATCTCAGGTACACAATGTTTTTCATGTTTCGATGTTGAGGAAGTATATGCCAGATCCATCTCATGGTTTGAGTCCAGAGGTAGTTCAGCTGGAAGAGAACCTATCTTATGAAGAACAACCAGTCCAGATTCTTGACCACAGGGAGCAGGTGTTACAGAATAATTTGATTCATCAGGTAAAGGTTTTGTGGAAAAACCATGTGATTGAAGAGGCAACGTGGGAATCTGAAAATGCTATGAGGGATAAATACCCCGACTTATTTTGATAAGTGAATAAAACTGCGAGGACGCAATTCCCGAAAGGAGGGAAGGTTGTAACATCCCAGGTAAATAAAGAATAAAGAATTTTCATATTTATTAATATTAACGAATTAAATATTAATTTTAATTAAAAATGGGTTTCTACATTCGATAGCGTACTCGATACGCAACGATGTGTTTCTTTGAAAACTTACGTTGCACACTAGTAATAAAATAATATTATTTTAAATGTTAGTTAACACATATCCATTGTACTGGAGGGAATGGATATAAATAACTAAAATATGATTATATATGTTTTTAAATGTTTTTACATTTATCCAATAAAAGATAAAGGCTTAAAATACGGAAAGAATTCAATTTTAGGCATTTATACCCTAATTTTCACTAAGGGTTCACTTATCACCTTTTGACGGCGAACCATCATTAAATATAGTTTTGATCAAACTTATAAATTCTATTGGACCAAATATAACTCTTCTTTAGAATCGAGACATTAAAATTTACTTTGTGTAAATTTTTGGTATCTTTCTGATAAAGTTCATTTTTTTAATGAATAGTGTAAAATGTTGTATTTTAATTCAAAACCTCTTTTTAATATAATTTATTTATATGATTAGATTATAATTTGAATTGGTTTTAAAGTGAAATTATAAAATATTTTTACCATTAAATCCAATAGTGTTCATTGGAATTAATTTCACTTTGAAATCGGACTTAAACTAGTGTCAATCTTTTGATACTTATTGTTTCATAAAAACACGCTATTTCCTCTGACAGCGGGAATTATTTAATAAATTAATTAATGAAACTAATATGTTTTGAATTTTGTAAAATGGACTTCATTTTTGAATTTGGAATATAAAATATATCTTAGGGTGAATTTTTGGTATTTTCTGAAAAACATCAATTTTTGATGAATAGTGAAACCACTAAGTGGTACTTATAAAAACTGATTTTTTGTTTAAATGAAATTTTACCACTTCTGTGTTTTGAATTTCAAAAATCCGACATACATTGTTGTCATTAAGAAGTAAAATGTTGTTCAATGAGATTCAAATAATTTTTTGGTGAATAGTATCTTATTAAGTTTTTAATCGCGATTAGAGGTAATTAGTGTAGTTTAAGGTAAAAATAATGTTTTAATAATATGAGATGAGCTTGACACATGTCCTACCCTTATTGGATGTGTCATTACCTACCAAGAGAAGACATGGGTCAACTTGGGGACCCCATGGAGCCACTTTGGTTGGGAAATGACATAAATAACTTTTTATTTAATGTTAAAGTAAAAATGACACACACATGAGATTTTTACTAAAACAATTTTTACATGGGGTTATACAAGTTAGATTTTTGACTATAAATCTTCATTGGAAAGATAAAAAGATTTCATATATCATAGTTTTTGTTTTAGAATTTTTAGACATTAAATAATCTATATTATTTATGACATCATGATGATGGAGCGATGACCTCATTATTTAACGATTTAAATAAAATGGAAAGATAATGTAATACCTAAGACCTACACATGTCCAAAACCTATTGGATGAGTGGATTTAGAACCCTTATCACCTTATCCTCGAAACACATCAATGTGGGACCTCTTAAATCCGAATACCATTTTAAAATAAAGTGACTTTTCTTTAATTTCCAATAGTGCCCCTCCTCTCCTCTTATAAAAGGCCCCCACCTCTACCTCCTTACCCACACTTCCAAAGCCTTTGGATCGGCCAAACTCTACCCATTTTGGCTCTACACATCCCTCCCTTACTCCTTGAAGCCTCAATTTTGGCATAAGTCTTCCCAAGGAAGCCTTTGATCTCAAACCAAGGGGAGTTCCCGATTTTAAGGTAATGTCTTCTTTTGAGTCCTTTGGTTTTATTTTGCTTCTCCAACCCCCAAAACTCATTTTATTCTTTTCTTTTGTAACCACTCCAGTATCCTCAATATACTAGGATGTTGTTATATTAATTATTCGAGCTACACTTACACACACCTATATCTAATGGTTAAAGAACATACTGTTTCCGTGGATGGCAAATCTCTGCCTCCCGAAACGATGATTGTTAAACTTTCTTTTAACACTTTCAAAGGTGGACATTAATATGACACTATATTTATATATGATATATAATATGTTTATGTTTTCCTTAAGCTTATTTATTTTTCATTTTGGGCATACCTTTATGGTTTCCATTATGGGTAAACACGATATCTTCATTTTAGGAAGTGCGCACTACCGCCCCCCAAAGTGATGTGATTCGTTAATGTCATATGTTGGATGTGTAAAGGATGGATTTAAAGTTATTATATATAATGTTATACTGGAATTTTAATATACCTCTATATCATTATTATTTCTTTCCAATAAATTATGAGATAGAAATGAAAGTAGTGTTCATGCGTATGTACTGCTTACCGTCTCCATGAACGGTGTACTTCATTTCTTATCCCCAAATGTAATATACTACTAAAAGTACATGGATATAATGGATATATATGATTAATGATACATCTAAATGGTGAATATAATTCTTGAATTAAAATATACATACCTCTCATTTAGTTTTAATTCTACTAATATGACAAAGAAATGAAAGTAGCGTTCATGCGTACGTACGGATTACCGTCTCCATGAATGGTGCATTTCATTTCTTACCTCTAAATGATTATGTAATATTATAAATACATGTATATGCTGGATATATATGATATATATGCTATCCAAATCAGGAATTTCATTCTAGATATAAAGAACCTTTGACCACATGAACAACATGTAATTGTAAGAAGTCCACTTTCGACTTAAGAACCAAATATCAACAAAACAAACATTATTAACTTAAATGGTTACATAATTTTTATAACATGGAAATAAGTGATATAAAAGAAATAATTAACTTTAAAAAGGTTCTTAATCAAGTAGAAATTAACTCAAGTTTATTATTCAGGATGTTAAAGAACGATCGAGTCAAGTCGGACCCGAGGTAAGGGACTTCGTCTCAATCTCCTTTCATTGAGGCATATTTCATTTTATACACAACTTTCTTTTATACGGTGTATAAACCCCTTTGACTTTTACTTTTATACAAAAGGAATCTTTTTCTATGAAGCGTTTTACTAAACAACAAAAAGGTATGTTTTTTAACGTACGTGGTGACAACGACCTTTTCTGCCGCCGCGAGTATTATTTGGTCTCGGGCTTCCTCAACAGGCCGTAATGTTTTTAAAATAAAATAAATAACATATACTCTTTTATGTATTTTGGTATTGAAAATGGTATTGATAAAGGATTCTATTATGAAATATTGTGATTGAAATGTTTAAATGTTATCATTCCTTTATATTGGTTTTATATTTTATGATTTTATATTGGTACTTGGACATTTGACGGGTGGTTACGTGATAAACCATATGGCGGGTGGTGCCGTGAATACCAGGTTGGGTGGTTACATTATAACCTCCAATGCATTGGGTATGGAAGTCTGCCGTATGGCTATTCGATTACGTATGTATGGAAATTGGCCGTATGGCTATTCCATTAAGTGATATGTGTGGAAGTCGACCACATGGTTATTCCACCTAAGTATGTTTATGTCCCAAGTTACCTTTATATATGTTATGTGTTCTTTATATGGGTTTTATGGTAATCCTTTGGTTACAAAAAGGTAGGTAATGATACTTTATTCAGTGAAGAGTTTTTACTACTTCATGAAGGTGAAGGTATTACTTTGATAGAGTATACATGGTTTACTTGATGTTTGAAAAAGTAACAGATTTAATTCTTTGTGTATCCCTTACTGAGCTTTTTATGATCACCCCAAGTTTTTTTGAAATGTTTTTCACAGGACATAATGTGGAATAAGGTCAAGGATGGGATCGAGGGAATGTCATGCTATATAAAACATGGAACTAGACATGTTTCTTTTTTAGAGTTTTTTTTTATTATTATGGAAACATAGTAGAAGTGTCTACTTTTTAATCTTTTGAGATGTAATAGTTATGTTCTAATTCTCTAAAACTCTAAACCTGAAAAGATCCTCAATGTGAATTATTCATTTAATTCAATATTAATTAAGGTTTATGGTCGGGATCTTATAGTTGGTATCAGAGGGAGGTTTGGACAACTTTAGGAGTTAGAAAATTGTTAAATTATAAGTTAATTTATGATATTATTGAAATGATATAGCATTTACAGATTACCATGTTGCTTGGCCTAAGATATTTCTGTGTTAAGAATGGTTTTTCATGGAGGAAACAGAACAGCTTTTTTTGGGAAGGCATACAGAGGTAAATGACCTTCCGAATCAGTATTCTGAGATGGTTAGAATCAGAACTAAACATTTTGCTGCAGTGATGGATCAGTTTAATCAGGTGAAAAATGTTGGTTGTCTTCATTGATGATATTTTGGTGTTTTCTAAAAGTAAAGAGGAGCATGAAAGACATTTAAGGGTTATCATTAAAACCTTAAAAGAAATGAAACTGTATGGAAGATTTAGCAAGTGTGAGTTTTGGTTACAATAAATTTCTCTCCTTGGTCACATTGTTTCAAAAGATGGCATGACTATTGATCCTACTAAAACAAAAGTTGTTGAAGAATGGCCAAGACCCACAAATGTAACCGAGATTCGTAGTTTTCTTGGTTTGGCAGGTTACTACCAACGGTTTGTTAGAAAGTTTTCATGGTTATCTAGTCCAATGACTAAGCTAACTCGGAAGGGTGTTAAGTTTATCTGGACAAAAGAATGTGATGATTGTTTTTAGGAATTGAAAAGAAGATTGATGAATGCTTGAGTTTTGGCACTACCTTCCAGGAATGGTGAGTTTGTTATATACAATGATGCTTCATTGAAAGTACATGGTTGCGTCCTAATGCAGAATGATCAGGTAATTGCTTATGCTTCACGACAGTTGAAAACTCAAGAGGTAAATTACCCTACACATGATTTGGAATTATCTACTGTTGTCTTTGCTTTAAAAATTTGGAGGCATCATTTGTATGGAGTAAAGTGTGAAATATATACTAATCACAAAAGTTTAAAGTATATATTCACTCATAAAGAATTGAACATGAGACAGAGAAGATGGCTAGAATTAATCAAGGATTATGATTGTACAATTCACTACCATCCGGGAAAAGCAAATAAAGTGGCTGATGCTTTGAGTCGAAAAAGTAATGCTTCATTAACCATGCTACTTTTGGAACGAGATCCTTTAGTTTTTGATTTGATGTACTTTGGCATTGAAGTTGTTGGTGCAGGAAGTCCTTCTGTTTTGTTTCAGGTATCAGTGAAATCTTCTCTATCAGACAGAATCAAGCAAGCACAGAAGTAAGACAACGAGTTGCAGAAAAAGGTAGAGTTGGCTCAGAAAGGTAAGTTGCCTGAATTCAACATTGATAATGATTGTGTTTTGATGTTTGGGAAGAGATTATGTGTGCGTTGTGATTCACAGTTAAAGAATGAGTTGTTATGTGAGGCTCATAGTTCCCCGTTTTCAGTTCATCCTGGCAGTACTAAGATGTACAGAGATCTGATGGAGTATTACTTGTGGGATGGAATGAAAAGAGATATTGCTGATTTTACTGTGAAGTGTTTGACTTGTTAGCAGGTTAAAGCAGAGTGGCAGTTACCTAAAGGGATGCTTCAGCCTTTACCAGTGGTAGAGTGGAAATGGGAAAACATATCCGTGGACTTTGTTGTGGGATTACCGAGGACATCTCGAGGTAATAATGCAATCTTAGTTATTGTTGATCGCTTGACTAAATCTGCTCATTTCCTTGCTATACGAGATACTTTTTCCCTAGATCAACTTTACTGTTTGTATCTTAAAGAGATAGTCAGGTTACATGGAGTTCCCCTCTCCATTGTATCTGATCGTGATCCCAGGTTCACTTCTAACTTTTGGAAAGTCCATCAGAAGTCGTTGGGTACTGAATTAAATTTTAGTACAGCTTTTCTTCCTCAATCAGATGGGCAGTCAGAACGAACAATTCAGACATTGGAAGATATGCTACGTTCTTGCTCTATGGATTATCAGGGATGTTTGGACCAATATATATCTTTGGTTGAATTTTCTATAATAACAGTTTTCATTCCAGTATACAGATGGCACCATTTGAGGCATTATATGGGAAGCGATGTCGAACTCCAGTATTTTGGGCTGAAGTGTGTGAAAGGAAGCTGATCGGACCAGAATTGGTAGAAGAAATGGAAGAAAAAGTTCAGTTGATTCAGAAGCACATGAGAATAGCTCAGAGCAGGAAGAAGAGATATGCAGATAACCAGAGAAAGGATCTATCTTTCGAGGTAGGTGATCATGTTTTTCTCAAGGTTTCCCCTTGGAAATGTGTGATGAGATCTGGTAAGAAAGGAAAGTTGAGTCCGAGGTTCATTGGACCATATGAAATTCTGGAGAAAGTTGGATCAATTGCTTACCGAGTGGCTTTACCTCCGAGTTTATCTCAAGTACCCAATGTTTTTCATGTTTCGATGTTAAGGAAGTATATGCCAGATCCATCTCATGTTTTGAGTCCAGAGGTAGTTCATCTGGAAGATAACCTATCTTATGAAGAACAACCAGTCCAGATTCTTGACCACAGGGAGCAGGTGTTATGGAATAAGGTGATTCATCAGGTAATGGTTTTGTGGAAAAACCATGTGATTGAAGAGGCAATGTGGGAATCTGAAAATTCTATGAGGGATAAATACCCCCACTTATTTTGATAAGTGAATAAAATTGTGGGGACGCAATTTCCGAAAGGAGGGAAGGATGTAACATCCCGGGTAAATAAAGAATAAATAATTTTCATATTTATTAATATTTAAAAATTAAATATTAATTTTAATTAAAAAGGGGTTTCTACGTTCGATAGCGTACTCGATACACAACGATGAGTTTCTTTGAAAACATACGTTGCACACTAGTAATAAAATAATATTATTTTAAATGTTAGTTAACACATAGCCGTTGTACTGGCGGGAATGGATAGAAATAACTAAAATATTATTATATATGTTTTTAAATGTTTTTACATTTATCCAATAAAATATAAAGGCTTAAAATACGGAAAGAATTCAATTTTAGGCATTTATACCCTAATTTTCACTAAGGGTTCACTTATCACCTTTTGATGGCGAACCGTCATTAAATATAGTTTTGATCAATCTTATAAATTCTATTGGACCAAATATAACTCTTCTTTAGAATCGGGACATCAAAATTTACTTTGTGTAAATTTTTGGTATCTTTCCGATAAAGTTCATTTTTTTAATGAATAGTGTAAAATGTTGTATTTTAATTCAAAACCACTTTTTAATCTAATTTTTTTATATGATTATATTATCATTTGAATGGGTTTAAAAGTGAAATTAGGAAATATTTTTACCATTAAATCAAATAGTGGTCGTTGTAATTAATTTCACTTTGAAATCGGTCTTAAACTAGTGTCAATCTTTTGATACTTATTGTTTCATAAAAACACGCTATTTGCTCTGACAGCGGGAATTAATTAATAAATAAATTAATGCAACTTATATGTTGTGAATTTTGTAAAATGGACTTCATTTTTGAATTTGGAATAAAAAATATAGCTTAGGGTGAATTTTTGGTATTTTTTTGAAAAACTTCAATTTCTGATGAATAGTGAAACCACTAAGTGGTACTTATAAAAACTGATTTTTTGTTTAAATGAAATTTTTCCACTTCTGTGTTTTGAATTTTAAAAATCCAACATACATGGTTGTCATTAAGAAGTAAAATGTGGTTCAATGAGATTAAAATAATTTTTTGGTGAATAGTAACTTATTATGTTTTTAATCGCGATTAGAGGTAATTAGTGTAGTTTAAGGTAAAAATAATGTTTTAATAATATGAGATGAGCTTGACACATGTCCTACCATTATTGGATGTGTCATTGCCGACCAAGACAAGCCATGGGTCAACTCGGGGACCCCATGGAGCCACGTTGGTTGGGAAATGACATAAATAACTTTTTATTTAATGTTAAAGTAAAAATGACACACACATGAGATGTTTTACTAAAACAATTTTTACATGGGGTTATACAATTAAGCGTTTTGACTATAAATAATCATTGGAAAGCTAAAAAGATTTCCTACATCATAGTATTTGTTTAACAATTTTTATACATTAAATAAACTAAATTATTTATGACGTCATGATGATGCAGTGATGACCTCGTTATTTAACGATTTAAATAAAATGGAAAGATAATGTAATATCTAAGACCTAAACATGTCCAAAACCTATTGGATGAGTGGATTTAGAACCCTTATCACATTATCCTCTAAATACATCAATTTGGGACTTCTTAAATCTGAATACCATTTTAAAATAAAGTGACTTTTCTTTACTTTCCAAGAGTGCCCCTCCTCTCCTCTTATAAAAGGCCCCCATCTCAACCTCCTTACCCACACTCCCAAAGCCTTTGGCTCGGCCAACCCCTTCCCATTTTGGCTCTCCGCATCCCTCTATTACTCCTTGAAGCCTCACATTGTGAAGAAGTCTTCCCAAGGAAGCCTTTGAGCTCAAACCAAGGGGAGTTACCCGATTTTAAGGTAATGTCTTCTTTTGAGTCCTTTTGTTTTATTTTGCTTCTCCAACCCCCTAAACTATTTTTATTCTTTTCTTTTTTAACAGCTCCAGTATCCTCAATATACTAGGATGTTTTTATAATAATTATTCTTGCTACACTTACACACACCTACATCTAATGGTTAAAGAACATACTGTTTCCGTGGATGGCGAATTTTTGCCTCCTGAAACGATGATTGTTCAACTTTCTTTTGACACCTTCAAAGGTGGCCATTAAGATGACACTATATTTATATATGATATATAATATGTTTATGTTTTCCTTAAGCTTCTGAATTTTTCATTTTGTGCATACCTTTATGGTTTCCATTATGGGTAAACACGATATCTTCATTTAAGGAAGTGCGGACTACCGCCCCCTCAAAGTGATTTGATTCGTTAATGCCATATGTGGGATGTGTAAAAGATGTATTTAAAGTTATTATATATGATGTTATACGGGAATTATAATATACCTTTATATCATTATTATTTCTTTCCATTAAAGCATGAGATAGAAATGAAAGTAGCGTTCATGCGTACGTACGGCTTACCGTCTCCATGAACGGTGCATTTCATTTCTTATCCCCAAATATAATATACTATTAAAAGTACATGTATATAATGGATATATATGATGAATGATACATCTAAATGATGAATATAATTCTGGAATTAAAATATACATACCTCTCATTTATTTTTAATTCCATTAATATTACAAAGAAATGAAAGTATCATTCATGCGTACGTACGGCATGCCGTCTCCATGAACGGTGCATTACATTTCTTACCTCTAAATGATTATGTAATATTATAAATACATGTTTATTCTGGATATATATGATATATATTCTACCCAAATCATGAATTTCATTCTCGATATAAAGAACATTTGACCACACGAACAACATGTAATTGTAAGAAGTCCACTTTCGACTTAAGAACCAAATATCGACAAAACAAACATTATTAACTTAAATGGTTACATAATGTTTATAACATGGAATTAAGTGATATAAAACGAATAATGAACTTTAAAAAGGTTCTTAATCAAGTAGAAATTAACTCATGTTTATTATTCAGGATGTTAAAGAACGATCGAGTCAAGTCGGACCCGAGGTAAGGGACTTCGTCTCAATCTCCTTTCATTGAGGCATATTTCATTTTATACACAACATTATTTTATATGGTGTATAAACCCCTTTGAATTTTACTTTCATACAAACGGAATATTTTTCTATGAAGCGTTTTACTAAACGACAAAAAGGAATTTTTTTAACGTACGCGGTGACAACGACCTTTTCTGTCGCCGCGAGTATTATTTGGTCTTTGGCTTCCTCAACAGGCCGTAATGTTTTTAAAATAAAATAAATAACATATACTCCTTTATGTATTTTGGTATTGAAAATGGTTTTGATAAAGGATTCTATTATGATATATTGTGATTGAAATGTGGAAATGTTATCATTCCTTTATATTGGTTTTATGTTTTATGATTTTATATTGGTACTTGGACATTTGACGGGTGGTTACGTGATAAACCATATGACGGGTGGTGCCGTGAATACCAGGACTGGTGGTTACGTTATAACCTCCAATGCATTGGGTATGGAAGTCGGCCGTATGGCTATTCCATTAAGTATGTATGGAAATTGGCCGTATGGCTATTCCATTAAGTGATATGTGTGGAAGTCGACCGTATGGTTATTCAACTTAAGTATGTTTATGTCCCAGGTTACCTTTATATATGTTATGTGTTCTTTATATGGGTTTTATGGTAATCCTTTCGTTACAAAAAGGTAGGTAATGATACTTTATTCAGTGAAGAGTTTTTACTACTTCATGAAGGTGAAGGTATTACTTTGATAGAGTATACATGGTTTACTTGATGTTTGAAAAAGTAACAGATTTCATTCTTTGTGTATCCCTTACTGCTCTTTTTATGCTCACCCCAAGTTATTTTGAATTGTTTTTCACAGGACATAATGTTGAATAAGGTCAAGGATGGTATCAAGGGAATGTCATGCTATATAAAACATGTAACTAGACATGTTTCATTTTAAGAGTTTTTTTTATTATGGAAACTTAGTAGAAGTGTCTACTTTGAAATCTCTTGAGATGTAATAGTTATGTTCTAATTCTCTAAAACTCTAAACCTGAAAAGATCCTCATTTTGAATTATTCATTTAATTCAATATTAAGTAAGGTTTAAGGCCAGGGCCTTATATACTTAGCTGGATCAAGTTACGAATAATAACTTGAATCATGTGGAACAACATCCTCCTCCAAGGAAAGATAAAGTTGTCGTATATTCTTTTATGTAGAAAATGCCTCCAATGTTTAGTGGATATTATGATCCCATCCTAATAGAACAGTGGATTAACTCTATTTAAAAGATATTCTATGTCCTCTTGTGCTTATAAGAATTGAAAGTCATAATGGCGGTCTATTGTTTTGATGGGTATTCTGATTAGTTTTCGAAATTGGTCAATAATATGATGTCCCAGGAGGAAATTGACTCCATGGATTGGGAGGAATTCAAGAGAATATTTTTAAATAAATATATTCCCTGAACCCTCTTTCTCAATATTGAAAGAGAGTTCCTTGGACTTAAGCAGATGTATGATGATTCAATCAGGGTGTATGGAGAAAACTTTACAAGGATTGGAAGGTGAGCCTCTAGCTTTTTCATGAACACTGAATGAAATTTGGACTAATTACTTTGCAGAGTAAAGATAATCCAATGAAAATCATTGGTTATTATAGACTTTAACGGTTATGATGAGATTTTCTGTTATAACCTCAATGTTCAAATGGAGATCGGAGACTCTATATGGTATCATGGGCCCAGAGACAAAAAGAGTAAAATTGAATATAATTTGGGTGGATCCAAAAATAAATCCCATAATGGAAAGAAGATAGAACATTCCACTTGTTAAAATTTTGGTAATAATAATTGAGGGAACTTTCTAATGTGAACTAGGAATCGCATCATCTTTGGAAGAATGGGACATCTGGATAAAAACAACTGAGGGAACATGAATAATACCACAAATATGGAAGAATAAAGGAATCTCGTGATCAAGGCTCATTTATTAGTGCAATGTAACAACTTCAAGGAATATGGGAATTATGTCAATAATTACCCTAATACAAGGGTTTTCATAGGTAATCAAAAACAACCTCCAAGGAAAAAAGAAAGGGCTTATGAAACAACTACTGCTAAGGTGGATCGGGACAATGATGTGGTGACTGGTATGCAAGTGATTCATTCAATAATATAAAATGTACTATTTGATTATGTTTCTATGCATTATTTAATATCCTGAAATTTTATTAGAACTATTAAAACACCACTTCAAAATATGGAGGGTTTGCTATCTTTGACTACAGAGAATGGGGAAATTATTGAATCCAAATTTTATAAATCCTTCTCGGTTAATTATTTTGGATTGAACCACCCAGAAAATCTTATCATAATCCCTTTGGTTGAGTTTTATTTTATTGTTGGCATGAATTTTCTATCTTTACCCAAAACCCAACTCAATATTAAGGAAAATTAGATCACTCCTAACATCGTAGAGAATCCTCCAATATTATACAAGTGCAAGGAGGAAGATGAATCTTTGTCAGGATCATCATCTCAAGTGTGGATATTGTTGCCTTATAAGTAATAATATATTGATAAAATGATTAAGAAAAATAAGAAAATCATGCTAGAATACATTCCCATCTAGAGGGATTGCATTAATTTATTCCATGAAGAGTTTCATGGTCTTCTGCCTGACTGAGAGGTTGATTTCTCAATTGAACATATTCCCAGATCTCTTCATATATCTAAGAAACCTTTCAGAATGAACATGGTAGAGATAGAAGTGCTAAAGAATAATTTATAGAAGAATCTATAGAAGGTTTTTATATGCCTGAGTGCTTTACCATGGGGTGTTCTAGTCATCTTCATCGAGAAGAAGGATGGATCAATTCACCTCTTCATATATTATCATGAGTTCAATAAAATCACAATAAAGAAAAATTATCCATTTCCAAGGATAGATGAGTTGTTTAACCAACTTTGTGGGGACAGTTATTTCTCAAAGGTGGACCTTCAGTCGGGATATCGCCAATTAATGGTTAGGAAGGAATGTATCCCCAAGACTACCTTTTGAACAAGGTACATGAACTATGAGTCCATCGTGATGACCTTCAGACTCACTAATGCTCCTGTATTTTTCATGGAACTAATGAATAGAATCTTTAGAGATTAACTTGAAAAATTTGTGGTAGTCTTTATCGATGATATTATGATATAATCCAAGAGAAAGGAGGAACCAGAGGAGCATTTAAATATTATGATGAAAACTTTGTGAAGGGAGAAGATACATGAAATGTATAGTACATGTGAGTTCTGGGTAGAGGAAGTTTCATTCTTGGGGCATGTTATCACCAGCAAAGGGATATATGTGGACCCTTCCAAGACAATGGAAATCAAAGGGTGGCTCAAGACAATATATGTAACGGAGATCCAGAAATTCCTTTGTCCAGCTAGGTATTATTGATGATTTTTGAAGAACATTTAACAATTTTAAAACCCAATAACCAAGATAACATAAAATGGGTGATGTTTTTTTAATAAAAAATGTGATGAAATATTTAAGGATATCAAAAGGAGGATTATCACTATGTCAATACTAACACTCCCGACAAGTGGAAAACTCTTTGTGGTGTACAACGATGCTTAAAATAAAGTCTTAGGCTATATGCTAATGAAAAATGATAAAGTGATAGTCGTCACCTCATGGTAGTTGAAAATATATCATTAAAAACTATCCCATGTGTGATCTGGAGTTGGCAGCTATGAATATTGTATTGAAAATATGGTGGCATTATCTCTATAGTGAGAATTGTGAGATATATGTCGCTAAAAAGAGTCTCAAATATATTTTCACACAGAAGAAGCTTAATATGCGCCATAGAAGATGGTTATATCTCATTAATGATTATGGCTGCTCAATCCACTACCATCCCAGTAATGTAAACAAGGCAGCAGCTGCTCTAAGTAGAAAGGATCATGCATCTTTATCAATGATGAGAGATGAGAAGGATCCATTATTATTAGAATTATATATGATAGACATGGGAATAATTAAGGGAGGAACGTCATCAATCCATTATCAAATGATTTATCAACCATCCCTCATGGAGAAAAAAAGGATTCTCGAAAAAAATAAGTGTAAATTCTAAAGTGGGTGGAAGCTATTAGAAATGGGAAATCCTCTTTGATCAAGATAGATGAAGAAGTAGTTGTATGATTTGTGTCATCACTATGTGTACAATCAAATATAGAGATAAAGAAAGAGATTTTAAATGACACACACAGCTCAAACTTCTCTTTTCACCAACGGAGAACAAAGATGTATTTATATCATTGAGATAATGTTTGGTGAGAAAATATAAAGAAGGAGATTTCTGAATATACATCCAAGTTCCTAGTATGTCAAAAATTGAAGGTTGAAAGGCCAAAGTCTAAGGTGGTGATGAAACCACAACCCATACCAACATGGAAGTGGGAGAAAATTACCATGGAATATTTTCTTGGTCTTCCAAGGAAATAAATAGGAAATAATTCTATATGGGTCATTATAGATTGTCTTACAAAGATAGCTCACTTTATATCAATTCGAGAGGACTTCACATTGGATAAACTTGCATGGATATATATATTAATGAGGTGGTAGGGCTGCATGGAGTACCAATATTTATTATATATGATAGAGTTACAAGATTCACCTTAAAGTTCTCTAAATGTCCCCATCATGCTCTAAGCACTGAGTTGATCATCAGTATGGCCTATCACCCTCAAAATGATGGAAAATCTGAGTGAACTATTCAAAAAATGGAAGATATGTTGGTAGAATGTTCTATGGACTTCAATGGAGGATGGGACCAACATCTTCCACTAGAGGAATTATCTTAGAATAATAGTTTCCACTCTAGAATAAAAATGGCACAATATGAATCCCTTTATGGGAAAAGGTGTAGAACACCGACATGTTGGGATGAAGTCGATGAGAATAAGCTCCTAGGACCTGAAATGATCGATAAAATGGTAGAGAAGGTGAAAACCATTTACTAGCACATCAAGGAATCCCAAAGTCGATAGAAGTGTTATGAAAAAAATCATTGACAAGACCTTCAGTTCAAAGTTGGAGACATGGTATTCCTTCTCATATCACCATGTAAGAAGGTCACGAGATTTGTGAAGAAAGGAAAGCTAAGTCCCAGGTACATCAGCCCCTTTGAAATTCTTGATCATGTAGGAGTAGTTCCCTATCGACAAGAACTTCCACCTACCTTTTCTAAAGTACAAAATGTATTCCAAGTATCCCTCTAATGTAAATACATATCATTTCCTTCACATGTACTCTATTAATAGGTGGTATAGTTGGAGAATGATATTTCTTATGAGGAGTAGCCAGTAAAGATCATGGATCATAGAAATAAAGTTCTACATAAAAAGACTAATCACCTGGTCAAAGCATTATTTTAGAACCAGAAATATGAAGAGGAAACATGGGAACTGGAGGAAGCAATAGAGGGAAAGTACCCACACATGTTTTCTTCTTAGTTTGTAAAAACAAATTTGAGGGAGAAATTTCATAAGGGGGAATAATGTAACGATCCAATGTTTTAGAAATGGAATTAACTTCTTATAATTATGTCTTATAGTATAATCACATTATATAACTTATAGACCATAATTAAAACCTTATAAATGAATAATGAATGAAATAAAAGGTATCACTTGAAGTTAAGGAACATATACCCTTGAAATAGTAACTAGAACTTTGGGATAGTAATGTGACCCATATGAATAGTAAACTAACCAATGTAATAGTAAACTCACCAATGAAAGTATAAATAAAATTTATCCATATTATAAGTGACAATATGGTATAATTTTATCATAGTATAAGTAAATAAATACTTTTTTAATTGTTTAAAATATGTTGGTATTTCTGTGAGTAATGAAAATTTAATTATAATGTTATGATTAATTTAATAAATTAAAAGAAAATTTATTTTCATAAAATGTATTCATAAAATAATATTTTATGTCCTATGATTAGAATATATTTTAATGAGAACTTAAGTAATTTTTCAAAGTCTTTGAAACACCGTTTTACTTTTAAAATTAATATTTTTAAAGTAATTTATGATTTTAATTAAAATTTTAAATTTACCAGATTTAAAAAATTATTTTCATAAAATGTACTTCATATTTTTATTTTTGTGTCAGAAAATGTTTAGGGTGAACTTATGGGATTTTTTTTGATATACTTGATTTTTTTGATGAATAGTGAAATATGATAATTTACCAAATAAGATAAATTCATGAAATATTGAGTCATGAATGATGTTATGCTAAGGTAAGCACCCTTGGTTTGAACTCAAAATATCCATTTACTATTTTTGGTTACATGAATAAATACTATTCATAGTCTTGTGAAAAATATTAATCTGATGATTAAAATAATTGGAAACCCCTCCTCTCCTCCACTATAAATAATATCTATCTTTACCACTTCTCTTCACTCCTCTCAAGCCTTTTTTCCAGCCAAAATTTTTCCCAAATTTTTTCCTAAGCCCCTCTCCCATGTCTATAAACCCTTGGTATCTTTAAAAGACCAAAACCTCTCCCCTAAAGAGGATCTCAAGGAAGATATATTCACGAGGTAAATTCCACTTTTCATTTCCATTATTTTCTTTCAAGTTCCTTTATTTCTTTTTATTTCCTCACCTCCTTTCATCCAATTTTTATGATAACGGTAGTACCATACATGTACTTTAATTTTTTTTATAATGGAATAATTAATCATAATCTCTCTTTCCCCTCCTTTTATACTTGAAATGAAAACACCATTCGAGACGTGTTAATTTATCACAATCGAGGATGAAGGGTTTTCAATTTAATTTACCATCTTCAATTAGGGTCATTAAACCATTTTTATGGTTTAAACAGACTATAATAAATGTATAATTTCTTATTTATGGTTATTTAATCTTTTTTACATGTGATATTAACTTATAAATCAAAATGTGTTCGTTGTGATTAAAACCCACTAATTAACCAAAATGATTATCATTAAATTTTTATCTAATAATTCATCCTCATACAAATATCCAATGGAAATTTATAACCATGTAACTTTTTGGATATTCACTAGTAACAAAAACTTAAATTATAGACAACCATTCTCATCTTACATGTTTATCTGTACATATATATAATTAAAACGGTCATGAAAACCAAGGAAACAAGCATTCCAAAAGAATGAAATTAATCATCTTAACCCATTTAAAATGACCATTAAAGAACATAATAAGGTTATAATGAATCAATTACATGTATAAGAGGTTCTGTAAATATTAATTAATGAATTAAATTTTTTTATTCAGGTCATTATAATCAAATTAGTAATATCATTGGACTTAAGGTAAGGGATCCTCTCTTTGTCACATTTATTTGAGAATATCCTCTATGTTATGCCCTTTTATTTTTATTTCATAAAGATGGGGTATGCTTTCACACCTCTCATATAATTATCCCATGATACATAAATTATGATAAACCAATTTGACTCTTATTAATCCCTCTTAAGCACACCCATTACCATGCAGAAATTTCATATGGGATTCCACCCAAACAACCATTATTCCTTTGGGTTGCTCTATCTTTCCTTTTACCCAAATGAAGTTATATTTTCTTTTATTTTAAATATTCAGAATTATGTTTATGTTCCAAAATGTTTTATCAAGATCCACTCATCCTTCCCTTTCAGGGATATAGATGTTTTTAAGTGGTTCCCTTCTAAATTCCTTCCGATAAGCAATCCCGTTTTAAGTGAACTTCCCAAATTATTGCCCATTTTCAAGTGTTCTCCATAATAATTTTCAAGAAACCAATGTATTTATAAAAACTCACTTTTTTTATGAAAACCTTCTTGGTCCACTTCAGATTTTATATAAATCAAGTGTGCACTTTTTCTTTTTTAAGTGATCTTTGTTATATTCCTTAAAGCACACTAAAATGGTTTAATTGTAATGTTTATTAATACTATTTTTTAAACGATATCCCATCAACAAGACATAAGTTTTATTGATATATTCCTATTTTACCTTATTATTGTCCATTCATGATATAATTTCTTTTCTTCATGGACACATTTATGATACACCCTTTTGTTATGCTTTATGACCCGATTATGATGCCCATTGTATTCCATGGGAAACCATTTTGTTTATGTAGGATTAATTGTGTACGATTATTTATGTGGAAATTATATTCATGCACATGTTATGATGGGTTTTCCCAGATAGTGCTCCAATGCATTGGGTAATGTTTAGTCTCATGAGAGGTTATGTGCAACGGTCTTGGTGGTTAGCTTTGACTCGTTATATTATATGCAACATTCTTGGGGGTTAACCTTGACTTGTGAACCTCCATGTGAAACAAGACTTGACTTGTGATAAATTATTGTTTTATGTTTCTACCACATTACTATGACTCCATGTTTATATTACCCTATGTTTTATATGTTATGATTCCATTGTTCTATCCTTTTTATATCATTTAGTCATGACTTCTAACCCATGTTCTAATGATTTATTCATATATTTATTACCTTACTAGGATTTTTAGCTCACCACTTTGTTCATGTTATATCTAGATTATCCAATGATAATCTATGAGAGTAATTAAGATTAGTATCTCAATGTGAAGACAAAATAAAAGAAGTGTTTTACTTAGTTGCATGTTTTCAGATTTATGTACCTAGACTTCCAAGACACTACACTTTATGATACTTGTCTTGTAATGTGATGTATGATTATGATTAAAATCATGTATTGTTGTGTGTAAAATGATAGAGTCACTAGATTGAAACTCAGATTTTTCACCTCTTACTATGGAGTATCTCACATGGATCCAGGCTGGAGATAGCCAAGGGCTTCAACGTCACGTGTCTTTGTGAGTCTCTTACATGGATCGCTCTTAGGGTGTTATGTAATGTTCTGGGACCATGAGTCCATACTATAAACGCTTCCTTCATTGGATTATTGAAAATTAATGGGGAATTATTTAATTATTAGGATACAACAAGGTACTCTAATATTGTAATATCAACATGTCTAAGGGTTTCGAACAGATCAGGTCACTTTCAAAAGGCCTTCGTGTGATCTCAGGTGACTTTTCTGGGAATTTCTGAAAACATATGATGTCTTATAAAGGGGCCTTCGCAGGATCCGAATATCTTAAAGAGAAGTTTTGTGAGACACTATTGCATGCGGGCTTAGCATATCATGATTGTTTTATAACCAATATAGGCTCTTGTCTCCCCCGCATTTTTAATTTATTCATTTCATCATGGAATGGATGGTGTTCATGCATGTTTGAATGAGTATATATGAGGAAAATTACTCTATTTTTTAGTGATGGATCATGTGACCAATAAAAGTTCTATTAGATATGAATGAGAATTTTATGGATAATTCCCTAACTTTTTTACTTTAGGTGAATAAGGGGGAGTGGGAGGTCTCTTGAACATACCACATGCTCTTTGTGTGATGGGATGACATATTGATCATCATTTTCTAAACAAGGAGGACATGTCACTGGGGTCTCGTGATGTCTAGAATATCGTTGGGGGATCATCACGTGACTTTTATGACCACGAGTGGCTCCCACCTCATCCTATATTTTATTCTACATTCATTATTGTGCAATTTTTAAAGGTCACATGAGTTTTCTTATATGTTTATAAGGAAAAAAATCATACCCATCGGTGATGTGTCGCGTGATCTTTACTACCACAAGAGTATCCTACCATTTTGACATGTTTGTCCCATTTTTGAAGGATTTTTGGTTGGGCTGTCAGGTTCCCACTGGTTGAGAAACTATGTGGCTTGGGGGAACTCATCTAGCTACTGCCACATAACCACATGGTGTCTAGGGTGCATTCATGAGAGTAGAAGGACCATCAAAATGATTTTTTCAGGACCTTTCACAATTTATCCACTTCACATTGAGTCTTCACATGGCCTCATGACAGTCACATGATCAAACAAAACTTAGAAGATAAGGTGATATGTGGGTATTAGTCTCCTTCACTTTCCTTTTCTTTTTTAATGAGAATAATACATATATTAAGGTATTTCATCCTTTGTGAATTTTTCGATTCTCATTCAGAAGGAAACAAAAATAAGTAAGGAAGAATATTATAAATAACTTGCATAAAATCCTTCTCATTATAGAATGATAACAAAAGTATTATCATATTGAATAAAGTTTATAAAATAGTATCTATCACCACACCCATGATATATGTTAGAACAATAATGACGGTGACTATAACTCAATAATCAACAACACTCCTAAATAATGGCATTTTGAGGAGAAATAAAAAAAATATGACATGAAACATATTTTATTTTTCATTACACTACACCATCATTAAAAAAATGAATGGATTGACATCATTAAATGAATGTAAATTCCTTTATAGTGTTAATTCATTAACATAACACAAAGTTGAATTAAACATAACCCTGTTAAAATCTACATCTTTGAAAACAATTTCCCTCACCTTAATAATAAAAAAAATTTCTACTATATCATCATAATTAAATAGTTTATATGATCATTTTATTATACATGAACAACCAATAACATCAAAGAACAGTTATAATTTAATAAATAATCAACTACTTCTTCATTTTCAATATCCACCATACCTTACAGTTTTATTTAGTTATCTATTCAATACAAAAAACCAAAATAATTCTTTAATATAATATATTTAGAAGGTAAATATTTCGATATTTCTCTAGTAACCTCTATGATGGATCACCATATTTGAAATTAAATTATTCATTTATAATTTATCAAATTCCATATCTACTGCACACCACGGTTCATGAATATTCTACCAATGGAGGTGGAAAGGAAATGATTTTTTTTTGAAAAATATTGATATCACCGCCCAGGTTTATATTTAAGTACTTCGCTACTATAATAATATCCTAGTATTAAACAATTAAATTCAAATTGAAAATTCCTCAAGAATAGGGAAAAATAATGACCATTGACTAAGTTAAACCTCCTTTAATCCATATTATATTTCATTTACACCCAAAAAAATTAACAAATAGCATTTATTATTAACAATAATTCTAATAAATAACTTTAGAAATTAATATAGAAATAAAAAAAGAAATAATCAAAGAAATCTTATAAAACCTAATAATATTTAATGTATAACAATATAAAATTATGACCCAAATTAAAATTGAGGTTAAATAACATATTCTAAAAAATAGGCTACTCAAAATATCATTATGCTATTAAAAATAGATCAAACATATCATTTAAACTTTTTGATTAATATTAAATAAAACAAAATGAATAATTTTTTAAACACCAAGGAACAAATTTGGGGGTCTATATATAAATTATAGCTGTTATTATATAATTATTCACCCAATATAAGGTATTAATATCAATTGACTTATAAATCACGTGTGTAATTACTTTGTATATCCTCCAATTTTTAGATAGTCCATTTGAATTACTCACCTAGATGATGGTAGTAAGTAGTGGAAAATGGACCTTTATATTTAATTCACATTGAAATATCCTTTAAAAGTTCAGTTTGAACCATGTATCCTAATTATAGATAATTGATATAGGCATAAAATAAAGGCTTACCACTTTCCTTATATATGGATAAAAAATTAGATCAAATCAAAAATATTATTAAATAAAAATAAAACTGGTTGAATTTATTAAATTTTCAACCAGAACCCATATAACATTATTTAAAATTGATTTCCACAAATACATTTTCACAAAATACATAATAATAATAATAACACAATTCATTATATTATTTATTTGGAAAATTTCCTCAAAATAGGGATAAGATTAATTAGTATAAAATCCACTTTAATTAGGTTGGTTTTTTGGAAAATCATGCATTTGACCTAAATTTCTTAAAAAAATATATTTCATCCAACGGGATCTATCCTTTATTAGGTGACATAACTTAATAAGTTACTAAATAACACTATCAACCATTAATACGATAAATTTCATATAAACCATCATGTATATTTTATAAATACCTATACATTTGACATTGGGATACCATAATATGTTTAAATATATTCTATATGTTTTTCAATAATTTTATAAGGGTTATTTAAAAATACATTTCTCAAAAACAATATTCTTATAAATATAGCTCATAACAGTTTTAATAAACTATTTCTGATAAAATTAGTATCACCCTTAAGCAGGCATCAATTCCTACTGACGTACAACAAAACCGATATCTAAATATGGTGGAAAATTATATGTAGTCATACAAAAGTTATAGTAAACATGAAACCCAGTAGTCAAATATTGTGGTAATCAATTGGTAGCGGAAAATCCCCGCCTAACACAAGGAAGTCCTCCAGTCAAATACCGTGGGATGAAAATGTAAGTAGATTCAAATTCCAGTAGATGGAAACCTAGACCATGAGACAAATACAACAGAAAATGAGAAGTTTAAAATTACAAATCATAAATTTGAATCCCACAAGTCTAATATGGTGGATATCATATAATGTAGCTCTCATATCCCATCATGATGAAGACAGACACATTCCATTTCCCCAACACAACTGGAAACTCGTGGAGGACCGTAGTAGGCACAAAATCATGTTCTAACATTTCAATGAGAATCTATACCTCATCTAGCTAATTACGTATCACAACACATCATGGTAGTGATGTAAGATCAGATATCAATTCCAGATAATATCCTCCAAAACTATCAAGACATCGTCTTGTCAGTGGAAAAAAAGAGAGGATTTGGGCCCACAACCTAGTCCCCCTAAACAGGTTGATTCATCCACATAGTTATATAATCACATTGGAGCATTCCTTTATCCCTGACATAGTTTAGGAGGGTCAATAGCTATATTCCATAGTACAAGGACCACCAAATTGGGAATAAACACTCATTCCAACTATGGGAAATCAGTCCAATATTGTGGCTGCCTCAGGGTATGAATATATCCCTGCCAGAACTCAATATGTTTTTCATAATATATCAAAGACAACATGGTAACCATCTAAGGAGGGACTCGTATATGATGGATGTTACCTAATGCGTGAATCCCTATATTCCTACAAGAGATCTCCCATAAATAAATTTCAATAAAGGAAACAAGAAAATGAAGAAAACATTCATGATTTTGCTCTATTGGAAGATGGAGTTCTTAACGCCATCAAACATCTTTCAATAGAGGCTCAAGATCATGTAGATCCAATAAAAAATTATGGAAACGACATTATAATTTCCAAAGGTTATCCCAATAATATTTTTACCAGTAGCACTGATGGTCCTCTCCAAAGAACCCACAAGCGCTTACCTCATGGGCCAGAAATGGTCAATCACAAGATTTTATCCCTTGGCCCATGTCATGGATTCCCTCCCATTGACAAAAAGATCATGAAACAATAAGGTCCTCGCCTTTCTGTAGTCCTCCCCGATGGTTCTCCTTAGGGTATACGTTGTAGATATGTTCCTCCCTATAGTCAATCATCAAGATATCATTGTAGTCCTCACACTGATGGTAGTCACTAAGAAGGCCTTCCCTATAGTGACCTAAAGATACCAGAAGGTCCAACCTTCATTTCAAATCATCCCGATGGCCCTCCACAGAATGTTCACTATATACATTCTCCCTTCATCCATTTATCAAGTATGTATGGTAGTCCTATCTAATATATTATTCATTGTGAGTGTCCTCCCTAAATGACTTCGAACAAAAAAATGTTGTCCCCCTACTGTGGTCCTCCCTTAAGGTCCTCCTAGGGTATATGCCAAGGGAACACTCTCTATGGTCAGAAATCGAGTAGTGATGGTATTCTATACCATTATAACACTATCTACCAAGGTCCTCGCCATATTCAACATTCATTTTTTCAATAAGGTCATCCTCTCATCGAGAAATATAAGAGAAATCCCTCATATGATGAGTCACCTAGAAATATGGAGTTTGTAATTTCATGTAATCTAACTATGACGAGTTATATCTTTTCTTAGTTGTAGGATGGCCTAGGGCCGCACTCATATTCTGATCCACCACCAAGTCGTTCATAAATAAATGAGGCTTCCACTATCCCTAATGGTTTGAATAAAATCATTAATAAGCATTCAAATTGGGAAGATTAAGTGGGGGAGTCCCTGGTGAAATATGAAAAAGGATATGATAATTGTGAGAAGACAACTATCTAGGGATGACATACTAATGACATATTTTCCCAAGGCCACTTCTTAGTACAACATACCAAGAGAGTTGTCTGAAGAAGGTATGCACAACATTCACATCAATATCTGGAAAAATCTACACCAGCTAAAGGTAAAAATTCATCCCTATTAAAGGTATGTAGACCACGTTATGTTTTTAGGGGAACTTATCTATGTAATTGATCTATAAGACCATTCATCTAAACAAAATCTGCATTAAGATAGGCGAAAGGAAGACCTTTAAATGGAATGCCTCTATGCATTGAACAAGTTGTGTTGCGTTTTTAGTAACACACCATATGGTGTTCATATTTGGTGATGGGGAGAACATGCAGCTTTACACTTCAACACACAACCCGTACAAAAAAATCATTAGAAGTGACATCCTGCAATGTCATCATCCCCAGACAGCATTCAGGTGAGATCCCTTCTTAATAAATGTGGTACGCTCGACAAGAACCATCTGAGAATATGTCTCAAAATAATCAAGCCCACTGAGAAAAATCCATCAAAAATATCCTGAACCAGGACACTAAGAACATCAACATTCTTCTCACCTAAGGTAATAAATCCAATCAGAATCGATCATGTCCTCCGAAAAAATAATTTCATATACATACCCAACACCATGTATGTTTCAAACCCGTAGGGGAATGCATGGGATTCAGAAGGTGGAAATAGTAGTATCAACTGCCGTAATATGTGAAAAACCCCTGCCCATAGGGCTGGGGGAATGTTTTACACAAAATTACCCCATAAGACCAAAAAATAGGCCAATTCATAATAATAGAGGAATAGTAAAAACCCCAACCCACATGAATGTGGGCATTTTTACCTCCGTCACATACCTAGTGGATGTCAGTATTTTCCCATATTGGGAGGATAAAAAAAAGAGAGGTCACTCATTCCATCCCATATCATGACTCAAGTCCCCCAAGGGGAAGGTGTATTGTGAGGTCAGATCAGGGATCCCTTTGAGTCGCTCTTCACTAAGAAACCAAAAATAGCACCACAGAATAGAAGGAGAAAATCCAACAAAGGATGCAAGAATCCCTCATACCATTCGGCATCAGGTATTCCTTCCCACAGGGCAGTATATATCATTAAATGTTATGGACTTTAGTGTGACATACCTCACATGAAATGATACAAATAAACAATACACAGGAGAAGATATTTCCCTCCCAGAGGCTAACGACATCGAACCTGAAGGTGTGCACACCCAGAACAAAATATCCTCCCTAAATTTTGGCGCTTCCTCATAAAATACATCATCTCCTCCTCCACGAATCTCTAACAAGAAGAGTAATAAGAGAAAGTTCTACGACCCACATCCTCTTCCCTATGAAAATTATTCCCCCCATGTTTGAGGAGAGATTTTATCAAAAGAAGAATAAATTAAAGAGATGAGGTAAATTAACAATGAGCTACGTCAAGCCAGCTTCTCCACTGGATATATTCTTTAGGTGGAGCATCATCACATATTTTATTCAGATGTACCTCTTCCCTATGGGCTCATCCTGATTAATGAAGTTAGGTCAGAGAGCTCACCTAAAAAAGAAACATAGCCATCCGTATATCTAAATCCATCCCTATAGGGATACCAATATTTCCCTCCATTAAGGAAGAAACTAGAACATATTCAAGTGAATCCACCATGGGAACCCTCAGCTAGGTATCCACTTGGAGTACCAGAAAATCCAGCATGTCCAATCCTTCCCCCTAGTGTGCTATCCCATGCTCAAGTCTAGAAATATGCACATTAAGGACTCATGAACATAATTGAGTCATTGATGGCTCGATTAGAATCCATGGAATGGTAGTGTGCCCTGATACAACCATAACAAAGGTCATACCCTAACTAGGTAATAAATGATCCACCAATGCCAAACTTTAGGAACCCTGTATTCCCAGAGTTTAATGGGTCAGGTGACCCGGAACAAAATTTGATGCACTATGTGTCTTACTATGAACCAATAATGGGAACCCCTTAGCAACAATAAGAAGTGATGCTCATATTCTATGTTCGAACATTTCAAGTTTCCAAATTTTGGTGTTACACTAGTTTTCCAGATAGTTTAATAAAAGTATGGGAGGATATTCGGTGATATTTTCTCTTCCAATTCAGTTCAACATTTCCAAATACAATGGTTAGTGAACTCATGAACATCAAACAGTGATAGAATGATAGAGTTTCAGATTTCATCATTATAAAGAATGCTCTGACTTACTCCTGAAACCAACCGCTCCCACATGATGAGATTCTTTCTATGTCCATCGATAACCTCTATGATGTGTTGTAAAAACCACTCATTCTAGTGAAGTGTAAAAGAAGGTTTTGATATTTATCCTCTATTTCTAAATGTATAGAAGTCTCCTTACCGCAGAATAACCTAAAATATTGAGTGGCCCCATAATCCCCTTGAAAAATAATGGTAAGATATGATTCGAAATCTAAAACACATAATCCACTCCTTGCACTAGTTCCAGCTCCCAGGCCCACACCAAATCCTGTTGGCCCCCCTATTTTTCAGTTGTATCCCCCACCTCAGTAATATGAGTGAAGAGGTGCTAAGAGAAATTAGTTAGATTAATGAAGGAACAATGTTTACTTATTATGAGATGACTGAAGCAAAATAAATTCCAACTAGGACCACCATGAATTACAACATGATCCAGTTACTGAATCCAAATAAAGACGATGAAGTAGGTATTGATGACCACCCAGACTACTATCCCTTCATCATATTATTGGGACAGAATATACAAGAGTGTTTAGTAATCAAGGATCTCCTATAAAAATGATTTATTTTAGGAAATTCCAACTAGGACCACCATCGTTATAAGTGGCATATATTTCCATCGCTAACCCAGATGAAGAAGGGGAGTGCCACCAAGTTGTTAATAAAAAGTAATATGAGCTTAATAGTTTGATAAATCAGAAAATAGTCAACCGATCTCATGGAATAATCCAAGAATAGTTGATGAAACCAACCATGCCACCAATAGCTCCTTATACAATGCAACAGACATCTTCTGCCCCATAATCCACTAAAACCTGACCACCTAAAAACCAGTCCAATTATAAGTGTGGAAAGAAAGCACAAGAAGATGAACTTGCACAGAGGAAACATTGTATATGACACTCTTAGATTTAATTTCATCGGATCTGAGAAAATCGGTATTTCCCCACAAAAAACACCACTAGAGGCAGATGATGAGGCGGATTCATCATCTGAGGAAGAACTGATATTTGGCTCTATAGTCTCTAATAATGTTATATTCTTAATGGATCCCTTCTCCGATGATGAATAGGGTTATCAAACAGCATTCCCTACACCCAATCGAGGGGATAGAGGAAGGGCCCTCAAAATATGGGGATATCAAAGGAGATGTAGACGTGTAAGAAATAAATTTCATGGCCATGCCCCCGCTCAAACCATAAATATTACGGAAACCCATGAGAGAAAACTCCTATAGACCCAACCGGAACAAGAAAAATTTCCTACTCCTGTAAGAGGCCACTCTGGACCAATCATCCTAAAATATCCATCTAGTGAGGAAAAAATATTTAATCCCCCACAACACATCTTTAGACCTGGTTAGACAAATCAGCGAAATGAAGAATCACCAGTAGCTCCAGCCCCATGTGTTGGCCCATCAACATCTAATGCTCAAAATTACAAAGTTCCTATGAAAGAGTATATCTAATCTGGGAATCACTGACCTTTGGAGTAGAAATATAACATTTTGAATTACCTAGATTCTGTACTATCCAATATATCGATCCTAGATTCCTTCAATATATCATAAGATCATAGGGAATTACTTATTGAGGACTTTCTATGTCCCTAGGAGTTCAATGCTGAAACAGCTACAGTTGAAGTTTAACGAATAGAGACTAATCCTACAGAATGTCATAAAATTATCTCCTTCATATATCAACATGAATACGCCATCATTCAAGGCACTTAAAACCATTATACATGTTTGGGAAGATAAATAATGTCTATTTTATAAAAATCTTCATCAAAATTGTTTTTGGAGTCAATCTCCTCCAACTACGAACACTTCGTTAGTTGGGATGCAATGAGGATGATGTGACACATTACAACACAATTCTATTGGACTATGAAAATAGATAGAGAAAACTATTGGGTCTAATAATGCAAGTAACACAATTTTGTGATCTTGTATCCCACTCAGTGTTTTTGGTGGTTCATCAAAACAAGACCTTCGGTGTCTTGTTGGGAAGGCCCTGGTTTCATGAACACATTGAAATTCATCCTCTTACCACCAGTGCCTCAAATATAGAATTAATGGGTAGAGTGAAAAAATATATACATTTAAGGCTATATTTTTTTCTATGAGTCACTCTATATTGATGCAGGGTTCAATGAGCCAAATGGGAAGTGACCCTCATCCAATGACATTGATTGTGTTTCCACCCAGAAGTATTTAGAAAAGGCTCTTGCTGAGCCTCTCATGTAGCTTGGGGAAGAATACATATTTCTCATCAATTATGTCGAGTGCATGAGTCAAAACTCAAATGTATATTTATTAGTCCTCATTATCTCATTCGAGGCCATAGAGCCTATTAGTTTTGAATGTTGTACTATCCCCAGGGATAATGATGAGACCTCAAATAAAAATTCCCTTAGCCCATATTCAGGGTTCCAATAAATCTATGTATTACTAACTAAGGTAGAATTGGATTTCCCATCACCAAAATAAGGTGAGGACACTCCTATATCCCTCACCCCATCCTCTCTGGATGATTCCCCATAGTCAGTCGGGATAAAATAAGCTTTGTCAATCTCTAAATATTAGAATCCCAATCCCTCTCCTGATTCTGAGCAGCATACATACAGAGTTGTTTCCCCATAGGAGGAGGAGGAAGATGAAGAGGATGAATATGAGGAAGAAAAAGAAGAAGAGATTATGGATTACACTCCAACATTTGAGGAAGGTGTCCCTACCACTATTTATGAGCTCAAAGAAATAAACTTGGGGACTGAAAAAGACCCACAACCAACTCTGATTAGTACGACCATTCCTCCCAAAGAGAAGTAATTGTACACCTATTTCCTAAAGGGGAATTGATATGTTTTTGTGTGGAACTATACAATGACTCTAGGACTCGATCCCGATGTTTCCACTCATAATATGGGTCTTCCAAAAGATCACAGTGGCTACAAGAAAGCTTCCAGAAGGACAAAACTGACCCATGCTTCCAAAATAGAGGCTGAATTTGAAAATATCATCAGGTGAAAAATCATAAGAGAATTAAAATATCCTATCTAGATAGAAAATATCATCCCCATAAAAAATATGAATAGGCAAATCTGAGTCTGCATTTAATTTGGGAATCTCAATCAACATTGGCTGAAAGATGATTTCCTAGTCCCGATCATAGAATTATTGATCAATGAAACTATCAGATATGAAGCTCTCTTTTTCATGGATAGTTACTTCAGTAACAAACAAATCTAAATGGATAAAGAATATGAATAATACATGTCCTTAAAACCACCTAGGTATTATGTTTCTACTATGTAATTCCATTTGGTTTGAAAAATGTTGGCACCACATATCTACGCGCCATGCACTGCATTTTCAAACCCTTCATGGGAAAGTTCATCAAATTCTAGGTTGATGATTTGTTGGTCAGGTCATGAAAAAATTCATAACACCTAAACGGTCTTGAAACCATCTTCAATAAAATACCACACCATAGTCTGAAAATGAACACCCTAATATGTGCTTTCTATGTTACCTCAGGAAAATTCCTCGGCTTCATAGTTTTTCATTGTGGCATCAAATTCTACCCCATGAAGACAAAGGATGTCTTTTAAATTCCACCTCCTCAAAACCTCACAAATTTTATAGGACTTTATGGAAATTTTCATTACATCCATCTCTTTATATATTACCTTACAGGTAAATGTTTGGATTTGACAAGGTTAATAAAGAAGGGGGTTGCGTATCAGTGGATGGAATACTATCGGGATGCATTTTACAATATCAAGAAATATCATTCGATTCATCTAGTAAAAATTCCAAAATTAAAAGAAATACCACTCATCTTGTATGTTACTTCCTTAGAGTGATCACTAGGTGCCTTCCTCACACAAAAGAATGTCACTAGCAATGAGAATAGTCTCTATTATCTCAGTCGAACCATGATTGATGTTGAGACTCATTATTCAAATATCAAGAAGTGTTGTCTGGCCCTGATGTTTACAATCCAAAATTTGGGGAATTATAAGCATCACCATGAGGTCTACCTGGTCTCTCATAGAAACTCGCTAAAGTATATTTTTAGCCTTCCAATGCTAACTAGATGCTTGTCACAGTGGATGTTCAACATTCAGTAGTTCGACATAAGGGTTGTTCCTCAAAAACCATATAAGGCTAGGATTTAACATATTTTCTGGAAGAGTACCCCTCTATAGACATGACCTCATCAGAATCTAAACTACTCGATGAGTAAGTATTCCCTTTTTGTAAAGGTTCCCAAATAAGGGATTTGTATTTTGATGGCATGTCCATAAATATGATAGGAAAAAGTATGGAGGACCCCAAGTTCAATAAAGTGGTTCTAGGAGTCATACTCATATCTCTAGAAAAGGTAGTACTACCTTACTTTTTCCTCCTATTAGAAGGATTCACAATCAATGAAGCAGAGTAGTAGGCACTCGTTGAAGGCCTTGTACTGGAACTTCAAGAAGAATTTGAGCACTTAAAGATAAAAGGATACTCAGAACTGGTAATCAATAATGTTAATGGTGACTATGACATCAATAAATAGGATATATTCCCTTTGATGGACCACCTCTGAGAACTAATGGAAGAATTCCCATAAGATCCAACCATAACGCATGTCTCCTCGTCACAAAATGTATAGGATGATAAGTTAGAAAATGCAGCCATGTCTTTGGATAATCTAGACCAGGATGAAACAATTATCATCATTGATGAATGTCGGATGGTACTACCATTATTTTAGATCAAGACAGAATAAATAAATGACATTAGTCACATTAATCAGCCTGATGGTCATACCTCTGGTTGGATGAATCCAATTTCATATTACCTCCAAATGGGAGAACTCCCACCTGATAAGGGCTGGGAGGGAGAAAATTTGGAGATAGGAAATCAACTTTATAATGTACAATGATACAAGTCAGCAAAAGGTCCTTTATAAGAGAGGCCTTGATGAGATCCGCCTTAGGTGCATCGATGGAGGAGAAACTAATGTTGTCATGAAAGAAGTGAACGATGTAACTTGTGGAGCACATAAATCATCATCCAAGATCTCTCATCAAATACAGGGGCATGGATAATATTGGACCACCATGAAACCAAATTACACTGAATTCACCATGAAATGCCATCCTTTTCAAATTCATGAGAATTTCATCCATCATCCCACAGAATTACTTCACACTGCCAAGTATTCCTGGCCATTTCCCATAAGGGGAATGGATTTTGTAGGACCATATCCTCCTACTACATCCAAACAATTTGAGTATATTCTCACATAAACCAACTTCTTTTCCAAATACGTGGAATCCATAACACTTAATGAATATGGGGAAAAAGAATTATCAACATTGTAAAAGATAATATAATCATCATATTCGGGGTATATAATACAGTATTGATAGAAAATGACACCAATTTATGCTTTGCTAAATTGGATAGGCTATATTAGGAGTATGGTATCGAAGTCAACTATTCATCCTTCTACCATGAAAGCATCCAACAAAAAGATAGAGGCCTTCAACAAGACCCAATCAAATATACTCCAAATGATGGTAGAAAAAGACCAGAAATCATGGATAGACAAGCTCCTCCATGCTATGTGGGATTACCGAACCATGACCTGCACATCCACCCAAGCTAACCCATACTCATTAGTATACGAGACATTGGAAGTTATTCTAATTGAGGTTCAACTACAATCACTTCGCATTTCCATATATGATAAATTATCTATTGATTAGAAGTCTCAAAATGACTCGATGAGCTAGATCGATTGGATAAAATATGATTTCACACATTGAACCATCTGGAAGTCTATGAGAAACAGATCGAAAATGATAACAATTAAATGGTTTTCCTTCAAACTTTCCTCCAAATAAAAATGGTGTTGGTCCTCAAAACCCTAATAATAATTAGGATTAATCCCTTGACTTTGGAACCAAAATGGGAATGATCATATGTCATACATAATTTATAATTCAATAGAGCATATGTATTGATATAAAGGGATGAAAATATCATCACATCTCCCACCAATACAATGTTTTTGAATAAATTCATTCATGATATATACGTCCTAGCTTCAAGACATAAAAATTAAAAGTTTCATACTCATCTGTGATGCACGATGCTAAACTACATAGCCCCATTTTTACCTTAGTTTCATGATGTGAAACTGCATGGTACAAGTTTTCCCTTTCATTCACATCGGGTGATATACATCCTAACTGCAAGATGTTAAACTACATATCAACATATGATTCCTAGAAACATGATGTTAAACTGCGTGGTGAAATCATTCAAATCACATGAAGTGAAATTGTACTAAAACCATAATGCTCCAATCCATGGTTCATCACACATGGGATAGATATGTGCATAAGGAAGACAAAAAATGCCCCGATATACACATGGGAGTTAGGTCCCCATGAGAAGTGTCTCCCCTCAGAACTACTTGTGGATTGATTACTATCATCATCAGATATTTAAAGATTCCTAGATCCCATAACCTAGTCCCATACACCACAATGAAATTCTCCTTTCTTGTGTATGGTCTGAATTTTTGTAGGGAAGTTCACAGAACTACATACGACTTCATTCCCATTTGTCAATGGGATATGTAGAGATGCCCAGATTTTTTTGTCCCAGTCCATACACTTCATTGTTCAAAGCACCTCTGTCATGCCTTTGTTCATTATATGTCCATGATATAAATCCATGATATTCCTTATTTCTCCTACTGAGCATAGCTTATATGAGTTGAGCAATGGTTCCATGGTTTCCCCATACCAACAAATCACAAAGTTATATGACAAACCCACCATCTCAAGATAATGGTTCAAAATACCCCATTATTTATATGCATGTTGGATTGGTACATGGGACATGTTTTTATAACTATGTTTGTCTTGATTCCTTCCCTTTCAAGATACATAGTAATTCCCATATCTCGCATCCTGGTCCAGCCACCATATAAATTAAAATTCCCATTTTCACTACATATGGGTAAGACCTACGTAGAGAATTTATCTCTATAGCAATATGTAGCTTTATTTATAACTTTTCAGCATGCAAAGTGATGCCCATATCCCATATATTATCCCAGCCATCCATCAAAATTAAATTCCCCCTTCCCTATATACGATCCAGAATGGTACATGGAACATGTTTTTAGGACTATGCGTGGATTGATTCCTACCTTCACAGGATACGTAGTGACACCCAGATCCCATATCCCGGTCCATATTATATTAAAAAAATGCCTCCCTATATGTATAGGTCTTACATTCATAGAGAGATTCATAAGTCATAACCAAATGATGATAAACTACATGGTCAAAGAGTTACAACCACATGACATTAATCTGTTAGGTATCTGGATAACTATGAGTGGGTTGATTCTTGATATGATGAGATACTTAGTGACACCTGGGCCTTCTCGGGTCCATCCATGGGGGGAAACCCAATTCCTCTACCTCTTGCATGAAAATTTAAATATGTGCAGAATATTTCTAACCTTGATTCCCAAAACAAGGATTAGTTAAAAGATTATGTTCCATTTACATATGAGTCAAATCTATACAGAGGATCCCACAAGCCATAACTAATCATGGTCTACATATTTCTCACGTACCTATATATCCCCTTTTCATCCATCAAACTCCATGCCCTTGAAAAAATCAAATCCCCACAATCACCCATAGATATCGGAAATGGACATTTAGTTTCCTATGGGTACCATTGTTTGACTATGCATACAATTCCCGGGAGGATCTGCATATGTTTCTCTAAAAATGCCCTATCATCCAAAAAATAATTCATCCTTAGGACTGGGTTTTCTTATTTCTATACGCTATTGGCTTCTATGCCTCACTTCATCTCTCCTAATTCGAGGGTTCCTGGAATCATGGTTTAAAAATTCTTCCCTCATTCACATCTGAGGCATGCCGGAATATCTAGACCTAATTAGCCTACATTTATGTAGGATTATTTTGATATTTCAACCCTTCAATATGATGTTAAACTATTCTATCAATGACCTATCCACAAGGTTTAAAACTTGATGGACCCACAGCAACTATCTTGCTTACATCGAGTAACCCATTTCCACATTGAATGAAATTAAACTACAAGGCCCAACAATGTTCTCACATGAGAAGACATTTCCATCCTGCATTGGTCACAAGGAATAATTCCTTCCCTCGCAGGGTGTGTAGGGGTATCGATATCTTCACCCCATTTCAACCACCCCAAAATGAAATAAAAAATCCCTCCATTCTCGCCCCCCTTATGTTTTTTCTAGACCTATACAGGAGGAGTGGCCTATGAAGAATGGTGTGTGGCTTGATTCTATCCTACATAGAATATATAGTGACACTTGAGTCCAATGGCCTAGACCAGGATGTGAAATGCATAGAAATACCCTTTCTTTTTCATGCAGACTAAGTTGAACCATACATCCCCCCTCTTAAGTCATAACTGTATGACGTTAAACTACAAGGTACCCCCTGAATATAACTAATATATCCCACTCCCAATGCACAGTCCGGGCCTATGTAGGAAAACTAATATCAGGACACAAGGATTTTCCAAAATGGACCTCACTCAAGAAAGGGAATCAAAATGCCTCACCCCGTATACAAGTTAGATTTACGTAGGATAGTTCCAAACCATATGGGTGGTCACAAACTGAATGTCTCTAACATGTATAGACATGTCATTTTCATATATCAAACTCAATTATTAGATATATTTATGATATTCATATACCTCCCTTTCCATCAGAAATGGAAGGCCAGTGTCCTGAAGGAACCTTTTTCTTGACTATGTACATCATTCTATGGCAGCTCTACATATGTGGCTGACAAAAATGGCCTATAAACCAATGGAAAATTAAACCTATGGAGATGATTTTTGAATTTACTTATACTCAATATCTTACAATCCCCATATCATCTCTCCTAATCTAGGATCCCTTGAAACTATGACATACACTTTCCTTCCCATCCATGTCTTGGACATGTTCAAAAACCTCAACCCGATCATCATCAGGTTAATCAGATCTCTTATATCTATTTTCTAATCACATGACATTAAAACATCATGATACTTAATGATTAATGTTCATTCTTGGGTCATGACATTCCAAAGAATGAATTACCTTATAGTCCTATACATGAAATGAATTATTACAGGAAAACTAGCATGAGTCCCACCTCGTTGGTAACCCCATGTACAAGAACAAAATGACCCATTCATGTGTATGAACTAGAAATGCATTTGTATAAGCCTTAAAATTACTATGTCTAGATTTATTTCTACCCTCATAGGATAAATATTGTCACATGAGACTCATATTTCGGGTCCGGCTAAGAAACAACATTGTCATGTTCTTTCCCGTGCAAGGTTCAAACCTGCATAAGGGACCTACTCACACCTATATGGGAAGCATGTCCCCACCCTTTCCTAGAAAATATTGTCCAAAAATTCCCCAATTTCATGTTTAGTTACCCCTCTTCACACAAACTACTATGTGTTCAGAAAGGTCTAAATCTCCAAAATCATCATTTCCATCATAAATGGAGGGCTAGTGTATTGTGGACACCTATTGCACGATTATGTACATAATTCCCCAGAGGCTCTACATATGATGCCCACAAAAATGGCCTGTTAGCCAAAGAAAAATTCATCATATGGAGTGTATTTTTCTATCTTCGTATGCCCCTAAAACATTTATGTCCCTTCTCGATCACTAGTTTTAGAAACCCCCTGGATTATTGTTCGCATCCTTTTCCCCAATTTCTATGTCTAAAAATGATAAATAATTTCTAGTCAGACCACGATGGGAATGTTAAGTCATTTAACCCATTTTTTTAGGGTAAAAAATGACCCTAATTTATTAATCTTAAATATCCTGGTTGTACGACGTTAAATTGAAACATACTCCAACCCTTTTTTACCCAAGTAAAATTCAGGTGGGACTGGTTTCTCAATAAAAGTTGATATAAATTCCCCTGTTACATTAGAACATTGCCTCCTCACCCATCCACCCACTGTGGTCTTCAACAACAAGACACACCCAAATTTCCATGAAATTTCCTAGCCATCAGAAATGGAGGGCCAATGTCCTGCAGACACCATTTCATGGCAACGCACGTCATACCTTAGCAACTCTACATATGATTCCAAAACAAATTCTTGTCAACCAAAGGAAAATTCTTCCTCAGGAGATACCATTCCAACCTTCTTACACCCAATGGATTCTATGTCCCATATCATGTTCCATGTTTAAAAAATACAAAATCAGGGTCATGAAAAACCACGTGATCATGCCTAAAAGTAATTAAGAATTTTTTTGGTAAGTGGGTCCTAAAGTGGGTCATTCCCTACAAGTCATTGTCAAATATGTTAAACCTAAAACAGCAGTACAATCGTGGTCAATGATGTTCAACCTAAAACATCAGTAATGAGGTTCTAGTTGGGAAGACTCAAAACTATCCATAGAAAAAAAACACAACACTCGTTAGGATGAAACCCTACAAAGGGTACCCGGGATAAAAGTCCCGTGCCATCTTGCTAAACCTATTCATGGTCTTGTAATAATATTGGGAAACAAAAAAAAAGTGAAATTAAGAGATAAATATCTCGTTAAGTGAAAAACTCATAGAGAGATGCCTATGAAAAATTAGAGATAGACCCGCTAAGCCCACACCAAATAATATTTAGGAAAAAATAAGGCTATAATGAAAAAAGTGACATAAAGTTTGTCGGGATTACCATGTAACCCTAGCATGAGTCAAAATATGCTTGCTGAGTCCCTCATCTCATGTAGAAATTAGATCATGACTCGAATACTTCCTTTATCATAGATTGTGATCCAAATTGACACCATGTTGGGATTATGAGGTTCCTTCTAGGTGGGCTTGATGTTGATTATAAAATATTCACACACCAATAGTCAAAGGTGATGACAAAACCCGCATAATGGTAAAAATGGAGGAGTCATCCAACATCTTTTAGAACTCACCAAATTAGCCTTTCCAGTGCCCCATCTGGGTAGCAAGCCACCCAGAGTTGAGCATACTCTATTGAAATGAATTTCGAGGCCACTATGGGTGGGATAAGGAGTTAATAACTTAAATCCTCCAACATCATCATCAAACATAGTTGTAAAAATATTCTGGGATGAGATTCCCTTCTAACCATAGTAGCAGGAAGAGACGTGACCTTCTGTAGGCGACCGAATTGCTTTGAAAACCTGTTAGGGACATATAGTTTGTAAATAGAAACCATTTATATGCTCACGATCATGAATCCATCCTGAAGTGAAATGATAAAATATCTTTCTTCAGGGGAGCCCCTCCCAGTATCCATTGTTGTCCCATGGGGCGTAGCATAAGGCGCATGGAGAAGTGAGAGAAATGACATAGCAATTCAACTGCGCCATCGACACTCAAATAATTTTCATTAATGGAAGCAATGTTGAGAAAGGTAGGGTGAAAATTATAATGAGGAACCATGGAAATATGAATATATTCTTAATATCATAAGAGTTATGCCATCCATCCATAAGAAATTAAAATTGGCTGCTAAGGAAATGTGGAGGCCTTCCCTCCTGTATCTGTCTCAATAAGTCATAGATACGAGAGAGGGTGGGGAAAGCTAATTTAATGAGCCATCCCTTCGACAAGGTAGTTTCCATTATCAAATTACAAAACCTGAAAATGGTATAGACATTGTGGGAGGGGAAAATACATTCAAACCGGAACATGGTGAATAAACCTGCTAGTCTAAGATCCGTAGAAATGTCCGGTTGAACTCCATAGCCCCATGTGGTGTATCAAACCACATCAAGGGTAGGACGGTAAGAGCCAAGAATGATCTATTACTACTGGGTTGGATGAGTTTAGCTATGTCAAGCTCAAGGCTTTGCTTCATTCATCTGTATGAATGGTCTTGTCCAATCCTCAAACACGATAAATGACTGGGCATTAAGAGGATGACCAAGTAGCCTCTTCTCCTTAAGTAGTAATTCTATTTTCAATGGGGATACTTGTCAAATATTCCTCCAATAAATTTACACTATAAAGAATTCATCATACATGTCACCAAGTATGGGAAGTCTTCATTTCTAGTGGAAGTCCCATATACTGATCCCCACTTCACCATGGGACAAGTGAAAGTTGTTGGTGCTCGAGCACCAGGGGATGAGAAGCTCGGGAAGAATCTCCCTAGATGAATAGATGAATAATTGAGAGACCCACACTACTTGGTATAGGTTGACTATTTCCAGTGGCATGAAGGCTTCAAAGTAGTTATGATGAACTCAGAAAGCCCAATCCCATTCATCTGAGAATAACCCTCTAGATGGTTGATCCCATTTTGAGCTCCATCCTCCATCAATGTTATCTCAAAAAATATTTATTATGGACGAATAGTATTGGATGATCGACTCCAAGGATGTATTTTAGGGGTGTTGGCAACTCCGTGTCCACAAAGATCTATTTATGATAAAATTACCCCCTTAACTTGATACAGTCATGATATCTCCTATGGAAGAGATGATTGCTCTATCGATTCCCCAAGATTTCATAGAATATGTGATAAGGCTTCCCCAGTCAACCCCTGGCAAAGGAGCATTTCCTTAAATCCCAAAATTGTAAAGTGGAAGTAGACTAGATTGTGGGTAGGCCATTAGCTCTGGTGAAAGGAGATCTCAAAGAGTCCCCATTTGAGGAATAACATAATAATGAAGGTTCCCCTCATCATTATTGACCATGGATTCCCTATTTTAGGTCAATTCCATTAAGAAAAGTGAAATATCCATTATCTCTAGGTACAAAATATCCATACAAAGGGTCATTCGAATAGAATCCTTGGGAAAACTGAAAAATGGTAAAGGAAAAAAATATGTGTACATCAAGAAGTTCATGTATAAACCCTATGAATGCTACATAGAAAGAATTCCCCATGAATTTATAGTTCGTCGAACATCTCATGAGGAGTTGGCCTATAAAGAGTTGGCCAGAAAACTAAATGGTTTGTGAATTGTGAAAGCCATGAACTGACCCTTTCTACATGGAAATCCAATCTCATTGTTTGGAAATTTAATGATTTGTTGATGAGTTCAAAATTATGTTTGTGAATGGAGATAAACCGTGTACGACTCTCACTATGTAGAATCTTGTATTTACCATTAATGGAATCAATGTCATATTCACAAATTTAAAATCTAGTTCAAGGATGGGGGTGACTGTGGAGAGTTTTCAATCCATGGAAGACAAAGCATCGTTTGCAGTCGAAAGATTTTGTGAAGGGAATTATACCAGGAAGAAAGGATGCCGAGAGGAAAATAAAGAGCGCAGAGTTCACCAAAATATTTGGTAAATGACAAATGACCTCCCCCATATATATAGGTGTGGCCCCCCTATGGTTCCACCATCCTACCACATACCAGTTCAGCTCAACACAACTTTCTACATTTTAATAGCCTCCTCTTCATTCTTATCAGACCCCATTCTGATGGGGGCATTTGTAGGGTCCTAAAAAATGTAAAAGGGAAAGAAAATAATCTAATAATTATTTAATGGAATTGGATAATGATTTGAAGAGGAATTTCAATGAAGTAAAAAAATTTGAAAATGACCCAAACTGGTTCTTATACTAACTTCCAAGAATGGTCCAAAGAAGGCATCATCCACGAACTGACAGTTCATGGAAAGGGAATGAAACACTTGACCACAGGGTAATGACCATTGAACCAAGCAGTTCATAGACTAATATGATGGTGCCAACTCTACCATTAATAGTTTCATTAGTGAAATAGTGGCATAGAAATTCTACCCATGTATGTATACAACGAACCGCATCATTAGTGAAAATGAGATGGAGAGGTATTCCACTGCAAACTGTAGCCCCGCGAACCGCAACCCCACAAACCTCAGTTGACTGAGTCATCCATGGGTCAATTTCCCCCATAGTCTTCCACAAAATGTTTTGGGCACCCCATAGATCTAGTTTCCATGAAACTTTATAAAATAACCTCAAGGGGAGCTATGTGGAGGACCTCATATAGGTGGATATGGCTGACTCTCAGTGAAGGATTCCCGAAGACATTGAGTGATTAGTCATTAACCGCTTTAGATGAATTTTCATTAGTATAAACCTATTGTGTACCATAAGAAGAAGGTTACATAATAAAATTGGTAGATATTGAACCTAAATGGGTGAACCACGAACCATATTCCCTCCATATATGAACATCTTGTGAACCTTAGAACCCATGCCCCTTCACTACAACACCCACCATAGCCAAATGATTTGTTGGTGAAACTCTATACCACATTGCAACTCACTACGCGGAAGGAACTCAGCACTGCGTAGACCCATGCTATACATCTAGAACCTAGGGATGTGTACCACCATAGTATGTGGACCAAATCCAAGCCCATGTACCACTTTAGTATGCGAACAGTCCTCCCACATCCATAGAAACACACTAAATAGGGATTCCCCCATCCCACATGATGAAACAATACATGGAATGGGGTTCCCTTGGTTGTTCCACCTTTTGGGATCGATCATCTCCTTCCATTTCCTTAATACACTTCATATTCCCTCTTCTATCCAGTCCACCAGCATTAGGAAAAAGCCTCTTCCAAATCCATCAGACCTGTATGATAAGACCATTAGGAACATTATCATTCTCTTTTGAGTTCACATATAAGTGGTAAGCGGAGGCATGTAGGTAATCCCTACAACAACAAAGGCCCTAGGAATGATCATAAGTCCACATTCCCATGGTAACCTTTAGTCTGACCTTATGATACCGACATGAACCTCCCTATTCATATGATTAAGGGTAGTCATTAACTTTTTTGTTCCATGAAAATAACTGAAAAATGAGGAGCTCATGCTTTCCTTCCCCTTTGATGAAGGATGTTGCTCCTCCACTTTCCTAAAACCAGTTCATGGGAATCCCTCATAGATTAATCCCATAGTCTTCCAAGTCGAACCTAATCACCTTCACATTCATTTCCCATTGAACGATTCATTTCTCTACGCCCTCTTCCACTGTCGCCCATGCCTTTTCCTATGCAGGCTCCACTATTTCCATTAGTGGAGAAGATAAAGAGGGTGGTTTTCTAGATCTACAAATTCATATTGTTTCTCACAATCTAGTATGACTCACGTGAGCTTAGAGGTTAAAGAGGATCCTGAAATCCACATACAATTGTAACGAACTATGAGAACTCTGATTCTTTCTCTAACCATGATATGTAGGAAGCCTGTATAAAGGCTGGAGATCAAATGGGAATCTTCCATGTGTATTCCCCAATCATCCATCAAATTGAAATGAACAACGAGAACTCTGATTCCTACTCTAACTAGGATACATAGGATGCCTATATAAATCCCCGAGCTTGAGGGTAATTATCTTAAACAATCATTCCCAATGAAATTCCATGGATCACAAGGGAATCCTCTTCAGGTAATTTCCCCAACATGATTATTTTGAAAGACCTCCTCTACAGTGTACATCTCAACCATATATCCTCAAGCAGGTAGCGTGCATGCATGGGATCCATCCAACTCAACAATGAGGTATTTGATTATTAACCAACTGAGATGCGTAGGGATCTTCCATCTAGTCCAAACCCGATAACCAAATCACCCTAATGTTCTCTGGTACATATCCCCAGTGGGGTCTTATCCACACAGGAGACCACATATTTTCTTGGTATCTCGGGCCGCCTCATCACATGACCTTAAAAGGTGATGTGTCTAGATAAGCAGTACTAAACTACATGGGATATGATTCCTCTCACCAGGATACATAGAAATCCCATATCATGGGATCAACCCCAAAATCAAGACAGATCTTGCACCCTGGATGACTGTAAACTCCCGAGTGCCACATTATAGTGCTTAATTCTACATTGTATCTTCAGATTCCCAACCCATGCAGACTTAGATTGATCTTGATATCCCAGTGGGAACATTTCATACACAATATTGGGAATGACCAAGGATTAGTGAACATATGAACATTGATTAAACCAATAAGAGAGTCTGAGACTAGGAAATAATTCCCCCCAAAGGGTTTGATGAACTCGACCTCCCATCCTCTCCACCAATTAAGTACATAAGTGTTGTTGGAAAAATAATCCAACAAATGTCAGGATTTGGAAACTAGGTCCTTGAATAAGGGATAAAAGGGTAATTGGGTTTTTATGGCTCCATGAATAGACCCGTTAGAGACCATCTGAGGACCTTATACCCAACACTAGAAGATTGCACAAACACATAACCACAATAATCACCCATCGGGATCATGTAAATATGGAACCTTCTTCGCATCATAAAAATCATATGTTTCCAAGACCTGGTGGGACCATCTTGCCTAACCAAAAAGGGTCAAGATGCGAATTGGGTCGAAATAGGTGTTGAATCCATACCATATTGTTAGGGAGTTCATGCCTATAGAGATGGGGATCACCAAAAGAATTCACCAAATGTTGTAATATTCCTTATGTAATGATCAGAAGTATAAATCGGTGAATAAAATCAATTTGGTGGACCCTTACATGGTTCCTAATGATGAGGATTGTTAGTTAGGGCCTCCAAATGTTATCAGCTGATGCCATCATTGATGAGGGCATGGATATGTGAATCGTCAGAATGCTCAAGCATTCACTTCTAGCCATTCCATTCACACTACTGAGACCAGATAGTAGGCCCAACCCAGATCTCAACATTCACAGTTCTCTCATCCTATAATTTTAGATTCGCTACCACCACTGGTTGTGCTAATCGATCAGGAAGAGCCACCTCAACCGAGTCATGATCATCTGTGTCCAGTTGTTGTTACTACTCAGTCATCATATGAGCATTTGTTACTATTTTTTCATGGTTTATCTAGTGAGAAATGAGACATCCCCAACAATATCTAGAATCCACCAGTTCAACCATCAACACTCGTCATGCCTCTGGGCACCAGAAATGTTCACCTAGAGTGGATGTATGATGTTCTTAAGCACCTTTCTGACATTTCTACAAAGCTCTCAATCCTTGAGTCACTCCACCAATTAGAAGATATGTGTGATGCTCACACATAGTCTTTAAAAATATCCCTCCAATTTTAAATATATTTAGCGGGTGTAGATGTATTTAATGATGAAGAAGTTGAGCGAGAATAATTTAAAGCCATCATTTCATTATCAGGAAGAGAAGAAGGATCTTTGATACCAGGGAACTTCTATCTGTTTTACATCATTGTCCAGTTCAATGTGGTGTAATTCAGTTATTTTTTCATTGACACATGATATGGGATTAATCTCAACCCGACCCAGACACTCTGCAAGCTATGGCTATCTGAACAAGATCTGATTCTCTCTGACCTGAATATTCAAGGTTATTATAGGACCGAGGAGAGTCCATGTGGAAATATTCACATAAAGACCCAATTTAGTGGTCTACTTTCTAGCACTGAGTTCATGGTCATCTCAAAGGACACCGCCTAAAATATTCTGATGGGTAGACCACAGATCCATCTGCATGCAACAGTTCCCCTACCCATATCACTAATGCCTCAAGAACACCATTAATGGTCAAGTGGACTTGATCCAAGGTGATGAATCTCCTTTTTCTTATTTTGAATCCAACTACCTAGATTCCAACTGTTAAAATATGATGGATAAGTGGGTTAAAACCCATGATTTTGAGCACGCTATTATAGTGGAGGACCCATGAATAGATTTGGAAGATTCCTTCATTCTCCTGATTTATAGATTAGAGGCCACAAAACTAGACTTGAGGCACTGATTCATCATTTTTGAGATTTTGGGAAGACATATTCTCTGGTACAAGGAATGCTAGATGATTACCGAATACTCTTATATAGGTTAGAATCAGGTAATAGCTGAACCCCAAACCCCAGTTTGGTATCAAGACGTTCACCCTATGGATACATCTATTCTCCTTTCGTTTCTATTCCACTGATTTGGGTTAAATTGAAAAAGGATGACATGTCACCAATGCTTTTATATCATCAAGTGATGGACCCTCTATCAAAGTCCTGAAAGAATCGGGTCGATGACCATTGTGTCCATGGTTTCAATAGTGTGGGATTCTCTTAGTTAAGATTTCACATCTTCCAAAACAAGCACCATTTTTTCCCATGAACTATTGTCTTGGGTGAACCATCTCTTCCCATTGACCTTCTCTATCTCAAATGATGCACAAGAGCTGGAAGATTCCCCTCTCTCAATTGAAGAAGTTGTCTCTACAACCATTAATGATTTGATATAGGTAAATATCAGTATCGAGGAAAACTCGAGTCTGAGACTGATCAACAAAGCTATGCATTTGGAAGAACAACAACAGTATGTGGATTTCCTGAAGAAGAATAATGATGTATTTTCCTAGAGTTATGATGAGATTCTAGGACTAGACCCACATGTCATCATCCACCACCTTGGTCTCCCGACAAGTCATTACGTGTTTAAAAAACCTCCCAGGAAGATACAACACACTCATGGTGAGATCATCGATGTTTAGGATGATAATCTCATCAAATATAGGATCATCAAGGAGTTAAAATACCCTAAATGGTTGGGCAACATCGTTCCCATCAAGAAGAATAATGGACTAAATTTAGTCTGCATCAACTTTTGTAATCTAACTGTCACTACCTAGATTTAGATTTTCCCCTTCCAATGACTAACTTATTCATCAATACCACTACTAGGTTCCAGGATTACTTCTTTAAGGATGGATATTCCAGGTATAATAAAATAATGATGGCACCCAAATATAATGATTCTACCACCTTCAGGGAACCTCAGGGGACATTATACTATTAGGAAATTCCTTTCGGGTTGATGAATGCAATGAGATACCTATAAACATGCTATGTGCTGAATATTAAAGAAGATCCTTGAGACTCTAGTGGAATGCTATGTAGATGATTTGGTGGCAAAATACCTCCAGATTCCAGACCATTTCAATGAACTTGAAAAAGTGTTCATCTTCCTTTTCTCTCATCTTTTGAAGATGAACCCCTTAATGTGTGATTTTGTGGTTACCTCTGGGAAGTTTATCAGATTCATCATAAGATACAAAGGCATTGAGATCAACACTAAGAAGATCAAGTCAATCAATCAGATTACTCCTCTGAGAAACCTTCATGTGCATTGAGGAGTCCAAGGATACATAGACTATATACTCTGATTCATTGCGAATCTAGTTGGAAAGTGTAAGCCATTTTCCTAACTCATAATAAAAGGTTCTTTCTATCAATGGGATAAAAAGTACCTAACCTATTTAGAAGAAATTGAGAAGTATCTTCTCTATACTCTAGTTATGATGTCACCCATCTCTGAAAAGCCTCTGTTCCTCTATGTTACCACCCTATAATGATCCCTCGATGCAATTCTCAGCTTGAAGAATAGTCAGGGGATAGATAATAATTTTTACTATCCAAGTTTCATGCTCCTCGGCATAGAGACCATATATTATAATATCGATATGAGCTTCCATGCACTGGTTTTCACAATGTAGATGTTGTAGCAATATTTACAACATCATGAGATATAGTTAGTTCCCCACATAGATATGCTAAAGTATATTTGAAACTACCCTATATTTACAAGTCTTCTAGATTAGTGGGAAGTGATCCTTTTGTATTTGGACATTATGTTCATTCCGTATAAGGAAGTCAAGGGTCAGGAACTAGTATACCTTCATTCCGCTCATCCAACCCCTACAGATCATTCCTTAAATCATGATTTTCTAGAAGAGTCCATCCTCTTAGTGGATTAGGCTATGTTGTGTTGAAAGATTAATTTCCAAGGTGAATCCTAAAGTCTAACCAGTAGAAGGCTCAATGATCCCATGATCAGTAGAGTAGGCTTGGGGATTGTCTTCACCAAACCTATACAGGTTGTCCTTCCCTATTCATTCTTATTGTCAGAAGGCTACACCAACAATAAGGGTTAGAATCATGATTTCATCATTGGCCTTTAGTTTTCTCTAGAGATTGATTTTACCTATATACATGTGAAGAGGGACTATGAGTTAGTCATAAAAAAATTCAATGGGGACTACATCATAAAAAATACAGGGCTTATTCTCTTATTAGAGTGCACCTGTTAGCTGATGTCCTGAATCCCTTCTCTACCAGAGGTAAGTCAGGTCTCTAGGTCATAGAATTGTCAATCCAATGCCCTGACATGTATATCCATTTCTCTCACAGAGCCTGACCAGGATGACTTGTTTATCCATGTTTCGCATTAAAGGTTCATCACTCATGTATTCTTGGATAATGATGAAAACTAGTAGGTAAACCACCTTGACACCAGTGCATCCACATCTGGGTCTCAAAATCCCCCTTCAGTTGTAGGTGAATCTTCTGATTGGAAAACTACTTTAATTGAGTACATCCATCATGATTATATTTTAATAGATAGAGCTGATCATGAATGAATCTGTCAGTATGCAGTGCATTTTAACATCTAGATCTGTCCCAGCCTTGAAACGTTCTTCTAAAAACATGGTCTTGATGGAAATATCCTCTATTTCAGTTAGGGTGACAGGATTCCCCAGTTTATACAGGAAGTTCTTGTCGATTCTTGTGGATCCCATCAGGAATGATCAAAAATATTTCACCAGATTCAATAGTTGTGCTAATTTTGGCCTTCCATGGTCCATCACTACAGAGAGCACTCAAAGAGGTCCCATGTGTGTCATATTTAGGCCAAATTTTTGAATCAGCCACTGGAGCTCCTTCATACCACAATGTATTCTTGGCATTTTCTAGTCTGGGGACTTGATGTCATGGGACCATATCCACTAGTAATAGCTCACTGGTGAAGGGTTATTCTAACTGTAGTAGATTTATTTTCCATGTCGGCTAAGTGATTCCACTCAATGTGGTCGAGGCCTATTCTATTTTTTATTTCATGACCTCCAATATCATCCATAATTTTGACGTCCCTCACATTGTTCTCATCGATAGCAACACCAACTTCCGAGAACTTGAGCTAAATAAATAGTAATTTAAGTACAACATCTTTTCCAACCATGCTTCTCACTACCATGAACTATAAAATGGACAGATATAGGTGTTCTACAATAGCCTATCTAATATTATGTTGAATATTTTGGGAAAAAACAAGATGAGTTGGTCAAAAAATCTCCCCAACACTCTCTGGGATTATCAGACAACACCATGAAATTTCACCGAGGTGAACCCATATTCCCTAGTTTATGGAACATAAGTGGTCCTACCCATCAGAATTCATTTTATATCACTTCATATAGATTTCTATGATTAGAAAATACCAAATAGAGTAATAGATGTTCATCTAGTTGAACTATAAACCCTCAATAAGAATAGGATCCAGGCCTTTCATTGTCTATTGAGGCACCAAAACAAGATAGATAGATATTTAAACAATAATTTTATTCTTCGTTCCTTCCTTCAAGGTGACAAGGTATTTTCCCTAAAGATGGTGATGATACCTAGCAAGAATCCACCAAAGTTGGATCCAAAATAGGGGGACTATACATCATTCACAAGGATTACCCTAATAGTGTATACCATATGCTCACCACTTATGGGGAGAGAGTCACTCCTTCATCAAATAATATGCTCCTGAAGCATTACTTTTCATAAGACCGTAATCATCCTCCATAATGATAAAATGCATGTTCATCCTTATGATCTGAGCTCCAAAATGTAATATTGATATCTCATTTCTCCTGCATGACTTTAAACTACACATAACCACTCAGTTTCTCAGATGAAATTAAACAAAATGGAACTTCTTGATAGTCATATATGAAGATAAACTGCACATTCATCCTATGGTCCAAGATCAATAACCTTTAAAAAAGATCAATTTCATACAAGCTGTAGGATATAAAACTGCTTAGCACAATCATCCTTACATTATGACATTAAAATTCATATAATTCCAATAACAATGTTTGGCTTGTTTACCATCCTCATGGGATACGTTGTAACTCACAAAAATTTTATCTTTTGGGCCAAGATTCCAATTCATAATTTTGGCCCTGTGGCCTATGTTTTTTCCATGAATGTTTTGTGCAGGGCTGAGACCTCTTTAGTCCTCATTCACATAGAGTTTCTTTATGAAACCACCCTAAAAATATATCTTTTAGTAGTTTTACCTCATATTCAGTGTTTTACTTCATTAAACTAAGATCTCTTTCATTTGAGAAAAATTACACTAAAACGTGCTTCCTCATCCCACATGATGTTAAAATTCTATGTTCTACCTACAAGATGATAAAATGCATATCATTTATGGTCCTTTTTTCATGACCTTAAAATAAAAGTGTCCCTTTTCCTACATGGTGTTAAACTATCTCCTCCCACATGATGTTAAACTGTTGCGTCCTACCTACAAGATTTTAAAATGCATAGCATCTATCTTCCATTCTCCATGACCTTAAAAGGAAAGTGACCCCTTCCCGATATGATGTTAAACTGAACTATCCCAATTGATGGGTAACTGCTGCATAGTATAAGTTTCCTGATAACAAATTTCATAACATCATGATGTCCTCTTCTGAGAGGAAATCACTTTTGGCATTGGTCATTCACCATTCCATCACAAGAACTCTGACTAGATTGAATCCCATCTTCAATGGATATGTAGGAATGCCTGAGAATATTGTATTTGGGACCAAAAAAGGTTCTGCACACCATTTTTCTCAGTAATATATTGTTTAGTGATAGGTTTCCATGGTCCTTATTCATGCTGTGTTCATCACCTCCCAATTCCACTTCTATCCATTAGAAGATACCCTTCTGATCCATGTTCTATGAATTTAAACTAAAACCTCTATCGTCCTAGTCGCATGATGATAAACTATATTATATCTTCTTTTGTACCATGTGATGATAAACAGCACAGAACGTAACAACTATGTATGGAATCCATATGGGATGCATAGAAACAATATGAAATTTTCTCTTCGAGTCCAGTCCCTAGTTTGTTAGCCAACTTCTGTCGCTTCTCTTCGTCTTCATTTGGAATTGGTCCATTTCTATTCCATATCCAAGATTCCTCTCAGGGATTCTTCTTTGAAGAAGATGATTAGATCCCTCTACCAGATATGCCTCATTGACATGCTCATGTGTGGTTTTTCATTGAACCTGGAGTGTTAGATTTGTCATAGACATTATCTCATTTCAAATCCATGCTTCATGTGTTCCTTTTTTGGTTCTACAGTATCTTTCACATGTAAAGGGACCCCCCCAACAACATAGTGTCTTTCCACTTGGATAACCTATCGTCTTGGGTGACCACCCTGGATGATTTCAAATGAAATTTTGAGACAAGTCCTGCATTTAAAATATTTTCAGTAGAAGACACTCATGTGTTCCCATCTCAGGTCACATGATATGGATGAAGGGGTTCTAATAAGGTTATAAGTTATCCCCCATCATTATGAGACCTCCAGTTTGTCCCAAATTTTAGAAACTATGATTCATATCCATTTATATATCCTTATGTCCATTTGGTACATTAATACCCTCAGTGTTACCCCTCAGTGCACGTTTTAAGTGGATCAGGTTGATCAACATCATTGGGAGACCCTTAACATACCTTCCCTATCCCCCCTACCATGTGATTCCATGTGTTGTAAGAATCCTCTCTTCCCCTTGTTTCACTCACTGAGCATGTATCACATTGGCTTAGGGGTCTTTATAGGATTTGTACCTACATGGAAGAGTTGTATCATCCAATGGTCCAAACTCTATTACCTTAAACAATGAGCGTATATCCTGGGCATATGATGTAAAACTAAGAATACATGTATAGGCCTTATGACTTCAAACTGTGTGTGGGGCTTCCTTAAGGAATGTGTGATGTGGTGTTGAGACCTATTTGGTTCTCAATCATGATGGGATACTTCATGGAGTCACACTATACATTTCCGTATTAGAAGGTTTATCTTTTGGCCTGAGCTATATGACCAAAGTCAAATATCCGTAGAATCCTAGATGTATGATGATAAAATAAAAAAACTATGATGTTGTTCTGACCTAGGAATACACATCCCCAAGCATCGGTACCCTACCATTCCATATTCAATAACTACGTGTTACATGGTTCCTACCCTCATGGGACACATAGTGACACCCAAACAGTATTTCCCCATTTCAAAATGTAGAATCATGATCCTTTTCTCCCCTCTTGGTTTGGTTTCCCTTCTCAGGAATGTGTGGTGTAGTGTAGATTTCTTTGGTCCTCATTCACATCGTTTTTTGGTGGAAACACCATGTATATCCCTCTCAAATAACCCCTCATACATTCTTTCCATATGATATTAAACTGTATTGATCTTCAAGAACTATGTATGGATTGATTCCCATACTTATGGGATACATAGGAATGCCAAAAAATATTATCCCCTATCCCAGTCATAGAATATTAAATTAAACTTTTTAGGAACTTTTTCCTAGGTTTCCCTTTGAGAATGTGTGGTGTGGTCAGGATATTGTTGGTCACCATTCAAGTCTAGTTATTTAGAGCCCTACACAGTTCTCATTTTGTATGATAAATATTTCAGTCATATGATTATAAACATTGCAACATTTTCATCCTTATCTCATGCCGTTAAAATGAACGGGTACGCCCCATACAAACAACGTTAAATAGGGAACCTACAGTCCACACTCTAGGAAACTAAACTGTTTACAACACCCAAAAGTAACCTGATCCTTGAAGTCAAATCTGACCCCCTGCAAATGTTCCATACTGGTATGTTTGAATGCATAGTGGTATGATAAATATACCTTTATATTCCATAATTAAATTCCTCCAACATCATCTCTATGCTTCACGTGTCCCCTTATTTGTGTCCCCATCATCTTTCACAACTAAAGGAAGCCCCTAACAGCACATTTTTGGAAAACATGGATCGTCTACCATCCTATTCTAACACCCCAAATGATATCAAATGAAATTTTAATACTGGCATTGTGTCTTGAATATGGTCAGCATCCGACCCTCATTTCTCTATTCCCATCTAAGGTAGTATGATATAGATGATGTGTTTTGAAAAAGGATAGAATTTATTATCCATTATTTCACCATCCTTATTGTGTTCCAGATATTATGGGTAATGATTAAAGTTTTTTATACCCCATTATGTACTTGTGGATCTCTAATACCCCTAGCGTTGGCCATCCATGCATCCATTCTCTTCAAATGGGAATGTTGGCATGGTTGGGGTTTTCCAACCCGACATTTCTTTTCCATTGTTGTGTGCTCGCATATGACGGGGATGGCCTAGTATAACTCCTTGTTTCCAACACTAAGCATGGATTACATGGTCGTAGGGGTATTGGTAGGGTTATACCCCGGTATAGAAGTTAAGTGACCTTATTTTATGAGTTCTACGACCTTAAAGTAAGATATCATTCATCCATGAAACATGATGTTCAATAGTGTTCTCTCATAGCACATGATGTTAATCTGTTGGATCCTTACTTCATTACCATAAATTGAATGGGTTATTTCTGTAATATAAACTTAAACCATGTCATCATTGTACTATATGCATGACAAAAAATGGCACAACACTATGGTGTTCTCACTTGAGAGGGCATCACCCATTGGCACTAGTCATTCACCATGCCACTTGTCATGACCTACATACAGATTTATTTTTGTGTAGACATTTGGACATTTCATCTGGGTTTACACACTAAAAATAGAATAACAAAATTAAAAATAAGAAATATTTAATGCCCCTTTTCTTTTTGTATGGGTCAGACCTACACTGAGAAATTTCCCTTCAAGAACTATGTGTATCTTGGTTCCCATCCTTACAGGAGACATAGTGATGCCCAGATCATTGATCTTGGGTCCAACCACAATGTTATTTTCACCTTTTCATGTCAAATATAATTCATCCTTACTACATAATGTTTAACTACTCAAAATTCCAGAACTATGTGCTTCTTGATTCCCCTCCTTATGGGATATTTTGTGATTCCCGTAAAAAAACATTTTGTCCAATCCATGAACCATTTATTTGGTCCATCCATTATGACCTTAAACTAAAATCCATATTGTGAAAATAACCTTTTGTTATACCACATGTTCCTCTTCACATTTATTTGTATGTTCCTTGATCCATTAATGTTCCTCAAGATTCTATGGTTTATTCACATCGAGTTCATCTCCGCTATTACATGCAAGAAATCTAGGAATGGGAATTTCCATAGTCCATGCAACATGTTGTTAAAATGTTGGCCAGGGTCCTGATAGTATGACCTAAAACCATGTGTGGTTTCTTAACCACATTAATTTAAATTGCAATACACATCCTTATAACATGATGTTAAACTGTGCCATGCATCTTCCTCATCGTATGATGTTAAAATTCATTTTCATCTTCCATGCATTAATGACGTAAAATTTCAAAGCATCGTAGGCTCTCACATGTGATGTCTTATCCCACAGTGTTGATCATCTGCCACATTGTTCACATTTTTATCTTTGTCTCAACATCTGAGATGACGCTCCCATATGGGAAAGTTTTGATCTTTTTTTAGACCAATGTACCTACACAGATATTCTCCTACCTAAGGTGGAATGATTTCAAGAGTGTTGGAATTTTTTGGAACCTTAAACCACCACACTTCAACACTTTGTGTACCTGAAATTAAGATCTTCATCCCTTTTCACGTATGAAGGGACCCAACATAACGGCATGGTCCCATGCCTCTTTGGCTAACGTATCATTCTGGGCCAATGCCCTAGAGTAATTTGAACAAAATTCCGAGTGTGGTCCAGTGTTTCGAATATGGTCAGTGGTTGGACCTTGTTTATTTGTCCCAATTTTAGGCTAGTGGTACATATACTGGATTTATAATACATTCAATAGTAATTTCATACCTACATTCCATCATCATTTGGTTCAAAATTTTTGGTATTTTGATTCGTAGTTTTCATTCCCCTTTGTACGGATTGATTCCAAATACCTTGGTGTTTCCTGCTCGTGCACTAATGCATGTTTGGAATGATAGATCGGTTTTTATAAGAGACCTACAATCGAGTAATATCATATCTCTACATGAATAATCTGGGTGGTCAGTCAACAATAGCAGACACCAATAATTCGATGATTAGATGGCACTCTCTAACAAATTAAACAACAATGTGGTCATACCTTATTTCTCACACTAGGCCTGACCCACATGTTCATTGAGATTGGTCATTGTTTTCTTATAAATATGTTCTTGGTTCAGTAATTAAAGAAAATGGGAATATTCTCATGCACATAGTTAAAAAAAATAAATCAGAATAGTGCCTTATATAATTTTGTCCAAAACACGGTCTTTAGAAATCTTCCCCTTAAATAGAAATATTTAGCACCGCCACTTTATGGAATGTGTCTTCTAGAGTATCATTCTCCCTACTAAGATCCATCTCCTTGTCAATATCCATAAGGGAGAATATCATTATCCATGATCATCATTTTATCTCATTCGGCTTGGAGCTCAAAAACATGATGGATTTCCAACTCTAGCTTCCCTTGGGCTTCCTCCAGTGGGACAATCTATCGTTCAACAAGATATGACTAGTTGGTCGTGATTATGGAACAGTCATTTAGGTTCTCATCAAGGCATAGGATTTCTGGATCTTCCTCATGTAACTTTTGGATGTTCTCATATTTATTTTCCCACCAAGTGGCATCTAGATGTAGAATTCTCTCCTACATCTTCCCAACAAGATAGTCACAGATTGTCACATTAAGATGGGGAAAATCCCCCCACATTCACAAAGATAGTACAACCAAGTGAGAGTGAACCCATATGGCACATCCATTCTTCCTCTAAGATATGAAGGAAACATTTGATACTCTTCCATGCCCTGCATCGTGTCAAACGGATGTCTTATACTGCATTAGAATCAGATTCATCTAGTTTTTCAGGGTCTACATGTTTGTATTCAGGGACGATGGCTATAATTTCCGAGATAGGGTTTTCCTATGGAATCCTTTCTGAGGGGATGATCTCTATGAAATTTGGGTGACCACATTCAATAATTTCTTATTCATAGGTCTCGTATCCACTGATTTCATGCACTACCCTATAAATGAAACCACTTGTAGCCACAATTTCCTACTCGATGGGTGCCAAGGTCAGATCAACCTGAGTGGTTGGCTCCTCACAGACATGTACAACCGTGAAGAGAGATCCTATAGATATCCCAACCTCTTTGGTTTTCTAGGGCATGTGTTCTTATAAACTCTTCATGGAATGAACTCCTTGGTCAACTAGATTCTCATATAACAGATATGGTTTTGTGAAAATAGGGAATTACAAGATCTATGAACATCCGTACTAAGTGCTTGTGTCACTACAAGATTTTATGCCATTAGAGACCCATCAACTCTTGTTATCTTGATTATTGTAATTGGATACCTATGAAAAATGGGGAAAACCTAGGATTATAAGTTTATTTCTTCACCCATTTCATCTTGCTCGCCTCTAGATACTTTAGCAACAATTGTCCTTCCACCTTGCTCTGCCCTAAATATGGGATCTAAAAGATGACTATCCACAACCATTTGCACACATTCACACATATAGTGGGAGCCCCTTGATCATAAACAATGTGTTCCTAGATAGTATAATGTTTCGTTAGAGTATCTGAATTATGTAATGAAAAGGGACTAGTGGAGTAATATGTATAGACTTAATTTTAGAATTTCAGTGAGTTTCTCATCAGAGCCTATGATTTATACACACTCTCATGGACTCCCTTGGAAATCCAATGTCCTTATAGACTGATAACCTATAGTATATTCATCTTCAAACTAGTCCGTCTCCTATTTCTCTTCTTTTTCCTCATCCTCTTATTATTATTATTCTTATTCTTTCCCATCATAGATATTTTCTTCAGATGGAAGTTCATCCAGATCATGCTCTTTATCAAGCATCACATTTACCAAATGTTGCTGCAAATCATTTTTTTCATTTTCTAAAAGTCGGTTCATGGGTTTCCAGTACCCAATACATGACTTCAACACTTCCAAATCCTCACATCACAATATCCCGATCAAATTCAAATTTGAAATCTCTCAACCAGATAGAAGCTCTCAAGCCACACACCCCACCGGCTCCTCAAACCAAGAACCCTTCCATCAAGGACCTCCACCGAAGTATATCGTCGAAGTGATTTCACCAGAACATCAATGCATCCCCACTCAAGCAAACCATTCATAATCATCCCAAAGAAAAAACAACCAGAAACATCATGCATCCCAGCAGGCTCACATAAGTTCATTAGGCCAGAATCCAAACGGCAAAACAACAACTAAAAACCAAAGTGCAAACTAGTAGGCAGATCAACTTCAAACCAAAACGAAAATCATAAAAATCAAGCTTCAATCGGAGATGAGACCACAAAAAAATCAGAACCTAGAAACCCTTGAGCAGAACCACGAAAGCAAACAAGTAACAAGAGAAGTCATACCACGAGGGATAAGCCAAACCCCAACCTTCAAATTCTTTGGGTAGCCTCTGATTAAATAGAAATTGAGAACCGAGACCAAAAACCAAAGCATTCTCAAACTCAAACAACATCTCGTCGCCACCGACCACAAGATCCATGAAGCAACGCTCAACCCCCAAAGCCCAAGGTGAACGAGGGGTAGTTCTTGAGCTGTCGAGGCAGAGCTCAAGTGCAGAATCAACATCGTGCTGCCTTGAAGAGATAGCCACTAGTGTGCACAAGGTGATCCAAAATGAAGCCACCGCAGTAAAGAAGACGCCGCCTCAAACCACCGAGCAAGGGAGACCAGCGCTGATCCAGGGTGAGGGAAGGCGGTGCGAGAGAGAACCCTAGCGGAGCTATGCCCCTTATGGGCTCATCTATCCCCTTTACCAAATGTTTTTTCTCTTTATATTTATCCTTTTTGTGATCATATAAATCTATGTACATCCAATACATGTATCACAGATGAAAATACACCATGCCTTTCAACCTGGATGGGCCCAATTTATGTCATCTAGATCCCGTCTCGCGTCAATTTTTTCAACATTCTTTTTAAGCATACCGATTTCCACAATGTTATCTGAGAAAACCAAAGTTTAGGGAAAATTGCATCTGGAGTGGGATGAAAAAAGGTGCCTTAATTTATTCCCAAGGGATTCTCTGAAGGTTCTGGGTACAATGGAAGCACGAGATGAAAATGCAGACAACTATTAAAATTTCCATGATCGATGATTAATCCAGGATAAAGGGGATGATAAACATCAGTATCCACAAATTGAATCAATGATAAAAGAAAAATGAGAGAACCTAGAATCGAAAAGAGACAATCAATATATTTTGTTTATAATTAATTTAATTAAATTAAATAATTACCTTTAATATGATTATTTCTTCATTGACACGTTCAACCATAGGTCTGAGGTGAGCCTTCTTTGTGATGTAGAATCCAAAGATATGATTCCTCTAGTGGTGATCCACACATGATCCACATATATCCGGATGTAATTGAAGGAGTCTCTAGGTGGTAGCACAGAAGATCCTTGTGATTTAAATGCCCTCATTGATCTCCTTGAGAATTAATTCAGAATCATTCTCCTATATCTGGTGGAGGAGGATATTTCTAGTTCTTGACAACATTTTTGGTGAGGGAAGAATTCTCTAGGATCGAGAGGTTTTCTCCAAGTATGTTATGCACACAACCGTTGGTTAGCTAGTGGGATGTCCCCATGGATAATTAGAGAATAACAACATAACGGATAATTTTATTCACAAGGTAAAAATAAATAATTTTCACAAGAATTATTACTTATTTTATTAGTCCATGTGAAACCCCATGTCAAATAATAATAGCAATTCTATAATTTCCATGACATGTTCTTAAATTGTTTATTGTATTTAAATATTTTTTAAACAAATAATATTGAATATTATTTATCGCTAGACCCATAACCTGGTCCGCCAATACTCCTAAAAATTTACCAGGCCTTGAATAATCACTATATATATATATTAAATGAATAAAATTTTATTATTCACTGATAAATAAATATTTTTTCTGCAATATATTCTTTTAAATAACAATAAATGAAATAAATGTGATCAAGAATACTTGAATAATTATTAAACCATGAACAGGAATACTATTTATTCAACTTGTTAAATAATAAATTACTTAACTGAGATACTGACTATAGTTAGTGTTTGACCCTCTATGCCTCTTTCTTGTTGGAATTAGGTAGGTTTTCCTAATGTCCAAGATTACTGTCTAGAAATGGTTTAAGGTACCCAAGAGAAACAAATTCATGTGGAAATGTCAAGTCACCTCATATGAAAACTTACCATGCAATATAATCCCTTTTTCTCGATGTCTCCAATCAAGCGGGTTGCATGAATGTTCCATCAACCCATGTGCTCGGTTTCTCATTATTTGACTTACCAGAATTGAACATGCCTAGACAACACCATGGAAATGGATTTAGTTATGCAATATCATTTCCATAAAAGGGCTAGATATATATACTTCCATTTAATTGAAAAATACTTTCTCATATTATTCATTGTTTTAGTATTACTTGTGATGCACCCAACATATCCTACCTCGCTGTAAACATCAGTCATCAGTATTTTGCTTAATACATCTAAGTGTGCAAGTCATAATACCCATTAATAATAATATTAAAGTCTAAGGACAAATACACACATCCAAATATAGGTACATCCAATGACACTTATGAATGTGTATTTCCTATTGGCGGGTCTTGTTCTCATAATATCCTGCTGGGTATTACTAAGGGGGCACACCATGAGAAGGTTCCTCAAAGTTTCATGAGTCTCCACCCTTGATAGCTTGTATCATTTGTGTCCCTTAAAATGATATCATCCATCCATACAACATATATTCAAGAATAGTGTAATAGAACTTATGGGTTCTCATCATAGAAGGGATCCGCTATAACCTTATAGTGTGATAGCTATTCTGAGGACATTATCACATACTATGTCACCTAGAAGAACAATCATGATGTTATAAGAAATTTTTTAATATTCTTCTAATGAATACCAGTTTATCATAAATTAAAAAGAAGTTGGTTTCTAGAGAAACAACTCCAAAAAAACTCCCACTTTCACTAGAGCCACCTGCTAACAACGTTCAGTCTCCTAGCTATCACAAGATATTCATGCTTCTACTAAGATAGGAATTTAGTCAAGGGGTCCACCATGTTCTATTCTGTAGACACTCTTCTCACTACAACATAACCCCTTTGATATAAATCCTTCAAGATGTGATACTTTATGAGTATGTTCTCTATCCTTTGATGTGACCTTGGAACCCTTTCAAGATCCATCGCAACAATATTATCACAATAAAATCAAATGGGATCCTTACTACTAAGTAGCACATCATGCTCCTTGAAAATTTTACGAATCCAAATGGATTCCTTGGATAAATCATAAGTCACAATATATTAAGATGCCACTGTAGAATCAGAAACAACTGGCTTCTTTGAACTCTTCCAGCTCACAGCTCCATCGTTGAGATGGAAAACATATCCTGATTGTGACTTAAGATTATTCTGATCTATCTGAAAAACCAGCATCATCATTCCCTATAATGACAAGATTCTCAAATTCTCTAGACACATGCAACATATCCTTAGTTCTTCTCAGATACATAAGGATAGTCTTCACTGTAGTCCAATTTTGTTCTCCTGAATCTGCTTGATATGTACCTACCATGCTAAGTTCATAATCAACATCATGTCTGGTCCATAACATGACATACAGGATAGATCCTATCACTAAAGTGTATGTAATATTACTCACTGTATATTTATCAAGTTGTTTCGAGGGACATATTCTCTTTTAAAAATGTATACCATGTTACACTAGAACTAATCACTTCTTAGATTGTTCCATACTAAATATATTTAGTATCTGGTCAATGTATGTACTTTACTTGGTCCAAGAAGCCTATTGAATCTATCACGAATGATTTGGATCCCTAGAATGTAGGATTCTTATCCTAAGTCCTTCATAGGGAGGCACTTCTTCAACCAGTCCTTGACTAACTGCAAGACCGGTATGTCATTTCCAATAATAAATATTTCATCATCATACACTACTAGGATAATGACCACATTCTCATTAAACCTCATGTAAAAATATGTCTCACAATCAATCTTAATGAAACCAAATTCTCTTATGGAATCATTAAATCAAATGTTCCATGACCTAGATGACTTATTTAATCCATAAATGGGTCTATAAAACTTGAATTTCCTTTTAGAATCATCTAGTGTCACAAATCCTTCTAATTGTTTCATATAGACATCTTCCTAAAGGTTCCCATTAAGTAATGCGGTTTTGACATCCATCTACCAAATCACATAGTCATGGAATGATGCTATGGAATTTATGATTATTATTGATTTATACAGGGGAACTGGTGAAATGGATTCATCATAGTAAATTACTTTATGCTATTTATAACCATTAGCCACTAGCCATTCTTTATTGGTACATACTTGACAATCCTGTCTGGTTTCTTCTTTAATACCAAATTAAACCCAATAGGCATTACATTAGTTAGTGCTTTGACCAGAACCCATACTTGGTTCTGATACATGGAATCCATCATGGAACTAATAGCTTCTAACCATATTTCATCTTCTTGGATATCTACTGCTTTCCTGTAGGAGATATGTTCATCATTGTCCAACAATAATGGGTAACCATCCTCAGTGATAAGGAAACCATATCTCTCAAGTTCTATTACCTCTCTTATAATCCTATATAGTACTTGTGTTTCAAAAACTACCTCTTCATAGGGAGCTGTGAAACTAGTTCCTCTACCAACTCATGTGTATCTTGAACATCAAATTAATCGAAGTCAATCCTACCCCCACCATCTTTTTTAAGGATGTTCTCCCTCTCACGAAATAAAACCTATCTTCCAATAGTCACTTTCTTGTCTGATGGGTTGTATAGGTAGTATCCCATTGTTTTTTTGGGATACCCTATAAAGATAAAAAAATTTCCATGGGGTTCTATTTTGTTTCCTAATAAATCCTTAACAAAATCCTCAATGCCTATACATGTGTATGGGACAAAGTGGGTTTCTTTCCACACAATAGCTTGAAGGGAATCCCATTTTTTCCTTATTTGTAACATGGTTTAATTTGTATTCAACTGTTTATGGTGCATATTCTATAAAGGATAATGGAAGATATGCTTGACTCATTATTGACCTTACCATGTCCCACAAGGTACGGTTTCTCTTTTTTCTAACACCATTCCACTGTGGTGTATAAGGTGGAGTGAGTTGAGATAGAATCCCAGACTCCCATAAATGGTCATTGAACTCTTGGTTAACATATTATCCACCATGATCTGATTGAATATTATGCATCTATTTACCAAGATGATTCTCTACTTCATTCCTGATCTCCTTGAATTTCTTAAAGGACTTGTACTTATACATCATTAAGTAGATATATCCATATCAACTCATTTCATTAGAAAAATTAATGATGTAAGAATATCCACCTATAACTTCTACTAGAAATGGTCCACACACATCAGTGTGTACCAGTACTAGAACATATGTGGCCCTTTCACCCTATCCAGCAAATGGTGTTTTAGTCATTTTCCCTTATAAATATGTATGACATCTATCAAGTGGTTTTAGCTCAGAAGATTCTAAATAACCATCATGATAAATCTATATCTAGTGCTTCTCATTTACATGACCATGGAGGTGATGCCACAACTGGCTGTTGTATGAGTCATGTGAACTTGGTTCTTTATCAATTTCCAACACTTGGTTCTCATAATTTAATACATACATACTGTTATTTAGATATGACATACCATAACATATGTTGTACTTATAAAAGTAACAAAATTTATTTCTGAACTTGAAGATAAATCCATCTATATCTAAACTCTATACATATATTATGTACTTTGTAACACTAGGTACATAATAACATCGATGTAAAACAAAAATCGTTCTCATCGGCAGCGTGAAGTGGTAGTCACCAATGGAAAGGGCATCCAACCTCGCGCCATTTGAAGCTTGCAGATCCACCTCCCCTCTAGAAATTTTCTAGAATATACATGGTTCCAACATTTGAATAAATTTTTCAGCCCCACAAGATGTATCTAATACCCAATGTGAAGAAATGGATAGATTTCACTTGATAACAGATGCACCATTGGCTTCCCCTTTCCTTTGTGTGTTGTTTTTATTCTAGTGTCGTGACTTTCCACATTCAAAGCATACTACCTCTTTTTCCTTAAACTACCTCTGGATCTTCTACTTATTGGTTGGATGGTTCTCTGAGGATTTAGATTATTTATAAATCTGAATCCACTTTGCCTTGTACTTCCTATTCCTATTCACCATAAGGATTGCTGTTTTTACATTCCCCATGTCCTTATCCACTTGGAGAATCCGGGTAAGAAGATATGATAGTCTCTTCTCATTATTGCTCAAATTTTAATTCATAATAAAACAAGATAAGGTCTTTGTAAGTGATGATACTATGATATCTTTACACTAATTCTCTCGGAATTTAATCCCTATGATGTTCAGATGCTCAATGTATCCATTAAGCTTGACTACATGTGGCTCCGCAGGCATAGACTCTCCAAGCTTAGTAGTGAAAAAAGCATTAGAGATCACATAACTCTCTTTTCTCGCATTATCTTGATAGAGATCCCAAAGGTGAGACATCATTCAATAAGAATCCATTTCCTCATGTTGCTTCAAGATATCATTGGTCATCTAAGATAGCATGAGGCATTGAACATCTAAAGATTAATTCAGATGTTTCTTGTACACAGAGAGTTCCTCATCACATGCCTTATTTCTAGGATGAACTGTTAATGGTTCTTCCGACAAATAGATTTTCCTCTCATGGTGAAGGATAACCCAATGGTGCCTTTCCCACTCCTAGAATTTAGTGCCTGTGAGAAGGTTTTCTTTATCGATTATGGATCACAGTGATAAGTTTGATGTCATTTTGATGTTGTTTCTAAAAATAAGATGATCATAGTTTTAGTGATTTATCTTGATAAATATAGACAAAAAAATAAATTAATATCTATTAGTCTCTGACTATTTTTTCAAAACCCAATAGCCCTCACCATTGGATTTAGAATATCTTATTGATTGGACATTCGAGTGGCAAGGATCTATATTGTACTTTGCATTACCCCAACTAGGGTTGGTCAAGAAACATAAAAGTTTTCAGGTAGGCATTCCAAATTCCAACTGCTTTAACTCACATCTCCTTGATGTGTTGAGTGAAATCCCCAATCCTGAAATCCTTAATTTTGGATTATCTCAACCTTTTCCCCTCAGTTTCACCAAATCATATTAGGGAATTCAGAATGTGATGTAATATATGTTAATTCAACCCAAAAACTCAAATTTATAATTTCTTAAAAATTTAAAGCACCCCAACTATGGTTAGTCAAGTGCATTGAACAATGGTTTGATTCTAACTGGTGTAATGAAAGGATATACAGACTTAGTATTTAAATGTGGGATTTTATCCTTTATGTGTAAATTTCCACTTATTATTTTTTCATATTATTTTAAATTTTATGTGGGATATAATTAAGTGATTAACCATGTAGAGATAATATTTATGCATTAGCCATTTTGTTTTTAGGTCCATCTTGTATGCTTGTTTCCTCATTAATTATGTGATCGCATCAAACATCTATAATGAATAACCATACAACTAATAGTATTTAATAAAGGGTATGATCATGATATTTACTATTGGTTAGTTTATATAGTGGTTTATAAACTAACCCTAACCTAGGGGAGAAACACCTTGAACAATTTAAGGTTCGTGTTTACAACTTTCCACCAATCCACCATTGTATCTCCTTGGATTGGTTTAACCTCGACTCCTAACTTGAACTGCCTCCACTAGCATGGGAGCTCCATCCATTACATATACTTTTAACTGACATGCAGGTGAGGGGTAAAATGGGTTTTATATAAAATAAACCATGGTCATACATGCTCTCCATATTAATGACGAGAAGGTATTCCGAGCAACAATTTTAATTTAATAAATAAATTAAAAGATAACCAATCACATACAAAGGTCTGGTCTAGCTCATGATTATCTGCATACTTGAAAATCATTATGCATTTAATAAAACAAGAATTAAGTTATTTAATCATTCTTGTTAAGATAAATTATGCTCAAATAGATTAATCATTATCATTAATTAATCATTCTTTTTTATCTTAATCTATTTATGAATTCCCTTGAGATTCTCATGCATAATATTGTACATAACTTTTACCTTGGGGGAAACCTAGTGAATACCCATCAAAACCTACCCATCATGTATTTATACTTATATACACTTTATTATTTGTGACATGTTGCATGAACACATAATTATAAATGTAACACAACTCGTACATGATGTGCAGATCTTTGAACATTACGTAGATGTTAATTAAACACACACACATATATATATATTTATTTATATTTATCAAAAAACTATCTCATGTTTTGTCCCATATTTATTCCCACGAAAAAGTATATTTCACAAGGTTTACATAATATAATAATAAATTTTTAAATCTATGTAATCTGGAAACAGTACACGGTGTGTAGATCCGACTACATGGCATGCACCCACCTTACCGTCCATCCGAAGTACATTCCTAGGGAAATGGAATGTGGGGTGTACTTTGTAAATCTTCAGAGTATATGACATGTCTAGTGGTCCACATTTTTTGTAGACTCCATGTTACACGCTCACCAGTCAGGCAAGACATGTATGGGATACACGACATGACCCTAACCCGAAGGGACTACACAGCTAGTCCAATAGGCTACACAGTGTGTAGTACGGAAGACTGTGCACCAGTCTATCTTGGTCAACACGTGGTGTAAGAATTAACTACACTATGTTTCATTAATTCACATGGCTTGTGTAATTTTTGAATTACTCCAGGCACGTTAAACACAACAACATGATGTGTAATCTGGAATACGCAGCATGTGAGGAATATAACATGGCGTGTAATTATAAATACTAGAGTGGATTGTTGTGTTACCGAGAAAGAATCATCAGTGCCTCTTGATGAGATCCTCAATATAATTTTAATCCAAAAAATAATTCATTTCTTTTAGATCTGCTAGAAATGAAAGTTGAAGAGTATATCTTGAAATTCAGATTACAAGAACAATAAAACATGAATTTAAAAACTAAATTATTAAAGCATAAATCATCAACGAATTATTTAAATAATTAAAAATGAAAATATGACTACATTGATACCACTAGAAGTTTATGGTCACAATAGAAGCATAGGATGGGTGTTTACCCAACTTGACAAATTTCTATGATTGATAATTAATTTAGGATCAATAAAAAGATAAATGCCAGTATCCACAGAATTGAATCAAAGATAAAATACAAAAGAGAGAACCCATAACCCGGAATATAGGATCAAAATATTTTTTTACAATTAATTAAATTAAATTAAAGAATTACCTCCAATGTAATTCTTTATTCATTGATGTGTTCGACCATGGGTCTGAGGTGAGGCTTTGTTTTGATTTAGAATCCAAGGATAATATACCATTAGTGGTGATGTAAATAACTGAATGAGTCTCTGGGTGCTAGCGTGGAAGATCCTTGTGCTTTTGATCTTCACCTTTGATCTCCTTGGTAATTGCCTTCGAAGCGTTCTCATAGATCTAGTGGAGGATGGTATGTTTTGTTCTTGATAGTATTCTTGGTGAGGGAAGAGTATCTAGGATGTAGAGATTCTCTCCAAGGATGTTTTGCACACAACCAATGGTTAGCTGGTGGGATTTCCCCTTGGCTAATTAGAGAATAATAACATAATGGGGAATTTAATTCACCGGGTAATACTATATAATTAGCATAAGTGTCGTTACATATTTTATTATTCCATGTGAAACCCCATGTCAAATAATAATATCAATGTTATTATTTCCATGACATGTTCTTACCATTCATGTTATTTTTAAATATTAATTTAAAAAATAATATTTAATATTTTTTCTCACCAGACCCATAACTTGGTTCACCAATCCTCCTCAATATTTACCTGGTCTTGAATAATGAGTATTTATTTATTAAATAAATATAACTAAATTATTCGCCGATAAATAAATATTTCATCCACAATATATTCTCTCAAATAACTAGCGATGAAATAAATAAGATCATACATACTTGAATAATTATTAATCAACAATTGGGATTAATATTTATTCAACTTGTTAAATAATAAATTGTTTAACTGAGATACTGGCTACACTAAATGTGTGACCCTCTTGGCCTCTTCCTCGTTGGCATTAGGATGGCTTTCCTAAAGTCCAAGATTACATTCTAGTAATGGTTCAAGGAACACAAGGTAAAGAAGTTGATGTTGCAATGATATGTCACATCATATGAATGCTTACCATGTAATATAATTCTTTGGTTCCGATATCTTCTATCAAGAGGGGTGCATGCAAGTGTCATCAACCCATGTGCTTGATTTCTCAATCTTTGACTTCCTGGAATTTAACTTTCCTAGAGAACACTATAGAAAAGGATTTAGTTATGTTATTTCATTTCCATCAAAGAACCTAAGATATCTACTTCCGTAGATGTAAAAAATCTTTTCTCACACTTTCCATTAATGAAGTATTACTCGTGATGCACCCAACATATCCTACCTCATCGAGAACAACAATAATCATAGTTTCTGTCAATATATCTAAGTGTGTGAGTCATAATACCGATTAATAATAATCTTAAAGTCTATGGACCAGTACACACGATCTCAGATACGAACATCCGATGAAAAATATGAATGTGGATTTCCTACTGCTGGGTATTTTAAAAAAAATATCTTCATGGATATTACCAAGGGAGCAGAATCTAAGAATATGCCTCAATGTTTCCCGAGTCCCCACCCCTGATAGCTTGTATCATTTTTGTAACCTAAAATTATATCATTCAGCCATAGAACATATATTCAAGAATAGTGTCATGAAACATCTGGGTTGTCATCGTAGAAGGGAACCTCTATGACCTTTTAGTGCGACAGCTGTTCTTATGTCATTATCACATACTATTTTAAGCAGAAGAAAAATAATGATGTTATAAATAGTTTATTAATATTAATCCAATGAATATAGGTTTATCATAAAGTACAAAGAAGTTTGTTTCAAGGGAACCAATTCCATAATTCTCTAACTATCCAACAAGGACTCCTATTGGACCACCCCTCTTAAGAATCCGAGTGTACAGTCATACTTCATGAATCCCCTTTTATCGATGATCAAACTCATTCTTCCCCAAGAACATGGCTTTCCTCTGGTATCACTTCCCCCAAAGAATATAAAATATTATATCACCACCCTAAATCTATAGTTTCTATCATTATTTTTTGAATTCTCTTACTCATAATTGCTTTCGGATACGCCTCCAATCGGTTGTTATCATATATCGTCGAGTGGATGATATCGTCATTAGTGAGGTGATGTGTGATTTTTTAACCAATGTTGGATGTAAATAAAAATGAACCATAACTAGAGAATGATAAAAGGGTGCCACTACCCCTATACCACACTATACACTTTCTTGGGCATTGGCTATAGGCACCCAAACTGTCTTGAAAAGTAGGATAAAACATATGGTTCTCATAGAATCATTCAATCAATCCAGGTTACTAGTACGCCACCCCTGATACGCTACAGATATTACCTATTCTATAGGGATCCTCGTAGGTGATCCCCAATCTATCTGAATGGGGTGTGGAATGGGTGAAAAGTTTAGTTTTCATGGTTCCAAATCTATAGCTTGATCCCTTTCTCATTGAGTGCCAGTGGCCGAACACAAGTGTTATTTTAAAAACATGGTCATATGTCGTTACCGGGAGGATGTATGGTGTTTTATAAATCATACATGCCAATGTGTGATTCAATATAGACATGGAGGATATGGAATGGTCTATAGATTCTCCTAGGAGTACCTCCTCTCAAAATGTGCCCAGAATATTGTACAGCCTTGCCTATATAGGCACTCCAATATTAACCTTGTGTTGGGCTGCTAAACTCTTGACCCTTACTAGCATACCCGAATGAACCCCCATCATTGTGCCCTTCACCCGAAGTAGACGGCCACATAGGAAGGCAGCAAGGGAAGAAGTTTATTGTACATGCAGACCCTGGATCTCATTCACACTGAATCCCCACGATTTATATTCTCCTACCTCTAGAATCTCTCAATATCAGTACTAAAAATATTGCCTTTATCAGTGCTAGAAAAGGGTATTAATAGTGCTCGAAAACTGTTGTTAATTGAGGAAAATATAAATGGTTGGTCCCTTTTATCTGTGCTTAGAAAAGCACTGAAAATGGCCCCTTTTATCAGCTCTAAAAAAAGCATTGATAAAATTCCAAAAATGTTTTAAAAAGTAAAAAATAATTTATAATGGGGGATCTTTTAACAGCACCTTCCCCACCGCCCACCCCTATCAGTGCTAGGTGGATCCCCCTCCCTCTCAGTGAATGCAACACCTACTCACGCAACCCCCTCCCACTTGCATGTGCACCCCTTCTTCCATTAGTACTCGAACCTGAGACCTCACCCCTTGCCCGCCTACACCTTTACCACTAAGCCTTTTAGTTTTTTCTTCATTTAGTGATATATATATATATATATATTTACTCATATATTAATATAGATTAATATTAATAGAAATATATGTAGTTATATTAATACATATATATTTATTTATTTATTTATTTAGTCGTATATTAATATATATTTATATCTTCATATATATATATATATATATATTTAGTTTTAATTGTTATCCATATATTTATTTGTATATTAATATACATTTTTAAGATTAGTTTTAAATATATTTATAAAATATTTTTATTTATGTGGTTTTATAAATAAATTAATACATACATATATACAACACACACACACAAACACACACACACACAAATATATATATATGAATAAATACATATATATGTGTATCTAAAAATCCATTGAATGTTAAAACAACCATAACATCTAATACAGAAGTTCGTTTCAACTCCTCAATGAGTCAAATAGAATAAAATGAAACAATCATCGATATGATATGTGGTGAAGGCCTAGATAACATCCGGATAAGAAGTTATAGCTATTTGAATGTTAAAATATTGGGGTATCCCAACTAAAAAAATAGTTTCAGATGCCTTATGGGCCTTTTTTGTTTGCTAAAAGTGGCACAAAAGGCTCTCTTGGGTCACTAGCACATAGATCTTATCGCAGTCTTCGATTTGATATGTTGTATAGCTCAAATGGACACCAGGATCAAATTTTATGCCCTTTTGAATTTTGAGTTACATTTTCAACTTATTTTAGATCTTCTATTTATTTTATCTATTTATTTTGTCTTTAAATTGTAATTAAATTGTTATTAGTCGATGATAATTATCAAATTATTAATTAATAATATTTTTTAAAATATTTCAAGTCAACTTTTACTAAATTTCCTATATATTAAATTTAATTGTATATTTATACTTATCTAAAACATATTTAAAAATACATATTCTATTTATAATGATATAAATATACTTATATATCAATATATTATTTTTCAGGAAAAAATATATTTTTTGAAATATACACTTTATCAGTGCTAGGAAAAACTGCTAATAAATCCCCCCACCTTATCAACACTACTAAAAAAAGGGATGATAATGGGGCCCCCTTTAATAGTGCTAAAAAAGTATTGATAAAGGGGGTTCCTTTATCAGTGCTAAAAAAGTGCTGATAAAGGGTCACTTTTAACAACACTTTTTTTAGTACTGTTAAAAGTTCCCTTTATCAATTCTTTTTTTAGTGCTGATAAAGTGTGGCACTGTGGAAACCCAATTTTGTGGTAGAGTATGTTCTTACCTTACCCCTATGTGATTTTTTCGGGAACTTCTTCCCTCTTCCTGGCATCCACACCTTGTCATACATTTTGAGGAATAGACCAAACCATATTAGATTGAAGATACACTTCAAGATATATTTGATCCCTAGCCTCTCCTTTTCCATATCAAGTAGATTCCATGTTAGGTTGTGTGTTTGGGGACTATTCTCATAGATGTTCTATATCGGATGAAATTCATCATATTGAAACCCCTCTAATGTAATGCTCTCTATGCATGGTATGTCCCAGATACAAATGTAGGGTCGAAATATAGATTTAGATGCTCAATTACAAGAGGGGGTGAATTATAGGTTTAAAAACATTCCTTTTTTATCCATAAATAAAATATATGTTTAACAGATTTAAAAATGGTAAATTCAAAAACCATATTTGGTTCTTAAACAAAGGGATAATTAGAAGGGCCCAAGTCCAAGTAGAAGAAACCTAAACTTAAAAAATTTTACCATAAAGAAATATAGGTAGGTTTAACATAGATAAATATTATACCTTAAAGCATATAGAATCTTATTTATATCATATTAAGTAAGTATAATAATGTAGAAGAAAATTATAATTTATTTATTTAACAAAATACAGTAGAAATAAAACTTGTAACAACAACAATTAAACTAGTAGAAAATATTTTAACCCATAGAGAAGGGAATCCAACAACCTTGGATAAAGGTCCCTTGATTTATACTTTCAAGAAAGTCTATCTTACCCACAACTTGGTAAGTCCTTGATAAAAATATGAGAGTTTGTCTTTATATCCCCATAGGCCCTAAAACATTAAGGTAGTTAGTACCTCTATCTTCCTATCCCTAGAATCCCTCGATTGTACACAACAACAATCAATGTCACACTAAGAAAGATGAACAAGATGTTCAAAGATCACACATGGCACAAGAGTCTCTCTATCTAGAAATCAAATTACAAAATCACAACATGTAATATCTAGAACTATCTAATTCCTCAAATGGTTGGGTTATTTATAGGCAAAGGTTTCAACGGTCAACTCCCTCCTTTGATGTTCATGTTTTTCCTCAAATTTCGGAGAGACCTATATACGTGTCACTCAACAAATGGTTAGTTAAAAATAGATTGAACGAAATTGTTTCATTTATGAAAAACTTGGGAAACATTATCATGCTTAAGAAATAATAATATGTAAGGAAAACAATATCATGTTTAAGAAACTAGAATCTCATAAACTTGAAATAGTATATTAAGAGAATACATCATATTCAACAAATGTGAGTAATTGGAATCTAGAAAAATTATTAAACAAAATCTAAAAATATGTACAATAGGATTCTGGAAACAATGGATATTCGAAGTCTGAATTATAAAGAATTCGGAATATGAATTTTGATGAATTCAGAGTCGGAATCATGAGAAATTCAGAGTCTGAATTATGAGAAATTCAGTGTTAAAATTATAAGGAATTATTTGTCTGAATTTTGATGAATTCATTTTCAGAATTATAAAGAATTCAGAGTCTAAATTATGATGAATTATAATTCCGAATTATAGGGAATTCAGACTCTTAATTATGAGGAATTTGGAGTCTGAATTAAGAAGAATTCAGGGTCTGAATTTGGAGGAATTTGGAGTATGAATTCTGAGAATTCACAGTCTGAATTCTAATGAATTTAGAGTCTGAATTTCATAGAATTGGGAATCGGAATATCAAAGATTTCAAAGCATGAATTTCAGAGAATTCGGAGTCTGAATTTTAGAGAATTTGGAGTCTTAATTTTAGTGAATTCAAAGTTTGAATATCAAATAATTTAGAGTCTAAATTTCATAGAATTCTAAGTCTGAATTTCAGAGTATTCAGAATCTGAATTTTAAAAAAAAATGGAGTTTGAATTTCAGATAATTTGGAGTCTGAATTTCATAGAATTTAGAGTCTGCATTTCAAGGAATTTGGAGTCTAAGATACTATAAGGCTTTAAGATAGTTAAGGATCTAATTTTTTGGCCTAATAAAAAATGATTAGACTTGTTTTGATAAGCCATTAAATAATACATTTAAAACAAAGGGTAGGGATAAATCTTTTCTTAGATAAAAAAAATTTCCTCAAGAAAAATCATCTTAGAGAAAGATAATTTTCCTTAAGAAATGTGTTTATGATTTTCAAAACATAAAGGAATGGAAAATTAATAAGGATACTTATTTACCTAATAATCTACCCCATTTTGGAAAGAACAAACATCTTTTTGAAAAATAATATAAGTAAAAAGGTTTTTGTCTTTTTTAACATTAAAAGAAATACTCATCTCCCTTTACTTATGACGCATGATGAATACGACTAACTCCCCCTTAGGTTTTGAAATACCTAAGGATTGTATTCTTGATTTTCATTGAAGAGATACTTTTTATTTCTTAATAATATCTTCTTTGAGTAATTTTCCATTAATTAATCTCCCCTTTACATAGGGAATTATCTTCTTTTGACTTAATATTCTTGTGATCGTTCCTTTCTCGCCTTGGTGATTTTCAAAAAGAAATGGATGGAAATAAATGTACCAGAATTGTTATAAATATTTAAAATAAAGCAATGGAGGTATAAAAAATTTTCATTATGATTGAAAAAAAAATTACAAGTAGAATAAAACAAAATATAAGATTTCAGAAAATCAGAAATCATTATTTTACTTTGGGATCATCTTTTTCTATGCAGATTTTAGCTTCTTTGGATCTTTATGATCATCCTAAAATTTCTTGATAAACTGGTCACGATCATGATTCTTCTTCTAGAGAACTTTAATTATTTCTTCTTGGGACTTCAGAAATTTGTCTTGCGACTCTACCACCTCTTCTTACTATTGGAAATTTTATTCCAAATATTCCCAGAGTTCCCTTTCCCTATTCAAATTTAGAGCAACATAATTGAGCTTTCCATTCAGATTTCTATATTCTTGGATCCAGGAAACATTATCTTAATTCATTTTATTTGAAAAACATGTTCTATGGTTCTTGAAGGTGTCATCTGACTTATAAAAATCATCTTTTACTGAATCTTGGTAATCATCCATGATTTTCTGACCATTAATCATTTACTTATAGCATTTGTTTTTTTCCTTACATGATCTCCTATGAGCATCATAACCACTGTGAAAATATTTTAATTCTGCTTCAAGATTGATATACATTTCTATGAGAATTCTTATCAAATCCTACTTATGATTGATAGTATGCTGAAGAAACTTCTATCTCGAATCAATACTAGGAAACAGTGGAGTGGTGTTCACTAGAATTTTCAATGATTGAACAACAAAATCTTATCCCATGGAAGATAAGGATTCGAAAGTAGATTTCTTTACTGGTGAGGAAAATTTATATTTCTCTTCATCTTTCCTCTTAGATGTTTTAAAAACAACTTAATTATATTTCACAACCACAACGTTTCTTGGAAAATTAATAACCACTTGTTTTCCTTTTTCATCTCTAATGATTTCCTTCTCGACTCTTAGAGTCTCATGCTCACTGTAAGAAACTTAAATTATCTTATCATCGTCAAAATCATCTTTATCGGCACCTTCCACAACATTTTCAGGATGAATAAAATCATGATTGTCTATTTCATCATCAGAAGGTTTATCGACCTCATCCATAGAATCATCATCTTTCCCTTGTGAGATTATTTTGGTTGATTCAACTGTTGAGGTTCTGAATGACATCTTGTATGAAAAATATTCCTTCTCAGGGTATTCCTCCACTATTTTGATTATATCTTCACTTTCTTCTTCTTCTTATTCTTATTATTATTCCTCTTCTTATTGTTCTTCTTCTTATTGTACTTCTTCATCAGTAATGGGTTCTAGAATGGAAAATTTCCTTCCTAGAGTTTCTATTAGAACGTATTATTGCAAGAAGGATTCCAGTACCTGGATTTTTTCATACGCTTTCTCTATATCGTTAATAAAGGCTTGGAAAATTTTGGTTTCTGATATCTTCTTCTTCACCATTTTTTATTTATCTTTCTTCTCATGATATTATGTTGCATTAATCTTTATGGTCTTAGCCTCAGAAAGGTCTAAACCAAAACTTTCATCTCCCTACTCTTTCTTCTTCTTATCTCTCCACTTAGCTACCACTTCATCAGAAAAATGTCTTTTTATTTTTCAGCTTAGGTGTAGCTAATCGAGGTAACAGAATGGGTGTTTTTTCATTTAATTCTAGTTCTTTGTATTTTCTTTTCATTGATTTTTTCTTAGAAGTTTCTCATACTTTCCCTTTATGGATCAAAGCTTTAATTTCAATTTAAGAAAGATCATAAAACTCTCTTGACTTATTACTGAAACCAATTTTCACCCCCTTAGATTATCCCCACTCAACAACATAATCATAAAGGTTATAGGTTTTGAACTATAAGGAGTTTTGAAGTATTATAAACAAAGAACAATGATCTTTGACAGTATCCCTGCATACATAATTATCTGATACTTTAGGGTTCCATTTTTGATATTACTAATGGTTAGATAAATATACTTGATATGGTTTTCCTTTCTTAGATTCACCATGAAATACATCATAAAAATATCACACATCTTAATGGAATCCTTATTTCCCTTTCTCGAAATGAGAAAACATTTCATCCACAAAGCTAGAAATCTATAGTTGGCTTTAAGTTGATTGATTTTGGGTGACATAAATCCTCTAAGTCATGAGCATGAAATTTCTTTAACCTTATCAAAACTTCCTGACTTTTCTATAAACTCATGAGAGAAAAATATAGCCTCTTCTTAATCAAGAAAAATCTAGAATACATGCTGGTTTGTTGAAATATAAAGCGTAAGTTTTACCATATCTTTTGAAAGAAAACTTTTGTTTTCCCCCATCCTCATAAAAACATACTGAATCATAGTATTCAATAAGGAGATCAAAATAAACTAGATCTGTATTCATCATCTTTGATACACAAATAATTTTCCTTTAATTCTTCTTTATAACTTTAGAAATTAGAGAATCATACTTTAGAAAGAAATTTGGTTCAACCAACCATTCTCTGTAAATTTTCCAATATTTGAGTTCCTTGTTGGAGCCCATTGGATTATGTGAATAAATTTAAAGATACATCTATAACATAACGAAACTGAGGAAAATGTACATCTAATTTGAATAGTGGTAGAGATTCAGTGCAAAGACTACGGAAAAACTAAAGTTGGACACGAATATGGGGTGCCTTTATATAGTCTTCAGGATGACGGTTCAAATTCATGAATTAATCCAATGGTTGATATAAGCTTGATCTGATCTAATAGTTGATATAAATTCCAAAGAAGGATTTGACAGTTCTGATCCTTTGAGGTTTTTATTAAAATTGGATTTAAGGAAAGTTAATTGAATGAGGTTTTTCTTAAAATAATATAAAAATACCAACAAGTAAAAAAATGAAATTACGAAGATTTAAGTAAAGAAATATCCCTTTAAGATTTCATAGAAAGAATTTTTCAATATTGATAAGGTTATTCTTGAAGAGCATGGGTTCCAAAAAATTTATTAAGGAAAGAAAAAATTTTGGTTCTGAAAAATTTTGTTTGTGAAAGGAAAAATTTTAGTTTCTGAAAAAAATAGGGAAACGGAAAAATTTAGGTTCTGAAAAAAAAATTTGTCAATTTTTTTTGAATGAATAATTAAATGTACATCCCATATGAAAAGGAGTTTATTAATGTAAGTATATAGGTTTTAAAAAAGTTAATTATGGATGATTACCTTACTATAATCATTCCTAACATTTTTTAATTTATTCAAATCTATCTGAGGGTAAATATTTTGAAAAGTGTCTTCAAGTTGATCTTGTGTTCCAATAAATTGAAGAATGATATCTCCTTTAAATGTGTGATCCCTAAGAAAGTTATTCTTAATATCTATATTCCTCAAATGACAATTATGTAAAGGGTTTTTACATGGGGAAATGTCATTGGTATTATCACACAATATCTATGTTTTGGTAATACTCATACCATAGTCTATGAGTGTGTGTTTCATTTATAACACTTGTGCACAGTAAGTTATAGCTACTAAAAATTCATATTTAGTAGTGGAAAGGGATACTGAGTGTTGTTTCTTGCATGACCAAGAATCTAATGAATCTTATAATAAATGAAAATTTTCAGAATTACTTTTCCTATCCATTCTATATCCACCAAAATCAGAATTTGGAAAACCTTTTAAAATTAAATCATTTCTAGAAGAATAAAAATTTCTTAAGTCCATGGTGCCCTTTAAATAGTGAAAAATTATTTTCAATGCTTTTAAGTGATATTCCTTTAGATTATGTTGATATCTAGAACATATGAATATTGAAGACATTAAGTTTGGACGACTACCTATTAAGTATAATATACATCCTATCATACCTCTAAAAGATGTTTGATCTACTGGTTTTCCATATTCATAAAGATTAAGAGATTTTTAAGTACTGATTGGAGAACTTATACTTTTATTGTTTTCATATCCATACCTTTTAAGGAGATATTTAATATACTTATGTTGACATATATAAGTTCCTTCTGATTTTTAAGAAATTTGAAACCAAATGAAAAATTTAAACTCACTAATCATACTCATTTTAAACTCAGATTTCAAAATATTTTCAAATGAATCAGTTAAATATTGATGAGATTATCTGAATATAACGTCATCAAAATAAATTTTAACAATCAAAAAAATTTCATTATCTTTGAATATAAAAATATTTGGATCACCAGTTCCCTTAGTATAATTTTTTGGTAACAAAAATAATGTGAGTTTATCATACCAGGCTCTCGGGGACTGTTTAAGTCCTTATAAATCATTTGTATGTTTGAAAAAATGTTTAGGATGTTTTTTGTCTTCAAAACTAGAAGTTTTTTCAACATAAACTTCCTCTTGAACATATTTTTTATGGAAATCACACTTCACATCCATTTGAAAAAGTTTGAAATTGAATAATGCTGCAAAATCTAGTAGAATACGAATAGATTCATGTCTAGCAGCTGAAGCATAGGTTTCTTTATAGGGTATTCCTTCTTGTTCATTATATCCTTTAGTAACTAATCATACTTTATTTCTAACAATTATTCCATTTTTATTATATTTATTTCTGAAGACCTATTTTACTCCAATTATATAAGTTTCTGTAGGTATTTTAGCCAAGTTCCATCCTTTGTTCCTTTCAACTTGATTTAGTTCATCTTGTATTACTTTATTCCAATCATCATCACCTAAAGCTTCATTAGTGCTTTTAAGCTATAATTGGGAAAGAAATTATAGATGTTCTACTTCATTTTATAGAGTAATTCTAGTCATTGTAGATTTATTTACATCACCAATGATACTATCATAGGTATGATTCTTAAGAGACAACTGATTTGGGTTTTGTAAAACCTGTTCATCAACATAAGGTAGAAAATATTATAGGGTAAATAATTTAGAAACATTTTATTGAGTATTTTCCTTATTATAAGAATCATCCAACCATGTTTGATAATATGTTTTTGAAAACACATCCAAATATATAGGTTTGGGTTGTTTAAAAACAAAAGGATCAGTTTCATTAAATTTAACATGCACTATTTCCTCAATAGTACTAGAATTTTTGTTAAAAACTTTGTAATCCATAGAAGTAGTGTAGTAGCCTACGAAAATTCATTAATTGGATTTGGGTGAAAATTTATGTAAGTTATCTTTAGTATTTAATATGAATAATTTTCATCCAAATACTTTGAAATAAGAAGATTTAGATTTTCTTCCAGTCCACAATTCATAAGCTGTTTTATTAAGAAAAGGTCTGTTTAAAATTTGATTTATTGTATAACAAGTAGTAATATTAGATTCATCCCAGAAGTGTTTAGAAATATAATATTCAATCAAAATGTTTTTAGTTATCTCTTGAACAATTCAATTTATTCTTTCAACAACACCATTTTTTTAGGAGTTCTTATAGATGAGAAGTTATGAGTAATTACTTTCTTACTATAAAAAGTTTCAAAATCTAAATTTTCAAATTCATTTACAAGATTACTATGAATAGTTAACAATGGAAGATTTTTCTCATTTTTAACTTTGGATGAAAAATAATTAAATTAATAAAAGGATTCATATTTCTCTTCTATAAAATAAACCCATGTAAATATATTGTAATCCTAACTAAAACAACTATATAGTATTTTCCTCTGATACTTACAATTTGTGTTGGACCGAAAATATCCATATACACTAGTTGTAGTGAATTAGAAGTTGATACTTCACCAATTTAAACTTTTGAAGAATCAAATATATGATATGGTAGATCCTTAACAAGTCTTTTCATTGAGATTTTTCATATGTTCCTAAGGTTATAGTGTCCTAGTATTCTATTCCATAACTATGATTGCTCTTTCATTACACTATGGCATGGTAGATCTTGGCTCCTTAGGTATTCTATGTTATGTTTAAGGACATTCGCATGCCAATGGGTATAGAGAATAAACCATTCCATTCAATTGTGTACAAAGTATTTATCATTCATAAAATTGAAAAGGTAACCTTCGTCACATAATGTCCTTATGCTTATAAGTTTGTGCTTGATACCTTTAACAAATAAAACATTTGATATTAAAGTTTTTCCATGAAGAAAAATTTTACCTTTACCAACAATTTCTCCCTGAGCATTATCTCTAAACGTTACTTTTCCTTATTTCTTATTGATAATCTTTTCAAAGAAGTTTTATTTATGAGTCATGTTTCAAGAACTTCCATTATCCATGTATAATGTATTTTTTTTGGAACATCATTTATTTTACAGAAAATAATATAGTTAGACATTCAGAATTCAAACTATATTGGATCTATAAATTTTAGAAAGTATAATCATAGTTATCCACATTTTCTTAGAAAAATTTAGATTTATAAAAACCTATGGATATGGTTTTATTTAAAGAGAAATTTTTCTCCCAATGTCCACCGCATTGACACTTAGTGCAAAATGATCACTTTGGGGAACAAAATAATTATGATTAAAATTGGTTTTGAGTGAGTATAACCAAATCAAGAACTATTCCTAAGAGAATAAAGTTTTGGATACATTTTATCGAATTCCTTCCTTCCAGAAGTGAAATTTGATCAAGTTTATTTAAGGAAAAAAAATTAAGATTTTAGTATGATGACTAAATTATTATCCTAAAAGTCACTATTTTTAGGGTTTTAGTTATTCTCTAAAACATTTTTCTCAGAAATTATATTTTTAAGATCCATATAATGTTTATCTTTCTCAGAATTAATTTCCTTAAGGTTTTTAGAAACATTTCCAAAATCCATAGTTTTCTGATCAAGATCATTAGAAAGATCTTATACTTATTTTTTTAAATTATAAATTCTAGAATTCCATTTCTCTAACATCTTTTTATCTTACAAATCTCATTTTCTAATAATTTAGAAAATCTAGAAACTTCTTCAAATGAAGGAAAAGTATTAACTTCTGAAAAAAATATATTATTCATTAGAAGATTCATAATATTATTCATTATGAAAATTTTAATTTAAATAACTATTGGTTAAATATTTATCATTGTGTACATTATCCATAAGACTGTGATTTTCAATAGGTAGTCTAGCTATAAGACCAATATTCTCTTGACTAGAAGATTCATATTCTGAAAATTTTTCTGAAGATTCACTACTGCTGGAACTTCAAGGGTCATTAGCCCCTAATATTTTCTTATCCTTAATGTTTAAATACTTATTTTTTTTCTTTCAGAATTAGTATCCTTTCTATCTTTTCTTTTGAGCATAGGAAAATCAGGTCTGATATGACCAGCCCTTTTGTATTCATAACATGTTACTTTAGATTATTTCTTGTAATTTATGTATTTCTTATTATATCTATACTGAAAATATTTCTACCCCAAAATCTTTTTCATCCTTCGAGAAATATTGGCGAGTTTATTCTCAGAATGATCATTGTCACTTGATTCATATGCTATGATATATTTCTTAGCTTTATATCTAGTTACCCATTTCAGAGTCTTTGATTTAGATGTAGTTGAAAAATAAATGCTTCCATTACCATTCGACTTTTTATTGAAATTTGTATCTCTCTTCATTCTTATTTCATGCTGAATAAGATTTCCAAATAAATCATCAAGAGTAATATTAAATAATTTCCTACTTTGATCAATAGTTTTCCTTTTAGATTCCAACTCATTGGGAATAATATCAATTATCTTTTCCACAAGAACATCACCATCAAGACCTTTATCTCCCATAGATTTAAGACTGTTGATGATGGTCCTAATTATTTGTTGCAATTTGCAAAAAAAAGATCTTTATAAGGAAATAAAAATTCATGATATTCAGATATAAACATAGATCTTCTAATTTATATCACTATATAAGTTCCAAAGTGTGTAACTACTAGTTTCTACCAGATACTATTGGTATCTTCACAAGAAGATATTTGACTGTAGATATTCATAATCATGGAACATAAAAGGGTATATAATACCTTGTAGTTTGGTTGATATTCTTATTATTCATGATTTGTGAATGTTTTGATTTCTTTGTCATAAATCTTGTAGTCTCTCATAATCATGACAATGTTATCAACACTGGTTTTGATGAAAAAGGTTTTTATCCAATCTCTCTATTATTCATAATCATTACCATCAAATATTTGTGGTCTGGTAGGATTAAAATTTCCTATATAACCAACATTCATTCCTACCATTCTATAATAAAATAAATTTCCCACAAAACATGTGAGTAGATAATGTTTAAAAAATATTTAATAAAAAACTTGAACAAGTAAAGATGAGAAAGAAAATTTAAGAAGGAAAAACCTTTATGAAAGTAAAAGTATTTCAGAGACCTCCTCTAATACTAATTGTAGGATCTAAATATCAATGTAGATGCTCAATTACAAGAGGGGTTAATTGTTGGTTTAAAAATATTCCTTTTAATTCTATGAGGAAATCTATTTTTAACAAAGTTATACAAGGTAAATTCACAAAACCTCTTTGGTTCTTAATAAAAGGTGTAATTGGAAGGGCCCGAGTCCAATTAAAATAAACCTAAACTTAAACAAGTTAAAATGAAGGAATCTTAAGTAGGTTTCACTTAGAGAAATATTATACCTTAAAGCGTATATAATTTTATTTATATCTGAGAAAGTATGTATAAGAATGTATAATAAATTATACAATCTTTATTTAAAAAAATATAGTAGAAATAAAACTAGTAACAACAACAAGTAAACAAGTAATAAATCTTTTAACCCAAAGAGAAGGATATCCACCAACCTTGGATAAAGGTCCCTTGATTTATACATTCAAGAAAGTTTGTCTTACCCAGAGTAGTGTAAGTCCTTGAAAGAAATATCAGATTACATCTTTCTATCTCTACAAGCCCTCAATCATTATGGTAGTCGACACCTCTATCTTCATATCCCCAGAAGCCCTCGATTTTACACAAAAACAATCAGAGTTTCACTAAGAAAGGTGAACAAGTTGTTTACAGCTGAACAAGATTTTCATATATCGTACAATGCACAAGAGTTTCTCTCTCTAGAAATCAATTTATAGCATCCAAACATGTAATCTCCAGATCTATCAAACTATTCAAATGGATGGGGTATTTATTGGAAAAAGTTTCAACAGTCAGATCCCTCCTCCAATGGTCATATTTTTCCTTGATTTTTCAAGGGACGTGTACATGTGTCAATCATCCAATGGTTAGTTAAAAATAGATTAAACTACATCATTTCATGTAATAAAAACTTGGGAAAAATATCAAGATTATGAAACAATAATATATAAGGAAAAAATATCATTTTTAAGAAACTAGTATCCAATAAACATAAAACAATATGTTGAGAAAGTAAAGTAACTTTAAAATATATGAATAATTGGAATCTTGGAAAACTAAAAATTGGAGTCTAAAAATATGTACAATCAGATTCTGAAAAAATTTGATATTCAGAGTTTGACTTCAAATGAATTGGGAGTATGAATTTTAATTAATTTAGATTTTCAATTCTGAGGAATTCAGAGTCTGAATTCAGAGGTATTCAGAGAATGAATTCTGAGGTATTCAGAGTATTAATTCTAATGAATTTGAATTTTTAATTTTAGAGAATTTGGGGTCAGAATTTTGAAAATTCGGATCCCAAATTTTAGAGAATTCGAAGTCTAAATTTCGGATAATTTGGAGTCTGAATTTCAGATTATTTGGAGTATGAATTTCAGAGAATTCAGAGTCTGAATTTCATAGAATCTGGAGTTTTAATTTTATGTAATTTAGAGTATAAGATGCTAAGTATTTAAGAGAGTTAAGGATTTTATTTTTTGTCTTAAGGAAAAGAATTGTTAGACTTGTTCTGTAAAGACATTAAACAAGACATTTAAAACTAAGGGTAAGGGTAAAAAATTTCTTCAAGAAAGAAAATTTTCCTTCAAAAAAAGAATTCTTATAGAAAGATAATTTCCCTTAAGAAATGTGTTTTTGATTTTTGAAACATAAAGGAATGAAAATTCTATAAGGATAATTATTGACATAACAACTGATACCATCCTCCCAGTGATGGATGTGGAAACTATTTTTGTTGGGAGACCACTAACTGGAAAACTCTGGCATCAATTCATACTAGAGGTAGAAATAAAAATGTGATGTCCACATGACATCATCATCCTAATATGTTGATGATATTACCCAATTTTCGTTGCATGTTTTGTGCACCCAATATGTCAATGTCAATTCATTCATGAAATTCCCCTTGGACCTCAAGTTCCAGTACTACAATTATCTGTTTCTCCCATTGGTGATCTGCTTCGGAAGGTGCTTGCATAGTGGGTGGAAAATTCTTCACCAATTGGTTCACTCCCCATGTATGTCATGGTTTTTGTATTCTAGAAGTAGATGGAAATCTCCAAAATCTACCTGGTATGGTGGCTATTGTTTTTGATGTTGTACTATTGAGTTAAATCTTTACACATGACCCACAACTATGATGAGTTAGTCCTGAATCCAATAATATCCACTTCCTCCAAAATGATGAAGTTAAATAAAGGATGTCTATCGCTCAAAATATAGTTTATCTAAGACAGATTCATCATTATTTGGATAATTTTAATGTCTTGTAGTACCATTATTGCATGAAGAATATTGGGGCTCACAATCATCTTGGAACTCTGTGCAATAGAGGCATCATCCCTCTCAGCAATGGTCTATTCATCATCCATTCCATTCATCCTATGAATGAAAAATGATCTCGGTGTTAAACATTGAGGTTTGGATCAAAAAAAGAGTGTTTCGTGTGAGATCAGATGATGGTCGTGAAAAAATTGACTACATTTAAAACACCTATGATATGGAAGCTTCACGTAAAGAGGAGGCCATACTTTGGGTATTTCACACAGGAATGTGAAACATACGCAAATGAGATCAAATCACATGTCTTATGGAAATTCAATGTATTATACCTCCCCCCCTGTGTATTAATAGGCACGAATAATGGCTTCTATGCACGTACATGTCGCCTTATGCACTGGATTTTATATTTTGTGTGTACATCTTTAGACACATCTTTTTCTTTGGGGTTTCCCTAGGAACTAGACCTTCTAATCCCCTTTCCTCTCATATTTTGAGGAGAGGAATTTTTTCGTGCTCAATTTCTCTTGAGGCCACATATAGTCATATTTGAGAAACTTAATTCTATAAATTGATTTAGAGGAAAATCATGATAAACCCAAGGGAGCCACGCATAATTTAGGATGCATGAGTGCAAGGCTGAATACTATGAAAAGGGTTTTTACACGCTTAATGCGATGTAAAAGGAAATATTTCTCCCTGACCTCCCAAAAATAGCCATGTCAAGTGCACCAAAATTTAGAGGTTAACGTGAAATAGGCTATCCTACATGAAATATTTTAACATGAACAATGCGAAATCAACCGACCACCTACACACAATCCTTATTATGCAACACTACCATGATTTTCTCCTCTAAATAGAAGGGTACCCCTACCCTCTAGGTACAATTTCAAATGTCAAACAATCTCTCCTGTGATCACAAGATGACTCCTTATGTGACATCATGAAATTCATGGATTCAAGGTACAAGATCATGTGTGAAAGAACACTCATGGGTCATGAAAGCATGGGCTATTTTCTCTTATAGACCGTCCAAGGATCTTGTGCTCTGCTAATGTGTATAGTAGCGCTTGGGTCGAATCCTCGGGGATGATACTTTTTAATAGTTGATTATTTTAAGTTGATTGTATTTTGATTAGGGGTTTTTTTGCATATTTTAATTGAAATGATTGATTGATTTAACAATTTAATAAATATTTGGGTGAGTTAATTATTAGGGATTTAATATTTTTATATCCTTTAGATTTTCTTTATATTACATTAAATTAACATCCACTTTACCAGATGATGTTGATTGGAAATCCAAAGTGTTAAGGCTTTAATACAAGACTTAACATAACTAGGATTCTAATCATAGTCAGTACATGATTTTGGTAGTGTATTTAGGGTTCCATTAATCTTTGGATTCCATACGTTAAACAAAATATGACATTAATCCATGACATGTTAAGTCCAACATACACAGTGTTAAATTAAAGAATACTCATCGAGAAAAATCTCTCAATCACTTAACATATCTAAATAATGACTCAACCCAATGGTATATTTACTCATCCATTGAAATTATTATTACTATACATAAATATTTTTAAGGTGATGAATTATAAAGAATTTGAGAATAACGGTATACGTAAAGAGTAGTGTGTCGAACACACACACGATCGTTGAAGAGAGTTAAAAAAGACTTTCGATTGAATGAGGAAGCAATAGAAAGAAATATGTGTTAACTTGATTTAAACTATTTTAAGAAAATTAATATTAAACTATAGAAGTTGGATGATAATAAGAGATATTGAAGAATAAACTCACATTAAAAAAAATTACAAAGACAAACACATGCGAAATTACAAATAAAGAAAACTGTAAAAGTAAATTAAAATAAAGAGAGGAGGAAAGGTCTCTCAAGTGAAAACATGAGTATGGAAGGTTCTCCAAAGACTTTGTTAAATGTTTTTTCGTGCCAATGTGTGCTCCTCTATTCTAAAATTACAACTCTTTGAAGGAAAGGAGGGGGGAAGTATTTATAGCCCATGGAGTTGCACTATTTGCATTCCAAATTTCTCCCTCCTCTTGTCTCACCGGTTTTCCCATTCAGACAACTGAATATCGAGATATATTCTTCTTAAAAGTTTTATATAATAATGTTTTCTGACTATGGAACCAATGTTATGGCATTTGGGGTAAAAAATTTTAATATGTCCATTTCAATCCATACTTTTCAAAAGTTTGAAATGTGGATGGGTTTTTAACAGGAATATTCCCAAAAATAAAAATAGTTTCTAATATCAAGTTGTTCGCACATATATTATATTTCCCAATGCAATGTCCCAGCTTTATTTGATGAATAGATGATGAGAAATTTCATTAATTGTTTCCAGATTTTAATTCCTGTCCAGAATGGTGGTATGGACTTCAAAGCATCAGTTGGGCCCCTTGTTCTTGTAGTTGGACCTTCCAATTTTTATCCATGTTTACTTTTTATAATCACTAACCTATTGTGGAGTTTCATAAAATTTGGGCTTCGGGATGTAGATCAGTAACTCAATCATCATGGATGGTACAGTTTCTTCACAGATTCTTTAGGTCTTCTTTTGTGGACTATATGACCCTCCAAATGAACTATTTTTTCAAGGGTTCCAACTAATGAAAAGTTTTAATGTGAGCAAGGAACCTTACAAAACAAGAATCATGCAAGTTGGATAAGTTGATTGATAGTTATTATTAAAACAATAAACAGACTTGAATCTGGTTGAATTCAAATAGTCCTCTGAAATTATATTTAAAATTGAAACATTAATATTTCACACAAATTATAATCATTTCATATAAAATAAGTAAAGGGAGTATATAATAAATTATGAAAATATTAATGTCATCAAATCCCCCACACTTAGCCTTGTTCATGTCCTAACATATTGTTTTCCCCAATAAGAGGAGGTTTAGACAATTTCACTCATCCATATTGAATTCCACCACAAGTTTTTACAGAAACAATGTTCCAAAAACAAATCATTTTTTCTTGCTCAAATTTTGAAATGAAACATTTGGGAACTCAAAACTCACTCCTCTAAAGATGATAAAAATTTATTTCTTTAAGTTCAATCATTCACCAACCAAAGTGAAAATCATAGATTTTGTAAGAGCTCTCAGCTTCCAATCCATATCCTAAAGTGCTCAAATATTTTGAGGTCTTTTTAGGGGTTTTTCTGTGGCTATGGGACGGTTGGAAGATGGTAACCAAAATATAGAAAAAATGGGGTGAAACACCAACATGGAAAAATAAATGCACATTTGTTTTTGAAATGCGAGATGAAAGGAAATGGAAACACATATTTATGAGGGAATGAAAATGTGAAATAAGACGCAAAAGAGGAAGAATCTTTGAATGGATGAGAAGATGAAATATTTACAAACCACAAATATTCTCCCAATGAAATAAGTGTTTTTTTTAATTTTCAAAATTTTACCATGAAATATATCTCACACTCATCTCCCAACCCATGATTGATCTCCTCATGACAGTAATTGTAATAGTTATAACAAGATCAAAGGTTGAGGAAGAGTGATTTTTGACCCCCCAAGACACAACCCATTTTATTTTCTTTTTTTTTATTTTTTTGATATTTTTTTAACACATTTAAATTTTATAGGATGAACATATATGCATTCCCAAACCCCCAAAAATCACAATATCTACCCCACACTTAAATTGATTCTTTCCCTCAAGCATATGATAACATGGTGAAAATCAACAAAAGGGTACGCAAAATGAAATCCATTCCCCCCACACATAAATTTCAAAAATTATGCAATGAAAATCCAAGATGATATTGGGTGGGAGAAGGTATTGGGTGTCTAATGTGTCTATCAATGAAAAGGTTTTCATAGGAATGAAGGGGCTTTCAAAATGAGGATTAATGTAAGGGAAATGGGAGGATATTTGGAAATTTTGGTTCTCATGAAGTTCATAAAATGACTCTATCATATTTTTGCACACCAAAGTTGGAAATTCAGCTTGAAGTTCAAAAAACTCTAGATTCAAAAATGGGGGTGAAAACACCCATTTTGAAAAGATGAACATAGATAGCCTTGGCATGAAAGAAACTTTTTTTCCTCACAGGTGGGAAAAGTCATTTTCCAAATAAAAAAAATTGAGCATTCAAAATTTGTTGTTTTTTAAACAATATTATTTATCCAAATTTATGAAGAAATCATAAATTTTTGAGTTGAATCCATGTCTTTTGACTCCCCAAAATGGTTTGAAAATATTTGAAAATTGGAAGGTGAGTAAGTATTAATCTTGATTTTTCATAATATTATTTCTAAATGATTTTTTTAGTTTTTTAGGTTTTTTTAGTTATTTATATAGACACACCCACACAAAATACAAATAGAAAAATGAAAAGGTTTTGATAAAGAAAGTGGTAAAAATTTAAAGATAAGGTAAGAAGAAGAAAGGGGGAAAGAGAGGAATGGTTAGAGAGAGAGTTAATGTGAAAGAGGTGCCCCCTGGTTTGGATTTGGTTGGTCGTCATCTCTATCTGGTGGTGGATCTTATATAGAAGTTGTGGATCTGATGGAAGTTGATATGGTTCCCAGGATGTGTTTCCTATCAAGGGGATGCTTTAACCATTGTCCAGTAACCATGAATGTCTTCTTGGAAGAGGGGTCCTAGAATTGCACTGCACCGAATGGGTAAACATTATTAATAACAAAAGTACCTTCACAATGAGAATTAAGCATACCTATTTGAAGTCAAAATTGAGAATTGAACAGTATTACCTTTTCACCATCATGAAATACCTTTATGATGATGTTTTTTTCATGGATTTCTTTAGCCTTTTCTTTTTGCAGATTGGAATTCTCATAGGAATCATGTCGAAGCTCCTCCAGTTCAACCAATTGTAACAATATTTCTTCACCAGATTTTCCTAAATCAATATTACAAGTTTTCATAGCTCAAAATGACTTCTGTAAGATTTCAACTGTAAAATTACATGATTTACCAAAAAGGATCCTAAAAGGATACATACCAATGTGTGTTTTATAGGCAGTTTGATAAGCCCAAAGTGTTTCACAAAGTCTTTCAGGCCATTCTTTTCTGTTGGGTTTTACAATTCTCTAAAGCACTCTTTTCACTTATCAATTCGAATATTCAGCAATGTCATTTTTTTGGGAATGATATGAAGTTTAATTTATATGTACAACACCATTCATTTTCAAAATATAATCCATGGTTCTATTACAAAAACGGGATCCTAAGTCACTTATAAAGGCCCGTGGTGTGCCAAATCAGTGGATGATGTGTGTCTTTAGGAACTCACTAATAGTATATGAATCATCCTTTATAGTGGGTTTGGCCTCTACCCACCTATAAACATATTAAACTACCAGAATAATGTATGATAATCCATTGTAAGGGGTAATGGTCCCATGAAATAGATTCCCCAAACATCGAAGATCTCACAGAAAATTAAAGGATTTTGAGGAATTTCATTTCTCTCTGAAATTGTGCCAAACTTTTGGCAAGTGGGACATGATTGATAGAACTCATGTGATTCCTTGAAGAGTGATTTATATAAGAATTTATATATTAGGACCTTTTGGGAGATTCTTTTGGGTTCGAAGTGGCCACCACCAGGAAGTGAGTGACAGAATTCTATGATGGATGAATGTTCATCTTCATCAACACACCTCCTAATTACCATGTCATCCCTAGATTTCCAAATTTTATTATCTTCCCAAAAATAGAATTTTTAATCACTTTTTAGGTTCATTTTTTGTTCTTTTGAAAAAAATTTAGGAAAAATACCAGCAACCAAGTACTTTACAATTGGGGCATACCATGGTAACTTTTGAGTGAGAGATGAAAGGTGATCAATGGGGAATTCAAGATCAATGATTTCTGAATGAGAAGAATTAGAAATTCTACTTAGTTGATCAGCCACAAGGTTTTATTTTCCTGGTCTATCTTTGATTTCAAGTTCAAAATCTTAGAGCATGAGGATCCATCTTATTAGTCTTGGTTTGGAATCACTGTTGTTTGTGGTTTTCTAATTTGTTTGGATGATTCTTCAAGATGGATGTGATGCATGAAAGAGCAGGGTTGATTCACGGTATGTCATCTAGGGTCCAAACTAAGTCATTTTTGTTTCCTCTAACACATGAAAAAGTTTGGACACCGCAGTTTTAGTAAGTGAATCAGAGATAGTGATAGGATAAGAGTGATCATGGAAAATGAATGCATATTTTAGGTGTTCATGAAGAGGTTTTAGATCAGTCTCATCTTTCATTTATGGGTTAGACAACTCAAGATTGGAGAAAGGGAAATCAGTTTCTTCAGATTCATTTTCCTTATTATTTTCCAAGGTGGATCTATAGAGATCATAGTTGATGTGGGATTCACGATAGTTTTCATGTTCCTCTAGATTAATGGAGTCTATGAATGAGAGGTCAACATAAACTTCACCATTTATAACTTGCTTAATCATGGTGCATATTTCAAAAGATCCTCCCAATTAGAACATGATGGACATGATGGAATGGGGTTCAATTGACTCTCATAAGTGTCCTCAGAAGCATGGATTGATAATGCAGAGTGATCTGAAATGGGTATCTCATGGTTTGGAAAATGTTGAAATTACTAGTTGTCCACCAAATTACATGGATAATATGCCTGAATGGACATAAATATTGGTTCTAGAAGTCATGAGTAATGTTCATCCTATTATTATGGGAGATCGAGAAGAGGTCGTCTCACCTTCCATGTCAAGGACATAGAAATCAGCTGGGATTATAAGATCATTAACTCAGACCAGGATATCCTCAATTATACCCTTAGAACTAGTAATAATTCAATTGTAAAATTGAATGAAAACGCCCATTGGATGTAATAGACCAAGACCAAGGATGGGGAAGATGGATTTGGGCATGACATTAATCGCGGATCCTAGGTCTATGAGTGCATCATCGAATATGGAACTTCTAATTTGGCATGGAACTGTAAAGGTCCCTGGATCTTTTCAGGTTATGGGAATAGACTGCTGGGTGTAAAAAAATGTGAATGTCTTAAGTTTCCTCTTATGGGAGCACAATTTCTTAAGAATCTTGTCATACTTAGGGATTTGTTTTATGGAATCTAGGAGAGGAATGTTGACTTCAACAAATCTAAACATGTTGATCATTTCAGGATCGGGTTCAAAGGACTTATTTGGCTGGGAAATGGCTTGAGTAAAAGTAATTGGGTTCTTAAGTAGAATAGAAGGAGGTGAGGGAATGTATTCAGATTCTTTTTCAAGTTTCTTTTTCATTTAATTATCTATGTCAACATTTAAATGGGTTAGAGGAATTATCTAGAGGCATAGAAATTTAATTCCCTGATCTAAGTGAAATTTCACTTACATTACCCTTGGGGTTGGGTAATGGTTTAGCTGGGAGTTGGAAGAATTTTATTTTTTGTTTCTGGCTCAAGTGGGATACAAGTTCACCAATTTATGTTTCAATGTTTTTTAGGATGGAATGGGTGAATGGGGGAAGATCTTCCACTATACTTTTCCATAGTTGTTTGGAAGAAGTGGCTTGTCCCAGATTGGGATTACCTTGATTTTGGTTCTTGGGAAATTGATTTTATTGGTTTGGGAATTGGGAATGGCCAGTAAGATAGTGGAATATAGGAGGAGGAAGAGGTGGATTGATCCTTTGAGATTATGGAACAAAAGGGTAAGGTTGTTGGAAGTTACCAACACCTTGACCATATTGGAACTGGTTTGGGTTTTGAGGAGGGAATTGAGGGGGATGAGAAATGGTATTACCATACCTCAGGCCTTGGTTGAAGGTAAAAGAAAAGGGCTCAAAGTGTGGTTGGTTGAATTTTATAACAAACAGACCTAATTGTTGAGTGTTGGGGTTCCACTAAGCATATGATGCATTGAGCTCCATTGTTCTAGATGAATCAGATTGATCCTCTTGAAGTTGTGGACATGTGTCAGTTAGAGGATATGGGGATTTACAGATTCCACGGTTCTTGATAGTTCTAGGGAATAGAAATTTTGGAGAAGATGAGGTTGGGGCTTTGGCTGCCGCATCAATTTGTCTCACAGGACCTATAATTTCACTCATCCACTCAGTCATCTTGTTGGGATCTACGAATTGATTCTCTTCATCTTTCTTGACTTGATAATGTTCTCGAGTATGGATTTTTTGTTTGTTTTCATACATGATACTTATGAGATCTCTTTCAGCTATAGGAATTTTATCAACAAGAGCACCGTCCCTTGCGGCATCAATGAGAGTTCTCTTCATATAAAATAACACCTCATAGAAGTATTGGATCTGTAGTTGGATTGGGATTTGGTGGTGTGTCCAGGTTGAAACAATCTCTTTGAACCTCTCCTGGTACACATGGAGTGATTTATTTGGTAATTGAATAATAACACTTATTTCCTTTCGGATAGAAGCAGTACGATAAGCAAGAAACAATTTATCTAAAAAGAGTCACTTCATTTCATTCCATGTGGTTATAAAACTAGGAGGGAGTTATTAAAGACATGACATAGCACTGCCATCTAAGGAGAAAGGTAATTCTCGAAGTTTTATTTGTTCCTCATAAACCACTTGAGGCTTTAGGGTAGAGCACACCACTTGGAACTCTTTAAGGTGGATATGTGGATCCTCACCGTCTATCCCGTGGAAATGAGAGACAAGATGAATCAAACCCAATTTGAGTTCTAAGTCAGCCTCTTTTTTGATATTTAATACCAATGGTTTGGTAATTCATATCAGGGGCAACAAGTTCTTTAATTGTTTGTTCCGTAGTATTGGCCATTTCTAATTCAACTGGTTGGACGATGATTAGTTCTTGAATTATTTGATTATCCCTAATGTTCTTCTAAGTTGGTGAAGTGTTCACTCAATTTTAGTGTCAAACAAATCTGAGGGATTTTTGGGAGGATATGGGAAATTCAAAGATATTTTGGAATAAATTAGAAGAAACCTTTTTCTTTTTATTATTTTCCTTTAATGATTTCTAAGTGAAGGATGGTTTTTCTTTTTGTTTTTTTATTTTGTTTTTTAATTTTGTTTTTTTTTTGTTGCAATTACCAGAAACTAACTAATACTTAATTGCACCATCCCCAACAACAATTCCATTTTTATTCATGAACAATTTTCTCCTATAAACCATTCAAGGTTTTGGTGCTCTACTAATTTGTATAGGAGCACTCAGGTCGAATCCTTAGTGATGATACTTTTTAATAGACGATGATTTTTAGTTGATTGTATTTTTATTAGGGGGTTTTGTTTTTAGAGATTAATTGAAATTATTGATTGATTTAAAACATTAATATAGATTGGGGTGAGATCATTATTAGGTAGTTGTGCTTTTCATATCCTTGATATTTTCTTTATATTGCATTAAATTAGCATCCACTTCACAAGATGACATTGATTGGAATTCCTAAGTGTTAAGGATTTAATCCAAGCCTTAAATTAACTAGGATTCTAATTTAACTTAGTAATTTATTGTGGTAGTGTATTTATGGTACTAATATTCTATGGAATCCATATGTTAAACAAAATATGTCATTTACCCATGACATGTTAAGTCCAACATACACAATGTTAAATTAACGAATACTCATTGAGAAAAAGCTCTCAATCGCTTAACATATCTAAATAAGACTCAACCCAATTATAGATTTAATCATCCATTTAAATGATTATTAATATAGTTAAATTTGTTTAATGTGATGAATTATAAATAAAGTGAAAAGAACGGGATAATAAAATATTAGTGTGTCGAACACAAACAAGATGGTTGAAGAGAGTAAAAAAAAGACTTTTGATTGAATGAGGAAGTAAAATAATGGAAGGGGTTTTAACATGATTTAAACAATTTTATGAACATTAATATTAAACTACATAATTTGGATGAGAATAAGATATATTGAAGAATAAATTTTCATTAAAACAGAATTATAAAGACAAACACTTAAGAAGTTACAAACGAATAAAACTGCAAAAGTAAATTAAAACAAAGAGGGGAGAAAAGGTATCTCAAGTGAAAACATGAGAATGGAAGGTCCTACCAAGCCTTTGTAAAAGCTTTGTTTGTTACAATGTGTGTTAATCTCTTCTGAAATGCCAATCCTTTGAAGAAAGGGAGAGGGATGTATTTATATCCCAATGAGTTGGACCATTTTCATTCCAAATATGTCCCTCCACTTGTCTCACCGGTTTTCCCATTCAGATAGTTGAATCTCTAGATATCTTCTTCTTTAAGGTTTTAGATAATAATTTCGTCTGGCTACTCTAAAAATTTGGATCCATTTGGACTTTTGGAACCAAAGGTATGGAGGTTGTAGTAAATAATTGTAATTTCTCCATTTCAATCCAGACATTTCAGAAGGTCAAAATGTCAATGGGTTTTTTAACAGGAATATTCCCTCAAATACACATATTTTCATCTATAAATTTTTCCTAACATATAATGTATTTTACACTGCAATGTCCCAACATTATTTGATGACTATATCATGATCATTGTCATGAATAGTGTCCGGATTTTAATTCTCGTCTAGAATGGTGGTATGGACTTCAAAGCATCAGTTGGGAACCTTGTTCTTGAGGTTGGACCTTCAAATTTTTATCCATGATTACTTAGGATAATCAAGAACATATGGTGGAGTTTAATAAAATTTGGGCTTTGGGATTTATACCAGAAACTTAATCATAATGGTTGGTCCAGTTTCTTCACGGATTCTTTGGATCTTCTTGTGTAGACCCTATGGCCCTCCAAAATGACGATTTGGCCAAAGGTTACAACTAATGAAATGTTTTAGTTTGAGTATGAAACCCAAAAAACAAGAATCATGCAATTTGGATAGGTATAGTGAGGTTTATTTGTAAAACCTTTAATAGACTTGAATCAGGATGAATTCAAATATTACTTTAAAATTATATTTAATATTAAAACATTAATATTTCACACAAATTATGCACATGTCATATAAAATCAGTAAAGTGGGCATATAATAAATTATAAAAATATTAATAACATTAATTCTACTTTAGGTGGGCTCAAAAGGGCTCAACCCTCACCCTTTTCCTTTTTTCCTAAGGCAAGAGAGCACAAAAGAACCTTGCGCATAGTCTTACACCTTATACAGTACCTCTTTTTCACATACCCCTCAATTTTGTGTGCAAGCCTCCAATATTTCACTCACCCATTACATAAGCTGTATGGGGTTTCTATATCCAAAAGAACCTTATCCAAGCCCCTCTTTTGAGCAACATACACTTCTTGTGCATACTTCCTCCGTGTGGCCCTTAAGGCTTGTGTGGAGTGATTTCCTGGTCCACCATACAGTGTCTCATATTGTTTCACTCTACCTAATGATTCTTCACATAGGTATGATAATAGCTGTTTTTTATTTGCATAGCTACGCGAACGTGCACCCCTAACAAGTCCACTACTTCACCTCACTCCATCCAAACATTTTTGGAGCCATCCCTTCACTAAGGGTTAACAAGCAATAGTCATGTACGTCGAAGGCATGATTAGTGGGTCCTCAAAGTTTGTGATGCATGACATTAAATTGTATATCTCCAATGTCCTCATCGCATGGTATTAAACTATGATTTCCACATGTGTGGTGTGTCTGAGAGGATCAAAGAGAAGATGGGAACCATATCACTCTCATATCACTCTTCCTTTGGGCTTTATCACCATGTGTGCCACGGGCAGTCTCCATATAATCCCTGACACACACTTTTCTAGGCTGTCCTGTGTATGAATGAAATGGAATGAGATCATCCTCTAATGGAATTAAATCATCTTCATATATAAATTCATCATAATCAGGCTTCCCACTGGGAGAAATCCCCAATATCCATCTCCATGGGCTTCTTTAATCCATAAGCCCTGCTCCATTCCCCGCTGACACATCTTTTACGACCTGGCCATCTTCCCTACGGCTTCTTCTTTTCTCTCACACCGAGAATGAATCACATGGGTTTAGAGGTTAGTAGTGAATGTGGCACCCACTCATTTTGGAATCCTTAATCGATTAATCCCCTATTTTCACCATCATGGGCCGCTAACCATGTGTTTTCCACGAACCACCGAACTATATGGGTTTTGATCCCTCTCTTCTAAACAAGGTACATAGGAATCCTCTAAGAGGTTTAATCCCAACAATTGGTAAACTCTGGTTCCATTCTCCTAAGGGGAACACCTTTTGGATCTTAGTATCCACCATCATCCATGCTCATCCAGGTATTTCCCTCGAGCTGCTATATATCGGGAGGATCATTCCCCACTCAGAGGTTGCATCACCTTCAGGTAAACCAAGGTGGCTAACAATGAGTAAGCCCCAATGACCCATCCAAACTATGTAGACTTTGATTCCCAACTAGTCGGGATTCATAAGAAACCTCCCAAAGGTTCTTACCCAATATCTCCATCTTTACATTGGTCACATGTCATTCATTCATCCACTTCATCAAATCCTCCATTATCTATCCTGATTATTACCCAGACCGCCACATCCTTATGGGATCATGCCATTCATTTAAGCAGCTCATCTTACGTAATCCCCAATCATCTTCTTCATCACCTCACTATTATCATGGTTGGATAACACCGTCCATATAGAACATCCTAGTGAGTAATCCCCATCCACCCCTTTGCTACTCTCAGTAGCACCAGGGTAGTCTTATTATGTAATCCCCACTCCATCTAATGAACTATGTGGGTCTTGATACCTATCTTTTAAACATGGTACATAGGAAGCCTCCATTAGGTTCAATCCTAACCAATGGTAAACCTTTGTGTCCCCATTCTTGGGACCCACATTCACTGATCCATCCTCAATGGTATCCAGATTAGTCTTCGTAGTGTGAAACATTACCTATATGGGAAATGCCACTATAATGTTTGTTCTCATTAGGAGTTTTGATCTGCCCATCCGGAAAACCTTTCAGGTGATCCCTCTTAGGGATATGGCTATCTGATCTACCTTTATACGTGTTCTGATCTGTCTGATCCAACTCCACTGGACATTAATCTCACGGAATACCCTATGATAAACTTTGGAAGAAGAGGAAAACCTTTAAGACAAGCCTCTGGAATAAGATACCCTATGATAAATGGGGGAAAATTGAGTTTATTCACTCTTGGGAATCCCTCTCATACAGAAGAATATAGATGTTCCAATGTTTTAGAGTCCATGCATTCCATCAATCCAAAACATGACTACTCTACTGACCAAAGGTTTCTACACTAACTTGACCCCTTGGAATGTCCTAATAGAGGAAGTTTAATTAACCGACGTCCAAAAAGAGATGAAACCAGGAATGAGTTTAATAAATTCAACACCCTAAGCATCCATGGTACGCTTCCTTTTTAAATAATTCAATTGTGTGTGATGTATGCAATACCGAGTTCAAGCTCACCATGCCCTATCAAACTAGTCATTTAAAAAAGTAGTTATGAATATTATTAAACAAATTTTTAATTTTATATATCTCATATAATTTTAAAATTCATTTTTTGTGTTTATTAGACATAATATAGGGGAAAATCCTATTTTTTAGACAAAAGAAGTAGTTTTAAAAAAATGCTATTTTTCAACCTTTTAAGGGAGAACCCTTTTTAAATATAATATTTGAAACTTTTATATATTCAATTTTATGAAATTAAATTCTTATTTATAATCAGTAAATGAAAATTTAGTTTTGATAAATTTTTGATACTTTTCTGATCACATTCATATTTTGATGAATAGTGAAAAATACAAAATTTTAATTAAAAATAACTCTTTTAATCAAAATAAGTTATAGTGTTAAATTATACACTTGAGTGGTTTTAAAGAATAATTATATTATATTTTGATCATTTAATATAATTTATTTCATTTTATGCAATTTCACATTTAAATTGTACATAAACACATGTCATTTTTTGATGATTTTTACTTCTTAAAAACCAGCTTTTTGGTATTCACAATGGGAATTAATTTTAAATTAATTACTCCAACATATAGGTTTTTAATTTAGAAAAATAGATTCCATATTTGGATTAATAAGTTCCAAATTATGTAAATAGGTGCCTTTTATTTTTGGAATTATTAATAGTAACTTCAGTAATTATTTTATTTATCATGGTTAAAGGGTAAATCTGGTAAATAATGGTAAAAAATAAATATTATAATAATATTAAACTATCTAACACATGTCCTAATATTATTGGATGAGATATTGCTGACCATGGGATTCCTTGGGTCGATTTTGGGACCTCATGGTGCCACTTGGATGTGAAAATAACATTTTATAAGAATTAATTTAAAATATAGAAAAATATAAAAAAACATGTATCATTCACTAAAAAACATTTATATGGGGTTATATAATTTATCTCTTACACTATAAATATTAATTAGAAATCTAAAAATATTTCCTTTATAATGATAGTTTATTTGTTATTTTTAGGAATAAAATAAATAAATTTATTTATGACACAATAATGATGCATTATTTTCCTTATTAATGAAAGAATCAAATAAATGATATTATAAATATTATAATAAATATAATTTGATGGTTTTTATTCCATCAAAAAAAATTTGGATGAAATTAACATATTAGGTATGAGTTTATTCTATTGTTTCAAAGTAATCAATTTATTATTGTTGGTTCCGGGTGCAGCAGATGCGCGTTGGTGGGTATACCCAACTTTAACTTTTTCCATTAACGACGTTTAATCTAAGATACGTCATGATAATAAAACGTCAAATATTCAGAATAGAATTAAGAACTAAAGAAAATTATGGAGTTCTGCAACCATATTGAGGATAATCATATGTTGGTTATAATTAATTTAATTAAAATATGAGAATTACCTTGAGGGAATTATCTCTCCATTGATGTTTTCAATCACGATATTATGTGATCTGTCATTGAGTCATAGAATCCAAGTGTAGTATTCCTATATCAGTGATCCACACATGCTCTACATATCTCCAGATGTCACCGAAGGGATCTCCAAGTGCGAGCATGGAAGATACTTCACTTGCGATGTCCGCCTTTGATCGCCTTGATCCGGTGGAGAAGGATCTCTCTCTCGTAGCTTGAAAGCGTTCTTGGTGGAAAATGAATTCTCTCTTGGCTTGAGAGCTTTTTCAAAATCTGTTGTGCACAAACACACAAATAATGGCTAGTCTAATGAGAATTATATAATTGGGATTTTAATTACATAGAATAATAAAATGAATTAATTTACTGAAATCATTTATTCATTTCATTTAATTCTTAGTAATACCCCATGTAAAATAATAACAGTTGACTATTATTATTAATTTACATGCACACAGTGAATTAAAACTAATTTTATTTAATTATATAAATAATATTATTTCTCATAAATTCTTAGAATACACAGCGTGTATATTAATATATACATGGCTTGTACTTTTTTTATCATTCTCTTTATTTCCTCCACCACATTTATTAGACCTTGAATAATGGCTATTTATTTCTCAAATAAATATCACTGTATTACTCGCTAATAAATATATTATTTCACCTGCAATATACACCCTCGAATAACTAGTGTCGAAATAAATGTGATCATACATCCTTGAATAATTATTAAACCCCAATCGGAAATAATCTTTACTCAACTTGTTAAATTAATATTTTACTAAGATACTTAGACACACTTAGTGTGTGACCCTCTAGGCCTCTTTCTTAGCGGCATTAGGCGGAGCATGCAAAAAGTCCAAGGTTAGAATCTATAAACACGCCAAGGCACCCATAGAGAAAGAAGTTAACACTGAAATGACATGTCACCACCTACAAATTCTTACTAGGTAATGTAATCTCTTTGTCTCGATATCTCGAATCAAGCAGGTTGCATGCTACTTCCATCAACCCATGTTCTTGATTATTCTTTATTTGAATTTTTGGAATTGAACTTTCCCATTCCTTACCATCGATAGAGATTTATTTATGCTATATCCATTCCATAAAAGGGTATTATATATCTACTTCTATTGTGGAACATATGGGTAAAATCCTTTCTCGCATTATCTATTAATGTAGTATCACTCATGATGAACACAATGTATCCTACCTCACTGCGAACAGTGAGTCATCATAGTTTTTGTCAATACATATAAGTTAATGAGTTGTAATACAAATTAATAATAATCTTATAGTCTATGGACCAATACAAACATTCTCAGATAGGAACATCCAATGACACTATTAAATGTGGATTTCCTACTCACGGGTCTCATTCTCACAATATCCTCCTAGATATTACCAAGAGAACACACCACGAGAAGGTGCCTAAAAGTATTATGAGTCCTCACCCCTAATATACTATATTATATTTTTCCCTCAAATAACATCATCAGTCCATAGAATAAATATTCAAGAACAGTGTTGTGGCACTTCTGGGTGCTTATCAAAGGAGGGATCCGCTATGACCCTTTAATGCAATAGCTATCCTTAGGAAATTATCAAATGCATTGTCATAAATAATAAGAATCAAGATGTTATAAGGTATTTATTGATGAATAATGTACAATGTATTTGGTACTAGCACACCAACTCCAACAATTATGACTTTAAAAAAATCAATTACCAAATAGTGTCAAAATTGACATAAATGAGTTCTAAAAACAAATATTATTTTATTAAATTATATAAAAATCCTATAAATATATATTTCATAAGAATACTTTTTATAGTGATAAAAATGTCATAAATGATCCTTTTTATATTCTCTTTTCATTTTATAGTAAATATATTAACCAAGTTGTACAAAAATACAAGAGGACATGGTAAGAGTTAACTTATTTTACAAAGGGTTAAATTTAAAAAATAGAGATAATTATTTGACCTAAACATGTATAAAACCTATTTGTTGGGAGGATTTCGACCCATATTCACCATAGAATCTAAATTAAATAATTTTGAACTATTATAAAAGTAAAATAAATTTATAATAAATTAATATTTCAAGATTTTCCTAAAATTCCCATCACCTCTCTTTTAAAAGGGAACCTCCCTTTCTCTTTAGTTTACACCTAAAAATCCCTTTGGCTCAGCCTATGTCTAGAAAAATATCCCCTAAAAATCACTCACTTAATCCTAGAGGTCGGAACATTGTCATATAGACAACTTAAGGAGTCTATTTGTGGAATTCAATAGGAGACACCCGAAGAAGAGGTAATAAGTTTATGCCTTCTTTCGAAGTTCATTTATTCTTCTACTTACTCTTACTATGTTTTTACCATAATAAAATAATAACTCCATAATATACTATATTATGAGATATTTTAAAGATTTTGGGACAACCATATTCATCTTTTTACCCATCCTATGAAAAACAATACCACGAAGCGTGCATATGTAAGACTTACCATCTTCACGTCGTGGTGCAAATTGTTTTTCATGTACACTTTATTTTTATTGGCATAAAGATGAATATAATGGATTTAAATAATATATATAACATGATTTTTCTTATATTAAATTCATATTCAATCCAATTTAATACCATTTTACCATTAAAGAAATGATATCATCGCTTGTGTGTACGTACGGCTTACCATCTCCATGACGCGATGAGACACTTTTTCCATGTTCACCATCCATGAATGATTATAAGAATAAATATTATTGATAAGTATGAAATATATGAAATAATAATTCTAATATAATGATATATATATATACATATATTTCATTCACTTACTTCCATTCAATACGATAAGAAAACAGAAACAGTGTTCATGCGTACGTGAAGACTACCGCCTCCAGGAATAGTGCGTTCAATTTTATTTATCTATATATTTTATATATTTATATAAAAAATATATATGAAATATAAATCATATTTTAAATTATTGAATTAAGTTAAGAAGGATCTAAGTAAAATTATCAATAATAATGCATCTAAACAACTACGACAAAGAAAGCCATTATTACCTGAAATGTTGCATTAACATGGAATTGTTAATAAACAGGTAATATAAAGTCATAAAAGAATCATATATGATATGTTAAATCTTATTATGATTCATATATAAGTTAATAAAATTTTTAAACACATTATAAAATATTTTTTAGCATGTACGGAGGGTATCAGACCTAAGGTAATGGTTAATTCCTCAATCTCATTATTATCGTAGATTGTTTATATGAAAGTATTTACTGGGACATATTTATCAACCGTGTCCATGTTTCATAAAAATGTTTTTAAAATGAATTTTTAAGGTTTTATGTAAGGTTCTCTTTAACTAGATCATCATTTTAAATGTTTTAAAGATTTATTTTTTCAAATCTATTTAATTATTGTCCATGTTTTCAAAATTATTTTAAGGATTTTTTCATAAGGACATGATTGTTTTAAAATGTTACTTAATTTAAAAAGATTAAAAGTGGTATTGGTAGTTTGATTAAATATTATATTTTAAATGACTTTATAAATTTTCTTACTTTTAAATGATTTCATGAAAAAGGGTATTTCTCTCAAAGAGTTTTACTGACTATTTTCAACTATGACAACATCCTTTACTGTATATTATTTTTTATTGAGGTTTATTTAATATAATACAATTTTATATATTGTATTGAATGATTTATGATATGTTTGACTTTGTATGTGTTATTTGTATACCATTTATGGTTTATGGTTGAAGTATTGACATTTTTTATACTAGTTTTAATACGAATGTTTATGTTATGTATTGACCTTTTCATATGAGGAATGAATTGGACTTAGTAAGTGACGGGAGGGATCCAATATAGCCCCTCTATGCATCGGTAGGTCTCATGAGACAAACTAGTTTCTTGGCATAAGGCCTTGATAGAATATTTTTGAATGGTCTTGGAACTGGCCTTGACGTAGTGGTTATTATGTCTGGAATTATGCATTCCCTCGTTGTGAAATTAGTTATTACGTGTGATTATTTAACTAGTAGAATATCCATGTTCAAGATTATATGGTAATTTTTGACTTATTTTTACCATATTATGTTCATGTTTTATATTTTTAAGGCTACTATTTTTATTATACATATTTCCTTAAAATTTTATAGCTTCTGCTAAATTATTTACCAGTACTGAGCATTTGAGTCCACCTTTTTCTTATGTTTTATTTTCAAAGGATTCCAAATAGTGTATTATGATTGATATTCATGGTTAATATAGAGTAATAATAGTGTTCTCAAAGGATATCTATGTTTTTTTTTATGTTGGAAAATTTAATGTTAAGTTCTTATATGTAATCTATTTTCCAAGAATGCTATATTGATCAGTACTTCAGGTCTTGATTCCTTGTAATCATGCCAATGTATTAAAATATTGCACTGGCTCGGGGTAACTAGGTTCGGTGCATTACAGTTGGTATCAGAGGATGTCAAGCAATAACCTTGGAAAAATATTCCGAAAACATTGATTAGGGATCATTACCTGAAGATATACTTTGAGGATAATTATAAAGAACCACATATAATTTTTGTAAAGTATGGATTACATAGTTATTTTAAAAAATACATCCCAGTTGAGAAACAACCTGTGGGTGTGGTTCTGGAACAGATGTACCATGGGGTGAAAACACTAACTAGGTGTTCTGGGCTTGACTCAAGGTAACTTTGTACCTGACAACGGACCTTACTGCACACCTAGTTTGACACTCTCAGGGGATATGCTTAGTAAAATTCATATTTTATTTACAAACCATTATGTAGGATTTATGAGTAAATATGTCCTCAAATAAACCATATTTATGATTATGGATAATATATGCATAAAATTTTCAATTTATGTTATGTATTTTACTAGTTTGTAATTTTTCATTATGATTCATATCCTAATCTAGTGTATGTTCTTTTTTAGAAATTGCGCATAGTGAAAGAAATAGAAATTGTATCAATGCATGTAATACATGTAGGGATTTACCAACTATGCAAGATAATGATAATGGATCTGGTGACACAACTGGTACTAAACAGCTTGCAACCAAACAGGGATAGCTGACTCAGGTTATGAATAACAACCTTACCCATATAGAGCATCCTGATCCACAATGAACATGATCAATGTTAGACCGCTTCATAAGAAAACAACTTCCAACATTCAATGGGACTACAAATCCTTTTGTATATGAGTAGTGGCCAAGTTCCTTAGAGAATATATATCTTTCTTTTGGAAGTAACGAAAGGGAAAAGCTTTTCATGAATTTTTATCGTCTCTCAGGAGATGCGGATCTATGGTGGTTATTAATTCAAAAGACAAAGGAGTAAAAAGAATTGGGAAATATGGAATGTAGGGAGTTTAAAGAACGTTTTCTAGATAAATACTTTATTTGTGAATAGTGAACTAATATTGAAAGAAAATTTTTGAGTCTAATGAAAAAGAAGGATGAGAATGTTGAAAAGTATGAGGCTAACATCACATGGATAAAAAGGCATGCTACAGACTACATAAATAACAAAAGAAGTAATATTTCTCAATTCTTTAATGGGTAAAAACCATTCATTCAATGGGAGTTGGTCTCACAATCTTTCTCATCGTAAAAAGATATATTCTCATGTGCCATCAAGACAGAAAAGAAATTATCTAAGTCTTAAAAAATTAAAGTAAAGCAAGATAAGAATAGAATGGTTGTGCAAGAGAAATATAAAGGCAAAACAGGAAATTTGTATTTTACCTTATGTGATAATTTTGGGAAGAAACACCCCAGTACTTGCCTAAAATTAATGGGATTTTGTTACAAATGTAGAGAAAAAGGTCAGCAAGATCGTGATAGTAAGGGAAATAAAGAATATGTGCAATGTTATAATTGTAAATATATGGGACATTATGAAAACGATTTTCGAAAGTATCAAAGAAATATAGCTCAAAAAAAAGAAAATGGATCAGGATAAAGTTTATGTTGTTGCTACAGTTGAAGTGGAATAATTAATGTATCTGTGTTTTTAGATTCAAGAATTATATTCTAGTTATAAAGAGGATGTGATATATATATAAGGATTTTATAGTAGTAATTTTTTCATTATGTTTTTAATATGATGAAGATAATCATATATTCATTATGTGACAATAAGAGCAACATTAATTTGTTATAGGGATATGATGTTACAATTGATTTTGGAAATTTAGAGACCTTTTATACATAGATTGAACAGAAGTATTTTTGATAACTCTAATGGCTGGAATGGATTATGTTGAACTTTGGATAGTATTTTTTAAGGTTAAATCATTTCTTAAGATTATTTTTGGAATTTTATAATACTATAGTTTTAGAAAAAGGACAAACTGCAGGTCAGGTGATAACACATTTCATCAGACCAAGCTGTGGGAATTGAACCCACATCTGAAGTACGACAAGGCTATATCGCCTACCACTAGCATACATGAATTCCCTGGTTATTATAAAATATTTTTCTTCATTTAAATGTTATATGTTTATATATGGAACCTTATACAATTAAGATAAATAAAATATTTTTGAATTTTATCTTTTGAAGATAAATATTAGTTTGTTGTAGGAATTGGTTAAAGGATAAAACTCAACATGTAAATTAAGTATGCTTCTTCTTCTTTTTAGTCTATGAATTAAATTAATTCTACAACACTATGAAAAGGATCATAAAACCAAAAATATTTTCCTAGTACTTTCTTTTGCGATGAATAAAACGGTCCCTTAGATCATCATAGATTTATAGCTCTATGACTTTTAAATTTTTCTTGATCATGTTCACTATCACTCTCCATCAGAACATGATGGATTGTTTTCTATTCCATATCTATGTTTTCCTACATGGAATCCTAGTATGTTTTATTTTTTGTAACCTTCATACCTATCTTTCTTTATATTAAAATAGAGTTCTCATTAATCCATTTTTAGATGTGCGATTTCAAATAAGATATTTTGAAATATCATACCTCTAGTTTTCATGCCCGATTTTAAATTTCTAGGATGCAATTTATTGAAGGATAGAAAAATGTAACACCCCAAGCATTCATGGTACGCTTCCTTTTTCAATAATTCAATAGTGTGTGATGTATGCAACACCGAGTTCAAGCACAACACAACCTATCAAACTAGCAATTTAAAAAGAGTTTATGAATAATATTAAGAAAATTTTAAAATTTATATATCTCATATACTTTTAATATTCCTATTTGATGTTTCTTAGACCTAATATCCGAAAAAAATCAATTTTTCAGACAAATTTATTTTTCAAAAAATGAAGTTTTTTAACCTTTTAAATTTAATATTTGACACTTTTATATATGAAATTTTATTAAATATTTTTTATTAGTGGGAAATAAGTATTTATTTTGGATAATTGTTTGGTACTTTTCTGATAACTTTCATATTTTGATGAATAGTGAAAATACGACATTTTAGTTAAACACAACATTTTTAATCAAAATAATCTATAGTGTTACATTATACATTTGTGTAGTAATAAAGTATCATTAGATTATATTTTTATCATTTAATATAATTTTAGTCATTTGATGTAATTTTACATTTAAATTGTACATACACCCATGTCAATCTTTTGATAGTTTTTACTTCTCAAAACCCGCTTTTTGATTTTAACAATGGGAATTAATTTTAAATTAATCACTAAAACCACATTGTTTTGAATTTGGAAAAATTAATTAAATATTTGGAATCAAAAGGTCCAATTTTTTTAAATAAGTACCTTTTTTAGACATTGTGAATTTTAAATTCAGTAAATATTTTATTTACCATGGTTAAAGGGTAAATCTGGTAAATATGGGTAAATAAGTAATATATAATAATATTAAACTACCATAACACATGTCCTATTCTTATTTTATGAGATATTTCAGACCATGGCATTCCTTAGGTCAATTTTGGGAACCCATGGAGCCACTTTTATGTGAAAATGACATTTTATAAATATAAATTTAAAATATAAAAAAAATATAACATAAACATATATCTTTCAATAAAACAATTTTTATATGGGGTTATATAATTGATCACTTTGACTATAAATATTCACTATAAATCTAAAAAGATTAAATAAATCATTGTATACTATTTATAATTTTTAGAAATCAAATAAATAAATTTATTTATGACACAATAAGGATGCAGTATTTTCCTTATTAACGAATGAATAAAATAAATTATATTATAAATATTAAAATAAATATAATTTAAAAGTTATGATGCCATAAATGATGTTTTTTGGATGAAATTGGAATATAAGGTATGATTTAATTATTTTGGTTCAAAGGAATCAAGTTGTTACGACTTTAAAAAAATCAATTACTAAATAGTGTCAAAATGGACATAAATGAGTTTTTAAAACAAAAACTATTTTATTAAATGATATAAAAATAATAAAAATCTATTGTTTGGCCAAATAACTTTGATAATGAAAAAAATCTAATAAATTATACTCTTTAGGTTCTCTTGTAATTTTATAGTAAATATATTAACCATGTTGTATAAAAATACAAGAGGACATGGAAAGAGTTAACTTATTTTACAAAGGATTAAATCTAAACGATAAAGATACTTTTATCACCTAAACATGTTTAAAACCTATTCTTTGGGGGTATTTCGACACATAAACATCTTATTCTCTAAATAAATTAATTTTTAGCTATTATAAATCGAAAATAGTTTTATAATAAATTAATATTTCAAGCTTTTCCTAAAGTTCCCCTTACCTCTCTTATAAAAGGGCACCTCCCTTTCTCTTTATTTTACACCTCCAAATCACTTTGTCGTGGCCAAACCCTACCCAAATATCACCAAAATTTTATAAATTCATCCTAGAAGAAAAAATTTGGGGATGAATCCAACTTAAGGAGTCCTTTTGTGAAAATCCAAAGGAGATGCCTGAAGAAGAGGTAATCATTTTTTCCCTTATTTCAAAGTTCATTTCTTCTTCTACATCCTCTTACTAATTTTTTACCAAAATAAAATAATAACTCTAGAATATACTATATTTTGAGATGCTGTTATTATTTTTGGACAACCATATTCATCTTTTTACCCATCCTATGAGAAACAATACGACCATGTATGTGTACATACGGCTTACCGTCTCCACGCCATGGTGTAAATTGTTTTTCATATACAGTTTATTTATATGGGTATAACGATGAATATAATGGATGTAAACAATACATATAACATGATATTTTAAATTTAAAATTCATATTCCATACAATTCCATACCATTTTACCATTAGATAAATGATATTTTCCCTCGTACGTACGTACGACTTACCGTTTCTACGACGCGATGAGACTCATCTTCCATGTTCACTATCAAATAATGATTATAAGAATAAATATTTTTGATAAGTATGAAATATATAAAATAATAATTATAATGGGATGATATATATATATATATAGACACACACATATATTTCATTCACTTACTTCCATTCAATACAATAAGAAAATAGAAACAGGGTTCATGCGTACGTGCGGACTACCGCCTCCATGAACGGTGTGTTCCATTTTATTTATCAATATATTATAAATATTTATATAAAGAATATATTTTACATATAAATAATATTTTAAATTATTTAATTAAGTAAATTATGATCTAAGTAATACGATCATGAATAATACGTCAAAACACGTACGATAAACAAAGCAATTATTACCCGAAATGTTGCATTAACTTGGAATTGTTAATAAAAGAGTAATATAAAGTCATAAAAGAATTATATATGATATTATAAAGATTATTATGATTCTGATATAAGTTAATAATATGTTTAAACACATTATATATGAGTTTCAGTCACATACAGAGAGTATCAGACCTAAGGTAAGGGTTAATTCCTCAATCTCATTATTATCTAATATTGTTTATGTGGAAGTATTACTAAGACATATTTAATAGACATATCCATATTTCATAAAAAATTAAAATAAATATTTTATGGTTTTATGGAAGGGAATATTTAACTATATCATCATTTTAAATGTTTTAAAGATTTATTTTTCTAAATTTATTTAATTAATGTCCATGTTTTCAAAATGATTTTAAGGATTTATTTATATGGACATGATTATTTTAAAATGTTAATTCATTTCAAAAGATTAAATGTGGTATGAAATATTTTGATTCAAAAATATCTTTTAAATTAATTCCTTTATAAATTTTTTTGGATTTTAAATTATTTCATGAAGAAAGGATATTTCTCTCAAAGTGTTTTACAGATCATTTTCAACTATGTCCACATCCTTTACTGTATATTATTCCTGATTGAGGTTGATTTATTTTAATACAACATTTGATATTGTATTTAATGATTTATGATATGTTTGACAGTGGATGTGCTATTCTTATACCATTTATGGTTTATGGTTAAAGTATTGAAATTTCATATGATAGTTTTAATATGAATGTTTATGTTATGTTTCAACCTTTTAATATGAGGAATTAATTGGACTTAGTAAGTGATTGGAGAGGCCCTCTATAACCCCTCGATGCATCAGTAGGTATCATGAGACAAACTGGTGTCTTGGAACAAGGCCTCGACATAATATTTGTGAATGTTCTTGGAAAAAGTCCTTAACGTAGTAGTTATTATGTCCTACATTATGCATTCCCTCGTTGCGAAATTATTTATTATGTGTGATTATCCTACTAGAAGAATATACATGTTCATGTTTATATAGTAATGTTTGACTTATTTTTACTATGTTATGTTCATGTTTTATGCTATTAATGCTACAGTTTTTATTATACATCTTTCCTTCAAATTTTATAGATTTGTCTGAATTATTTACCCTTACTGAGCATCTGAGCCCACACCTTTCTTATGTTCTATTTTCCCAGGATTCCAAGAAGTGTATTATGATTGATATGTAGGGTTAGGATATGGGAATAATGGTTTTGAAAAATTATTATCTATGTTGTTTTTTTATGTTAGAAATTATAATGTGTTATTTTATGTAATCTATTTTTGAAGACTGATAAACCTGATCGGTCCTTCGGGACTTGATTCCTTGTAATCATGCCAATGAATTAAAATAATGCACTGGTTCTGGGTAACTGGGGTCAGGCATTATAATAAGTAATGTCATAATCTTAATGGATTCTCGGAATATGTGAAGGAATCCAAGGAGGAATCCACATAAGGAGATACTGATATTGTATCAACCCATTTCGATCAAAGAGAAAAAATATCTAGATATGTGATGAATGAATCCTACCTTTGGAAAGCAGGAATGTGGTGTACAATGAACCATTAAAAAAAATTAATAGTAGTAGGTGGAACACCCCTACAAAAGTGTCTGAAGAAACATGTTTAAAACATGTATGAAAATGAATGGTAGAGGATTTATTGACCTTTTTTAACCTCACACTTCATTATTTCCAAATTTTTATTCATTGAAATTTGAATAGTTTTAGCCATCATTGAAAAAGTAATGGGTATTTTAAAAAATCATATTCATTACTTATAAAAGATGAAATTTTTCCTAAATTATTAATGAAACTAATCATTATAATTTCATCATTAAAATCTTCTATTATTATTCTTATTTAATAGCACACCACATTATTTATAATATGGTCTTAATTATTTTCTATAAAGCCTCTATTTCCAAGGATATTTTGAAGCGAATTCTAATGTTCTCAACATGGGTATTTCTTACGCCATAGTCCTTTCATCTTAATATACCTCTTGAAATCATATTATATAGATAATAATATAATTACATTATTGTTACCAATATTATTTAATTCTATAATATTAATATTACAACCATTATTAAATATTTTCCATCCCCAAAGAAAAATATAAAAAGATTGATCCTGCATACGTGTTGACTACAACCTCCATGAAATGATGTGGTTCATTTCACACACCCCCTATCATGGCTAGAAAAAGGATGGATTTCATGAATTAATATGTTTCTTTTATCATAAATATAATTATTAAATGATAATTTATCTTATACCTTCATACATAACATGTTTTTTTAAATGGGATCGTTAATCGATAGTATGTGCAGACTACTGCCTTCACGAATTTTATTTTTCATCACCACCCTTCATGGTTGGTCCTAAGAATGAATTTAATGAATTTAAATTTAATTTATGAAATTTTTATTCTTATGTAAATGTTATATTAAAATTATATAAAAACATTACATTCCTCATTAAATCATTATAACACATTCCCACATGGATCGGTTTTACCACCTCTGAGAACAATGTTATAATATTTATTTTATTAATTACAAAGGAATAATATATAATGAAAATATAAAATAAAAATAATAATAATAATATGTATTCATTATTTTTTAAAGGTTTTATTAATATTTATTATATTTATTAATATATGACATTTTTATCATTAAACTCACCAAAATTAGTTCTTCAAAATTTCACATTTCACAAACCATTCCATTATCATTCCCCCAATGAAAATGGGATATGATGAATAATTAAAAAATTATGGTTTTAGTATATTATATTACATGTTAGTGATGAAATTTTAACCAATAATTAAGAATAAACCTTGTCAACGTAGTTTTTTATGAATCAAAATATCAAAATTTACCAACACCCAATGAAGGAAATAAAATATAACTAATTAAAATATTTAAAGTATATTTTTATAAAAATGTATAAATTGTTATAGATATGAATATGGTTATGAATTATGTAACAAACCGAGATTTTATGAGAATTATTTTTTTTAATTTCATTTATGTCTTGTGTTGTAAGCTACACCAAACTTATCTTGTACTATACGTAACACCGTATTAGCTTGCAGTATACGCAACACGATTCTTGGCTCGTGTTACACACAATTTCAAGTTCGTTTTATAGAAATTATTCTACGCGACATTAAGTATAGATTTTGTTTAATGTATAAATAAAATAAGTTTTGATTATGTTATACGCAACAATAAAGGGATCTTTCACTACACCAAACCTTGACTTGGCTTGCATTACACGCAATCGCAACCTTCCTTGATAGCGTGTGTAGTACGCAATACCAGGTTTAATTAAACAATGATAAATTGTTATAATATTATTATAGACTAGCCATTATGAATAGTATTAACTAAATTTTGAATTTTATAACATTATTTTTAATCTTACACATTTTCTAGAACATGGTATGAGAAAAAAATAATTTTTTCGGGTAAAATAAGTATTTTTCAAAAAATACAGTTTTGTCGCCTTTTGATGGCGCACCCACTTTAAATCTAGTTTTTGAAATGTTTCTAAGTTCAATTTGACAAAATAAAATTCTTCCTTGGAATCAGGATATAAAAAATTAATTTGGATAAATTTTTCATATTATTATGATAACTTTCATATTTTAATGAATAGTAAAAACACACTATATTTTAATTAAAAACAACTTTTTTTCATCGCAATAATTTATATGGTTATATTATATTTTTAATTGGTTTTAAAGTGTAATTAGAATATATTTTTACCATTTAATCCAATTTTGTTCATTGGAATTAATTTCATTTTGAAATTGGACATAAACAAGTGTCGATTTTTTGATAGTTATTATTTCATCAAAACATGCTATTTGTTTTGATAATAGTAATTAATTTTAAAATTAACTAATTCCACTTCTATGTTTTGAATTTTGAAAAATAGACATCATTTTTGAATTCAGAATATCAAATATAGCTTAGGCTGAATATTTGGTATTTTTCTGAAAAACTTCAATTTTTGATGAATAGTGAAACCACTTAGTGGTAGTTAAACAAACTGACTCTTTCATTAAAATTAAATTTTACCACTTTTGTGAATTGAATTTCAGAAATCTGACATAAATGGTTTTTATCAAGAATTAAAATTTGGTTCAATAAGATGAAAATAATTTTTGGTGAATAGTAACTTTTGAATTTTATTTACCTCAGTTAAAGGTAAATAGGGTAATTCAAGGTTAAAAGAATATTATAATAATTCAAAATTACCTTAACACTTGTCCTAACCTTATTGGATGAGTAGTGGCCGACCATGGGCATCCTAGGGTTGATTTTGGGGCCCCATTGAGCCACATGGTATTGATAATGACAATTTGGATTAATTAATTTAATGTAAAGACAAAATTGACATTAAAAAAAATCTTTTAGTAATTAATCTTTATAAGAAGTTATATAAATTATATTTTAAACTATAAGTATTCATTGGAAAGCTAAAAATATTTCCTACATTATGCTATTTTTTTATAATTTTTAGACATCAAATAAATTAAATTATTTATGACACAATAATGATGCAGTAGTTACCTCATTAATAAATGATTTAAATAAATAAGATTATAATGATTAAAATATTATCCAAAACATGTATAATTCTGATTAGATGATTTTATTTTGAACATGAGTCATATTATCTTCATCATTAATGATTTTTGGAACTTTTTGAAAATGAAGATAAGTTTATAATAAAATAATATTTTCACACTTTCCAAAGGTGCCCCTCTCCTCCCTTATAAAAGGGAACCTCCTCCCTCTCCTATTTACACAACTTTGAACCTTCAAGCTTGGCCAACCCCTGCCCATTTCTCTTCTCCACTTACCTAGAAACATTCTGTAGGTTTTGGTCTTCTCAAAAGACAAACTCTATTGCCTTAAAAGGAATCTTAAAAGATGTGTGTCGAAGAAGAGGAGTCTCGGACACATACGAAAGAAATTGGACATAAGGTAAGGGATAACTTTTCCAGTCTCATTTTTATCCGACATTGTTTATTCGTAAGTATTTACTGGGGTTATTATTATCATCCATGCCCATGTTTTCTAAAAAAATTCATTTATGTTTAAATTCCTTTTTACCCATTTTTGACTTTTACTACATGGTATGTATGGAATATTTCCTTTGTTTACCATATGAGGAACTTTTTGACTTTTCCTTTAAAAGTACAAGGAGAATGTTTTTTTAACTTATACGACATGAATAGATTTTTACGGTTTTATAACTCCTAATTTTCATGAAGCTTACTCTATAATATTTCATGGCTATTTTCAAAAAAATCCTTTTCTTTTAAAATTTCATGACATTTTGTGAAAAGAAAATGATTTTGAAAAAGAAAGGATATTTTCCTCAAGAATTCATCTCAAGTGTTTTATCAAAACCATTTTCCATCTAAGATGAAATTATTTCATATCTGTATGTTTCAAGTATAATGCCTCTATGATTTACATGGTTTCACTTTTCTTATGATGAAATGATATTCATTTGTTTTATATGGATTGTGTTATGATGGGATGATGTTTATGAGACCCATTTTATTCTTTGGGTTATGATGAATGATTTATGTTTATGTTGTGGCATACGTAATAATGATTTCATTATGAGATGGGTGGGACCTATATCTCCCTCCAATCCATTGGGTAAAGATTTATATTTCATGAGATAGACATGGCTAGAACGGTAAGTTAATCTGGTTCCGTGATACAGGACTGGAACGAGGAGTGAACTCGATTCAGAAAGTGACTTTGGCCACTAAGATAGTCTTGGCAGCAATGCCTTGGATACTATGGAAATCATATAATGTGCTTAATGGTTTTCAACAATTAAATGTTTTATTCCCATTATATTTTATCATGATTGATGTTCCTTTATGACCTATTCCTTACATACTACCAAGATTTATTTCACAACTCAAGATTTTGATGTGTAAACTTTACGTTCATGTTTTGAAGTTCAAATTTATATGGTTTGTTTTATTTTCTCCATGCTTACCCTTACTGATCATTTGAGCTCACCCTTCATATGTTTTCTTTTCCCCAGGATATAAAGAAAGATTTTAGGTAAGAAAAAAAGGGGAATATCTTTATGGGAGATATTAAAGATCTTTCACCAAGATTAGAAGATTATTTTTTCAAGCTTCCAAAGACACTAAACTATTACGGTCCTTTGGTGTCTGTTTTTGTTATGTATTAAGTATTCTGCAAAAGTAATGTAATTTCCATGTACGTCAAGCTTTGGGTCTCTACAGTTGGTATCAGAGGAAATTTTTAGTTAACCTTTGGAAACTAGGATGTGAAAAATTTAGTGAGATCCCTAGAGATATTTATAAGGTATGTATGGGGATGTCCCTAAGGTTAAGTATAATTATAGGTTACAGTCCTAGAATTAAGATAATGATATTAGAATTAAACCTAAGATGTTAGATCTTGAAGGTACTCCCCCTTTATTATGTTGTTTTCCTAGCATGATTTTTGCCTCTCACACTATTCTTTTTGGGTTTTAGAAAATGGCTAGAAATGGTAAGATTCACGATAATGGAGGATATTATGGACAATGGAATGATATTCTTCATGAGACACTAAATGAAACGGGATTTGGAAGTCCAAACATCGTTATTATCCCTAAACAGAAATCTCATAACATGATAAATAATCTCAACTTTGGTAAGTTTTCTAACTCGACTAGTAAGAGAAAGATGGAGTTTCATGATGATCATAGAGGAAATAAAGTTATGTTCCCATCATGTAAATCATGTGGGAAGAGGAATCAGGGAGAATGTTTCAAAGGAACTGGAAGATGCATTGGGTGTGGAAAAGAAGGACACAAAGTCAGTAAGTGCAAAGTAAAAGGGTCAGTTAACACCATATACAAGGATAATGGTATTGCTATGACATCAACAATGATTAAATGTTTTAAATGTGGAATGTATGGGAATTATGAAAACCAATGACCTAAGGGAAAATCTCTTTAAGAGAATCAACATCATCGTATGAGTAGTATTTATGTTGATGATGATGAAGAAACTACAAATGATATATGAGATGAAAGAAGTGTTGAGGAATAAAATGATGAAGCTCGGTCAATGGTTTAAGAAGGTAGTGGAATGATTTAATGTTTACCAAGAGTTATGTTAATGGTACTATGGAATAAAGAATCATCTAAGGATTGTAACACAATTGTTTTTTCTAACGTATTTGAAAGTATATATATAATGGTACCGGTAACCATGAAAGGTTATTTATATGTTTTTTGAAAGAAGATGATATGCGCATAATGAATGGATAAGGAGAAAATAATATGTTTGATAGTATTCATGACCTCATGATTTATATAAGGACTAAGTGATATCATGGTTTGAGTATATAGAAGTTGTTGGATTTTGATATGTGAAAAGAGATAACTTTTGACAACATTCGTGTTTTCACTAAGGTTCAATGGGTATTCATTTTTCAAGAGAATACATGATTAAGGTATTCACATGTTTGGAATGTGACCAACAAGATATATTGTATGATATATGGGGGAGAAATGATGTTATACACATGCCCGATAGATGAAATTTCTAGAAATTGTTTCCTTTATAATATGAGCTTGGACAGAAGTATTTTAGATAAGCCTAAAGATTGAAATTGATTATGTTGTACATAAGTTAGTATTGTTTATGGATAGAACATTTTTCTATATTATTGATGGGATGTTATATTAATGAAGTTTTAGAAAAAGGACAACCTGTAGGACGGGCGACAACCCATTGCATCGGACAAGGCTATGGGAATCGAACCCACAACCGAAGTGCGACCGGACTTTATCTCCTACCACTGGCCTACAGGAAGTCCCTGGTTAGTAGAAACTAGTTTTATTTTTTTAAGAGGTATGATAGATAAAGTATAAGTCCGTTTTAGGAACCATATATGATTAATCTCAGCATAGATGGACTTATGATAGAGGCAGATGGAATGACCTATCTTTCTATCACATGATCTGCTAACACTTCGAGAATGAAAAATTCAACTTCATTTCTTTAAATATGAAATGAAGTGGAAATTGTTCATAAGATGAAAAACAATGATATTACACTGAAATAAAGTAAGTATTTCTTCTAATTCAAAATTATCAACTTTAGGGAAATGATATTGAAAACCAAAAATGTTGTCTTATTTCTCTTATATCTGATGAATCAGATGGTATCTTAGATTATCACAAATTTATGGCTTTTTGATTGTTGGCTTTTTCATAGACATGTTCTCTACCAATCTCCATCAGAACATGATGGTTAGATTTCTCTTCCATATCCATATTTTCACCTATGTTATCCTATGTGGAAACCCAAGGATGAGTTAATTTGGGTAACCATTACGTTTCATACTTCACTTTTTAAATTTAAGTTTTAATATTCCTTTTTACTATGTGGGTTTCTATGAAAGAATCTTTCATGTAATAAGCCATTTATAACCCCGATGAATTTCAAGGATGAAATTCATTTTAAGGGGGGTAGAATGTAACAAACCGAGATTTTATGAGAATTATTATTTCTAATTTCATTGATGTCTTGTGTTGTATGCTACACCAAAATTATCTAGTACTATACACAACAACGTATTAGCTTGCAGTATACGCAACATTATTCTTGGCTCGTGTTACACACAATTTCAAGTTCATTTTGTACAAATTATTCTATGCAACATTGAGTATATATTTTGTTTAATGTATAAATAAAATAGGTTTTTATTATGTTATACACAACAACAAAGGGATATTTCACTGCACGCAGCCTTGACTTGGCTTTCATTACACGCAATCGCGACCTTCCTCAATTGCGTGTGTCGTACGCAATACCGGGTTTCACTAAACAACGATATATTGTTATAATATAATTATGGACTAGCCGTTATGAATAGTATTAACTAAATTTTGAATATTATAACATTATTATTCATCTTACGCATTTTCTAGAACATGGTATGAGAACAAAATAAATGTTTCGGGTAAAATAAGCTTTTTTCAAAAAATGCAGTTTTGCCAACTTTTGATGGCTCACCCACTTTAAATCTAGATTTTGACATTCTTATAAGTTCAATTTGAAAAAATAAAATTCTTCCTTGGAATCAGGATATAAAAATTTAATTTGGATAATTTTTTCATATTATTCTGATAACTTTCATACTTTAATGAATAGTAAAAACACGCTATATTTTAATAAAAAACAACTTTTTTTCATCGTAATAATTTATATGGTTAGATTTTCTTTTTAATTGGTTTTAAAGTTTAATTAGAATATATTTTTTCCATTTAATCCAATGTTGGTCTTTGTAATTAATTTCACTTTGAAATTGGACATAAACAAGTGTCGATCTTTTGATAGTTATTTTTTATTAAAAACACGCTATTTGTTTTGATAACGGGAATTAATTTTAAAATTAATTAATGACACTTCTATGTTTTGAATTTGGAAAAATAGAAATCATTTTTTTATTTCGAATATCAAATATATCTTATGCTAAATTTTTGGTATTTTTCTGAAAAACTTCAATTTTTGATGAATAGTGAAACCACTTAGTGGTAGATAAAAAAACTGACTCTTTCATTTAAATGAAATTTTAACACTTTTGTTAATTGAATTTCAAAAATCCGACATACATGGTTGTTATCAAGAAGTAAAATTTGGTTCAATAAGATAAAAATAATTTTTTGTGAATAGTAACTTTTGACTTTTATTTACTGCGGTTAAAGGTAAATAAGGTAATTCAAGGTTAAAAGAATATTATAATAATTCAAAATTACATTAAAACTTATCCTAACCTTATTGGATGAGTAGTGTCCGACCATGGGCATCCTTGGGTCGATTTTGGGACACCATTGAGACACTTGGAGGTGATAATGACAATTTGGATTAACTAATTTAATGTAAAGACAAAATTGACATTAACAAATATCTTTTAGTAATTAATTTTTATAAGGAGTTATATAAATTATATTTTCGACTATAAATATTCATTGGAAATATAGAAAGATTTACTACATTATGGTATTTGTTTATAATTTTTAGACATCAAAAAAAATTTATTATTTATGACATAATAATGATGTTGTAGTTACCTCATTAATAAATGATTTAAATAAATAAGATTATAATGGTTAAAATATTATCCAAAACATGTCCAATTCTAATTGAATGACTTTATTTCAACCATGAGTCATCTAATATTCATCTTTAATGATTTTTAGAAGTTTTTAAACTGAAGATAAGTTTATAATAAAATAATATTTTCACACTTTCCAAAGGTTCCCCTCTCCTCCCTTATAAAAGGGCACCTCCTCCCTCTCCTCTTTACACAACTTTGAGCCTTCAAGCTCGGCCAACCCCTACCCATTTCTCTTCTCCACTTCCCTAGATACATTATGGAGGTTTTGGTCTTCTCCAAAGACCAACTCTAGTGCCTTAAAAGGAAGATTAAAAGAGGTTCGTCGAAGGAGAGGAATCTCAGACACATACGAAAGAAATTAGAGATAAGGTAAGGGATAACTTTTCCAATCTCGTTTTTATCCGAGATTTTTTATTCTTAAGTATTTACTAGGGTTATTGTTATAATCCATGACCATGTTTTCTAAAAAATGTTTTCATGTATGTTTAAAGTCCTTTTTACCCATTTTTGACATTTACTACATGGTATGTAAGGAATCATTCTTTTGTTTACCATATGAGTAACTTTTTGACTTTTCCGTTAAAATTACGAAGAGAATGTTTTTTTTAACTTATACGGCATGAACATATTTTTACGGTTTCATAACTCCTAATTTTCATGAAGCTTACTCTACAATACTTCATGAACATTTTCAACAAAATACTTTTCTTTTAAAATTGCATGGCATTTTTGGAAAAGAAAATTATTTTGAAAAAAAAGGATATTTTCCTCAAGAATTTATTTCAAGTGTTTTATCAAAACCATTTTCCATCTAAGATAAAATTATTTCATATTTGTATGTTTCAAGTATAATTTCTCTATGATTTACATGGTTTCACTTTTCTTATGATGAAATGAAATCCATTTGTTTTATATGGATTATGTTATGATGGGATGATGTTTATGAAACCCATTTTATTCTTTGGGTTATGATGAATGATTTATGTTTATGTTGTGGCAAACGTAAGAATGATTTCATTATGATATGGGTGGGACCTATATCTACCACCAATGCATTGGGTAAATATTTATATCTCATGATATAGACATGGCTGGAATGGTAAGTTAATCTGGTTCAGTGATACAGGACTGGAACGAGGAGTGAACTTGATTCAGAAAGGGACTTTGTCCACTAATATGGACTTGACAGCATTGCCTTGTCTACTATGGAAATCATATCATGTGCTTAATGGTTTTCCACAATTAAATGTTTTATTACCATGCTATTTTATCATGATTTATGTTATTTTATGACCTATTCCTTACGTTTTTCCAAGATTTATTTCACAACTCAAAATCTTGATGTGTAAACTTTATGTTCATGTTTTGAAGTTCAAATTTATATGGTTTGTTTTATTTTCTCCATGCTTACCCTTATTGAGCATTTGAGCTGACGCTTTATATGTTTTCTTTTCCCTAGTATATAAATAAAGGTTTATGTAAGAAAAAAAGGGAAGATCTTTATTGGAGATGTTGAAGATCTTTCACCAAGATTAGAAGATTATTTTTCCGAGTTTCCAAAGACACTAAACTATTACGGTCCTTTGGTTTCTATTTTTGTTATGTATTAAGTATTCCGCAAAAGTAATGTAATGTCTATGTACGTCAAGCTTTGGGTCTCTACAAATTATGCGATTAAGATAAAAAAAATTTATATATGGGGTTTGAGTGCATTCATCAAAGAAGGAACACGGGTTAAGGGGTTCCTTGCCTCAAATTTTATTTCATGAGACATATTTAATATTGTGAAACATGATATAATTGAAATGGTTTGATTAATGACTAATGGATGAATTTTAAATTATTCATGAAATTAATAATTTTTGAAGATCTATACGGTGATATTTAATTAGATGGTTTTTGATCTAAATGATTATATAGTGGTAAGTGTTTCGACATCTCAATCTTGATTTATTTGGATATGATTTGTATTCAACACTTAATTATTTTAGGTGGTCTATGTATTTCCATGGATGTGTTTTTTCATATTATAAATGAATTTCATGGTATTTAAGAGTCTATATAATTTTTCATACCACATAATATTTTGAAACAAGAGTTACCAAAACCATTTTAAAGCTCAAACGTTTCCATAATGGAAAAACAATCCTAAAGATTTGATAAAGTAAAAGTGTGTATAGTTTCCCGGTAATTACATCCCTTTCTCAATAATGGGAATTGTCTATGGTTGTGGATAGTAAGACCTAATGTGTAATCAAAATAAACAATATTGGTTGAGTATCTACTGGATCTTCACTCGATGCATGATTTATGAGCCTAAGACTGTCTCTGGTTAGACACTCTAAAGGGGTATGCATTGGATAATTCACATGATCTTACAAACGATAATGAAGGAATTACTATCATTTCTATGGTCTCCTAGCATTTCATACAATTATACTCAATAACTATCTTCAATTGATAACCTAATACTTTGAACATATCTTCAAAACTACCTTGTATTTATTTATTTGAATAAGGGAACTTTCCATTTCATTGTGAATGTTCATATTGCTGCACACCCTCCTAGCAAGCTAGGTTATTCCATTGAAAAGGGAAATAATGATAATTTTTATATCAGATATTTCCATAATGATAAATGTTGATTAATAAACCATGATTATGGATAATGTTCCCTTTGAAATGTTAATATATGTATTGTTTTTACCATCCATCTTCATTCTCTATATGAGTTATGATCATTTTATCCCTATTATTAAAAATTGTAAAATTACAGATGACCCATTAATTTTTATTCAAATATAGATTTTATAGAGGTATGTTCAGTATGCATGATATTATCTTTCATATTATTCATATTATTCATATGTTGAATACATTTTAGTTAAATAAGTTGTGAGTGGAGGCCAGGATTATATAACCCTTTGATGCATTGGAAGGTATCATGAGACAAAAAGTTTGGGTATTTTGGGTATACCTTCCCAATGCAAGCATGATGTCTTGGATGTGACCTGGTTGTAGAGAACGATTTATTGGTATCATCCTTGATTGAATGACTAATTTATTTTGATGAATAATTCACATTAATGAACAACATGTCTTACATAATTCATTTCATCACCATGAATTTAGTTATTATTATCCATGGTATTATTTTCATTATTATGTTATATATGGATATTCATCATGCTCGATATATTGATTAAATGGAATATTTATTGGTTATTCACTATTCCATCATGTTTATACCAATTATGGTAGCTTCCACTATACTTGTTTTAAAGACCCTAGCCCTAGTAGCCCAGATCTGGTGCCTTATATTAATAAATTGACATAGATACATGACTCGAATCCCCAAGGACTGATCTGTTTAGTAGTTTTGGAATCCATATTACATACATGAACTTTACATTACTAATTTAAAGGAAATATAACATAGTGATTCCATTCGAAACACCCATAAACTCTTATATTATCACTCCAAGTCATTCATAATATACATCATCACATCCTGGGAAAAATTTAAAAATAATAAAGGGGTGAGGTCAGATGCCCAGTAAGAGTAATAAATATAGTGAAAGGTGTCATAAACCCAATCAATAAGAATTGGTGAATAACTATAAATGCATTCCATTAAAAAATAATCTGGATCATAATATGGAAGGAATAAAAGTTAATTAAATTATTCTATAATAAAAATAAACCATGGTTATTCTAATAGTCAAATAATCACATGAATTATAAATAAATAGTTTCATAATTATGAAATTCATAATTCCACACATCATAAACATACCCTCATGGATTCTTCCAAGACCCCATACAGAAAGGTTATAAACCATGAAAAGTTTGTCTCATGAGACCTACCAATGCATTGAGGGACTATAACAGGTGTCGCCCATCACTTACTAAGTCATGTGAATTACTCACATGTAAAATGAAAAGACACCTTGAAAGAAATGTTTTACATATTACTTTGACATATTTGAATCATAAAAAAATTATGTAAGTACTCTAATAAATTCATTGAGAAATTATTCAGAGAAATACCCTTTTACTTTTGGATAGAATATTTCTCTTGGAAAATCATTTGTGTTTGTTATAAAATCAGATTATAAACATGTATATACTATAAAAAAGTAGGGAAAATGAAATTATATTTTCAGAATATATTATTTCCAACTTATGTGAAAACATGTAAAAATATTTTTAAGGAAACATTAGAAATGACCATATTTTGTGTGGTTTAAGGAAAAATAGTAGAGTATTTAAAATAGAAAAAAAAATTTATAAAATAAGGAATGAGAAAAAAGATATTTTTCCATGATAAAATGATATATTTTATAAAAATAATAGTGGATTAAAAAGTATTGTGGATTTCACTTGAAAATGGGTAAGAAATTCGGAAGTTCCCTTAAATCAGGTTTGCATATCAGAAGAAATTATGAAGAGAACCTTCGAAAATAATGTATTTTCCCTAAAAGAAGGATTAAATGATCTAGATTAATGTTTTTGGACATATTAAAAAATTATAAGATTTATATAAAAAATAATGAATAATTTCATTAGGGAAAATAGATAGAAAGCGTAACTCGAATGGAAAATAGACGTTCGGGGATAATCCCTTTACACATTAAAAATAGTCGATACATATGCCCCATAAAATTATTAATCATAAATTAAGACTTTTAATACCTTGAAAATATATAGATTAATTATATGATACATCGATGGGAAGTATACATACACCACACACAAGAAATGGTGGTGAATAATTCATATCTCCTCCAATGGCATGAAGGCCTTCATTTTTTATTGATTTTTGATAATCCACCTTTCAAGGGGTGAGGTGTAACCCTTACAAGGCACGTAGGTGTAAGAATTACATGGCATGTAGGCCTTAGAGGAATTCATTTCCCATAGGAATTACCTGGCCCGTAATAATTCATGGCATGTATGTCTGAAATCGTTCTACAGTTTCACTTAATGTCATGGGTAATAAAATTAAATAATTTAATTAAATAATTAATAACCTTTTATACATATATTTTATTTTTTTTATAATTTTATTCAGTTCATTTATGGACTTTTTGATGAGTTGTACGATTCAATTTTATCATTTATAAGTGTTCGTTTCCCTGGGTTTTCTCGATTGGTTCACTTATATAATTGTATGAAATATCATGTTAAATGGAAATAAATATCCATAATTTAAGTTATAAGTTATTAATAAGGTTCTATAAGATTTAATTAATATATAATACATTTGGTTATTTGGGGTGAGTATGAATCGTTAGATAAGACATTATTGATAATCTTTTAGATTAATTTGATGGTTTTTCGATTTTCACGAACTTGTTCTATTTTATTAATTATTATTTTGAATATATACTGGTTACAAAACATTAGAAAGGATTTGATACATATATTATAATCTGTTTTGAATTTAAAAAATGTTTTATGAGTAGTCTTTAATATGTTAATGGAAATTGAAAACTTCATTATCCTTGAATGTGATAAATTAACAATCCTGAACGATCTTTTAATTTTTAGTAAAAAAAGGATATGGGAAGAGAAATTATGATGGATTATTACCTTAATAGAATAAAATTACATTATTTAAAATATACTGGAGATATCATGTAACATTTGGTTATGGAGGTGAGTATAATATAATAAAATAAAAGAACTTGAAAAAAAATAAAAGAAAATGGAAAAGGGTTTTACCTCTTAAACTTCTTCTCCTTTAGAGCCTCATTAAGGTCATGGGTTTGGCCTTTTGGTAACACCAAAGGATCCGGGTCATTGTTAAGAGACTTGAGAAGAGGATTGGGATGTAATGAGAAAATATTCAAGTCTTAATATGTGTCGTGATAAGAGGTGGTGAGGGTAGTTCCTTAACACCTGACATGAAGGAATTAATGGGGGATAGTGAGACATAGATTCTTCAAGTGTTAAAATTCACAACACTTTGATTATTCATTCACCCAACCCCCTTGACATAAGAATACTAGTTCACTCTCCATTCATCAAATAGGAACTTTCACTCCCCACTTTTAATAATACCTATGAAGAATCTTTAAGGCTTGAGCCAATTATTTCTCAAGTATAGTCATCCATGTTGTTCTTCACTTAAGGTGAAACAAAATTTACCCAGTCCCACTTGCATGCCATATTCATGCATGCCACTTACTTGATAGACATTTCTTGTTTCACCTCACCCTTTCGACTTACTCGAGCATTTCATGAATCCTCCTTCAAATCCATTCTTAGAAAAGAATCACCTTCATTATCACCCTTTCTAAAAAGGGACAATTTTGAGACCTCCATAAAGACCTCATGATTTATCAATCCATTAGGAAAGGCACCTCAGCATGTCTCACATTTGGGTTTATATTTCTACAAACATAGGTTTCACACATTTATCATATTAGTGAGTCAGGATCCTCGGGATCACTATAGGTTTATATATCTATGGTCGCATGGACCCTTACCCCAAGGAGGGTGTTGAAGAGTTCTCAGTCTTAGATTTTGGGGATAGGACTCTGTCCTCCCCTTCTTATCTATAAGACCTGGAGCCTCCAGTCCCAGGTAGTGGGATCCTTTGACAAAGGAGAACTCTGCCTCCCCTCCCGAGACCAATTTTATGGAAACCATCAAATTGTAAGCCCATATACTTTATTGTAGGAGGCTGCAAATTTTCTACTCTATACCAACACCACATCATTCAATTTCATTCATTAATTAAATTTGGACCCATGTCCAATGTAAAGTGAAGAGTGGGAAGGTTCATAGCCACAAAATCTTCTGTCATAGGCCCTTCTTTTTCCATCAGTGGAGAAGGAAAAGTGTGTGTGCCTTTGTTGAATATTTCACATCCTCTTGTTTCTCACATCAGGCATGACTTATGTGGGGTTAGTGGTTTTTTATGATCACAACAATTCCATAATCCACCTGATTATGTGAACTACAAGAACCCTAATTCCCACCATAACTAGTATACGTAGAAAGCCTTCCTATGGCCCATGCTCCATATCAACTAATCCTTAAAAATAATAAATCATACCAAGCCATCCTCTTAAGAAGTAATCCCAAATCCTAAATCCCTTAATTCACGCATCCTCCTTAAGAGTAAGATTCAAATAAAGACCCCAAATCTATATGATTTAAAACATCTTTCATGGTCCATCCTACTATGAATCCTCCTCAAGATAAAAACCCAAATTAACCCCCACATCACCATGAGTTAATATATCACTAATGGTACCTCTTATTAGTGAATCCTTCTCAGGAGTGGGAACTAAACATGTTCTCTAAAAGTACTATACTATTTTTTGAGACTTACCAAACTACATTGGACTTGATTTTATCAAAATGGGACACATAAGAAGCCTACCTGAGGTACAATCCCAACACACAAAATAAACCATATTCTCTCTATGCTACATCCCGAAAAAAGTTTAATTAAACTTATAAATATTTATCCTTTCCAGGTTTCTTGGGTTATTTGGCTCAATTACAACACTAAAACATGACTAGGACCTTCTTCCTTGACATCTTTACCATGTGGCATTACACTATATGGTTAGGTCCTTGTCACATGACCTTAAAAAGGTACGATATGTCCCATTAAGTGGCACTGAACTGCGTGGGATATAATTCCTTTCACAAAGATAAATTGGTAGCCCATATATGGGTTTTATCACCACATAAAAACAACATTTCATATACCTGGCTGATGATAAATTCTAGAGTAAAATTTTTCTACCTGGATGACAATAAATTCTAAATTTACCTTTGTCTGCCTGGATGGAAATAAACTCTTGAGTGACTTTTATCTACCTGGACAACCGTAAACATCAGAGTGCTCTACTAAGTGGATTAAAAACCATAATCATTATAAAAATGACCAAATAATCTCTATGTAGTATATGAGATGATATCATCAATGGAGAACATTGGATTCATACAGATTTCTATATTGGTGAAGAATCTCATATACAAACTGATCATTCTGAATTCCGTACATGCTCCAAATTGATTGATAATAATATGATGACTTACATCATCTTGGTAATATAATAAAGGATTTGTGAACATGTCATAAATCTATAAGAGAGTCCCCTAATAGGAAAAAATTCCCCCCAAAAGGGTGTGATGAGCCTGACCTACCATCCTCTTGACTAATGTACGTTCTTATGAGTCATAGGCCAAAAAAACCAAAGAACTCTAGCCTTTATAAAGAAAGTACCTTTGGATAAAAAATCATTGGGTGATTATGGTTCCATGAATAAAACTATTGGAACCCATTTAGAAATAGTGATTCCAAAAAAGAAAACACATTCTTTGGGAAAAAATGGTGAACTCGATGTGAATCATTAATGAAGATGATAATGTCACCCACTTGTCAGGACCCTTCTACTTCTAAAACGAAAGAGGGGCGACAAGACTACCTATCAGGAAATGTTTCATTCATATGAGATTTTCAGAGTTCACTATTTGTGTTTGTCCTATATAAAGGAATTATTTCCCGAGAACTCCCATTTAATTGAAACGAATTCTTTCATGTTTACACCTATGAATTACCCAGTTATTTCTGAAGCTTGATCCTAATCCACATGAAGGATGCCATCACTGAATTAGAATCTTCAACGCTGGGTCTCAAATGTGCTGGTTCAAGAGTACAATCAACACAGTTCAATCCCAACCTTGAAGGCCACCCAACAGGCCCTCCAGATCAGGAATTTCCCCCAGTCTTCAGGTGAGTGATGATCAATGGTCAAGAAGAAGATAGTTCTGACCACCGTATTCAATCGTTTCCGGTGCTTATCCCCAAAAAAATAACCATTCCCTCTAATACATCAGATTGTTCTATCATGAGGTCACTCATAACCTCCTTCTAAAGACACATGGTTCCTTCCCAAACGCTCATACCAACCGTCTTAACCGCCAACATCACACGTCAGTTAGCCCTCAACATGATGAGGGTGTTCCCTTCGTCTATCTGGTCTAGGTCCCTTAGACCCAAACACACAGGAAGGTCCTCCTGGGAGAATAATAGGCTAATAGGGAGTAGGGTCTAACCCTATCACCCTCTGAATAATCCCACCAACCTAGTTTGGTGTAAAACAGCTAACAAGCATATACACCCACCTATCTTTAATTAGTTCATCACTAGACTTGTCTTGTGGAATCTCATTAAGCCCACCACTCTAATCTGATGTAGTTTGTAACCAGAAACATACAGATGACTAAAATCGTCAATATAGCCACTAGTCTCATCTAGAATAATTCAAATAATCCCACCAAATCAAATATGAGGTAAACCTACAAGCCCGAACACACACCTACCTACACACGCCAAGATGGTTAGAATCCTCTTATGGTAGCATTAAAGGAAGTATGGTGACCATGTTTGGTTCCAAAAAGTGATCATTAACATATCTCTACTGGTAACCATCAATCCATCCAACAATATCATTTAGAATAACACAAAGAAGTCAATTTTAAATCCCCACCGACCTGTAGAGAGTGGACTCAACTCTCTACCCCAACACATGAGTACTGTCAGTATCTACTAACAGGAAAGGGAGGATAGGAGTAGGTACATACACCTATTACAGATATGGAATGGATGTATATTTCTATTCTTATTTCTGAATTCACCAATACATCTTGGTAATGATCAAAGGGAAAATCCAAATCCCATATAATATCCTTGGGGCTTGATAAGATATTATCAAGGTGAAAACAGTAATACCTGAGGGGAAAAAGCATAACCCTATCCCCAAAAGAAGTTTATCTTATCAACATGTCACCCAGAAGCAGATACATACCTCCGGTCCCATCCAATAGGGTTATGGGGATAACTACCCCATATCATATGGGCAACTAGATCAAACACATGCACCCATTCCAATTAGAGACAATCGTCCAATCTTAACAGCCACTCCAAGGGAGGCATATACACCTACCCATAATGACAAGTTTTCCCAACAAGTGGCCCTAACTACTAGTAAGAATGTATCTAAGAAGAAGTCTCATAAAACACAGTTGAGGAATCAAGATCCAATATTCTATTTGGATCCACTCAATACTATATTTCTTAAAGCCTTTAGACATTTATCTATTGCAGCTCAAGATCATACCCTCAAATTACCAAATTATGCGAACATTAGTGGTAATTATGAAGTTCCTCATTAGAAACATCCTTATTAAGGATTTATTCCTAATAATCTAATAAATCTGAAGATCTTATCTCCCAATGAGAGCCACATAAACCCTCTGTGTGGCCAGAAGACCAAGGAGAAAGATGTTTTTCCCCTTGTTATAATACACCTTGGTGGTCCACCACATGATAATGCTTGCTGAGAAAGTTCTATCCAAAGTAGTTATTCACATTGCTGAGAGAATTCACTAATGGAAAATGTAGTGACAATAAATACCTCTTATCTTGAGTCCCTTGCTAACATAAGGCCAGTCATGTCTGATGCCTTTTCACTGGAGAGTGAAATAATTTCTCTTCTAGAAGAAATCCCAAGGCGATGGACATTCTTCAGACCACACTTGGGCCATTTTTTCCAATAAAACAAAGGAACTCCCTATCGATATTACTGATTCAGAAAAAAGAGTTGGAAAACACAAACTTTAGTCTAATCAGGTAGACGATCTTCTAGTGAATGATGAAGAGGATGTGTTGAACATGAGAAAAAACTGACCAAAGCTGAAATACAAATCATGTTCTAGACATTGTCCTCATCTCAATACAATATTCAATAGATGTTGGTGGATGATTGTATTCATGACATCCTTCTCAACATTTTGAAAACACTACATCACCTAAAAGATAATATATTACCATATGAAATACAAATTCATTATTATCTCTGAAAATATGACTATCTTCTATGTGTAGGCATTACACATATCATTTCAATTCCTTAGTGGAACATGAGCCTCAGTATTTCTAATGTTTAAATAAGATCTTCTTAGGGATCCCTATTCAAGAACTACACATGGCTTCATTTTTTCCCTTAGTAGGATACGTAGTGATGCCGAGTTCATATTACTCGATCCCGTTGCAATGTTTGTTTCATGTCAGGTGATCTATGTACTTCTAGCATGATGTTAAACTTCACGGTTCATCTAGAACTACATATGGATTGATTCTCACTCCAATGAGATACATAGTGATGCCAGATCTTTAATTTTGGGTCCATCCATGATAAAAAAATCTCATTTTCATAGTGTTTGAGTCAAATTCCCACAAGGAGTAGATTTTCAAGTAATACATCTAGCTTGATATTCATTTAAATGAGATACATAGGGATGCCTAGATCTCCAATCATTGGTCCAGCTATGATAAAAATCTCTTGTATTCCTTGTGCGTATGATTCAAATATACATAAAAAATATCTTCTCAAGAACTACATTTACCTTGATTATCATTCTAATTAGATACATAGGGATCCCCATATCTCTAATCTTGGGCCCATATATGACCATAAAGAAACAATTTCTTTTTTTCCCATGTATTAACTAAACCTATACCGAGTAATATTCTATAACATATGGAATGATTCCCATACCATTTTGTGTCTTAGGCCAATTCATTATTCCTGAAAATATTAAAAACCAATTCCTTAAATAAAAACATGATTGATGTGGTGATCAATCTTCAAGAACTACATGTGGCTTGATTCTCATCTTATGAGATATGTAGTGAAACCCAAATCTCAAATCATGGGTCTAACCACAATGAACCCCCCCCCCCTTAACTTCCTATGTGTTTGAATTAAACCTGCATAGGGAATGTTTCAAGAACTATGTGTGACATGATTCTCATCTTATGATGTATATAGTAACACCCATATATCCAATATTGGGTCCATCTACTATGAAAAAACACCTTTATTATCTATGTGTATGGATTAAACCTATATAGGGAATGTTTCTAGAACTATGTGTGGCTTGATTATTTCCCCCACAAGATACATAGTGAAACTAGGGTTTTATTCCACGATCCATCGGCAATGTTTATATCTTTTCACATCGATTTATGTTCATACATACCATATGATGTTAAACCGCCTGGTATATTCAATAAATATGTGTAGATTGATTTTCAATCCCATGAGATACATAGTGACACCTGAATCTCCCATCTCAGGTCCATTCACACAAAAAAATGCCCCTTGTTTTTATTTATGCATGAATCAAATCTTCATAGGGGAACTTTCATAGACTTATGGTTTTATTCAAATTATAATGAGATACACAGTATCTCCATGGAATTCATACTTTAGGTCCAACCATCAGTCTGAAAATTATCAAAATACATTTTTCCACATCAAATCCCAATTTGTGTGGGGAACATTTATCCAGAACTGCATATGGATTGATTATTTCCCCAACAATATCTATACTAAATCCAGGGTCATACACCCTGGTTTAGCCACCATATAATCATAATACCACTATCTTTAATCTATGTTGCCTCTATATTGTAGAAAAGCTTTTGACGCACCTTGTTTCTCACAACAATCATATATCACGTGGTCGTAGGATTTTGTTAATGGAATTTTCAACAAAAACAAGGAGTCTTAATCCCCATTAGGTTTACCAATGGTCTTGGATATAGGATCTTAAAAGGCACAACAAATTTCCTCATCGCATGAAAATAAACAACAGGATCTTCGAAAAAGTAATGTATGGCTTGATTCTTATCTTATGAGATATATAGTTACACCTGGATATCTTATCTCGGGTCTAGACACATTTAAAAAAATTCCCACTCCCTGTGTAAGGATTAGACATACATTGGGAACATTATCAAGAACTACGTATGTAATGATTCTTTCCCTATCAATATATGTTGTGACACCTGGGTCTTATCCCAAGGTCCAGTCACAATATTCTTCTTCACATCATAATCACTTTACATCTTCACCTCATGACAATAAACTGAACCATTCTTTAAGAAATACATGTGGTGTGATTCTCACTCGTGTGAGATATGTAGTGATGCCCAAATTTTCAGTCATCAGGAAAATTGTAACATGATACAAATGATTCCCCTTTTATCTCATGTATGGGTCAGATCTATATTAGGAAATTTATTGTGAGTTATCATTTTATGTATGAACCCGTATTAAAAAAATCCTTAACCCTCAATCTATGAATTCAGCCCAGATGGGGGGCCCTAATTAAGAACTACATGTGGATTTATTCTCACCTATATGAGATACTTAGTAACATCCAAATTTTACATCTTGGGCCCAACCATATCATAATATAAAAAAACACTCTATTCTCTTATATATGAATCAAATCTACATGATTAGAGCCAATACAAGTTCATAACTTACACATGAACTTGTATCAGATATAACTACGGTTGTCCTGATTCTTGCTTCGAAAAGATAGGTTGTGACACTTGGGCCCTATGACCTAGTCCAACCTCAATATTCCATTTCTTATCTAATCAAAGCCTTAATATACTTACTGAATGACATTAAATTCCACAACATAATGTCCTTGTCACATAACCTTAAATTTTATGGTACCCAGAGAACTACATATGTCTTGATTCTCACCCCATTAATATACATAGTGAATTCTAGGCCTTAGATCCTAGTCATAGCCGCAGGATTAAAAAAAATTCTACCTATTTAGAATATAATAAAAAAATCTATGTAGGATACTTTATTTTGGGTTCTCTCCTTAGAGAACTCAAAAGGAAAAAAGATGTCCTTATTTTAAATATGATTCAGATCTATTTAAGGAACTCCAAACTCATCGCCAATATTGGTCAAAATACTTCCCTTGTGCATTGGACATTACCCCAATAACATTTCATACTCCGAATATTTATTACTTTTATATCCACATAATCATTCTTCATTTTCTGGTGGTAGAATGTTTGATATATAAGAGCTCTTTCTCCTGACTATATAGTATGTGTCCTTAGGTGTCCTTGTATAAGTCACCCATATAACGAGCCTGTCAGCCAAAGGATTCCACTTTTTGGCTATTCGGCACATGCCTTAGTTGGCCCTGTGTAATATAGTACCAATAACTAGTTTGTGAAGTAGTGGTAACTCCATTCTTGGGAGAAGCCTCTTCTGTCCCATTAATATTTGATAACAGTATATAGGGACTCATAATTTAAATTGGTCATCCTTTTCATATTTGTCCCATATCCTTTTTCCTGATCTGAATGTCTCCAAGACTGTGGTTTACAATTTCCCCTTTACATTTAAAATGAATATTGTAGTGACCTTTTTCCATTCAGCCACATATCACCCACTATTTCCATAATATTATAGTCCTAGTTGTATGACCTAAAACAACTAACATTGTACTTCCTGCGTTTGGGTCAGACCTTTGTATAGAGCATACTCCCCTAGTTCTTTCAAAAATCATGATGGAAAATACCCCTTTTTATTAAAGAATTCTTCTCTATAAACCATACTCTTTATTCAGAAGTATCTGAATCTCCATAAAATTTCATCTACTTTTAGCAATAGAATATCATAATTCTTGAGAGCTCCTTTACCGGACTATGTAGTGTGTTCCCCAGTTGGCCTTCCATATGTCACCTACATAACATACCTTTAAGCCTGATGATTCCACTATTTGGATATGCAACAAATTCCCCAGCAGACCCTTCATTATAAAACCCACATAACAGGGTTTTTAACCAGTGGTAACTTTGTTCTTGGAGCAGACCTCCTCTAATTCCATTTAGAATTTTTTCCCATATCACTCTTCAAATTCGAAAATCCACAAATCATATCTTACAAATTTCTCATTCCATACCTGAATATCATATCACATTTCCAAACTTATTACCAAGAAATTGGAGAGTCATAAAAACTTTGGTCAAAGATAAATAAGTTAAAATAAAATGCATTTAATGTCCTAGATGCATGACTTTAAACTAAACAACATAAAAACCCCCTATTGTCCTTGTTGCATGACTTTAAATAGAAAAACCCCCTAATGACATTGTTACATGACTTTAAACTACACAGTGCCCTAATTTCCTTATTGTATGACATTAAACTACACAAATTCCTAATGTCCTTGCTACATGACTTTAAACTACACAACCCCCTAATGTACTTGTTGCATGACTTTAAACTGAACAGTCCCCTAATGTCCTTGTTCCATGAATTTAAAATGTATAGCCCCCTAATGTCCTTGTTTCATGACTTTAAACTATATAACCCACTAATTTCCTTACTCCATGACTTTAAACAGCATAGTCCCCTAGTGTTCTTGACGCATGACATTAAACTACAAAACCCCCTAATGTCATTTTTGCATTATTTTAAACTACACAGCCACCAAATGTTAGTACTTTATAACGTTAAACTACATAGTCCCATAATTTCCTTGTTAAATTACTTTAAACTACACAACATAATATCATAAACCCTCTTTCTTACAAAATGTATACTCCTTCACACACCAAATTCTTGTAGGAGTGGATTCTTATTAATATTCTATGTTAGTAACATATTATTCATTTATTCTCAGACATATTTCCTTGGAAAATCCACCCACTTTGGTCTTGAGACATCCAAATCTTAATCTTTCTTTGATCATCAATAATAATAATTCTATAATTATTAAAAACTCCATTCCTAACTATGCAGTACATGACCCCAGTTGACCATGCATAAGTCACCCACATAACATGTCATTATCATAAGGATGCCACTATTTGACTATATAGTATGTGTTGATGTAGGCCTTTCATAAATCAGCCCTCATAATGGGTTTTTTCAAGTAGTGATAACTTTGTTATTAGGGGATACCTTCTCTATTCTTTTATACCATGATTTATATTCAGAAAACATAAAATTTTATCTAGATTCCTCTTGGATGTATCTAAATGATTTCTAATAATTCCTAGACACTAATATTTTTTGGGATCAAATTTCAAAATCAATGGTCACAGCTATTCGACCTTAAACACTAGCCTTATTAGCCAGACATGCATGAAATTAAACTACCCTTAAAAATATACATAGAACTCACTATATTGAAAAACTATAGAGGGGACTCTGGAAAAAAAAGTTGAGTCTCAGCATGCCAGACTTGCGCCTTGTACGATTTAGGCAATATTGAGAAATAAAATGTTAAAATGAACAATACTTGTTAGGCCAAAAACCCAAACCGGTTATTCTAATCAAAATCTAAATCTTACTCACTATGTATCTTCCATGTTGAACTTATTAAAAAATTACGTTGATGACACAAAAGACATAAATATTATAGGGTTGTTCATACAACCTTAGAAACACTCAAACTATGCTCACTATTCCCATAGGCTTAGGTAAACATTTCAGCACATCCCATCTCTATTACTGTAGTTATGATTATCTAGTATAAAAATTTCATGCTATGAATATTGGTTTTGACATTATAATTATAATAAAAAACAAGTGTGAATACATAGATGATCAGAATCAAAAATCTATTCATTAATGAGCTACAAACCCTTATAGGAACATCCTCAAAATAGATTCTATCTTATATTATAAGTCACGGGAGGTCATAAAAATTACTTTTCATGTTTTTCACAACCTCTTGAGTCCCACCAGCTACATATTGAATTTTCTTCACTTAAATATCCACACCCTCCTCATCCTGAAAAAGTGATTCCTTAGAATTTGTAATGGATTTTCACCATTGTTTTAGGCTTATTCTTTTTTGAAGTGAAGTTGTTCAAGTTCCCTTTGAGTATCATTCAACTCTTGTTGAAGGAAAAACATTTGAACTGTATTCCCTTTGATTTTTTTTCTTGAATGCCTATAAGTTTTCACTATAGATGGCCTCAGATTTAGATATTTCTTCTCGATGTTCATCAATGTTAGCAAGAATTCTAGCTTTTTCAGATCCTACTGAAGATTGTGATCTTTCGCCCACCTCTGAATGGTCTCCTTCACCATGGTGTGGATTGAACAGTAATTAAAACCTCTAAATCCCAATATGCTTAACATAGCTGAATCCATCTAATTTGTGAAGGAAATTCTTCAAGGGGGATATCAGATATTTTATTTCCATATATCTCACCAAGAATTGTGACGTGTAATGTGGAGAGCATTTTGCAACTCCAGATCCAATACAGAATCACTATCGTAATGTGGGATATACTCCAAGATTAATACACTTAATAAATTTCAATGTTCTTATACTTCCCCAATAGTGTCTTCCTTGATTCCTAAAGTTGTTTGAGATGATGTTGTGAATTCTCTTTCAGAACTATCCGTAGAAGCTAATAATCCAAAATGCTGAATTAAAATCTTCATTATCTTAAAATGAATGGATAGAATGGGGGCACAATCATAATGGTTGGTAATTATTACCCAATAAAAGGTCAGAAGACTGAGAATACCCCTCCTTATCCTTCCTAGCGTTAGTAGTTTTGGTTGGAACCCCTTGGTGGGGGATACATTCTTAAGCTTGCTCAGGAATCTCCATGTGAACCTTAGGATGATTTTACAATTCAAGGTTCACCTGAGCGGGTTCCTCCTCAATAGTGGGATTGACAGTGATCTCAACATCTCATCTAGGCACCATCATTATAGCATCATCATTCTATGGAGATGTACAATTTAACAAACCATGATGAGAAAATCAGGAATAATAATATTGATGGGATGGAAAATAAAAACACACATCCATTTAGTTCAACATAAGGACCTTGAAATTATTCTAAAGTAGTAGGAATATTAATATGTTCTAATAGTTCTTCAAAATACATACCAAGATCTATCGTATATATCAATGAAATACAAGGACCATGTTAGTCTCACATGTGGGAATACTAGGAGTGGTTGGTTCATGACCCTCCTACAATAACATTTGAACCCAAATAACCTCTTTAGTGATAGTCATCGGTTCAACATCAGTCATCGCGGGATTATCTGATGCATGTGATGAACATGAAATATTATATAAATGGAATTCAGTTATTAATACACCCATTTTATCATGAGTAACTTCTAACATACCATATTCCACCTCTCCCATATAAGAAGTGATATGAGCAATACCAAGAGTAGATGTTGTTTCCTCTGGCCTAGATGCCTCTTCAGTCAAATGAGACTCTTCATTGGTAGGCATCTAAACATGATCAAATATTCCTTCCATGATTCTAAGAGGATCATTAATGAATTTCCTAAGGGATGGAACAGAATAATTTACTATAATTCCAAGAAGTTTAAACACTTTCTATGGATTTAAAATAAAATTAATGATGTTAGGAAGACTTAACAATGCAGAAAAAATGATTAACCATAGCTTTCTTTATTTGGTGTCTTTTCTTATTTTCCTTATTTAAAGGAGGACATGAATCATCATCTCAATAATAGGTATTAAATACTATAAGAATCATGCCATCTCATCCTTCATGGCCTATTGTCCTGGAGATATTTCTCCTGACTCAAGGTGTGATTTAGTAGCCCCGAGCGTGGTACCGGTAGGGTTATACCATGGTGATGTATTTTTAGTTAATTTTTCCTTATCCATATGAAAATTAAGATGGTATTTCCCCATAGCAATAATGATTTTGATAAATTTAATTTAAATGCATAAAATATTATGAGAACATGAAAACATACATCTTCAAGATCAACAAAATCATGCCATTCTTCCAATAAAGGGTTAATTCCTTCAATGGAGCCACGATTTATCACATTCTTAACACTTGTTGGGTGGGGATTAAATTATCAGTTGCATATATAAGAATATCTATCTCCTGGATATGAAATATTACTTTATTAGGCTTATTCTTAAAATGAATTTCTGATGAGGCTCAAAGATCTTATATTCCTGGAACATATAACCCCTCACATAAAAGTGCTCACATGGTTTCAGCATCAAAATATAGGTTCTTCCATGTTTGAACCACCTATAGTCATACATATTCAGAATACATTCTAGCATGCTCTTAGGATGATATTGTAGTCTTAGATTTAATAGTCTTCCAAATTCTTTCCATCATAGATGGTGGGCTAGAAAATGGAACACGCTTCTCTTTTTGGTAGTGGTGACTGGATGGTCTAGGTGTAACCTAAGTTGATGATGGTGGTGTGGACCAAAAAAGTTGGTAGATGAGAAGTTTTAATGGGATTGAAATCAAATAAATTAGGAGATAATTCTTAAGATATGGTATTTTGACTTCTTGTAGATGGTTGTAACCAAAAAGTGGTAGATAATTAATCTTTAGAAAGTCACGATGATACCTCATCAAATATTTTTACAAATTAGGGAGGGTGGTATCACAGAATTCATAATAATAAAAAAATATGATCTTCATCATGTCCTCAGTATGATTGGTTTCCATCTCATCAGTAGTTTCAATTCATTTGGGAGCCATTGAACCAGCTATGGAATATTAAATTCATTTCAGAGTAGGTTCATTTTTTATTTTTATTTTTAAAATAAATAAAATTTAAAAAATCAATTATGGCACACAAGTAAAAATATGGTGCACATGTGTGTCACTTATGTTGGGGAATGAAACTCAAAATATGTACATATTTTCATGATTGAAATATTCATCATGGAAAATCTATTTTGTGGAAAGATTTGTGCATGGAGAGAAAAACATTTCTGAATCTTGAATGATTTTCACTGAAGTGAGGCCCCTATATATAAGTGAGGAAACATACTTTCACACCACCAACCTGCGTGAACACCCAAAACATGCATGGCCCATTTCCTTTTTCATTAGTTTTTACCTCAAAATTAGACCCTATTTCCATTAAAATCCAATCCTTATGGGGGGATTTTTTGATACTCCATTCCATCACACGAATGAAAAAGTGAAAAAATTAAATTCCTTAGAAAAATGAGTAGAAAACATATGAAGAATTTAAAATATTTGTAAAGGCTCAAATTTTTTTTCACCTAAGGTAGCCCGAATAACAAATGGTTCCCAACAACATTCATTCCACCCAATATTGTTCTATGTATCCTTTGCTCAGGGTGTCATGTTTTTCTATAAATAGACCAATAGGGTCTTCATTTGTATGAAAAAATTTCCCTGGATCCTGATTTCTACTATGGACACCCTCTTACTTTTACAAAGTCATCTGAAACCTACAAGGTAGTTCCTTAACACCTAAAGAAAGTTAATTAAAGAGGGATAGTGAGTCTTAGGTTCTTCAATTGTTAAAATTAGAAATACTTGTGTGATTTAATCTCACATCCCCCCAGACTGAAGAATACTAGAGCTCCCTCCATTCCTAAAATAGAAACTTGAAATTCCCACTTTTGAGAATACCTGTGAAGACTCTTGAAGTCTTGATCCATGTCTCTCCCAAGTATAGTAATCTAGGTTATTAATCACTTATGGTGAAACAAAATTTCCCAATCCCACTTACGTGCCACATAGCTGCGCACCACTTACTTGAGCGCCCCTTCTTGGTTCACCTCACCATTTCATATTGCTCGAGCCTTTCATGAAGCCTCCTTAAAAACCATTCATAGTAGAGCTTCACCTTAATTGGATCCCTTTCTTTAAAGGGATCATTTTGATACCTCCACCATAACCTCATGATTTATCAAAACTTTGGGGAAGGCACATCATCATGTCTCCCATTTAGGTTTATATTTATAATGTCAGAAGTTTTCCAAATTTGTCTTATTACAGAGTCAGTAACCTCAGGATGTATGTATGTTTAAATATCTATAGTCACATGGACCGTTACCCTAAATAATGTGTTGAGGAATTCCAAGTCTCATATTATATAAATAGGACTTTTTTCTCCCCTTCTCATATCTGAGACCCGGAGCCTCTTTTCCCTGGTAAGGGGATCCTTTGACAAAGGAGAAGTATCCCTCCTCTATCAGGACCAATTTTAGGGCAACCGTCATGATTTAATCCATAATACTTTCATGTATAAGGTTGTAGTGTTTCTCCTCTCTACCTTCACTTTGTCTTTCACTTTTATTATTTCCTTACATTTGGACCCATTCCCAATATAATGTGAATAGAGGGATGTTTTATAGACATGAATTATTATTACATAGACCCATCCTCATACATTAGTGTAGGAGGAAAGGTGTGTGTGAATTTTTTTTAATCTTTCCCATCCTCTTTTTTCCCACATCGAGCGTGACTCACATGGGCTTAGAGATTCATGATGACGACAACATCTTCGCGATCCACCCAAAGGAATGATCTAAGCGAACTCTGATTCGCACCATAACTAGGATACGTACGAATCCTTCCTAATTACCGATCTCCACATAATATCATCCATAAAAAAGAGAGATCATACACGGGAATCCTCATCATGTCTAATCCCCAATCCTAATTCCCCTAATTCTGGCATCTTACTTAGCAGTAAGCCCCTACGTAAGCCCCAAAATCTCTATGAGTTAGAACATCCCTCCTAGACTCTTTTATTGGGCATCCTCCTCTGGATTAAGCCCCAAATTAACCACCACATCACAATGATTCAATAAATATCTCATGGTACCTCTTTTTAGGACATCCTTCTCAGTAGTATTCCCTTAATATGTTCTCTCAAAAGACCATACTCTCTTATAATACATACCTAACTACATGGGATTTCATTCCTATACATATGGGATATGTAGGAAGCTTCCTTGAGTTTGAAACCCGACATCATAAGTCAACCATGTTTTTTTGTGATATATCCATATAAGGGTCTAATTCAACATGGAAACCTTCATCCATTCCAGGTTCTTTGGGCTGTTTTGGAATAAGTCCCACACCAAAACATAACTAGGCTCATTCTACCTAGAAGTCCTTACCACATTTCATTAAACAATGAGTTTAGTTCCTTATCACATTACCTTAAAAGGTACGATGTGTCCCATTAAGAGGCACCAAACTATGTGGGTTATGATTCTTTTCACAAGGATATGTAGGTAGCCCACATATGGGTTCGATACCAACATCAAAAAAACTTATGACTCCCTAGATGATGATAAATTATAGAGAAATATTTGTCTACCTGGATGAAAATAAACTCTAGAGTGACTTTATTCAGCCTGGATGACCATAAAATCTAGAGTACCCCACTAAGTGGCTTAAAAACCAAGATAGTCATAATAACAACCAAAGAATCTCTAAATTGTATATGAGAGGATACCAAAGAATATCAAATACATACAAATGATTATGAATTCCATACAAGCTAAAAATTTATTTCTATTCTTGGGATTACTTACATAAACTTAGTAAATAAATAAATGAATCGTGAACATATCTTAAATCTATAAGAGATTCCTAGAGTAGGGAAAAATTCCCCCCAAAATGATTCGATGAGGCCGACCTCCCATCCTATTGACTAATGAGATTTATTAATATTCATAGTCCAAAACACCTAATGAATTATTGTATTTTTAGAGTAGGTCCCTTTCGATATAGAACCTATGGGTGTTTCCAGTTCCATGAATAAATTTTTTGGAAACCATTATGAGATAGTGATTCCTAACAATAACACACATTCCATGGGAAACAAATATTTAATAATAAAAATACTAAAATTCGGTAATATAAACTAATTGCATAATTATATTACTAAATATGAAAATAATTTCATAAAATAATATTACAATTGTAAGTAAATATTAGTATCAAAATAAACCTACATAACACTTAAAGACGTTCTTTAGGGAAAACATTTAAGAATAAAATATATATGAGATATAAAATTATCAAATTTAATAAATTTATTGACAAATATTCAATAATTATATTCCAAAATATGTTTATTTAACTTTTAAATCAAGTAATAACCAAATTTTAAAAATAAAATCATAATTAAAAGAAAAATCAAAAAACATTTTTTTATATTATATTGTAATTTAGTTCTGAAAATGGTTAGCATAAGTTTTATATATAAAAAATATATTTCTAAATTAATAATTATATACCTTCATTTCATATTTTATTTATTTAAGGGTTTTAAATCTTTAATGTTATTATTACATTCTGATAAAATCATGCTAATTATATATTTTGTAAATCCAAATTTTTTAATGAAAATTAAACATTTTTATAAAATGTGAAAAAATTCATAATAAGTAAATCATGATATGATGAATTTAAAAACGAGTTTTATTTTATTTAATAATTTTTTTTTCAATACAATCTTTAATGGGAGACCAATTCATATCAATTTCCCAAAAAAATTTATCTTTAATGGAAAAATGAAAAATATAATGAAAATTGAATTTATAAAATAATACACTTTTTTAACTCATATGAACTATTTATCCACTAAAGGTAATGATTTTTAATTAATTAAAATATTATGTTAATTACTAATTTTTATCTAATATGATGTATCCAGTTTAAATTTGGTGCTTCATAAAAGAAAAGTTATTGTACATTGTGTAATTATTTTTTATAATATCTAAAATCTCTGGTTTTCACATTCATACCCTCCTAAAAGAATTTTATCATCAAAATTTAATTACATGGAAGAAAATTAGTGAGGGTAATTTTATATTATAGAATCCATAGCTTCCCCTGAATCCTCTTGATGATAATGATTTAACCATATAAAATTGACCAGAGTAGTGGTTCTATTCTGTAGCACTTTATCTCTTCGATCCATAATTTCAATCGAATATTCCCCATATGAGAGGGGATTGTATAGTTTCACAACTTCTATGATAATATCATGTGAAGGTTTTGATATATAGTATATAAAAAGTGATAAATGGAACACATTATGTACTTGTAAGAGGTGTGGAAGAAGTACTAAGAGATAATCTATGATTGTAATATGACTAAGGATCTCGAAGGGTCTGATGTATGTAGGGATCATCTTCCATTTCTTCCAAAATATGATAACTCACTTCTATAGAGATATTTGAAGGAACACCATGTATCAAACATCAAACTCTATATCTCATTGAAAATTTTCTATATAACTCTTCTATTAAATTTTTTCATCTTTTATGTTCATCTGAATTGTTTGAACCTTTTCTATGATTTCATGAACAAGGTTAATACATACTAGATTCCTCTCTCTAACTTCAATCCCACATGATGAAATCTTGCATCTCATTCCATACATAGCCTCATACAGTGTCATTTGAATGATATAATAGATTTATTTTATATGTTAACTCTATAAGGAGAAGGTGTTGGTCCAAACATCCTTATAAATCCATCAAAACATATCTCACATATCTTATAGTGTTTGAATTATCCTCTTAGACTATCCATATGTGTGAGTATGATATGTTTTTTCTAATTCTCATCTACATCTCTAATGATTTCTCAATAATTCTATAGAATCATAGGGTAAACTTAATTTCCCAATAATATATAATGGATTGTGTTACTCTGTGCATCATCACCACTTCCCTTATGTATTTCATGGAAATTTTGTCAAGTTAGTAATATTATTTTATGGAAATAAAACTCACATACATGGTAAATTGATTGACTATTACCCAAATAGAATTATTTCATTTAGAGATTTTGTGGAGTCATGTTATTATGTCCATGATTATTTTTCCCATTTATATACTATTTTAGGAAATTTTCGAAACATACCATTAGAATTTCATCAATCAGTATTAACATGATATAATGTCAAGCATAGAGGAATGTATTACACACTCTCTCTCTACATACTATCCGACAATATGATTTATTTTAGATATCCATAAATGTTTTTAGGATATGGATGTATGAAAAATTTTGTTCTATATGCATCATCAAAAAGATACTTCTTCAATTATAGCTTTTATGGGACACATATTCAGGATCTAAACCTTATAAGTCTATTTTTGCCAATGTTGATCTCTATAAAATTTTCTACCTTTTTCTATTTCTCTAAATAATATTTCTAGGATTATTTATTCATTATATGAATTGAGGATTGAGTATTTAGTTGGGAGAGATATGATTTATCTCCCCCAATTATGAATTCAAAATTCATCCTCTACTAATCCATGAGTTTTGGGCCTTTTTCAATCCTCATCATGGATAATGTGGTATGGTCTTTCAAATTAAGATCATTATCCACTTTATTTACCTTCCCCATATAGTGATGTATTGGGTGGTTTTAATATTTAATAAACTAAACCCATAACCTTTTCATCATATTCAATTAATTCTAACTAAATATCTATTTATTGATCTTGTGATCAATATATATATTACACTTTTCTATATAGAGATATGTCACAAAATATTCAATGAAAAGATCCCCACTTCAGGATATAAATCATGCATTGGATAATATTGGTCATGAGTCTTTAGTTAGCATGAAAAATAATTATTTACCTTATAATTATGCATGATAAAGAAACCCAAACCTTATTTTGAATTATTACTATATATTACATACCCTTCCCCACTATAGGGTAATGTATGTTTAGTTGAAATGACCAACCTCTTATTTAGTTCTATAAAACATTATTCACATGCCTCTATACAATAGAAAATTAATACCTTTAGTTTCAACATTGAAAGTGTATTTGATATCCATGAGAAATTTCTCACAATGTTTTAGTAATATCCTAATATCCCAAAAAAATTATAGTTCTCAGTTATAATTGTCAGTCTTGGCTATTGCTCAAAAAATTCTATTAGAGATGGATCTACTAATATAACCTTTATTCTAATTACATGTCCCAATAATTACTCTATTTATAGAATAAATTAAAAAATTTAAACTTTATCATAAAACTTATCCTTTGAATGGTCTAGAATTCATTTTTAAAAAGATCTTCATCCAATTCCTTTCTCTTTGTGTATATAAGAATATCTTCAAAAATAAAAATAAACATTGATCGTGGTAGTCTCTAAATACACTATTAAATTGATCCATATAGATGGTTGGAGAAGTCATGAGTAAAAATAAAATCATAATAAATTCTTAGTTTATATACCTCACATGGAAAGCTATCTTAGAAGTGACCTCTAATTTTGAACCTTAACTGCTAGTATCCAGATCAAAGTTAATTATCTAAGAAGTATTGATCACCTTAGAGTTAAAAAAAATAGATCATCGATATGGGGTATATGATAAATTTTTTATCATTATTTTATTAATATTGTGATAATAATAAAAATATGCATTGATCTATCTTTCTTTTTATTAAAGAGGAATGGTGCACCACATGGTGTAGCACTGGGAAATATAAAGTCCTTATCCATATTGTATTTCATTTACATCTCTAACTCATATAATTAAATGGGATCCATTATATATGTAATATTTGGTATATTAAATTATTCAAGAAAGTGTTTTTGTAACATCCCGAATCAGGTGCCACATGCCGGTACCCTGAGTCGATTCACGACATGACCATAGGCGTGCCTCCTTGTATTCCAAAGTCTTATAACTAGAAGCGAGGATCTTATATATAACATGGGGTGACTATGCCCTATTTATAAATGTATCGCAACAAAATAAATAACATAAAAATTTACATAATAATACCATAACCAATATAAACCAGTATAATGTGATGAACCCGAATCGAAAAACAATACCCAAACCAAAAGTGTAGATATTTCATTACATATATGAGTCTAGTGTCAATATGAAAAACCAAAATAAAGACACACTAAAAATCCTCAAGAGGGTCCCAAAACCATATTTGGTTCCCTAATCCATTATCCATCCCAAATCATCCATCTAACATATGGCTCTTTCCCTTATAATATCCTGAAAACATGAAATCTATTTGGGTACCGATCAGGAAGCCTGGGTAGGTTGTAAGTATAACTCAATAGGACATGAAAAATGGCATCTAAAATAATATCCAATCTATAAGAGGTTATTAAATTGTAAAAATAATAAAAATAAATGTGATAAAGTATATAGTTTATAAAATTATATTATTATTTAACTAATTATATAGATCTCTAGGTTCCTAATGACACAATAACCAACAATTCCCTCGTTGGAAAGTGTCATAGTCTAAACCATATCACATAGAGAATCCAAATTCATTATAAGATGTAATTATATTATCCATTTAATTCCAATTTCATATCACAATTTCTTGGAATGACAGTCCAATGCCAATATCATTGGCCTAGAACATCATGTATGGAACCCTGTGGGTATTTGGAGCATCATTCCCTATCGTACACCTCACATGTATTTTGATCATTTGAATATATCCCATAAAATAATAATCACATGTATTAATTTGTACCGAGAACGTCATGTATGGAAATTTGTGGGTATATGGAATCATATATATCAAATATATCTTATTAATTAATGTTAATAATCATTAAACTTTTTATCAAACATTCTCATCTTTATGCAACATTTCAAGTTATCACAAGAATCATGGTTGTTTGCTTAAATGACATGGAATAATGTTACAAATTCACCATTAAACCATTTATCGTCGTTTAATCATTTAATCCATTAAACCGTCAAGGTTAAACCAACCATCCCTTAATTTCCATCATCAACCAATTTAGAATCAAATTAACCAACCAATTTCATTACCCTTAATCATCCAATTCCATAATCCAATTATCCCGAAAATTTAAGAATGAAATTTAATAATTAATTAGTTCAATTCTAAAATGAAATTATCCACCATAGAAATTATAATAGCACAAATATTCAAAAAACAATTATAATCAAGACTAGGAATTTTAAATTAAATTACCTACATAAAGGTCATTGATGGGAACTTGACCAACCATAATACCCAGTTGATATAGAATAATTAGATTAGAAATATAAGAAGTGATCTAGGACCGAAACGTAGGATCCAGATCAACCCCAAAAACCAAAAATGGTCAAAAGGTTCACCCACTTTAGGAAAGAATTAAGAATGGAAGAAACCCAAATAAAAAGTAGTTATCGATATCCAAACACCAAACCACGATGTTCGGAGATGAATAAATCCCTCCAAATCCATTCCGAGTCATGCTAGGGTTAAGAAAAGGATTATTGAATAATGGTATTAAAAAAAATCAACTGAACAAACCACTTAAAAATGCTTCTTGTGAATTTACACAATCTTTAATTACTTTACATGTCATATAATTATTTTTAGTGGGTTAAGCTAAAAAAACTATTACATTGGGTTAGTATTTATCCTGATTAATTATTACAAATCATGTAAAAAAATTTAACTATATGTAATATTTTCATGTTGTGAACTAGTTAACCGCCTGCAATAATTTTTGACATGTGTATAGAGAAATTTACATGTCATGTAACTAATTTACATGGTTTGTAAATATCATGTAGGATTTATTTCACCCCAATGAAAAGAATTATTCCTTAAGGATCTAAAGAACCTCCAATTTCTTGAAATTACTTGGAAAACCCTCTCCGACAATTAAAAAAAATAAAAAGAAAACACACCTAGTAAATAATAGAACCTTACAATCTATCCTCATTATAACAACTGATCCTCATTTTGTACAAAAAATAATATCTATGAATCTAATGTAAAAAATCTCAGGCAAATGAGTCCTTATATCTACTTCCCTCTCTATTGTTTCTTCTTAAACATGGAATGCTTCCACAATACTCAAATGATTGGAACAATCTTTCCCCATGACACATTTCCACTGGGATCCATAACATGTGTCATATTATACTCATAGGATACATCGGTCTCAAGATCAAGACCATCAACCTAGATCACTTGAGAAGGTTATAGGTGATACTGCCAATGCTATGACACATGAAAAACATCAGGAAAAACAGTATACCACTATGGAAGAGACAATCACTATGACACTGGTCTGACTCTCTCTGTGATCTCCAAATTTCTAGAAGACAGGGGTGCCAAAATTCCATCTCTCATAATCCTATAGTGACCCCATCAAGGAAAAACCTGAATAAACCTTTGATAACCCACAATAAACTCAAGAGGTGATCAACATGGAACAACATACAACTTCTACCAACTGTGAACCGTAGCCATATATTTTCAAATCATCTAAACCTGCTCTGATTTCTCCTACACAAGGCTCTACAAAATCAAATCTGATTCACTTGACTCCATCCAACATAGTGGTGATATGTATTTCCAACTATAAAGAGCCTCATATGGTTCCATCTGACAATTTTCCAGATAAATGTTATTATAGGGAGACTTAACAAGTTCAAATTTTTTCTCCCAAGACACATAATTGTCTCAGACGCACACTCATGGAATATCCATTTAAACTATTATAGTATGTTTAAAATTCAAATCTATCTATGGTTGGAATGACATAATTAGTAATACCTATGTACCAAGAACCAAATGAAATACATTCCATAACCATGAAGTAAAACATGATCATGATCTAAAACCACACTTCATAGAACACCTTGTAGACAAGAAATCTCCCAAATATACATCTCCCCCAAATGATTCATTGAGAGACTCTCTTGGATAGGAAAGAAATGTGATACTTTCATTAATCAGAGAATAGTCTCTCAAATGGCATTATTCTTCCGAGGTGCCCTCAGAATACCCACCACAAAGTCCATAGTAACTTCTTCCCACATGCATTCTGGAATAGACAATGACTATATTAAACAATTGAGAAATTGATGCTTATCCATCACCTACTGAATGTTTTAGTATCATGTCATAAACCCAAGAATCTTCTTTTTCCATTCCTGGACACCAATACTATTGACATAGGTCACGATACATTTTGGTCTAACAAGGATGCACTCCCCAAATCGAGTCATGGAATTCCTACATCAGCTCCTCCAACATACACATAGGTACAAAAACACAGTTCTAAGAATAAATGATCTCATCCTTATATATAATAAAATAGGAAGGTGACTCCAATCCATCATTGCCTTCTATCAAGGCCTAATAATCTAGATACTCATACCACCATTCTATGATCTGGATCATATGTGTTTACTCAACTGACACTAAAATGGAATTTATCTCCTCTAAGACCTCAAGAACCACAACATTCATCCCATCCAACAAATTCATCATTGTCCACTGGGACCTTGACTCCTGAACTACCTGAGTCTGAGTTTTCCATCTCAGATAATCAGCAACATTTTTTTCCTTCACATGTGTATATGATAGCTCAAAATAAAATGACTGCATATACTCAATCTGTCTCCTATAATTGAGATTCATGTATCACTGTGAACATATAAAATTTATGACCTTATGATCTGTATAAACACTAAACTATTCACCCATAAAATATTAATGCCAAAAATTTATGGCATAAAACATCATAACTAATTCAAGGTCATGCATATGGTAATTTCATTCATGTTTCCACAACTATCATGACACATATGACAAAACTATGTCTCACTATATCAACAGTACTCCAGATATGAAAATAGACGCATAAAAAACATTGAATAATCTTCGTCTAAATTAGGTGTGATCAAAATCATATAGGTAGTCAGACACTTCTTCTACTCTTACAAAGGATTATTATATTCTCTAGACCATTCAAACATCATCAAATTCTTATTCAATATAGAAAGTGGTTCTTAAAAGTGGGAAAATTCCAAGATAAAACTCCTATAATAACCTACCAACCCCATAAAGCTGTGGATATCAAAATATATTAGGATTCTCACATGAAACCACATATTAAACATTGTCTAGGTCCTCTAAAGAACCTTCTTTTGAGTTTATGTGTCCTAATAAATCCACATGATTGATCTAGAATTGGAAATAAAATTTCATGGCATATATCCAGTGCTCTCTCAATATACTCATGATGATGTTAATATGACCATAATGATAATCATGAGTCTTGGAGTACATGTAATATTCATCAACAAAACAACATCAAAATGATCCAGGTACAAGTGGAAGAATCATTTTATGAATTTCACAGACACAAAAGGAGTGTTCATCTACCCAAATGTCGTCACGATGAACCCATATAGGCCATACCTACTTCTAAAAGTAGTACATTGTACATCATAAGTTACAACCATCAACTGATGATACCCTCATATCAATTCAATTTTTGAGAAAACACAGACTCTCCTATACTAGTCAAATAGATCTTTGATATGTGGATGAAGATATCGATTCTTCATTGTCATAAGGTTAAACTTCCCATAATCAACACATAAGACAAAGGTATCTTCATCCTTCTTTTCACACCAGACTGTAGAAACCCAAGGTGATGTACTCAGATGGATAAATTTCTTATCCATAAATTCATCCAGTTGTGTTTTAAGCTCTTGAGGCTATGTCTTCTCTGTTTTATATAGAGTAATAGAAACTAGAAAAACTTCAAGCATGATATCAATAGTAAAATAAACATCCCTATTAGGGTTATCCTATAGATTTCCTCAGGAAACATGTATTGGAACTGGTATACTATGGGTGGATGGAAATTACACTTCACATATGCATCATCCTACAAAATACTTATAACCCAGGCAGTGAGATTCCCCAGTTGTTGTTAAATTTTCCAAACATAACCTTCTTGAATATACCATTATACATGATGAACATAACATTAAATTTAAGGAAACCTAAAGGCCACTATTCTATGGTTAAAATATACGTGGTCTCAGTATGATACTAACCAATCCATACCCAAAATCATGTTGAATCCTGAAATGTCAATTATCTGGAGATCCCAAAGAAAACGATACTCCCAAACATTGAAAAAACACCACTTGCATAGACAAATGTCTCTCAACCATACTCCCAAAGAAGTATTAATCATTATAACCCTACTCAAAAACTGTACTTCTAGACTCAACATGTTCATATGATTTAAAAATATAAAGGTATGAGAGGATCCTATATGAAATAACACTTCCAAGTGTGGAAGCTATAATAATAGAACCATTAACTATTGATGGTTCATCCTTATTATCAACATGTGTAGATTTAACTTCATGAAACATTCATGCCACTATTCACTATGATAATTTATGTGTACCCTAAGATGACCCAAGCAGCTAAAACGAGCACTATTTCCCTAATGCACCATTTCCACTACCACGACTTCCATTTCCAATAGAACTCCAGATGCCACACTAATATGGGGTAGAATACACCTTTCCAGCACTCCAATTTTTCCTATCACCTTATTCATTACCATATTATCATAGATTTTGGTATAACTATTATAGATTTCCCATTCTTATATAATCTTAACATTCTACCGGTGGTGGGGGTTACTATCAATCAATGCGATTTTGCCTTCTACACTGGTGGATGAGTGCTTAGGTAATGTCATGAGTAACTAATCACTCCCCTTATACACTCTACATTCCACTACTCGAGTAAAAATCTACATATATATGTTTCCTAACCTCAGAATACATACTTGTCAGTCTTAAAGTATAAACCACCTATCCTCTACTATAATCCTCATTTAGGTTCCCCTCAAATATGGGAGCCTCATTCACCACATCAAAAAACGTTTTCAGCTAAAAGATATTAACTTCGGTCTTAATATCACATTTAATCCCAAATTGAAACCACTTTTCTTATGTAGCCTCATCTTCATCCAACACAAGAACAAACAACAGAAAATTAGTAAAGAAACCATCATAGTCTATCATATACATTCTCCCCTAGGTCAACCACATAAACTCAGTTTCCCTCTCATGCCTCATCATCTCACGGTAAAAGTTCTCCAAGAACTTCTCCTAAAATTTGTTTCATACCATATTCTCTAGATTTACATCTTTAGTCTAGATGTCTCACCAATACATTTCTTTAATACATAACATATAAGCTTCAATCATGACTCTATTCTTAGTAGGATTTTCAAAGTGGTCACAGATCGTATCGATAAGATAAATCCAGAACTCAGTTGCCGCAGGTCCACCTTCTCCAATAAATGTAAAAGGTTTTTGAAAATTGAATGATCTTTTTAAGTTTGGCATACAATTCATAACCTCCCTTGGTTCTATTTAAATAAACTTCCTAAAGTGGGAAATTTTCAAATGGAATAGATCTTTGTATCCCTCACTTGGAACTATTTAGGCCTTAGGTTCTTCTTCTAGAGAATCATTTAAAATCATATCATCTTGTATTCCTATCAACAAGAATCTTCATGGACTCATATCTTTACAATGAAAAACACACGTCATAGGTCATATAACACAACACTAACAAGTTTTAACAAGATGGATTCACATAAACCTATATGAAGTCATACCCCAAATTCCTCCACATGGTCAAAACCGAGTAATTATCACTACCCTAAACCATCCCACATAATGGTCATGGAAATTATCAGGAAAAACATTTTTATATTTCATGATTCCCCATCAGACACTAATTTATCCATTTCATTTACCATATTTATCTTCTGTTAAAATTATCTATTTCATATTAGGATCCTTTTTCATTTATATTACACATGTAAAGAAAATCATTTTTACTTAAACATATCACCTCAATACCTTCTCTTCCACATGTGACTAAAATAGCTAATGATATAATAAGTCCTGAGTGCCTAAAAGGATGCAATATTACAAAAATATCTTACCATTCATGGCCATGATAAAAAAGTAATCAAAAATAATAAAATCGCACAAAATGTTCATCACTCGATGTGTAATAACCTTCAACAGTAAAAGTAAATATTAATAACATCAACCATACCCGGGTTAAATGGGTTTTACTCATACATGAGTTAGGTACTCCCATGAACAAGATCATGATCAAGGTTCGAATCATTCTAGTCTTCCATCCAACTTTCTCAAATAGTAATAAAAAATAAAAAGAGAATAAAACTCCTCAGATACCACTTTGAAACGTCCCGACCTCGGTTCCACATGCTGGTGCCTGAGTCGATTTTATTTATGGCCTTAGGCTTGCCTCCCCATTCTCCAAAGGTTCCTAAAAAGTAGTGGGGGACTAATATATAACATGGGGAGTGTATAAAATCATTATAAATGTAGAAAGATAAAATAAAAAATATAACCAATGACTTTAATAATAACAAAAAAATATAGACTGGTACCACATGATAAACTAGAATAGGAAAACAATATCAAAAAAAACTATAGATATGTAATTCCATATATTTTTCAATGGTAAATATGAAAAACAAAAATATATACACACTAAAAACACCCTAAGCGGGTACTGACATCATGTCATGTTCCCTCATCCATGCTTCATCCCAACTCAGCAATCTAACGTAGGGATATTTACCTTATTATATCCTGTAAACATGAAATCTATTTGGGTATAGATTAAGAATCAATATTAGGATGTGAGAACAACTCAGTAGGCCACCACCAACAATTTATAAAACAATATCCATTCAATAACATCATATGAAGTTCTTTAATGAATAAAATACATTTGATATTTTAAATAGATTTCATAAATAAATTATTAGTTAATTAAATACATAAATACCTCAGTTCGTGATGGAACCTAAACTAACAATTCATGATTTTTACAATTATGGATTTTGAACCATATAATATATGGGCCATAATTCATTATAACGTGTTCTTCCATTATCCATTTAATACCAATTTCATATCACGGGTACTTGGAATGCTAGTATAATTCATATATCATGGTCCTAGAATGTCATTTCATTCACCTTGTGGGTATCTGGAGCATTTGTACCTATCCCACACCTCCTGGGTATTTGGAGAACTAGTCCCAATCCCATATAATAATATTAACATGCATGCATTTGGGCCTAGAACGTGATGTGTGGAACCCGGTTGGTATTTGGAGCATAAGTGATTTTACCACACCTCATTTATCAATCAATCACATATATCACATATACTATATTCATCCAGTTTAATAATAATTAATCTTATTATCATACATTCTCATCCCCGACCATCATTTTAATTTATCACAAAAATAATCAATCTTTACTTAAATCATAAGGAATAATATGAACAATTCACCAAAAAACTATTTATCTAGATTTAATCATATAATCCATTAACCCTTCAAGGTGAAGTCAACCATCCATTACTTACCATTTTCAACCAATTCTAAATCACATTAACCAACCAATTTCATAACCCACTAGTCTTCCAATTCCATAATAAGATTATCCCACAAATTTAATAATACCATTGATCAATTAATTATTTAAATTCCAAAATAAAATTTCCTAGTGTGGAGATTTCAACATCACAAATACATTAACACAATTACCATCAAGACTATGAGAATTGATAATTAGAACACTTATCTCAAGGAAATTTATTGATAATCATTCAACCAAAATCATCAATTAATTTAAAATGGTTAGATTAAAAATTGAAGGAGAGATCTTGGACCAAAACCTAGGATCACGATCAACCCCCAAAACCAATAATGGTTAAAATTTGTCACTGCATCATCCAGAGAGTGTGGAACCAAAGAAAACCAAAATAAAAGGACTTAACAAGATTCAAATACCAAACTGAAAAATTCGAAGATAAAGAAATCAATCCAAATCCACTATGAGTATCCATATGATTGAGAGTAGGAAGTCTGCATAATGGTAAGAAAACATATCAACCGCACAACCTACTTAAAAATTATTATCATGAATTTACACAATGTGAAATTACATTAAATTTCATGTTATTGTTTTAGTGGGTTATACCAAATAACTCATTTTCCCCATTTTTTATTTATCTTGATTAATTATTACACTTCATATAATAAGAATACACTGTGGATAATATTTTCTTGTTGTGGACTTCACTTTGTTTAATTGTTCCTGAAATGTATCTAGAGAAATTGACATGTTTTTCATGTCATATACACGACATGTAAATCTTCTATAGTATTTTTTTAAACCCAAAAAAAGAATTATTCTTTAATTATATGAACCACCTCTAACATCTTCCAATCCATTATAAATCCCTCACCAACCCTTCAACGAAAAAATTGAATGTACCTAGTAAAAGAATGATATCTTATAGTTTGATTAAGAATCCAACCTCATGTTCTAGGGGACGTCTTTGAAATTAATTGGGAAACATATCAGTATATTCCCATATTATAGGCATGTTCTCAATGTTTACTTCTTCCCTGATAATATCAGCTAAGAATATCTTCTTTATTTATGTCAGGTCAATATTATATAATTTTCTTTCAAATAATATATTGGATTATCATAGTCTTTATACTTGATTACTATATTACTATAGATATGAATGGAGATTTCCTTTTCTTTTATGTTAATATGATCTTCATATAAGTAAATATAGTCCATACATGTGATTTTTTCAAATTCATCTATGGAGATAAGAATTAAATTTTCTATAAGTATAAACCCAAAAATGTTGATGGGAGAAGATTTGTACACCTTAGTTACATTTAGTGTACCAACATATTCTTTAATGGATAGATTGTAATTCAATGTATCAGGATTTGAATCCATAATCTTAGCACACTTATAAGAGATAAAAAAATATGAATAACTGACATCAAATAATCCATTTATAGTTCTAGAGTAGAAAATGAGTGTACCTTTCACCACTTTATTATTGTGGTGCACCTAAGAATTAGTGAACGTATATACCCTTCCTTATTACCATGGTTTGGGAGGTTATTATAGCCTAGGACCTTTATTAACTCTAGTTATAGGGTATTAAGTTTTGTAATGATCATATACCTAGAATTTGAAGCATTAAAGTGTAGGAGGAGAATCATCAGGTGATATTTTATCCTTAGTGGTTTTATTAACACTCAGTTTACTGATTCAAAAGTCATAATCTATGTGTTATAGTTTACCAAACATATAAAACTTCATATATCATTTAATTATTATACATAGTTGTTCCCTACCACATTAGTTGGATGTGGGTAGTTTGACATTCTTACCCCAATGAGACTATTCATTAGGGGATTCGTGATTCTCCATCTTCCTCTTCAATTCTACAATATCACATGGGTATCCATATTCCATTTCAACCATAATTGAAAATAATATAACATATTCATAACTTCCAAATTCTCTTAAAACTGATTTTTTATTAACACATGCTCTTAAGACACTAAACAATCTATCAGTCTTCTTTTTTTAGACTAGATATAGACTCAGATGCATACCTTGTTTGTATCGTGAATATTTCATCATAAGGTCCAATTGGCCCATATTACTTTTATATCAATTATAGTAATTATCATTCCATTATAGTGTGAAGATTCAAATGGAAATATTTACTGAATAACATTCCCTTGAAATCCCCCCACTTTATAGAATTAAATTCCACCTTTTTCTGGTATTCCATATGAGATTTCGCCATTTTTTTACATGACCTTCTAGATGATATATAGCAAAATTGATCTTCTCATGCCCCAAGTATTAAAATAAAGGAGATATATTTTCCCTCTCTTTAATCCATTTCTTATAAATCAATGTGTTTGATGTTTCATTAATGTATGCTAGGAATTGATGCATAAAAGATTAAATAACAAGCTTCTCCCTTCATAGTTCCTTTGGAAGCCCCACTTTATTTATGTTATTATTCATAATATAAGATTGATGACTTGTATTTTCCATGATATTTTCATTTATAGTTCATTTTTCATTTGGAAAATTACCACATTTTCCATTGAATACATCATTAGCTCAATTCCTTCTGTTTTCTACCATATCCCCTTTAGAGGGATGTTCCCAGTTAGGATTCATAAATTATTAAATATATAAAGTAGGAAACTACGTTAATAGAAGAAATAACTAAAACATATTGAGTATATGATTCCTTATAAATTCCCTATGTTTTAATCTTGGTAATCTGTGATTATCTCCATTCTATCTTTTCATTAAACACTCTAGTCCCAAAGATAAAAAAAATCCATCAAATTTTTTTTAAAGAAAATGTGAATTAATCATAGCATATCCCCCAGGTGTGTCTCCTTATGTGTATTATCATAGTATAAATCCCCCACCTTAAACCTTACATAATCTTGAGTTATCACAAGATTACACGTTGAGGATCTTTTCAGGTTTAGAGTTTTAGAGAATTAGATCATGAAACGTGCATTATATTCCACCTTTAAAAAAAGTGGTTACATAAAAGATAGGATTCATTCTTCCCATCAACGGAAACATATTTAAAATAAAAACTTGGATTCTTTCTTCACACATCTTTGACTCTATCATCTTATCATGTACCCTCCCCGTGACCTGTGAAAAACATTTCAATAACTTGGGATGAGCATAAAAAGCTCAGTAAGGGATACACAAAGAATAAAAACTGTTACTTTTTCAAACATCAAGTAAACCATGTATACTCTATCAAAGTAATACCTTCACCTTCATGAAGTAGTAAAAACTCTTCACTGAATAAAGTATCATTACTTACCTTTTGTAACAAAAGGATTACCATAAAACCCTTATAAAGAGCACATAACATATATAAATGTAACTTGGGACATAAACATACTTAAGTGGAATAACCATACGGTCGACTCCACACATATCACATAATGGAATAGCCATACGGCCAATTTCCATACATACTTAATGGAATAGCCATACGGCAGACTTTCATACCCAATGCATTGTTGGTTATAACATAACCACCCGTCCTGGTATTCACGGAACCACCCGTCATAATGTCCAAGTACCATTATTACACATAAAATATTGAAAATATAAACATTTCAATAACAACATTTCATTTGAAATCACAATAAGTAATTCCCAGATATTGAATTAATCAATCCATTTTCAAAAACCATTTAAAATAGATTTTTGAATCAAAGTGTCCCATACCACTTTTAAGCTTTTAAAATTTTAAACCATTAATATCCATATAAATAAATCCTTAAAACAATTTTGAAAACATGGATATTAATAAGAACAAATCATTAAAACATTTAAAGTGTTATTTTGGTTAAAGGGGTTTTACCAAAATTAGAGACACTTGAATACAATAATTGAGGAATAACATTTATTAAAAACTTTATAATATCATGAGAATAAATGTATTCATGATATTATATGTCAAAGTACTGTATACACACCATTTAATAGTGAATTGGTGCATAACAACAATGAAGTCTCAATAGAAATGTCAAATGTGATGAAATCCCTTATAAAGAAGGTATCCTTAAATTAAGGATAAATCAATCTCAAAATTATGTGTGACAAATATAAATACACCCAATATAAGTGGATATTACGTGTAAAACAATAAAAGGTCATTCACACATATTCAAAGGATGACATATTCAATAACAACATGTTGAACCCAAAGAAATCGAAATTGGGTTAAGAAGTTCTCTTGACAGCCTAACGGCGTCACATCAAAATGAGTTGATGAGAGATAAAAAGTATATCTCATCACTTGGACATAAAAGTTACATCAATAAGGATATATGATAACATATCCCAACATAAAAATATGTAAATTAAAAGACCCAACAAAATAAGTCTTTTAAAAATAGGAGGGTGAAAGGTTCCCTTACTGACTTGGGTATCTTTCAAAACATACACCCCATGAAAGAAGGACAATACATAATTGATGTAAATACTCATAAACGAAAGTATATTACACAAAGAGTAGAATAATTTCATTACATACACCACTCAATGTAAATTGTGTAAAATGTAGCATAAATCTCACAGGAATAAAAGTGAGATGAAAGATCCCTTACGAAAACTCGGCAGCCTAACGGCGCCACATAAAACTTACAAAAATGGATTGATGAGATCAAATAGGGTATCTCATCATATTAAAATAAAGTTTATAGAAAGTGGAATATAAAATAACATCCCCCAACATAACAAATAGGAGATTAAAAGAAGTGACATAAAGGATAGTACTTAAAAAGAAAGAGATAGGTTAGATCTCCTACGAAAATTCGGCAGCCTAATGGCGCCACTCAAAACTTCCAAAATGGATTGATGAGAGAGAATAGGGTCTCTCATCACATGAACATAAAATTTACAGTAAGTTTAATATAAAATAACATCCCAATAACAAGAAATATGAGCTTTAGAGGGAAAGACATAAAAGAGTGTACTTAAAAAGAAAGAGAGGAGTAGGATCCCTTACCTCGTATCCGACTTGACCTGACCGTTCTTTAATCTCCTGAATAATAAACTTGAGTTAATCTATACTTGCTTAAGAACCTTTTTCAAGTTCATTATCCCTTTTTATACCATGTTATGAACATCATGTAATCATTTAAGTTAATAATGTTCATTTTGTTGGTAATTGGTTCTTAAGTCAAAAATAGACTTCTTACACTTACATGATGTTAATTTGGTCAAAGGTTCATTATATCCAGAATGATATTAATGATTTGGATAACATATATATCATATATATTCATCATATACCTGTATTTATAATATTACATAACATTTAGAGGTAAGAAATGAAATGCACCGTTCATGGAGACGGTAAGCCGTACGTACGCATGAACGCTACTTCCATTTCTATTTCGTATTTTATGGAATGGAATCATAATGATATAAGAGTATATTATAATTCCCATATAATAACATATATAATATCATTAACTTTATCCTTTACACATCCCACATATGGTATTAACGAATCAAATCACTTTCAGGGGGCGGTAGTCCGCACTTCCTAAAATGAAGATATCGCGTATACCCATAATGGAAGCCATAAAGGTAAGCCACAAATGAAAAATACAGAAGCTTAAGTAAAGAATAAACATATTATATATCATATATAAAAATAGTGACATCATAATGGTCACCTTTGAAGGTTTTGGATGAGTATTGAACAATCATCGTTTCGGGAGGCAGAATTTCGCCATCCATGGAAACCGTATGTTCTTTAACCATTTGATGTAGTTGTGTGAGAGTGTAGCTCGAATAAATCATATAACAACATCCTAGTATATTTAAGATACTTTTTTGTTATAGAAGAAGTAAATAAAAAGAGTTTTGGGGGTTGGAGAAGCAAAATAAAACAAATGAACATGAGAGAATGAATTACCATTAAAAGTGTAACTCCTTTTGATTTGAGCCTAAAGGATTCCTTTGAAAGGATTATTCCCAAAGGTAATCCTCTATGATGAGTAGAGGGATGTGGAGAGAGTAAATGGGCAGGGTATGGCCGAGCCAAAGGCTTGAGGAGTGTGTGAAATGAGGTAGAGGTGGGGGCCTTTTATAAGAGGAGAGGAGGGGCACTTTTGGAAATCATGAAACTGTTACTTTATTTTCAAAAGTGTTTCGAATTTATAAGGTCCCACATTGATATATTTCGAATCTAAGATGATAAGTCTTCTCAAGATTCCCATCCAATAGTTTTTTGGAAAAGTTTAGGTCTTAGATATTACATTATCTTTCCATTTTATTTAAATCGTAAAATAATGAGGTCATCGCTGCATCATCATGATATCATAAATAATTTACTTTATTTAATGTCTAAAAATTATAAAAAAATAATATGATGTAGGAACTTTTTATAGATTTCTAATGAATATTTATAGTCAACATTTGGGCTTTTATAACCCCACTTAAAAATTGTTTTAGTAAAACAACTCATGTTTGTGTCATTTTAATTTTAACATTAAATAAAAATATATTATTGTCATTTTCCAACTAAAGTGGCTCCATGGGGTCCCCAAGTTGACCCATGGCTTTTCTTGGTCGCCCAGGACTCAACAAATAGGTGTAGGACAAGTTTCATGGTGTTTTCACATTTTTATAATATCATTTTTACCTTAAATTACACTAATTACCTCTAATCGCGATTAATGAAAGAAAGTTACTATTCACCAAAAAATTATTTTCATCCCATTAAACCACATTTTACATACTAATGACAACCATGTATGTAGGATTTTCAAAATTCAATACACATTAGTGGTAAACTTTCATTTAACTGAAAAATCAGTTTGCTTGATTACCACTTAGTGGTTTCACTATTCATCAAAAATTGGAGTTTTTCAGAAAATTACCTAAAATTCACTCTAATCTATATTCGATATTCCGAATTCAAAAATGAATTCTATATTATAAAATTCAAAACATATAAGTCACATTAATTAATTTAATAATTAATTCCCATTGTCATGACAAATAGCGTGTTTTTATAAAACAATAAGTATCAAAAGATCGATACTAGTTTAAGTCCGATTTCAAAGTGAAATTAATTCCAACAACCACTGTTGGATTTAATGGAAAAAATATTTTCTAATTTCACTTTAAAACCAATTAAAAAGATTATCTAATCATATAAATAAATTAGATTAAAAAGAGTCTTTGAATTAAATTACAACATTTTACACTATTCATTAAAAAAATGAACTTTATCGGAAAGATACCAAAAATTTACACAAAGTAAATTTTGATGTCCCGATTCTAAAGAAGAGTTATATTTGGTCCAAAAGAATGTAAAAGAGTGATCAAAACTATATTTAATGATGGTTCGTCATCAAAAGGTGATAAGTGACCCTTTAGTGAAAAATTAGGGTATAAATGCCTAAAATTGAATTCTTTCCGTATTTTAAGCCTTTTTCATTTATTGGATAAATGTAAAAACATTTAAAAATATATATAATAATATTTTAGTTCTTTCTATCCATTCCCTCCAATACAACGGCTACATGTTAACTGCCATTTAAAATAATATTATTTTATTATTAGAGTGGAACGTAAGATTCCCAAGAAACTCGTTGTTGCGTGTTGGGTACGCCATCGAGCATAGTGTCCCCTTTAAAGTCATATTAATATTTTATTCACAAATATGGATAAATATGAATATGTCATATTCTTTATTTACCTGGGGTGTTACATCCTTCCCCCCTTTTGGAAATTGCGTCCTCGCAATTTTAAAATTGGGCTTGGAAACATCCTTGAAAGTCCCATATCGGAACAAGAGTCGGTAAAACAATCACTTTAAAAGAATGGGAGAGAAGTACAAATGTCACTCGAGTTAACCCATACTAGGATTCCAAGTATGAAAATATGGACATGGAGGAAAAACCAAAGGGTCTTGTTCTGATGGAGAGTGATAGAAAACATGTTTAGGAGAAAGTTAACAATAAGAAAATAACAAACTTGTGATGGGTTAAACGGTGTTGGGTTCCCTAGTAGGAAAAGTTAATAGACAACATTTTTGTTTTAAGTTACTTTTTATTGAGGAATTTATTCATAATGAAACATAATCACTTATCATGTTGACTTTGAACTTTTACTAGATTCCTTAATCAAACTCATATTTTTTTCCAAAAGACGAATATTTAGGAAGACTTGTTCGCATTAAGAGTACTATAAATAACTTCTTAGAGAATCACCTAATCCACCAAAAAGAACTATATACTTCCCATTTCTTTAGTATTTAACCAAAACCAAAACCAAAAGGTTAGTACAAGGTCAGATAATCCAGAAAAGGATAACCCTTTAAAAAGAAAATCTATGCTTAATCTCCAAAATTTGTCAAACAAAACCCAAAGTTCAACAAGGATCATTCGATAAACAATTTGTCCATAAAATTATTAAAAGTAAACCCATCTAAGATTGAAACCCAAATATTTTAAGGATTTATTCACATAGTCTTCCAAGTTAAATCGTAACATTTGTCTCCAAACAACATCAGTTGCTCCAAAAGTCTCATATTGAAAAGTAATTAACCTAATCACATATCCTCCATGATAGGTTAATAATTTTAATAAATAACCCAAAATCAACTTACTCTTAATTCATATAATCATATAACTAAAAAGAATCAGTCAAACTAACCAGGGACTTCACGTAGTCCAGTGGTAGGCGTTAAATACCAGTTGCACTTTGGTTGGGGGTTCGATTCCCGCAGCTTTGTCCGACGCGACGGGTAGTCACACGGTCTGCGTGTTGTCCTTTTTCCAAAACTATACAATTCTCAAATAATTCCCCGAAAAGGGATAAAATCATCAAAAATAACCATAACATAATTTAACCTCAAATTTTATCTCATTCCTTTCTCTTCAATCATATAGTAACCCATAATTACCTCAAAAGTAAGGATCATATAAACCCAAATGGTTCTTTATAACTATGTCCACAAAAGAAAAGATAACTATTCCTTGAATACAATTTTCCTGTATTAAACATCAGGGTTACACATAATAAAAAAAGTCTTCTAATGTAACCCATCATCAAAAGAGACTTAATACTCTTAAGAATTTCACCATAACTCTTGAAGCCCTTATATGTTGACATCTTACTCATTCAATATTCTTCATGATCCATTAAACATTCCTTTCCAACTTATTCCGAAATACCTCTTTCCTACAAACAAAATCATGAATCACATCCTAAGATTCCAAAATAGGAAAACAATAGTCATGAAATAATACATACCTTTGATTGGTCATTGTCAGTTTCTTCATCATCAATCGGAATGACATTAGGTATTGGTAAACGAACATTTGTACACTCTTGGTAACCCCATTCACGAAACTTCTTCATAGGACTTGTGTTTGCATAATGACCATGAACACCACATTTAAAACATTCAATTGATCCCCCAGAAAGAACTTCTTTCCCTTTCCTCGAGTCAACTGGATGCTTCCTTTTTCCATGGCAGGTTCTTTCTTTATGACCTTCATTTCCACATCTATAGCATATTTCTGTCCCTTTGAAACATTTTCCTAGGTGTTTCTTTCCACATCTTTGACACATAGGTTTTTGAACACACTTACCTTTATGATTATTACCTGTACTTCTGTAGGGATTTGTTTCTTGTATATATGATTCCTTAGAGATATCACCAAAGTTTAGGTGGTTAATCATGAATCCAGATAGTTGGTTGAGGATAATCACAAGATTTCTCATTCCAGCTCCCATATCATTCAGTTGCTTGCTCAAAAAACTGTCACAGTTTCCTTCACATCCACTGTTACTTTGGTGCCTGCTAGATCCAGCCACTTACTAAAAAGGTCAGTGTGAGTGTATAAAGAAAACCATCAAGTACTAATGAGGAAGATAAACACTAAGATATACTTACTCATTCACTTTACCTAAAACTAAGACTCTTTCTGAAATCCTAACCATTATGGTAATGACACTTATGCTTAAAGAATACCCTAACCTCTAAAGTTATCTAAACCGACCTTTGATACCAAATATAAAGCCCCCGCCTTAAACCTTACATAATCTTGAGTTATCACACGATTACACGTTGAGGATATTTTCAGGTTTAGAGTTTTAGAGAATTAGATCATGAAACTTGCATTACATTCCACCTTTAAACAAAGTGGTTACATAAAAGAAAGGATTCATTCTTCCCATCAACGGAAACATATTTAAAATAAAACTTGGATTCTTTCTTGACACATCTTTGACTCTATCATCTTGTCATGTACCTTCCCAGTGACCTGTGAAAAACATTTCAATAACTTGGGATGAGCATAAAAATCTCAGTAAGGGATACACAAAGAATTAAAACTGTTACTTTTTCAAACATCAAGTAAACCATGTATACTCTATCAAAGTAATACCTTCACCTTCATGAAGTAGTAAAAACTCTTCACTGAGTAAAGTATCATTACTTACCTTTTTGTAACCAAAGGATTACCATAAAACCCTTATAAAGAGCACATAACATATATAAAGGTAACTTGGGACATAATCATACTTAAGTGGAATAACCATACGGTCGACTCCACACATATCACTTAATGGAATAGCCATATGGCCAATTTCCATACATACTTAATGGAATAGCCATACGGCAGACTTCCATACCCAATGCATTGGAGGTTATAACGTAACCACACATCCTGGTATTCACAGCACCACCCATCACAATGTCCAAGTACCATTATTACACATAAAATATTGAAAATATAAACATTTCAATAACAACATTTCATTTGAAATCACAATAAGTAATTCCCAGATATTGAATTAATCAATCCATTTTCAAAAACCATTTAAAATAGATTTTTGAATCAAAGTGTCCCATACCACTTTGAAGCTTTTAAAATTTTAAACCATTAATATCCATATAAATAAATCCTTAAAACCATTTTGAAAACATGTATATTAATAAGAACAAATCATTAAAACATTTAAAGCGATATTTTGGTTAAAGGGGTTTTACCAAAATTAGAGACACTTGAATACAATAATTGAGGAATAACATTTAGCCAAAACTTTATAATATCATGAGAATAAAGGGATTCATGATATAATATGTCAAAGGACAGTATACACACCATTTAATAGTGAATTGGTGCATTACAACAATGAAGTCTCAATAGAAATGTCAAATGTGATGAAATCCCTTATAAAGAAGGTATCCTTAAATTAAGGACAAATCAATCTCAAAATTATGTGTGAAAAATATAAATACACCCAATATAAGTGGATATTAAGTGTAAAACAATAAAAGTTCATTCACACATATTGAAAGGATGACATATTCAATAACTACATGTTGAACCCAAAGAAATCGAAATTGGGTTAAGAAGTTCTCTTGACAGCCTAACGGTGTCACATCAAAATGAGTTGATGAGAGATAAAAAGTGTATCTCATCACTTGGACATAAAAGTTACATCAATAAGTATATATGAGAACATATCCCAACATAACAATATGTAAATTAAAAGACCCAACAAAAAAAAGTCTTTTAAAAAGAGGAGGGTGAAAGGTTCCCTTACTGACTTGGGTATCTTTCAAAACATACACCCCATGAAAGAAGGACAATACATAATTGACATAAATACTCATAAACGAAAGTATATTACACAAAGAGTAGAATAATTTCAGTACATACGCCACTCAAAGGAAATTGTGGCAAAAGTAGCATAAATATCACAGGAATAAAAGTGAGATGAAAGATCCCTTACGAAAACTCGGCAGCCTAACGGCGCCACATAAAACTTACATAAATGGATTGATGAGATCAAACAGGGTATCTCATAATATTAACTTAAAGTTTATAGAAAGAGTAATATAAAATAACATCCCCCAACATAACAAATAGGAGCTTAAAAGAAATGACATAAAGGACAGTACTTAAAAAGAAAGAGAGAGGTTAGATCTCCTACGAAAATTCGGCAGCCTAATGGCGCCACTCAAAACTTCCAAAATGGATTTATGAGAGAGAATAGGGTCTCTCATCACATGAACATAAAAATTAAAGTATGTGTAATATAAAATAACATCCCAATAACAAGAAATATGAGCTTTAGAGGGAAATACATAAAAGAGTGTACTAAAAAAGAAAGAGATGAGTAGGATCCCTTACCTCGTATCCGACATGACCCGACCGTTCTTTAATCTCCTGAATAATAAACTTGAGTTAATCTCTACTTGCTTAAGAACCTTTTTCATGTTAATTATCCCTTTTTATACCATGTTATGAACATCAACTAATCATTTAAGTTAATGATGTTCATTTTGTTGGTAATTGGTTCTTAAGTCAAAAATAGACTTCCTTACACTGACATAATGTTAATTTGGTCAAAGGTTCATTATATCCAGAATGATATTAATGATTTGGATAACATATATATCATATATATTCATCATATACCTGTATTTATAATATTACATCACATTTAGAGGTAAGAAATTAAATGCACCGTTCATGGAGACGGTAAGCCGTACGTACGCATGAACACTACTTCCATTTCTATTTCGTATTTTATGGAATGGAATCATAATGATATAAGAGTATATTATAATTCCAGTATAATAACATATATAATATCATTAAATTTATCCTTTACACATCCCACATATGGTATTAACGAATCAAATCACTTTCAGGGGGCGGTAGTCCACACTTCCTAAAATGAAGATGTCGTGTATACCCATAATGGAATCCATAAAGGTAAGCCACAAATGAAAAATACAAAAGCTTAAGTAAAGAATAAAAATATTATATATCATATATAAAAATAGTGACATTATAATGGCCACCTTTGAAGGTGTTAGAGGAGTATTTAACAATCATCGTTTCGGGAGGCAGAATTTTTCCATCCACGGAAACCGTATGTTCTTTAACCATTTGATGTTGTTGTGTGAGAGTTTAGCTCAAATAAATCATATAACAACATCCTAGTATATTGAAGATACTGGTGTTGTTACAAAAGAAGTAAATAAAAAGAGTTTTGGGGGTTGGAGAAGCAAAATAAAACAAATGAACATGAGAGAATGAATTACCTTTAAAAGTGTAACTCCTTTTGATTTGAGCCTAAAGGATTCCTTTGAAAGGATTATTCCCAAAGGTAATCCTCTATGATGAGGAGAGGGATGTGGAGAGAGTAAATGGGCAGGGTATGGCCGAGCCAAAGGCTTGAGGAGTGTGTGAAATGAGGTAGAGGTGGGGGCCTTTTATAAGAGGAGAGGAGGGGCACTTTTGGAAATCATGAAACCGTTACTTTATTTTCAAAAGTGTTTCGGATTTCTAAGGTCCCACATTGATATATTTCGAAGCTAAGATGATAAGGCTTCGAAAGATTCCCATACAATAGTTTTTGGACAAGTTTAGGTCTTAGATATTACATTATCTTTCCATTTTATTTAAATCGTTAAATAATGAGGTCATTGCTACATCATCATAATGTCATAAATAATTTAATTTATTTAATGACTAAAAATTATAGAAAAAATAATATGATGTAGGAAATATTTTTATCTTTATAATTAATATTTATAGTCAAAATTTGGACTTGTATAACCCCATTTAAAAATTTTTTTAGTAAAACAACTCATGTTTGTGTCATTTTAATTTTAACATTAAATAAAAATATATTATTGTCATTTTCCAACTAAAGTGGCTCCATGGGGTCCCCAAGTTGACCCATGGCTTTTCTTGGTCGGCCATGACTCACCCAATAGGTGTAGGACAAGTTTCATGGTGTTTTCACATTTTTATAATATCATTTTTACCTTAAATTACACTAATTACCTCTAATCACGATTAATGAAAAAACGTTACTATTCACCAAAAAATTATTTTCATCCCATTGAACCACATTTTACATACTAATGACAACCATGTATGTCGGATTTTCAAAATTCAATACACATTAGTGGTAAACATTCATTTAACTGAAAAATCAGTTTGCTTGATTACCACATAGTGGTTTCACTATTCATCAAAAATTGGAGTTTTTCAGAAAATTACCAAAAATTCACTATAAGCTATATTCGATATTCCGAATTCAAAAATGAAGTCTATATTATAAAATTCAAAACATATAAGTCACATTAATTAATTTAATAATTAATTCCAGCTATCATGACAAATAGCGTGTTTTTATAAAACAATAATTATCAAAAGATTGATACTAGTTTAAGTCCGATTTCAAAGTGAAATTAATTCCAACGACCACTATTGGATTTAATGGTAAAAATATTTTCTAATTTCACTTTAAAACCAATTCAAATGATTATATAATCCTATAAATAAATTAGATTAAAAAGAGGTTTTGAATTAAATTACAACATTTTACACTGTTCATTAAAAAAATGAACTTTATCGGAAAGATACCAAAATTTTACAAAAAGTAAATTTTGATGTCCCGATTCTAAAGAAGTGTTATATTTGGTCCAAAAGAATGTAAAAGAGTGATCAATACTATATTTAATGACGGTTCTCCATCAAAAGGTGATAAGTGAACCTTTAGTGAAAAATTAGGGTATAAATGCCTAAAATTTAATTCTTTACGTATTTTAAGCCTTTATCGTTTATTGGATAAATGTAAAAACATTTAAAAATATATATAATCATATTTTAGTTATTTATATCCATTCCCACCAATACAATGGCTACATGTTAACTGCCATTTAAAATAATATTATTTTATTATTAGAGTGCAACGTAAGATTCCCAAGAAACTCGTTGTTGCGTGTTGGGTACGCCATCGAGCATAGCGTCCCCTTTAAAGTCATATTAATATTTTATTAACAAATATGGATAAATATGAAAATGTCATATTCTTTATTTACCTGGGGTGTGGCACTTAGTACCACTCATCATGATTTATGGTAATGATCTATTAGAAGATCAACCAACAAATTTTTGGGTGATTACCCCTAGTTTAATGTGAGACACAATCACGTCCACTTTCGAGTATCTAGTCCAATATGTATTTTTGAGGAAAACCACATAATTCATACTTTACAAAACTATAAAGATGTAATATTAAAATTATCCTTATGGTTTTTTAAATTATTTCCCATCTTAATCTCCAAAATAATTTAACCTAGTTCAGATACGTACCATAGTGACCCATGATAATCATATATGAATAATACATATATCCCATTATTTTATTATTGCATCCCATAAATAGTCGAATAACCCATGGACCCAAAGGTTAATTTTTTTTAGACTAGAAATAAAAACACTTATTTAACAAGTTGTGAACAATTTTACATTTTCTAAATCCACTGCCAGATATTCCATGAGACATAATTCTCATTAAATCAATAGGAAATGGAAAGAAATAGAAGGGTAAAATCTAATTCCCAATAAGGGATAACATAATAAACCCCATAATGGTTAGATCATAAGAATATGTAAAATAATTAATAAGGAATAATATCTTATTTAACTTTACATAAGTTAATAAGTTTCAACTACAATAATGAAATATATGAATAACATCTCAAATGATATCACTTTTACAATTGCATGAGAAAATAAAGCATGAAGCACATACATTGGTCATGGATTATTGCAAAGAAAGTGTTCTAATGAAAAAAAAATTATTTCTTATCTTTGTAAACCTAGATACCCATAAACTTGTTCCCATATAAAATAATGATTGTAGATAAATGAAATCACACTAAACCTTTTTTAAACCATCTTCTCACTAACTCATTGACATAAAATTTCTGTTAGATAAGATATAAGCCCTTACACAATGCATTGGAGGGATATATTAGTCCCATCCATATCATAATCTAGATATATTTTTGTAACTTGAAAAAAATAATCATATCCTTAAAAAACACATATAATGATAATTTTTTTGAATAAATTTCTAAATCATCATATACATATCCCATGGAAATAAAATGGGTTTCATATAATCTTCAAATAATATCACCAATTAAGTTTATTGAATCCAAAACTTGATTATTCAAAAATAATATCATAATAAAAGAATAATGTAGTGAGAAACATGAAACATAACTCCATTGGATATAGATAATTTGAGGATAATGTAATCTAAATCATCAAAAGATCATTTGGAAAACATTTTTTATTCATTGTTGTAATAATCACAATTACGAGTCTCCTTTCAACAAGTCTCTTTTGTTTAAAAAAGTGGAAAGAAAAATCTTTCTAAATATATATTTGATTTAAAATAAATTTTCTCTAGAATTAAAAAATTAGGACATCATATTAAAAGTAATTTATTCCAAAATAAATTTTATTAAGAAATTTTATAACTCAAATAAAGTAGTTTGAGTTTCCAAGTCCCTCACATTTACACATTATTTCCATAGATGTGATTTAACCTCAACTATCATAAATATAAAAATACTTAATTAAATATTTTATAAAAATATTCATATTTTTATAGTTTCATTTTTATCTTCATTAATAATAATTATCTTCATTTGTTAGATTTCTGTAATCTCATTTCAACATCAGGTGTTAATAACGTTAATTGTTTTCCTATTATTTATAAAGATGATATCATTACTAATTATTTGATTCCATTTTTGTAATTAATATGTTATTTAATATACTAATATATATAAATTATATTGACTTTTAATTATCTCAGACCATTCCATAAGTCTTTTAGATACATAATGTGAAAATGGAAACAATGTTTTCTTATGTCGGAGATTTTATTAAATGAAAATGATACTATAATAATAAGTTAAATACATAATATAATTTGTCAAAAAACCATATAGAAATCATTATTTAATTATTATATTACAATAATATTTGTTTTCCTATTCCTATAGTCACCCATAATAATGTTTTATTGCATCATTCTTATTGTTTCTCTATGAGAATCAAAATTTTACATTCTTTAACTCGATCGGTGTGTCTGGTTAATGTTTTATTTAATTTCACATAATATCATTATAATAGAATAATAATGATATTATTTTTATGTTTTAATTTTTGTGAACAATATTTGAATATGATTTGATAAACAATTAAAATCTCTATGGAAAATAGAAAAAATGATTATTTATAGAGGCGGTAGTCCGCACACACACATGATTGATGTTCCTTTCTTTTTATAAGTGGACGGAATAGAATAGTTATGGGTTGTACCAACATCTCATTAAATAATTTATGAAAACAAAATAATATTATTATGGTCATAATATAATAAAATGATTAATAATCAGAATAAAACATAATAATAAGATAATACTTATGTTGGAGACTTGAATTTTTGTTGGAAGTCGCCCTAATTTTAAAGGGATTATGATAACTATGAGTGTCCACGTTGTTGGATTCACCTATTTTGATAATCTCAATTATGATTAGATATTCTTTTATAATCCCAAGTAATGTCTATCTATATATTAATTATACTTTCAAATTATGACATCATGCTATTGAGTTGATATGAATATAAAATGATCATATCATATCATTGGAATATGTTACTCAATGTTTATTTATGTTTATAAATTTTTAACAATGATTAATCTTGATACTAACTCAATCTGGAAATGATATGCATTGAACAGATACATTATAAGCATTCATGTTTTTGGGTTACTGATACAGACAAAGCTACCGATAAACAAAGTTCACTGATAGACCAAGCCTTCTGTTATACAAAAGGTCACTGATACATAATCTACCGATACAGACAGATAGTTATCAATACAAACTCACTAGTACAGACAGCTACCGCTATACAAGAATTTACCGATAGAAGGAGCTACCACTACACAAGAAGTTTCCGATAGAAGGAGCTACCGCTACATAGAGTCACTGATACATAAAGCTACCATTACAGAGAGTGACAACTACCGATACAAGACCTTCCAATAAAAGTCCACCATTACAAGTTCACTAATATAAAGAGCTACTGATGGAAACCAGTCACTGTTTATCTAAACTCTATTTCTATTTTTTTATTAGAAACGGTCATATTTGGTGCTTTTAATGCAACTGTTATTAATTAATGATGTTTATTGGATGTCAAGGAATCGTACCTCATACCTACAGAAGTAATCATGCCTTATTTCAGACCACTTGAGCTATAAAAGAAAGATAAAAGCTGTGCATAAAAATAGATATGCACGAAGAGACGTACATGGTAGAAAAAGGAATAGATACAGGAGAGCTTTAAAGGAGAAATTTACTGGGAGTTGAAGGAAATTGATGTGCTAGAAAGACTACTACAATCTCAAGAAAAACACCCATACCTAGAAGTCAAGAAACAGAACCACAATACTCTGTTTTCCAAACAAATTCTATAGAAGGAGTCAAAACAACATCTTCTCAATCCAAATGGAGTCCAGAGCTGCATTTCCATCACATAGAGCTTTCCAAACTCATCTCAATCTTATCAGCTCTATTGTGATTTTTTTATTTATATTTCGAGCAGTGTGTGTGCTTCTATTTATCTTAAACACACTATCTCCTAAGCATAACTGGAGGATATCTAAAATCATCACCCAAACATTCAAAACCTTCTTGTATCCCACTATGAATTGTGGTAGAGGTCAAGTGTGACATGGATAGCATGTGTTCAATTGTTATATTTTATCCCACGTAGAACTGTGGTAGAGGTCTTTGTACCTGGATAGTCTCAGTAATATTGTTTACCCTGATCTAGGGAGTGGATAAAAGTTTTATATATATTGTTTGGGAGGACTAAGTCTCAGCTTGATACTGAACCTCTTGGTTAAAACCGTTGTTCATCTTATTTCAATTTAAACTATTTTCACTTTCTGCTGCTAATTACTTTGAAATAAAAATCTGTTTTAAAGTAACTCAGATAGTTGAACTAGAAAGTGTTTGTAATTATTGTTATCCATCAAGTTAGTTTCAAAAACTAACTTAATCTTCAGATTAAGTTAACTGAGAAATAATCAATCTTTGAGAAACTAATTAAACTGTTATAATCTTTATAAATTCACTGTATTTTAACTTGTTTGTTAAATTGGGGGTCTTTAATAAAAAAAATTAATCAGAAATTTTTAATAGGTAATCAATTCACCCCCCTCTTGAGTATCCTCTGGGAGAACATTTTGAATCAGATATTTGTTGATAAAAGTTTTAAAAACACTCTGTTTTTGAACTGTGTTCTAGTTGTATCTTAAAGGTATATTTCTGTTATTTCTAATTCTTTATCTCTTTAAATATATTTTCTAAAATATAATTATGGATAATATATTAGAAGTTGCAGCTACCAACAGACCACCATTCTTTAATGGTGTTAATTATTCCCAATGGAAAATCAAAATGAAAATTCATTTAGAAAGTATGGGATTTGACATTTGGACTACTATAGAGTCTAAGTATGAGATTCCAAAGACTGCTATAACTACTTGGGATGATCCTACAAAATCTAATTACAAAAATAATTCTAAAGAAATGAATTATCTTTACTGCTCTCTAGTAGATGAATAGTTTAATATAATTTTTGGTTGTAAAACAGCACACGAAATCTGGGATAATCTAGTTGTTTCTCATAAAGTAACAAAAAATGTGAAAGAAATGAGATTAAACACATACACTATTAAATATGGTAATTTTAAAATGAGGCCTGATGAACCTATTTCTGAGATGTATCTCAGTTTTAATGAAATTTTCAACACTATGAGCTCACTGGGAAAAGTTGTTCCAACAAAGGAGAAAATCACGAGAATACTCAGATGTTTGCCCAAAAGATGGAGAAGCACATCATTTTCAATAAGAGAATCTTGTGATATAAGTTCACTACCTGTAAAGGAGATGATTTGTAAGTTCATTATGTATCAAGAAGAGATAAAGGTAAACAATGAAGAAGATGATGAACCTAAGAAGAAGTCAGTGGAATTTAAGACTACTGCCTCAAAGAGAAAGGAAAAGGATAAAGTTAACATACCTTTTAAAAGCTCAACAAGTGAAGGTTCAGATTCTGATAGTGATGAAGAGATGGCTCAGATAGCTAGGAGATTCATGAAATTCTATAGGAAGAAGAAGTTTTTCATAAAATCAAATTATAAGGGTAAGTGTGACCAACGAGGTAATTGGAAGAAAGATTAGAATAAAGCTGATAAAGATGATGATATAGTCTGTTATGAATGTAAAATGAAAGTACATTTCAAGGATGACTGTCCAAAATTGAAGTTTAAGAAGAAATATGATTATAAGGGGAAAAATATAAGAAAGCTATGAAGGAAACATGGAGTGTTTCAGAAGATAGCACAAGTGAGTCTGAGGCTTCAGATTCTGAAAAGAATCATGCTAATATGTGTTTCATGACTAAAACATCTAAGGTAATTGTCTCCCTTATACTAAATGATTACTCTTATAGGAATGAAAGTGATTCAAATGATGATGATAATATGTCTAAAGATGAAATATTTGAATACTATATTATGTTATAAGATACCTATAATGAGCTAAAAGATAAGTACAAATCATTAAATAAACAGTATGCCTTCACTAGTACATTTAAATATTATATTAGTATAGAAAAGGAAAAAATGATTAACTATTAAAGGAGAATACTGAACTTAAATTTTCCAATGAGAAACTTAGAAAATACTTATAGAAGTTCAAAAATAGAAATAATAATCTAACTCAAATTCTTGGAAAACAAGTTTCACCAAATTATATTACTGGTTTAGGATACCAACTTGGATAGATACAGTTTGTTAAGAATAAATTTATTCCAAAAACTAGACAGTTTGCTGCTAGTTCCAGTTCTGGAAATTCTATAGCTTCATCTAGATATTCATATTCTACTAGACCAAACAGAATACATTATTCAAAATCTCTTGAATCTGTTAATTATAGGAAACATGTTAGACAAATATGTGTTCCTAAGGTTTTACTTGCTAACCTGTCTAGACCCAAGAAAATCTGGGTACCAAAATCATTTTCTGTTTAAACCTGTTTTGTAGGAGACCAACTTGAAGAGTTCCTGTAAGAAGATATGGTACTTGGACAGTGTATGTTCATGGAATATGACTAGATACTACTCATGTTTTAAGAGTTTAATCAAGGTTTATAGAGGGCATGTCACCTTTGGTGATAATTCGAAAGGAACAATCATCGAATTAGTCCATATTGGTAACAATGATTCAATTTTAATTTCTAAAGTATTATTTGTTTATGGACTAAAATAAAACTTGTTAATCATTTCTGAGTTGTGTGATGATGGTTTCAATGTTAAATTTGAAAATGATGCTTGCAATGTATTTGATTCTAAAAATATTTTGGTATTTACTACTTTAATAAATGAAAATGTATATGTTATATATTTAAATTCTTTATCCAAACAAAAGGTTACTTGATTAAATTCTTTTCATAATGAATCGAGGTCTATGGCACAAAATATTAGTACACTGCAATGTTCATTCACTTAGGAAATTGACTAAGAAAAATTTAGTTAGAGACCTACCCAAAATAAAATTCCCAAGAGACAAAGTTTTTAATCCCTGTCAAAATGTAAAGCAACATAAACTTTCATTCAAATTAAAGAAAGATGTTTCAACTTCTCAACCTCTTGAGTTTGTTCACATGAATTTGTTTGGACCATCTAGAATATCTAGTTTGAATGGGAAGAAATATGTCTATGTTCTAGTAGATGACTTTTCTAGATATACTTGGGTATACTTTCTTGTTCAAAAAATTGAAGCTTGTTTCTATTTCATTAAATACTCAAAGTATGTAGAGAACCTTAGTGGACTTAATATTAAGAACCTGAGAAGTGATCGTGGTTGTGAGTTTGAAAATAGTGATTTTGAAACCAATTTCTCACACAATGGCTATAGTCACAATTTCACTGCCCCTAGGACACCTCAACAGAATAGTGTAGTATAAATAATGAATAGAACCCTTCAAGAAATTGCAAGAACTATACTTGATGAGTATGAATTACCTATTTACTTTTGGGTAGAAGCTATAAATACAGCTTGTAATATTATAAATAGAGTCTTGATTAGACCTATTTTTAAAAATACCCCTTATGAAATGTGGAATACTAGTATTCCTAAAGTTAGTTACATTAGAGTTTTTGGTTGCAAAGTATTTATTCTCAATACAAAAGATAATCTTGAAAAATTTTCTTCTAAAAGTTACGAGGGAATCTTTCTAGGATACTCTATAACTAGTAAATCTTATAGAGTATTTAACAAAAGAACCAAATGTGTGGAAGAATCAGTACATGTCAAATTTGATGAAACTGATCCACATGAACCTAAGTCTTCTCTTGAAAATCTTGAAGAAGAGCTGTCTATTCTGGACCTTAATGATAGAAGTAGTGAACCTACTGTAAAAACAGGTAATTCTAGAAATTTTCCAGAACCCGATTCTGTTGGAACCAAAACTACAGAAGAACCTAAATTCTCTAGTCCTACCTTGACCAGACCAACTAGAATTCTAAAGAACCATCCTTTAGATGATGTTGTAGGAGATTTAGATAGAGGAACACAAAATAGATCTTCTCTAATAAATCAAGTTAAACATCAAACCTTTCTTTCAAAGTTATAACCAAAAAATATCAATGATTCTATCAATGATGAATTTTGGGTAATGGATATGCAAGAAGAATTAAATCAATTTGAAAGAAACAAAGTCTTGGAATTAGTTGAAAGACCTAAGGACACTTTTACCATAGGAACTAAATGGGTTTTTAGAAATAAAGTTTATGAGTCTGGAAATATCATTAGAAACAAAGCAAGACTAGTTAAAAAAGGATATAGTCAAGAAGAAGAAATAGACTATGAGGAAACCTTTTCACCTGTATCTAGGATAGAAGCTATTAGGATTCTACTTGCTTATGTTGCTCATCTGAATTTTAAGTTATATCAAGTGGATGTTAAAAGTGCTTTTCTAAACGGTTTTATAATTGAAGATGTTTTTGTTGAACAACCACCTGGATTTACTAATCCTTACTTTTCCAAATTAAGTTTTTAAAATTTCTAAAGCTTTATATGGTTTAAAACAAGTTCCACAAGCTTGGTATGATAGACTTAGTAATTTTCTTATTTCAAAAGTTTTTATTAAAGGTATTGCTGATCCAACTCTTTTTATCAAAAGTATTTACAAAGACGTTTTGATAGTACAAATCTATGTTGATGATATTATTTTCGGATCTTCTAAAAATGTTTTTTGTATTTATTTTTCAAAGAGTATGAAAAATGAATTTGAAATGAGTTTAATGGGAGAACTCAAATATTTTCTTGGATTTCAAGTCTTTCAAAATGAAAATGGTATTATTTTAAATCAAAGTAAATATACAAAGGATCTTTTAAAACGTTTTGGTTTGGATAGTAATAAGGAAAGTGATACACCTATGAGTACCACTTGTAAATTGGATGTAGATGAAATTGGTAAACGAGTGAATCAAACCAATTATAGAGGTATGATTGAGAGTTTACTTTATCTTACTGCTAGTCGACCAGATATTATGTTTAATGTGTGTATGTGTGAAAGATTTCAAGCTAATCTAAATAAGTCACACTTGCTTGTTGTTAAAAATATTTTCAAATATCTTATACATACTACTAATTTAGGATTGGTTTATCTAAAAGGACAATCATTCGATTTAATAAGTTATTGAGATGCTAACTTTTCTGGTTGAAAGTTAGATAGGAAGAGCACTTCTGGAACTTTTCATATTCTAGGTAATTTCTTAGTATCTTGGTGTTGTAAAAAGTAGAATTATGTTGCATTGTCTACTGCTGAAGTAGAATATATTGGTGATGGTAGTTGTTGTGCTCAAATTCTGGGGATGAAACCAACTTTATTGGACTATAGATATCAATTTAGGCATGTATCTATAAACTATGATAACACTAGTGTGATCAATATCTCTAAGAATCTTATATCTCACTCTAGGACTAAACACATTGATGTAGGGCATCACTTTTTGAGGGATCATTATCAAAAGGTTGATATTACTCTTGAATTTATAGGAATTGAACATCAATTAGCTAACATATTCACCAAGACTTTAAGTTCAAAATGGTTAAGTAACATTAGACATGAGTTAGGAAAGATAAACTTTCCTTAAACCTCGCCGTTAGTGAAACCTCACCGTTAGTGAAACCTCACCATTATTGGAACCTCACCATTAGGATTCTCACTGGTAGTTTTCACCGATATGTTTTTTGCGCTGTCTGGAATTTATGTCTTTATCTGAAACCTTTATTGTTTTGAATGTATTTCTATTTATTAAATCTCAATTCCTAAATGATAAAAAAAGTCTAAGTCACATTTCATTACACCATGAACTCTCTTCAATTAAAGCCTTACATCTCGAACCCCTGCATCTCTTAAAAACCCTAAGTTCTTCGATTCGGAAATGGAAATAGTAAAAAGGCCAGTAGTCAGAGATGAAGGTGATGTGCTGAGTGCAAAGAGGCAGAAAGTAGGATCTGAAGGTAGTGGTATTGGAACAAGTCGTGAGAAGAGTGAAGTGAACCCGTACTTACTGAATAGAAATATCAAAATCAAGAAAGAACTCTATGTAGAATGGCTCATGCCTAGAAAATCATTAATTCTAAGGATATTGGAGGAACAAGTGTGGCTTGAATATTTTGCGAATAATAATGATCCTTATTATCTAAAACTGGTGAAGGAATTCTATGAGTTTGTTCATTTTCCGAAATCTGAAGGTGAGAATGTAACACCCTGAGATTTTATGAGAAATATTTTTTTATGTCTTATGTTATACGCAACACCAAAAGAATCTTTCAAAACACACAATACTGACTTGGCTTGCATTACACGTAATCGCGACCTTCCTCGATAGCGTGTGTAGTACGCAATACCAGGTTTCACTAAACAAAGATATATTATTACGGACTAGCCATTATGAATAGTATTAACAACATTTTTAATTTTATAACATTATTATTCATCTTACACATTTTCTAGAACATGGTAAGAGAACAAAATAAATTTTTTGGGTAAAATAAGTATTTTTTTTTAAATGTAGTTTTACCGCATTTTGATGGCGCACCCACATTAAATATAGTTTCTGACATGTTTATAAGTTCAATTTGACAAAATAAAATTCTTATTTGGAATTAGGATATAAAAATTTACTTTGGATAAAATTTTGATACTTTTCTGATAACTTTCTTATTTTGATGAATAGTAAAAATACGCTAATTTTTAATTAAAAAAAACTTTTTTCATTGAGATAATTTATATGGTTAAATTATAATATGGAATGGTTTTAAAGTATAAATAGAATATATTTTCACAATTTAACATAATGTATGTCATTATCATTAATTTCACATTGAATTCATTGGTAAAAAAATTTCAATCTTTAGCAATGTTTTAACTTCTAAAACTCGTTTTCATAACAACGGGATTAATTTTAAATTAATTACTGCAACTTATGTGTTTTGAATTTTGAAAAATGGATTCCATATTTGGAAACAGTGGGTCCAAATTATGTTAATAGGCTACTTTTTATTTTTGGGCATTATGAATAGTAACTACGGTAAATTTTATTTACCATAGTTAAAGGTAAATCGGGTAATTAAGGGTAAATATAAGATTGTAGAATTACCCTAACACCTGCCAAAATACTATTGGATGACTAAAAGTCGACTCATATCACCTAAGGGTCGGATTAGATTCATTTAATGGACTTTTGTCCATGAAAATAATTTAATTATTATTAAAACCAAAGAAAGTGACAACATGTCACTTTCTTAAATCTTATAAGTATAATAATTTTGATTTAGTGATAAACTTAATGAAACTTAGAACATGAATAGTATCTAAAATATAATACAATTATCTAAATCATATGAATTTGTTTATAATTTTTAGGGATTAAATAATTGTCATTAATTATGACACAATAGTGATGTTGAAATTATTTTATTGATTGAAATATCAAATAAATGATCTTAAAAATATTAAAATAAATATTATATGAACTATTTAATGTACACCACTAATTTTCTAGATACATATGACATTTTATGAATCTATTAAAGCTTTTATTTCGAACATATCCTCTGTATATATTTTATTTAAATTCAAATAAATGAATAGTGTCAAAATTGACACTATTGTTATTTTATAAAAATAACATATTATAAAATTGTTTAAAAATCACAAAAATATTTAAAAATTATAAATTAAAATTTATATGGTTTAAAATTACATAAAGTGTTAAATTATGGAAAATTAACAACACATATGTAATTATTTATAATAATTTAAAATTTAGAATATTATTACCACAAATAAAATTAAATTGATAAATAAGGATAAATCAAGTGATAATCTTTAAAATAAATACCTTACATGTCTAAATTTTATTGGTTGATGAGATTACAACCCTATCTCATATAATATTTGGATATGAGTCATCTTGGAAGTTTTTATGTGGGGTTGGGATTTAATATAATCTAATATTTCTTATATTTCCAAAGGTGCCCCTCTCCTCCCTTATAAAAAGGCACCTCCTCCCTCTCCTCCTCACACCAATTTGAGCCTTCAAGATCGGAAAACATCTACCCATTTTACTTCCCCACTTCCCTAGAAACCTACTAGAGGTATTTGTCTTCTCAAAATACCAACTCTAGTGCCCTAAGAGAAAGTTTAAAGGAGGCACTTCGAGAAAGAGGTGATACCTTCTACCGTTTTCTTCAAGTTCCATTATTCTTCTACTCCCTCTTCTTTAGTTGTTTCATTATGAAGTAATAACATCAATATCCATAATATACTGATATGTTATTATAAATATGAAACAACCCTATTTCACCTCTTATCCATCCTACGGAAAACAAAATCACCGTGCGTGCTTACGTACGGAATACCGTCTCCACGCCGTGGTGTAATATGTTTTCCACCACCACCTTACATGGATGGGTATAATTGTGAAAATAAATAAATATATATGATTATTGTAAAGTGGTATTTATTCTGAAATATTATACATACACTTCAATACCATTCCACGATCATGGGAACGATATCATCGCTTGTGCGTACGTATGGCCTACCGTCTCCACGATGTGACGTGACTCGTTCTATATGATCATCATTGAATAATGATTATATAAATGAATTGAATTAATTAATATGATATATATTACACTAATACCATTATGTAAATTATATATCTATATCCTATAAAGATTAATAAGAATTTATTCGACAAAACACGCATAAGAACAAAAAGCAATAAACACCCGAATAACAAGTAGCAATGAAATATTACTACTAAGAAGATGAAAATATGACCATATATGATATCATAACAATGAATATGATTCTGTAATAAGTCAATTGACATTATTTAAACCATATTACAGGAGGTTTAGATTCATATGAAGCATATCGGACCTAAGGTAATGGAAAATCTCACAATCTCATTTTTATCCGAGATTGTTTATACTTCCGGATTTACTGGGGAATATTTATCATCCACATCCTTGTTTCCTCAATATGTAATATTATTTCCATCCACCTAAAATTTCTTAAATCCAATTTTACTCATTTTTGAGTTTTTAGTAAAAGATATGAAAGTAATCTTTTGTCGTTTTTTGTACGAGGTACTTTTTGACTTTTCCGACCAAAGTATGAGAAGAATGATTTTTTTAAATTATACGGCATGAATGGATTCATAGAACATTATTTACATGAAGCTTCATTTACAAGTTTTAAAGGTTATTTTTAATCAAATTCTTTTAGTTTAAAATTGTATGACATGTTAAGAAAGGAAAACTGTTTTTGAAGTAGAAAGGATATTTTCCTCAAGAATAGAGTTCAAGTGTTTTATCAAAATTATTTTCCATATAAGATAATATAGGGTTCTGTTTATATCCCTATTTTTACATTGATTTGATTATGTCATGATGGAATTATTTCTATGATGTCCTTTTATCTTATATGGATTATGTTATGATGTTTAAGATTCCCATTTTTATTACATGGGTTATGCTATGATGTATGATTTATGATTTTGTGGCACACATAGAAATGCTTTCATTATGAGATGGGTGGGACATATATCTTCCTCAAATGAATTGGGTAAATATTTAGATCTCATGAGATAGACATGGTTGGAACGGCAGGTTTAACCGGTTCAGTGAAACAGGGCTGAAACGAGGAGTGAACTCGGTTCAGAAATGGAATTTGTCTGCTAAGATAGTCTTGGAAATGAGTCTCGACTACTAAAAAATGATTTTCTATGATTATGTGTGTATTCAACAAAGATTACTGTTTTAAGTTATGATTATTGGGATTACAGTTCACTTCTATGATTTATCCCATGTTATGATCTCTTTTGTAGGATAATATTTTCAAAATGTTATGTTCTTATGCATATGATATGTTTGATAATTCTTTTGTTTACCCTTACAGAGCATTTGTGCTCACCCTTTTGTATGTTTTATTTTCCCTAGGTCATGAAGAAGGATACTAAGTAGGATATACCAAAAATGGACTCTAGATATGATGAAATAAATGGGAGACAACGTAGATTATTTATGAACCGATTGTTTATGTTTTCTGGTTTCTAAAGACACTATACCTATACGGTCCTTTCATGGTTTTGTTATATGTTATAATAAGTATGCTTCAATTTTGAATTAATAACCATGTATGTAAAGTATGGGTTGTTATAGAGAACATAATGGTATCAGCTATGAATGTTAAGATAGTATCTTTTTCTTCTATTGAATGGGCTGAGTGGTTGAATGTTCCACACGACGGTGAGTTTGGATGTTCCTCAAAGTTAGTACCTCCCACTAGTGACATTTTTGAGTATGAAACTTCATTGGAAGAGCTCATTGGAAATGGAACACCAAGAAAAGTGGTTGCTGCAGAAATGGATGGAGAAAACCGGTTTCTATTAAAATTTATCCAGCATGTGTTAAGTCCAAGAAGAGGGGATTTTGAAACACTTAGATTCGAAGATATATTCTTGTTGTATCTGCTAAGGCATAATGTCAAAGTGAATCTGTGTAGGATTCTGATGATTCAAATTGAAGATATGACCAGGCCAAAGTCAAAATCAAATGCTCTATTCTTTTCAAAGTTGATTTCATTAATGATCAAGGTAAAAGGTGTTGCTAAGTCTTAGGATTAGACAGTTGTTGTGATAGAAAACTTTTGTATTACAAAAATAGTTTGTAATTACATTAAGTTTGGCTAGAACCCATGGAAAATGGAATGGGTAAAAGATGATGAGAAAGTTTATGATAAATTTAACCTTGTTGAGCATCCAAATTGGCCAAGAGATAGGAGAGATCCAGGTCTAGGACATGATGAGGAGGAACCTCAATAAAGTGATGTTGATGCTGAGGAGGATACCTCTATAGAATATGGAGGGGATCCTGATTTGCCTCCAAGCCCATCTGCTGAAAATGTATCATATTGAAAGGCAAGTCCACCTATGAATCTACCTAGAGGGGAAGTAGTTTTGGGAGAGAGTGTTGAAGAAACCTCTGTGGATGAGGAAGACCTACCTAGATCAGATCATGAGGAGACTTCTCTGGATTCCAGTAGTAGTGATGATGAAGAAGAAAAATTATCTGAAAATGAAGAACCTTTTTCTGTTAACTCTAATGGAAGTACTTGTTTGAGTCTCAGTCCACTGATTGAGAGATCTATTATGCCTATTGAAGAGGTTTTTGAAGTGGACTGACCAGTACCTATAACTAACATACCCCAGTATATCCCACCTGGTTTGGATATAAATACAGTTGTAGATAACTCCTCTGAAGAGGAGATGGTTGTAGTTGGTACTGAAGAGAAGGAAGCTCCACATGAGGGGGAGCAATCTGCTAAATATGGTTTTGTCTCAGTTTTACTTGACGTAGAGGATTGGTCAGAGGATCCCGGGTTTGTGGTGCTTGGAATTGATTATTCAGGATCCGATTAAGAAAAACCCAAAGGAAATTTTATAGCCTCATTTGATGTTTTGTCTGAGAGAGCTTTAGTGGTTTTTCCTGAAAATCTTGTAAATAAGGCTGATCTTGATTCTTTAAAGTCCAAGTTGAAAGAGACTTTGACTGCATTTGTTTTATAATTGAAAGGTTGCTTTGTTGAAGAGATAATAAAAATGGAAAATTCTTCAGAATCCTCTCTTGAAAGTGATGTGTCAAGTGATGTGACAGATATGATGAATGAAGTGAAAGTATGTCAAAATCAGATTAGGAGTTTGATAGATACTGTTGATTCTCTGAAGCAATTTGTTGCTTCATTTGATATCTTTTTTAGTTCCAAAGATCAAGTTGATGCTGACATCAATTACATCTAAAGTGTAGTGACTATTTTGTGGATATTTTTAAGAGTTTTAAATAGACCATAAAAGAGCATGTTAGTACTCAATATTTGGTTGAGAAGAAACTTATAAGTAATTCGACCCAATATTTCAAAGAAACAATAGCTTTTACTATTAAACCTCTTGGTACCTCTACAGTTTCAGTTGATGTTGAACAGTTTAGATCAGCGCTGAAAGAAGAACTTGGTCAGGTTAGTGCCATTAGCTCATCTGATTCTTAGGTGACACCTACCACAAGGGATATCAGACAGATCGATCAAGATTATATAAGAGATGCTACTGCTACCCAGAAGGAAATCAAAGACAAGATTGATATTTATTTTTAGAGGGTGTATACCAAGCATCATCTAAACAATCATTTCAAGCATCTATTAGACAACCTGAAACTGACCCCAGTCACTCAAGCATTCAGAGATCAAGTAAATAAGCTCAGGGATTTGACTCCTACTTTGTACAAGTTTCTAGAGAACGAGGATGATTTTATATCTTCCATGGATAGAGGAGGAGGAATCATCATTAATTTTAGGAACATGTTACTGCCCTTTTTGCATGTAGATAGTACCACTATTATTGTACCACCAGCCCTACCTACCTCTGGTCATTCTACTTCCACACCTCAGTTGACTCCAGTTCAAGCTATCAGAAGTCTTACTCCTATGATCACACAAATGTGTACCCATTGCAGGTCTGACAGTATTTCAGTAGCTCAACCACCTTTGATCATCACTGGTGTCCCCAAACCTTCCCCTACGCCTACAGAGCTTGAATCCACTTCTGATCCCAAGGACAAATCCAAATTACATATTAGGGAGGTGGATTGATCAATGGCTAAAACATTGTATAGGGATCACTTGTATTCTTTATTGTATCATATTTCTATGTATTTTTGCCTCAAGTAATATCTACAAGATCTCATTCTATTTTACTTTCTGTTGTTTCTCTAATCCTTTTTTTTAATCACAAAGGGGGAAAATAATGATATGCAGAAGTATGGGGGATAATACTTTGTCTAAGGATAGGGATAATGAGTCTCAGATAAATAATGAGTCTATTAAATATATTTTTTAATTAAATATTTTTCTTAATTATACCTCTGTTACATTTTCATTTAATACTATATTCTCTGATTCATTTGAAATATTTCATTTATGGTTACAAGGTATGATATTTTGGCATCATATGAAAATGTCATTGAACACACTGAGAAGTGAGAAAAAATGTATTTTATACTGATACATTAATGATTATTATGGATTATAATGCCATAATTTGTGATTATCAAAATGGGGGAGATTGTTGGACTAACATGTTTTAATAATCTCAATTATGTTTAGATATGCTTTGATAATCCCAAATAATGTCTGTCTATATATTAATTATACTTTCAAATTATGACATCATTATATTGAGTTGATATGAATATCTAAATGATAATATAATATAATTGGAATATGTTACTCAATGTTTATTTATGTTTATAAATTTTAAACAATGATTAATGTTGATACTAACTCAACCTGGAAATGATATGCATAGAACAGATACATTATAAGCATTTGAGTTTTTGGGTTACTGATACAGATAGAGCTGCCGATAAACAAAGGTCACTGATAGACCAATCCTTATGTTATAAAAAAGGTCACCGATACATAATTTACCAATACAAACTGACAGTTACCGATACAAAGTCACTAGTACAGACAGATACCACTATACAAGCAGTTATCGATAGAAGGAACTACCACTACACAAGCAGCTACCGATAGAAATAGCTACCACTACACAAGTATCTACTGATAGAAGGAGCTACCAATACAAGCGAGCTACCACTACACAGAGTCCCTGATACATAAATCTACCATTATAGAGAGTGACAGCTATTGATTCAAGACCTACCGATACAAGTCCACTGTTACAAGTTCACTAATACAAAGAGATACCGATGGAAACCAGTCACTATTTCTATAAACTCTATTTCTATTTGTTTAATAGCAATGGTCATATTTGGTGCTTTTAATGCAACTATTATTAATTAATGATGTTTTTTGGATGTCATGGAACCATACCTCATACCTTATTAATTAATTATTTTTGTTGGATGTTAGGGAACTGTACCTCGTACCTGTAGAAGTAATCATGCCTTATGTCGGACCGTATAAGCAATAAAAGGAAGATAAAAGCTTCGAATAAAAAAAGAGATGCATGAAGAGATGTACATGGTAGAAAAAAATAGATACATGAGAGCTTCAAAGAATAACTTTACTGGGAGTTGAAGGACATTGATGTGCAACAAATACTACTAAAATCTCAAGCAATACACTCATACCTAGAAATCAAGAAACAGAACCACAATACTATGTTTTCAATACAAATTCCAAAGAAGGACTCAAAACAACATCTTCTCAATCCAAAAGGAATCCAGAGCTGCATTAACATCACATAGAGTTTTCCAAACTCATCTCAATCTTATTAGCTCTATTGTGATTTTTTTATTTACATTTCGAGCAGTGTGTGTGCTTCTGTTTATCTTAAACACACTGTCTCTTAAGCATAACTTGAGGATATCTAAAATCCTCACTCAAACTTTCAAAACCTTCTTGTATCCCACTGTGAATTGTGGTAGATGTCAAGTGTGACCTGGATAGCATGTGTGTTATTGTTATAGTTTTTCCCACGTAGAACTGTGGTAGAGGTCTTAGTACCTAGACAATCTTAGTACTTTTGTTTACCCCAATCCAGGGTGTGGATGAAAGTTTTATATAAGATTTCTGAGAGGACTAAGTCTCATCTTGATATTGAACCTCTTGGTGAAAACTGTTGTGCATCTTATTTCAGTTTAAACTATTTACTTTCCACTGCTAATTACTTTGAAATACAAATATGTTTTAAAGTAACTCTAATAGTTGAACATCCATGTGTTTGTAATTATTATTAGCCAGTAAGTTAGTTTCAAAAGCTAACTTAATCTTCAGATTAAGTTAACTAATAAATAATAAATCTTTGATAAACTAATTGAACTCTCATAATCTTTATAAATTCACTACAGTTTAACTTGTTTGTAAAATTGGGGGTCTTTAATAGAAATCTTTTTAATCAGAAATTTTTAATAGGTACTCAATTCACCCCCCCCCCTATTGAGTATCCTCTGGGAAAACACACATGATAATGATGATCAAATAGGGTTATTTATAGAGTAAAATTTACGATTTTCAAGGACTAATTTGATGGAAATTGTGTATCAGGAAGAAATGGTATTTTCCCATTTTATAAGTGAAGGGAATGGTAGTTTTGGAAACAATGTTTACTTATTTACTGATTATTTAAACTATTCATGGTAAAAGACTCTGATATTTTTAAAATATTTATTACGGTACATGCAGTGGTTGATTATTCTTTCTAATCAGTCATTTTTTAGTTATTCATGAATAATTTAATGATTTTCACATTCATATCGTTGTCACCAAGAAAACTTTTACCTATGTAATTTTTTATTTTACCCATGTTAGTTCATACAGAAGAAAATTAAAATTTACCTTATAACCTTATTTTATTTGTATAAATTTTAATGTAAAAGTAATTTTATAAAATAAAATTTCTATGGTCACTAAATGTATTCTAACACATAAAAATAGTTTCTTGTAAAATAATGTTTTCAAGCATAAAAATAATGTGAGATAAAATTATCAATGAAAATAATTTTTATGGATAGGAATAATTTATTATAAACCAAAATATTTTTATTAAACATTTAAATCAATGAATAAACTATTTTTCTCAAAATTATTCTTAACTAAATAAAAAGGATAAAATAAATTTATAATGTAACATTTTACATCAGTTCTTAAAATGTTTATAATCGGTTTTATATGTATAATGAGTATTTAAAAATTAATAATATTATTCTATAATTTCACATTTTATTTTATTAATGGTTTAGTGATCTTTTGGGTTATTCTTACATTGTGATAAAATCATGTAAATTTTAATTTTTCTAAATCCCACATTTTTTACTGAAAATAAAACTTTTTAGAACATGTGGAAAATATAAAAAAATTTAAATTTTGATATTTTTAATTCAAAAATCTAGTTTAGTTTATATAATTAAAATTATAATTTTTTAATTTATATTTTAATTGAAAAATGAAAAAAATAAAACAAATTTATTTAAAAATACTCTTTTTACAGCTCATATTATCTATTTATCTTCAAAAGATAATTAATTTTAATTAATTTTCATATTTGGTAAATTACTAATGTTATTATTATATTTTTTTCTTGTTTATATCGAGTGTTTCTTGAAATAAATGTTCTCTAACAATGCATTATTATTATTTTACATGATCTAAAATTAGGGGTTGTTACAAAAAGGCAACCAATTGGTACTTTATAGATCAAGTGTTCAAAAGTAACCTATTTAATCACCCTCCCTAATGTCAACGTCATCACTAGAAACCATAAAGGGGGACCAATACCTTTCTATAGTATATATGTATTTCAATGGAATACCACACCTATGATTCAATACTGATTTTTATATCATCATCATTCTAGAATCATATAGAGGAAACAACACCTTTGTCAAGGATGGACGCCGATCATGGATGTACTAAATCCTAAAACTATAAGCACACTGGTTGAACAATCTCACATAACCACATAAAGACTAAAAGAGGGGATCACATCCTAGGTAAAGTGAATAGTGTTGAAGGAACAACCATGTACTGTTGCCTAACCTCTTCTAGGAAGCACATAGAAAGCACACAACTATTGGGGAAAAAGATCTTACTTTTAAATAAAGGGACCCACACATTAATAAGTATATAAAACGAATAGAATAGTTGAGTTTATCACATAGTGAGTTGAAGGAATATTATATAACATAAATTAAATAATGTGATCCATGTACATCACCAAATGATAGATAAAAGGTGTGGTAAATACAAAAGTCTGATATTTACTTGATCATCATGCTCGTATAACATTGTTGGTTTCACAGAGCATAAAATGTATCTCCCTAACCTTCCTTGTAGGTGACTTTAGATGATTGAATAGAAAAAACAATATAGATCTACTTGAAAAAATCAAGTATTATCTATTCATCTTCTGAAAACATTCTTTATTTGAAAAAAACATTATACCACAATACAGATAGAAGGTGTTACACATCAAGTATCAGGACCATGTGATGAGATTTAATTAGATATCTTATATTGGTCTTTAATCATTCATCTCAATGTAAGGCTCACGATGCTATATATTATCCATAAATTCGATGTATTCATAAGGTGATACAACTAAAACAATGATTAATAATAAAAATTTATTATTATTATTATTATATAACATAATATAATTATATATATTAATGTGGTGGGAATAAGAACTCATGTGTATCTCTCTATGGATTTTTACCACCCCTGGTCCTCCCTCACATTATTATTATTATTTTTATTCCATAATTAATTTATTCCCTTATAAAATTATAAACTTGGGTCATCTCCTAAATGATCTCATTTTCCCACCATACCCAGCACATGTTTCCCTCACTTTTGTTCTATTTTTTGTGTTTTATTTGTCCATTATGAGGATTCTCCATCCCTATCTGTCACAACATGGTAGCCCCACATCTCTTATACTGCAATCCCATATATGGGTGTGTGAAAAATATATATTTTTTAAATTTAATCCCCATTTAATGTTTTCCTTCATGCATTCAGTTCATATATTTAATGACCATGCATACATCCCCCCTAGAATAGGTCGTTCCATGCACCACATTGACTACTCTCATCAAACTATTAAGGCTAACTCACACTATCAATATTTGTGAGAACCTTAGAAATTTATTCCTTCCTATCACCCCACCATTTAATTCAACCTATTTCATAACCTATGCTATCCTAATTCATGCTTCATCGCCTTTGGGAAACACTAGATAGGGATAATGGAAATTTTATATATGTTTTGAATGATAGAAAATGGAATAGAGAGGGAAAGAGAATAAATGATAATTTACCAATCATGATTGGTGGCCCCAAAAATCCCTCTCATTTCCCATAAAAGCACCACTACAAAGAATATCTTATTTGCTTAGTCATCCAAGGGAAAGTAAACTATAATGTTTTTTCAATGTATTATTTAGTGAAATATTTTTTATCATAATAATACAAAATCATTTGTTTAACTTTTCTTGTATAAAATTATGTATTTGATAAAAAAATTTATTCAAATCATTATAAAGATAATTCTTTTGAGTGTATAAACATTGTGAGGAATTAATGTAAGATCCATAATAAAAATAATGTGTGTTCTACCTCATGGAGAATCATTGAAACTTCAATCAATCATTGTTGTTTTTATTAATTTCATCATTTTCATGTGAACCAATATCTGCTAAAGAACACATCAATGTATGGTAAAATCAATTATTATGATGATGAATTTGATTTAAGGATTCCATTCATAGAATTGTTATTGACTATATGATTCATATAATATCTCACCTCCTCATCTATCAGGGATTCTAATAAAAAAGTAAAAACCCAAGATATGAAATAGAAATGAATATTTAGAGGAGAAAGATCTAGTTTTCTCTATAAACACACTAATAAACATATCAAAAAATTTAATTAGTTAGCTAATTCACCAATGATAAAAAAACACCCAAGGGTCCCAATATAAACCAAAATTATTCCTTCTATATGGTAAAACTATCATTCCCAAGTCAACCATGATGTTAGTTTCCCCATATTATGCTTCATTAATGATAAATAAGTGTTTCATTCAAAAAAACATGTATGGATTTAAATTATATATTCATACTTAATATATTTTTTTCAGGAATAACCACATGCTTAATTGTACACCAGCCCAACTTGCATTAAACACCATGTCATGGAATCAATAAAACTATCAGATAATATTTATATAACCATCATCTAGGTTAAATTGTTTATTTTAAACACGAGGAGGTTCCAGAATCTAAAATCTGAAAATTGAGATACATATTATTCAGAAAAAAACTCATAAATTTACATCCTTACCACATTAAATCGGATTAACCTCAAAAAGGAATATAGTTGGATGCTATTAATTGGGAATCTTGTGAAACAATATCTTGTGGAAAAAGACCCACTATACCATGAACTTCCTTTTCCTATGAAGTTTGAATCTCAAAAAAGAACTCATAAAAATTTTCCATATAAGGAAACATTCTCTTCCATTTATAAAGATATCATTTCCAACGATATTGAAGAAAAAACTAAATATAAACACACATCCACTTCATACGAATATTTTCTTGAAAAACACCCAAAATGTTTCTTATCTAAAGGTCATCCATCCACATGAACAAAATAAAACAATGATGCATTGAAACCCATTCCAAAAAAAATCAGTATAATTTTTTATTACAAGTGGGAGAAATCGACTCCACATTTTTAAAGAGAATTATATATTATTTTTATTTTTGGATAACCCATCCACACAACATGGATCATAGAGTAATCTAATAAATTATATATACACTACAATGGTTCTAATGTAGCATGATCCTTCAATCCCATGTTAGTTTCTATGACATATTAGTTCAACAAGGAATATATATAAATATTTCAAGCTCTTGGATCAATATTTATATTATATTTAATCTCCAACTTCAACATATATGGGAATCATTTATTGACATAATGATTCATATTAGGTTTTACAAACACTGTTAAAGATATTCTGGCTATGTTGTCTCCACTATTTATTAAAAAATATTGATGAAAACCATAGGCACCACACCACTATCATTCAACCACTAAATCATCACAACACAACTCATAGAGTGTCCTAATACACCAATATTTGAAATAGATATCCTTGATTATTTAAATAATTCTAATCGGTTTGCTCTAGAACCTATGATAAGACCTAATTGAGTGACCAAAATTGAACATATCTAGATAAAACCACTTATTCCATCACATATATATAGTTTATATGAAATGGGTATACCAATTATTTTTCATATGTAAACCACACCCAAGAAAACCAACTATCTACCTAAGAAATTAGTGGATGTGTACCCCATATTTTAGAAAACATCCATCTCTATCACCTGAGAGTAATAGGAAAAACAAAAAAATGGGTTGATGGTACCACTGTTGGATATTATTACATACTAATAGGTTGTTTGGCCATGTAATATTGATTGATTTAAGGCTATGTCTTTATCTCTACACTAGAAACAAAATCCTCCAAAGACTCTGCTCAAGTACCTCCTCTATTATCCAAATATAGAATACATTGCTAGTCGTTTTACCCACCATGCCTCCACTAATCTACTTTGATGTCAAAATCCTCATGACTTCAACATTATAGGGAAACCATTTATCCAATGAATCTAGTTTCTATACTTTGATAGTTTATTATAAAACTGATACTATCATGGAAATAAATAAGAAAATTCCATGAAATTTATTTCCTTGTGTTCCCAAACACAACATGGGTTATCATCACCCAAGTCAGCGACAATTGAATATCATCATTTGAGGGCAGGATATTCATAAATAATCTTGTCACCAAGGGTAAAAAAAGTTCTGTATTCAAAAGAATCCATGCATTCCTCCTCCCATGTATATCAAAATTCAAATCCATTCAAATCATACACCAAACCACACTAACCACTAGCATAGTAGTCGATCATAAAACCCAATGAGGTATCTTTTCTCACCCCATCGATGGGATTCTTTATTACAATTGAAGAAAGGGCACAACTTATCAACCCAAAATATAAAAAAAATTAAAAGAATAATATTCATTCATTTTCAATTTGGGTACTACTACACCACCTCTTATATGAGGAATTATTTGAAAATACCTCTATTCACATCATGGATAGAATCACATCACAAAAAGGTATGAATGAATTAAGTTCAAGGTCAATGGAAGCACTCTAGATAATCAGGGTATAGATAGTGGTTCCACTAGAGTCTCTAATACTCAAACACATGGTGAAGTATGTTTAGATCATTCTTACATAGACTAAAATTAGGGTCCAAGAATAATGTACATGAATAATACCCAAAACTACATTAGATGATGGCTAAACAAAGACACCTATCACAGGCATTATCCCACAACTCTAGATTTTAGTACCCTACACTGGCTATGTACAATCCAAGGGTTCTGCCTTAAAAAATACAACCATAGCCTAATAACTCCCATTGCGGTCTTCGATTGAACCAATAAGATTAGAAAATTCCATTGTAAAGCATGTATAGGTAACACCTCATTAGGTATGTAATTCTTGAGGTTCTCTTGGTCATGGACACCCTTATTTATGGAGGGTTCAACATCTTGAGATGAAACATTTATACCAAACCATGTCTCCAATTCTAGCCATGGTAGAGAGGTCTTATTGTGAGTTTGAGAAAACCCTATCTGTTAATAACCCACTATTCTATATGGAAATATTGATCCAAGAATCCAAATATCATCATTAAAATTACTTATCTAGATTGAAATTTGATCCTAAAACTTCATCCAAACCTTTTTAACCTACCAGTCTTACTCCTCAAAAAACCATGAACCCTCTACCATTATATCAAACACACACAGAGATATATATATATATATATATATATACTATGGGTAGTGTCTACCAACTTATTAGGATGTTAATTCTAATATAATATAAGGATTATTCCTAAGAATGTTGTGTAGAGAAACTAAATCATATTAAGGGTAAGAATGTCTACTAATAGAGTGTCAAAAATAATGCCTCATCACCCCTAAGAAATTATTAAAGAGACCTTAAGCCTCACCACATATAACATAATATATTTGGGAGGTACAAAATAATTTTTTATATAAATAAGAACACATGACCCATTGTATAACACACAACAAATGAGGGTAGAACATAGAAAACATGTGTATAAAGAACATCCCTATCCTCATAAATTTTCACACAACAGTTAAGGATAGAAGACAACTATAAGTTATAATGAACAGTATAAAAATTTCCCTACTTATATTGGGGAGAGTTATGATTCCAAAGAATGGAAGTGTCATATATATGTTTTCCAATGATAATATACTCAACCAAATATACTATTATTTTGTAACCCTTCCTCAGAATCCTAGCTAGTTTCCAATGTGGTGGCCTCCAACAATTAACTAGGTGAACCACTTTCAACAAATCATATTAGGGGAGATTCATTAGGAATGAAATGGAAATAAATTACCAATTCATATAGGATTTAGGTTCCATTATTTCCCCCCAAACTAGTGCCTCAGTAGACCGAGATGATAAGATGGTTATCTAAGATCAACTGAATGGATAATCACCTATCGCACCAAAACTAGGTTCACTGGTCTAAAAATAGATCTCGATACAACTTAACACCATTCCAATAATAATTATCCATACTCACATGAAACCTATCTCTAAATTTTATCCCTTATAAAACCCACTCAGATTCCACTATCGCATGACCAGACCCACTGAGGACCCACCAAAGCTGGTAGTAAGTTGAGGGAGCCACTACAAGCCCACCTATAATAAGCCCATGGATTTTGAAAAACACCAAGCAGTAATGATACACAATATAGGATTCCTTGACTTAAATCAACCAATAACATATACATATCTCCAATTAATAGAAAATATTAAAAACACAATACAATTATATATATAATCAAAAGAACTATATAAAACACATGAATGAGACATATATTATATGTACAGAACCACATACAAAGATATAAGAGACTAAAACATTTGATAAACCTATGAATATTATATATACAAAACACTAGAAGGTACCTAATCACCATGTGTATTCCAAGATAAATCTCTAATCATGAACATAACCATTACCATATTGACCCCCAAATAGTAACATGATCAACCAAGAATCAACTAGTGTCACTATCTGTTTTCTGTGAATAATACACAATGAATAATCATCCAGTGAGACCATTTTTGAACCTATGTGTTATATTAACAGATGTAAGATATATGGGCACAGATCTTGTAGAAGGGATAGTACAATCATGCATAGATGGATGCCTCGATAAAAACAAAGTAATCACAAATAAAGATATCCACTCAAACTATGATATAAGGAAAAACCCTAAGGGAATAGAATAAGGGAATATATAAAATCTCTGTAACTATAATTATTAATAATTTTGATAATACCCAATCATTTCATCTCAAACCCACAATGGTATTAATTTCATAAAAAACATGGGATGGTCATTTTGTTAAAAGGAAACCATGTAGTCTAAAGTTGATAGGCCAGTTATTCCCTATGTCTCAAAGTCAACTAAGGGTTAACATAAGGATAAAAATTCATGAAATAACCATTCATATCAACCTATAAAACTTCCAAATCATACTGTAAATCATATAAGAGGACTGATCCCATATTGTATTATGTACGTTGGTTGATGGAATACCACACCCATACATCTATAATGATCATAATAGAATCATCATTCTAGAAACAAATATGTGAACCCATACATTAATCAGGTATAGATTCCACTCAAGGGTGTAGTGATTCATATATACATAGTCACCCAGTATATGAAATATGTTAGATCACCTAATAGAGACTAAATAGGGGATCCCATCCTTTTATAATAAATAATTATTTTTCAAAAACCTAGTGGTAATCTCACCCCCTCGTATCACACAAAAACACAATGTAGTTGAGGAAAACGGTATGAATTACTAGGTAATGTTAATAAACCATGATAATAATATAATTAGAGAATAATAGTCAAGGGTATAACACAATGGGTGGAAGAAATATGAGATAATTTTAGTAGTAGTAGAAGTGACTCAAACCTTAATGAATGAAAAATATAAATAAAGGGAAATATATGACTCTAAGATACTCAAATCATCAATCACAAATATATTTGTTACTCCCATAAGGATAAATACATGACCTTACTACATTTCCTAAAAAATTACATCAGATAGCTAAATGGACTATACCATTTTAATCTACATGGAAACAATACTCAAAATGGGATATTTAGTCACTAAAAAGGAGATTCAAATAGGAAAAACATTTTATCAAAATGTATAAGAGAGGTATTAACCATTGAGACTAGAGAATATGATATGATTTGGAATTAAATATTAGATATTTTTCTTGGATCCTTCATCTAAATATATGGGTTATGATGATGTAGATGTGCTTCCAATATGAAATAGTAGTATGATGACAAGACCAAAAAATTGTATAATAATATTAATAATATATAATATGATATAATTAAATATGATAATGGGGTGGATAAGAAGAAACCACATGAACCTTCATATACATCATCCCCACCACATAGTCCTCTCTCACTATATTATTTTTATTTCTTCCTTAAATCCATGCCCTTGTTCTTTAGGAATAAAAGTCATTTCAGAAAATATCACTTGACCCCACCACACCAAGAACATGATACCATAAAATTTATTATTTTTATTCTATTGAAATTCTATTAATAGGAATCTCTAGCTCTTCCTATCACAAAACAAGAATCCCAAATTCTCTATATCCTCATGGCCATGGATGGTCTTGCACAACTGTTAAATTTTTATAAGTTAATTCTCCTTTAATGTATCCCATCATTCATTCATTTCAAATCATGAATGAACTCAAATTTGATACTCCTATACATGTCACATTATCTACTATATTGATTGATAGTTTTGTTCCATGAAAGACACCTCACACTAGCCCCATCACACCAACCCCTTATATCTAGTCCTAACCTTTTATCCACTGTTTACATTCACCTAGAATACAACTTATGATTTCCAAAGTTTCATGTCACTCTTGCAAACCAATGATAAGTCTAACAGTTATTTTCCTTATGTGACAAGAATGATAGACAAGGGAATAAACATAGAAGAAGAATACATGATAATATATTAATCATGATTTTTCCCTATCTTTATCCCTCAAATTTCTAGTTGATGGAATGTTACTAAGAAGATCTTGAGGGGTTAGTCATTGAAGTACATAAAAACTAGAAAGTAAATCCAAAGTTATTTCCAGTGAAGAATCTTTTGACAACTATAATATGTAGTAATTTCCTAAACCCTTATCTTGTAAATACATTTACATTATTGATTTCATATTTTCATCCTCTCTGAGATAATTGTTTTCAGGGTTTCAATAGGGGAGTAATCAATGTAAGAAGAATAAATCCAAAAAATTAAATCCCTTCCATATGTTGAATCGGTGAAACAGAAATCCTGCATTGGAATTTCATCAATGTTCATCAACATCATGGGATTAGATCACTAAAAAAGAAGGAATCTATATCAGGTTACATTGACAATTATGATGATGAATTCCATTGATGGATATCACTCATCGATTTATCTTCAACTCCACCAAGAATCACATATATATCCTTGTCTATCCACTAGGGTTAAAAATGAAATATGCGTCTAAACATATATGGTAAATATAGCGGAACATTAATATAAGAATAATCTAGAGTTATCCATAAACTCACTAATTAACTCATCAATTAATTAAATCAATTAAATTAATTGTTTAATTAACCCATGATATTAAACACAAAATGTTCACAATGTGAACTAAAGTTATAACATACATAGCGTAAAAACCTCATTTCTTAATCAACCACAATGGTAGTTTTGACAACTGACACACCATTAATGATACACAAGTGATTCACATGAAAAAAAGTGCTTGGGAAAAAATTATATTTTTATACATAATATTTTTAAGCCCCCAATGTACCTTAAATTTTAGTCCACCTCATCCCAAGGATAAACACCATTACCCAAAATCAATATATCGATTTGATAATTTATTGAAGTTTTCTATAATTATAAAGTTATTATTTTATCTATAGAGAGTTCCTAGACTCCAAAGAATCAACACTGAGATTTGTATAATTCAGAAAAAAATATTTTCCTATAAAACCTCTAATCCTTAATGAATTTTTCCCCTAAAAAGGAAAACAACAAGAGGTACTAAATATGGAATATCATAAAATACCCTCTCAAAGAAAATTAGCTAAAAATAAATTAAATGTTTTCACATCATAAGTTATGAACTCCAAACAAACTCTGAAAACAATTTCGTTGGAAATGGACATCATATTCAATCTATAAGGATATGTTCTACATCCATGTAACAGAAACAATGAAGTGGAAAGAAATAAACACATCATGCAAGTCCTTTCATAAATCGAAACCCAAATATTATTCTCATCTAAAGTTCATCACATAAAATGGAATTAAAAGAACCACAATACATTTCCAAGTATCCCAAAACAATGTTATTTTGACAAGGATGTGAATGGTGGTGGAACTCAACTCCCTATATTTGAAAATAATTATAGATGATATTTGTTTTATGTAAACCCATACATGTTGTGAACATCAGTAATAAAATCATAGAATTCCACACTAAAATTGGAAGTATTTTTAACTATCAACCTCATTCGACCCCATACTAGTTTCAATGGATTATCCTTATGATAAATCATTGGTAAAAATGGTGAAATCTCATGACAGAAAATCAATAATGGACTTATTATCCATCCTCAAAATTCATAACATTCCTCCATCCGAATTAGGATCCTAAATTAGAATATAATTTAGTGTTAATGATATCTTGGATTTATCGTCAACACTCTTTTACAAAACTGATAAATAAGAACCTAAGGCACCACAAAAATATCATTAAACGACTAAATCATCACAATACTACCATTATGGTGTCCCAGTAAAAAATGAACAAAACAACACTAACCTTTTAGATGGTCCTATTATACCATCTCTGGATTATAAGATAACACCTTCCCATGTGACTAAAATTCACAACAACCCAATAAAATAACTTTTTACACAATATTGAAAGAGTGGTTATGAAATGGGTAAAAAAAATTATATATCAAAACCACCATGTAAAAACCAACATCCTTATAATAAATTGGTGGATGTACTTTATATCCTTAGTGTAAATTTTAGGTCTATCACATGAGAAATTCTAGTTACACTAAACAACATGTTCAGCATTATCATTGATGTATACTATTAAATAATGAGAGTGTGTGGGGTGTCCTATCATTAATTGATATGGAGAGACCTCCACCAATTTAATATAGAATTTTTTCCCTAAATTTTCTGATTACATGCATGCTCTATCATCTAGATACAAATTCATCTGCTATAATCATAAAATTCTATTCATGTAATACAATTTTTGATCTAACTAGCTGTCATGAATTCAGAATAATAATGATTAACATTATCCAATGAAACCAGATTAAATATTATGATCGTAAACTACATATTCGAAAAACTCATGGAAAGACAAGGGTAAATTCATTGAAGTATTTGGTCTACAACCCTAAACACAATATAGTGGTGCTCATCTCCCTAATTAGTAACAATCAAACTAAATACTCATAAATAAAGTTGGTGTATACATCATAATTTCAATAAGTTCCAACCATTGGTTATCCTTAAAAAGAATCCAAACATTATTATATACCCATAGATCTTGAATTTGCATTAACACACAAAGTGAAATGAGCTACACTTACCACTAGAAATAAAGATAATATTAACTACCAATGGGTCAACCCTAGTCACCACACCAATTGGAGTCTCACTTACTAAAAAAAGAACCACCACATCATACCAAATACTGATCACATCATGATACTATAAAAATATAAAAAAACCCTTGATTACGTGTAAACCAGGACACCTCTTCATATCTAGGACAAATTATATAAAAAGAACACTATATCTATTAAGGATGGGCTCAATTAACTAGAAGGGTTGAGTGAATGGGTTACACCATAAGAAGAAACTCTCTAGATAACTTGTGTCTTGAAAGGGGTTTCAATGGAATCTCAAACCCCCATCTATATGGCGAAGAGTGATAATATTATTATAACATCTAGTAGTTTTGGGATCCCTGAAAAACAGACCTGATTGATATCCTAAATTATACCTAATGATGTCTGATTATAACCACCAATCACAAACATCATCCATCGGTTCTGACTATTATCACCCCATGCATTACAGGAACAATAAAAATGATTTTTCTAATAAAAACTATTAAAAATTTATAATTACCATAGTGTATTCATCAAATCCAATGATATTAAAAAATTCCACTGTGAAACATGTCTAGGTAGCACCTCATGAGGTCCAAATTTCTCCACAAGCACTCAATCATGGTCATTACACATAGAGGAGGTTATAGTATGATGAGATAAATCATTCATATGAGAGAAAAGATAAAACTACTACCATTATAAATAATACTCATCATGATTGTAAAAAAATGTTATCTACTAACAACCCAAAATGATTTATAGGAAACTTCTTCTGAGAATCAACATATAGTCAGCAAACATTCTGATCCAAATAGAAATAAATGTCTCAGAATCTAGCCAAATATTGTCCCTAAAGGGTTAGGCTCCCCACAGGCCTATGATTCCAAAAGCATCATAACACCAAAATTTTATAAATACTATATTTAGTCGCATCCACTCTACATGAAGGATCTGCACTAAGCATGAAGGGGGTATAAACATTCTCATATTTCTAGGGAAGAATATCTCTTAATAGAGTCTAAAAGCAATGCCTCATCACCCCTTTGGAAAATTAAAGGAGAACTCATGCATTAATGTATCTAACAAATAAGATAAGGGTTCCACATAAAACATCATAATATAATGAATAAATTATGCCTGGTCATATAGAACCCAAAAGAAAAGGGTAGCTCATAAAAATTTGGTATATGAATGATATCCCACTCTTCATCAAATCATACAAAAAAGGAGAGGGTAGCACAGTACAATTGAGTATAGTACATAGTAAAAGATTAATACACATTATAAATGAATAGAGGTATAGGTACCCATAATATAAGCCTCATTGTTGAGTTGGTCAATTAACAGAGGCTCAATCGTAGGTATAGTTATATTGTGAACCTGGATCTGAATTCTATTTTGTTGCCTATGTATGTCTTTCTACAATTAACTAGGTAAACCACAATTAAAAAATTATATCTTGGGAGATGAATCAAGGAGTAAATGGAAATAAATAGACCATTCCTATATAATGAATTTAAAAATATTACTTCCCCGAAATTCATTCCTCGGTGTACCAATATGAAAAAAAAGATATTAGAGTCCAGGTTAATAAAAATATTGGTCATCACACCATAATTGAGTCCCCTGGATAGAATATCGATCTACCGACACCTTAACTCTATTTCCCAAAATCCCCATCCATCCCCACATGACATCTGACTCCAAACAGTTCCCAAAATACAAAACCAATCTGATAAAATTCTATCACTACTGGACCCACCAAGTTTCCACCAGTCAAAAATAAGTTGAGATTTCCACCCCAAGACCACCTCAAATTTTCCAGGGGGTGGTGACAAGAATCATTTAGAAATAACAAACACTTTGGGAGTACAAAGAATAAATTGATCAAAAATACATATATATCACCAATGAATAAAAAATCAATAACATTAACATGATAAACATATAATCAACTGAACTATAAACAACACATAAAAAACATCTAGAATAAATATTCCATGACATACACAAATAAAAGGTAAAAATATGTATAATAATGTAAAGACCTGAAAATTCCATATAATTTTTTTAAAATTATTTGGGATTATTACAAGTCTGTGAAAATTGAGGGCACGGGATTTCGAGGTCCTGAATGCAAAAAATGATCCGCCAAAAAAGTGCTAATCTTAAAATAGCGTGTGTGAGTTATTTTCCTGAAAAATTATAATAACTCTTAAATGGGTTCCAGGATCAAATATTTGAGGGTACCGGTGCATTCAGGATGGAAGGTTTACCCTATGAGAAACTTAATTTTAGTCAGCGCAGGCCTCCAGTGAGTATAACGAACAATACATTACATACATTTTTATTACTTCAAAATTTAAGCATACTTATTATAACATATAACAAAACCATAAAAGGACCGTATAGGTATAGTGTCTTTAGAAACTGGGAAACATAAACAACTTGTTCATAAATCATCTACGTTGTCTCCCATTTATTTCATCATATCTAGAGTCCATTTTTGGTATATCCTACTTACTATCCTTCTTCCTGACCTGGGGAAAAGAAAACATAAAAAACGGTGAGCTCAAATGCTCAGTAAGGGTAAACAAAAGAAATATCAAACATATCATATTCATAAGAACATAACATTTTGAAAATCTTATCCTGCAAAAGAGATCATAACATGGGATAAATAATAGAAGTGAAATGTAATCCCAATAATCATAACATAAAAAATGAAGCTTTGTGTCATACACACATAATCATAGAAAATCATTTCTTAGTAGTCAAGACTCATTCCTAAGACTATCTTAGCGAACAAAGTCCATTTCTAAACCGAGTTCACTCCTCGTTTCAGTCCTGTTTCACTGAACCGGTTTAACCTGCCGTTCCAGCCATGTCTATCTCATGAGATATAAATCTTTTCCCAATGCATTGTAGGTAGATATAGGTCCCACCCATCTCATAATGAAACCATTCTTATGTGTGCCACAAAATCATAAATCATACATCATAGCATAACCCATGTAATAAAAATTGGAATCTTAAACATCATAACATAATCCATATAAGATAAAAGGACATCATAAAAAATAATTCCATCATAACATAATCAAATCAATGTAAAAAAAGGGATAGAAACATAACCCTATATTACCTTGGATGTAAAATAATCTTGATAAAACACTTGAACTCCATTCTTGAAGAAAATATCCTTTCTACTTCAAAAACATTTTTCCTTTCTTAACATGTCATAAAATTTTAAAATAAAAGAAGTTGATTAAAAATAAACTTGAAATCTTTTAAAGTAAGCTTCATGTAAATAATGTTCTATTAATCCATTCATGCCGTATAAGTTAAAAAAACATTCTTCTCGTACTTTGGTCGGAAAAGTCAAAAAGTACCTCGTACTAAAAATGACAAAAGATTCCTTTCATATCTTTTTCTAAAAACTAAAAAACGGGTAAAATTGGATTTAAACAATTTTAGGTGGATGGAAATAATATTACATATTGAAGAAACATGGATGTGGATGATAAATATTCCCCAGTAAATTCTGAAGTATAAACAATCTCGGATAAAAATGAGATTGTGAGATTTTCCCTTACCTTAGGTCTGATATGCTTCGTATGAATCTGAAACACCTGTAATATGGTTTAAATAATGCCAATTGATTTATTACAGAATCATATTCATTGTTATGATATCATATATGGTAATATTTTTATCTTCTTACTAGTAATATTTCATTGCTACTTGTTATTCGGGTGTTTATTGCTTTATGTTCTGATGTGTGTTTTGTCGAATAAATTATTGTTACTCTTTATAGGATATAGATATATCATTTACAGAATGATATTATTGTAATATATATCATATTCATTCATTCAAGTCATTTATATAATCATTATTCAATGAAGATCATGTAGAACGAGTCGCATCACATCGTGGAGACGGTAGGTCGTACGTACACACGAGCGATGATATTGTACCCATGATCGTGGAATGGTATTGAAGTGTATGTATAACATTTCAGAATCAATAAAACTTTACAATAATCATATATAGTTATTTAGTTTCACCATTATACCCATCCATGTAAGGTGGTGGTGGAAACCATATTACACCACGGTGTGGAGACGGTATTCCGTACGTACGCTCGCGCGGTGATTTTGTTTACCGTAGGATGGATAAGAGGTGAAATAGGGTTGTTTCATATTTATAATAACATATCAATATATGTGGGATACTGATGTTATTACTTCATAATGAAACAACTAAATAAGAGGGAGTAGAAGAAGAATGGAACTTCAAGAAAATGGTAGAAGGTATTACCTCTTTCTCGAAGTGACTCCTTTAATCTTTTTCTTAGGGCACTAGAGTTGGTATTTTGAGAAGACCAGTACCTCTAGTAGGTTTATAAGGAAGTGGGGAAGTGAAATGGGCAGAGGTTGGCCGAGCATGAAGGCTCAAATTGGTGTGATGAGGAGAGGGAGGATGTGCCCTTTTATAAGGGAGGAGAGGGGCACCTTTGGAAATATAAGAAATATTAGTTTATATTAAATCCAAACCCCACTTAAAAACTTCCAAAATGACTCATATCTAAAGATTAGATGCCATAGGATTGTAATACCATCATCCAATTAAATTTAGACATGTTAGGAATTTATTTTGAACATTATCAACTTGATTTATCCTTATATATCAATTTAATTTTATTTGTGGTAATAATATTCTAAATTTTAAATTATTATAAATAATTACATATGTGTTGTGAATTTTCCATAATTTGACACTTTATGGAATTTTAGACCATATAAATTTTAATTTATAATTTTTAAATATTTTTGTGATTTCTAAACAATTTTATAATATGTTATTTTTATAAAATAAGAATAGTGTCAATTTTGACACTATTCATTTATTTGAATTTAAATAAAATATATACAGAGGATATGTTCGAACTAAAAGCTTTAATAGATTCATAAAATGTCATATGTATATATAAAATTATTGGAGTACATTAAATTGTTCATATAATATTTATTTTAATATTTTTAATATCATTTATTTGATATTTCAATCAATAAAATAATTTCAACATCACTATTGTGTCATAATTAATGATAATTATTTAACCCCTGAAAATTATAAATAAATTCATATGATATAGATAATTGTATTATATTTCTGTAGACTATTCATGTTCGAAGTTTCATTAAGTGTATCACTAAATTAAGATTATTATACTTATAAGATTTAAGAAAGTGACATGTTGTCACTTTCTTTGGTTTTAATAATAATTAAATTATTTTCATGGAAAAAAGTCCATTAAATGAATCTAATCCAATTCTTAGGTGATATGGGTCGACCTTTAGTCATCCAATAGGATTTTGGCAGGTGTTATGGTAATTCTATAATCTTATATTTACCCTTGATTACTCGATTTACCTTTAACTATGCTAAATAAAATTTACCGTAGTTACTATTCATAATGCCCAAAAATAAAAAGTAGCCTATTAAAATAATTTTGACCCAATGATTCCAAATATGGTATCCATTTCTCAATGTTCAAAACACATAAGTTTCAGTAATTAATTTAAAATTAATCCCATTGTTAAGAAAACGTGTTTTAGAAGTTAAAACATTGCCAAAGATTGAAATGTTTTTACCTATGAATTCAATGTGAAATTAATGCTAATGACATACATTATATTAAATGGTAAAAATCTATTCTATTTATACTTTAAAACCATTCCATATTATAATTTAACCATATAAATTATCTCAATGAAAAAAAAATTTAATTAAAAATTAGCAAATTTTTACTGTTCATCAAAATATGAAAGTTATCAGAAAAGTATCAAAATTTTATACAAAGTAAATTTTTATATCCTGATTCCAAAGAAGAATTATAATTTGTAAAATTGAACTTATAAACATGTCAAAACTATTTTTAATGTGGGTGCGCCATCAAAAGGCGGGAAAACTGCATTTTTTGAAAAATGCTTATTTTACCCGAAAATTTTATTTTTTCTCTTACCATGTTCTAGAAAATGTGTAAGATGAATAATAAGGTTATAAAATTCAAAATGTAGTTAATATTATTCACAACGTCTAGTCTGTAATAATATATCATTGTTTAGTGAAACCCGGTATTGCATACTACACAGACTATCGTAAAAGGTCGTGATTGCGTGTAATGCAAGCCAAGTCAGTATTGTGTGTTTTGAAAGATTCATTTGGTGTTGAGTATAACATAAGACATAAAAAAATTCTCATAAAATCTCAGGGTGTTACATTCTACCCCCCTTAAAATGAATTTCGCCCTCGAAATTTGTCACTTCATTACAAACCGATGAGGATACCTCTCCCTCATCATATCCTCAAGTTCCCATGTAGCTTCTTCTAATTGGTGGTTCCTCTATAAAACTTTCACCAAGTGAGTGGTCTTATTCCATAGGACTTTTTCACTATGATTCAGAATCTCTCTCGGTTGTTCTTCATAAGATAGATCTTGCTCCATCGGTACAACTTCTGTGCTGAGTACATGTGAAGGATCGGGTATGTACTTTCTCGGGAGAGATACATGGAACACATCGTGAACTTAAGATAGATTAGGTGGAAGCACCAATCAGTAAGCTACCTTCTCAATACGATCCAGAATTTCAAAAGGAATGATATATCTAGGGCTCAACATTCCCTTCTTTCCAAATATCATGACCCTCTTCCAGGGAGATATTCATAAGAACACTTTATCACCCACTTCAAACTCTTGGTATTTTCTTCAGTTGTCGGTATAACTTTTATGTCGACTCTTAGATGCTCTTATGTGATGTTGAATAGATCTGACCTTTTCTTCTATCTCATCAACAAGATCAGGTCCTAACAGATTTCTTTCCCTAACTACATTCCAGCAAGTTGGAGTTCTGCATTTATTTCGATAGAGGGCTTCATAAGGATCCATCTGAATACTGGAGTGAAAGCTATTATTATAAGAAAATTCCACCAAATATAGGTGTTTATCCCAACCACCTTTGAAATCCATTGAGCAAGCTCTCAACATGTCTTCTAGAGTTTGAATTGTCCTCTCAGACTGACCGTCTATCTAAGGATGGTAAGTAGTGCTAAAACTCAACTTTGTATCTAGAGCATGCTGAAGACTTCGCCAGAATTTCGAGGTAAACCTCAGATCCCGATCAGATATAATGGAAAGTGGTACTCCATGCAATCTTACCACTTCCTTTACATATATCCTGGCAAGCTGATCAAGAGAAAAATCTTCTCTAATAGCAATTAAGTGTTCTGACTTCGTAATACGATCAACTATATCCCATATAGCATTATTGCCTTTGGATGTTTTAGGAAGTCCAGTGACAAAGTTCATAGTGATGTTTTCCCATTTCCTTTCTGGTATGGGTAATGGTTGTAACATCCCCTTAGACTTTTGTCTCTCAGCTTTAACTTGCTGACAAACAAAGCATCGAGAGACATATTCAGCAACATCTCTTTTCATGCCATCCCACCAGAAGTACTCTTTCAGGTCCCTATACATCTTTGTACTTCCAGGATTAATAGAAAATAAAGAACTATGAGCCTCATCCAGTAGATCCTTCTTTAATTCTAGGATGGGAGGAACAGAAATCTGATTCCTGAACCTTATTATCCCATCACAATCAAGGTTGAATTCAGGAACATTTCTCACCTTCTTTTGTAACTCTACATCTTCTTTATGTGCCTCTTTAATCTTCACGTGTATAGATGGTTGAACATTCATTCTAGAAAGATAAGATTTTCCCCTTCCATTATAATTCCAAGATCCATCCTTTGTAAATACATAAATATTTGATGTTTTGTGATCCTCATCATGGATAAGCTAGCATGGTCGTGTTGACTTAATGTGTCTGCCACCTTGTTTTTTTTCCCAGTGTGATAATGCATTGAGCAATCGTAATCCTTAATCAGCTCTAACCATATTCTTTGACTCATATTCATATCCTTTTGTGTGAAAATATACTTTAAACTTTTATGATCAGTATAAATATCACACCTTTCACCATAAAGATAATGCCTCCAAATATTTAATGCAAATATTACCGCAGCTAACTCTAAATCATGAGTTGGGTAATTTTGCTCATGGATTTTCAACTGTCGTGATGCATAAGCTATCACCATATCATTTTGCATGAGAACACACCCTAGTCCCTTCTTGGATGCATCACTGTAGATCACAAACCTTTTTCCACTACAATGTAGTGTGAGCACAGGTGCACTGGATAACCTTCTTTTCAACTCCTTGAAATTCTCTTCACATTCCTTCGTCCAAACAAACGTAACTCCTTTACGAGTCAACTTGGTGAGTGGGTTATATAACCTTGAAAAATATTTCACAAAACATCGGTAATATCCATCCAAACCAAGAAAACTTCGGATCTCAGTTACTGTTGTTGGTCTTGACCATCTTTCGATAACCTCTGTTTTTGCTGGATCCACAGATATCACCTCTTTTGAGATTATGTGCCCCAAAAATGTAACTTTTTGAAGCCAAAATTCACACTTGGTAAATTTGTCATAAAGCTTATCCTTTCTTAGGGTCTTCAATACAATTGTCAAGTGATCTTTATGTTCTTCCTTTCTCTTTGAATAGACAAGAATATCATCTATAAAGACTACCACAAACTGATCAAGATAGTCTTTAAAGACTCTATTCATCAGATCCATGAAGATAACAGGGGATTTAGTAAGACCAAATGGCATCACTATAAATTCATAGTGTCCATACCTTGTACGGAAAGTAGTCTTTGATATATATCCCCTTTTGACCCTTAATTGATGATAACTTGAACGAAGATCAATATTGGAAAATTATTGAGCTCCGCGTAGTTGGTCAAATAGGTCATCAATGTGTGGGAGAGGATATTTGTTATTGATAGTGATCTTGTTAAGTTCTCGATAATCAATTTAGAGTCTCATTGATCCATATTTCTTCTTAACAAATAGAACAGGTGCTCTCCAAGGTGACACACTAGGGCTTATGAATCCTTTTTCAGGATTCACTTGGAGTTTCTTATTCAATTCCTGCAACTCAATTGGGGCCATTCTATAAGGTGTCTTTGAAATAGGCAAATCACCCGGTACATGTTCTATTGAAAACTCAACTTCATAATTTGGTGGAAGACCTAGAAATTCCTCCGTAAAGACATCATCAAAGTCCCATACAATGGGAATATTATTAATCATGAGTTTCTCTCCAACCATTTGAGATAAATAACCTTCATTTAGTGGAATCAAGACCCATAAGATGGAATAAATTTTCACTGGAAGGTTATGTTCATCCTTGCATCGATAGACGATCATAGATTGATATGGAATATGAAATTTGACTTCCCTTGTTTGGAAATTGATATGAGCTCCCTATAAAGAAAGACAATCCATGCCAAGAATCACATCAAATTCCATTATAGGAAGGATCACAAGATTTGTAGGAAGCACTTTCCCACAAACTTTAATCGGAGAAGAATTGTAAACTTTTGATGCAAATGTTGTGCCATTATGAGTTGTCACATCCAACTCAACATCTAATTGTTGAGGTAATATAGCAATACCCTTAGAAAATTCTTCAGAAATAAAAGAGTGGTTGGATTCAGAATCAAATAAAACATTTTCTACTTTAGAGTGGATGGTAAGTGTACCTCTCACCACATCTTTGTCGTACTCCACATCACTGATAGTAATTGCATGTAACTTTACTTTGTCTTTGGCCTTAAGAGTTTTCTGATGTCGATCATCATCATCAACCCTTGGATTTGGGCATTGATTGGCATAATGCCCCATCTCCTTGCACTTGAAACATTGAATTGTAGTAGGTTTATTCTGTGTATCCCTTACTTTTTTTGCATCATTAGACATCTTCTTCCCATTATTTCGACATTCAATTTCCTGATGACCTTCTTTCCCACAATTATAACATTTTCTTATCCCCTTAATACAATTTCCTCCGTGTTTCTTTCCACACTTTGAGCATAAGGGAAAATTCTTCTTCTTTTCGGTGTGGTCTTTAGATTTTCCTTTGAATTCCATTTTTCCTCTTCTTATCAAACCCATGTGACTGATGGGTTACACCAATCTCCATCTCAACCTTGAGAGAACATCGAACAATTTCCTCATAGCTATTGAAATCCCTTATGGCTAACGCCCTTCGAAGACTTGGTTTTAAGCCACTAAAGAATCAATCGATCTTACTCTCAGGTTGGATAATAATTCCAGAAGCGTACCATGCAAGTCTTGTAAAATTTGCTTCGTAGGTACCAACGGATTCATCTTCCTTTTTCTTCAGTTCAAGAAACTCCTTCTCCATCTTTGTTCAGAGAATATGAGGGAAATACTTATTGAAAAATAAGTTCTTGAACTCATCACATTCCATGGACTCAAGTTCATCACTTTGCCTTGTATTATTAATAATATTCCACCATTGATCAGCATCACCTTCCAAATGATATACTGCTAAGATGACTTTATCATTTTCAGAACATTGAAGAACTGAAAATATCTTTTCAGTCGTACTGATCCATTGTTCAGCCACTAATGGATCAGAAGACCCACTGAATGAAGGTGGACGCTGCCTCATGAAGAATTCAACATAATGTTGCTCCTTCTTTTGCTCGTTTGGAAGTCCTGCATGATTCATAGCTTGAGAAAGTTGTGTGAGCATGGCTACAAGATTTTTCATTCCAGCTCCCATAATGTTTGGTTGCTCATGGGGACAATCATTGCATTGCCCGTCGCATTCCGCATTAACACGGTTCCTTCAAGTTCCAGCCATTGACTAAAACCAATAAGAATAGTGTGAGCAACACTAATTATAATAGGAAAACCACATAATCAAGAATAAAATTTCACACTTAAGGTCTTATCATAGGTTGTTCATGGCCATTTCTAAAACACTAAGATTGTGTTCTATGCTTAGACATATCCTTAGGTTTCTTACTAAGGCTTTCACATCCTAGTTTCCAAAGTTTAACTATACCTTTCCTCTGATACCAACTATAACGGTCTAGAATTACTTCCAGTGGAATATAATTGATACCTATCAGGGCACCCCATGGGCAGCTACACCCCCTGGGTGGGACACACCACCATCCCCAGTGGCAGCCATTTCCCCATGAAGCCCTTGGGCGGAGAGCCATGCTTCGTCCAATGCTCACATGTGAGAGTTCCCAAGGATCGAATTCATTCCTACCTACTTTTCCTCTGATACCAACTATAATGAACAATACTTTACATACATGTTTATTACTTCAAAATTGAAGCATACTTATTATAACATATAACAAACCCATGAAAGGACCGTATAGGTATACTGTCTTTAGAAACTGGGAAACATAAACACCTTGTTCATAAATCATCTACGTTGTCTCCCATTTATTTCATCATATCTAGAGTCCCTTTTTGTTATATCCTACTTAGTATCCTTCTTCCTGACCTGGGGAAAAGAAAACATACAAAAGGGTGAGCTCAAATGCTCAGTAAGGGTAAACTAAAGAAATATCAAACATATCATATTCATAAGAACATATCATTTTGAAAATCATATCCTGCAAAAGAGATCATAACATGGGATAAATCATAGAAGTGAAATTTAATCCCAATAATCATAACTTAAAACATGAATCTATTTGGTATACACACATAATCATATAAAATCATTTCTTAGTAGTTAAGACTCATTGCCAAGACTATCTTAGCGGACAAAGTCCATTTCTGAACCGAGTTCCCTCCTCGTTTCAGTCCTATTTCACTGAACCGGTTTAACCTTCCATTCCAGCCATGTCTATATCATGAGATATAAATCTTTTCCCAATGCATTGGAGGGAGATATAGGTCCCACCCATCTCATAATGAAACCATTCTTATGTGTTCCACAAAATAATAAATCATACATCATAGCATAACCCATGTAATAAAAATGGGAATCTTAAACATCATAAGATAATCCATATAAGATAAAAGGACATCATAAAAATAATTCCATCATAACATAATCAAATGAATGTAAAAATAGGGATAGAAACATAAACCTGTATTATCTTAGATGGAAAATAATCTCGATAAAACACTTGAACTCCATTCTTGAGGAAAATATCATTTCTACTTCAAAAACATTGTTCCTTTCTAAACATGTCATACAATTTTAAACTAAAATAATTTGAATAAAAATAAACATGAAAACTTGTAAAATGAGATTCATGGAAATAATGTTCTATGAATCCATTCATGTCGTATAAGTTAAAAAAACATTCTTCTCGTACTTTGGTAGGAAAAGTCAAAAAGTACCTCGTACTAAAAATGACAAAAGATTCCTTTCATATCTTTTACTAAAAACTATAAAATGGGTAAAATTGGATTTAAACAATTGTATGCGGATGGAAATAATATTACATATTGAGGAAACATGTATTTGGATGATAAATATTCCCAAGTAAATTCTGAAGTACAAACAATCTCAGATAAAAATGAGATTGGGAGATTTTCCCTTACCTTAGGTCTGATATGCTTCGTATGAATCTGAAACTCCTGTAATATGGTTTAAATAATGTCAATTGACTTATTAAAAAATCATATTTATTGTTATGAAATCATATATGGTCATATTTTTATCATCTTAGTAGTAATATTTCATTTCTACTTGTTATTCGGGTGTTTATTGCTTTATGTTCTTATGCGTGTTTTGTCAAATAAATTCTTATTACTCTTTAGAGGATATATATATATCATTTAAATAATGGTATTAGTGTAATATATATCATATTCATTCATTAAATTCATTTATATAATCATTATTCAATGAAGATCATATAGAACGAGTCGCATCACATCGTGGAGACGGTAGGCCGTACGTACGCACGAGCGATGATATCATTACCATGATCGTGGAATGGTATTGAAGTTTATGTATAATATTTCAGAATCAATACCACTTTACAATAATCATATATAGTTATTTATTTTCACCATTATACCCATCCATGTAAGGTGGTGGTGGAAAACATATTATACCACGGCGTGGAGACGGTATTCCGTACGTACGCACGTGCGGTGATTTTGTTTACCGTAGGATGGATAAGAGGTGAAATAGGGTTGTTTCATATTTATAATGACATATCAGTATATAAGGGATACTGATGTTATTACTTCATAATGAAACAACTAAAGGAGAGGGAGTAGAAGAAGAATGGAACTTGAAGAAAATTTTATAAGTTATTACCTCTTTCTCGAAGTGCCTCCTTTAAACATTCTCTTAGGGCACTAGAGTTGGTCTTTTGAGAAGACCAGTACCTCTAGTAGTTTTCTAAGGAAGTGTGTGATTGAAATGGGCAGAGTTTATCTGAGCTTGAAGGCACAAATTGGTGTGAGGAGGAGAGGGAGGAGGTTCCCTTTTATAAGGGAGGAGAAGGGCACCTTTGGAAATATAAGAAATATTAGTTTATATTAAATCCCAACCCCACATAAAAATTTCCAAAATGACTCACATATGAATCTTAGAAGAGATATGGTTGTAATATAATCAACCAATAAAATTTAGACATGTTAGGAATTTATTTTAAACATTATCAACTTGATTTATCCTTATTTATTAATTTAATTTTATTTGTGGTAATAATATTCTAAATGTTAAATTATTATAAATAATTACATACGTGTTGTGAGTTTTCTATAATTTGACACTTAATGGAATTTTATACCATATAAATTTTAATTTATAATTTTTAAATATTTTTGTGATTTTCAAACAATTTTATAATATGTTATTTTTATAAAATAACAATAGTGTCAATTTTGACACTATTCATTTATTTGAATTTAAATAAAATATATACAAAGGATATGTTCAAACTAAAATATTTAATAGATTCATAAAATGTCATATGTATCTAGAAAATTAGTGGATTACATTAAATAGTTTATACAATATTTATTTTAATATTTTTAAGATCATTTATTTGATATTTCAATCAATAAAATAATTTCAACATCACTATTGTGTCATAATTAATGATAATTATTTAATCGTTAAAAATTATAAATAAATTCATATGATGTATATAATTGTATTATATTTCTGTATACTATTCATTTTTGATGATTCATTAAGTTTATCACTAAATTAAAATTATTATACTTATAAGATTTAAGAAAGTGACATGTTGTCACTTTCTTGGGTTTTAATAATAATTAAATTAATTTCATGGAGAAAAGTCTATTAAGTGAATCTAATCCGAACCTTAGGTGATATGGGTCTACTTTTAGTCATACAATAGGATTTTGGCAGGTGTTAGGGTAATTCTATAATCTTATATTTACCCTTAATTACCCGATTTACCATTAACTGTGGTAAATAAAATTTAACGTAGTTACTATTCATAATGCCCAAAAATAAAAAGTAGCCTATTAACATAATTTGGACCCAATGATTCCAAATATGGAATCCATTTTTCAAAATTCAAAACACATAAGTTTTAGTAATTAATTTAAAATTAATCCCGTTGTTAAGAAAACGGGTTTTAGAAGTTAAAACATTGCCAAAGATTGAAATGTTTTTACCTATGAATTCAATGTGAAATTAATGCTAATGATGTACATTATATTAAATGGTAAAAATATATTATATTTATACTTTAAAGCCTTTCCATATTATTATTTAACCATATAAATTATCTCAATGAAAAAAGTTGTTTTTAATTAAAAATTAGCGTATTTTTACTATTCATCAAAATATGAAAGTTATCAGAAAAGTTTCAAAATTTTATCCAAAGTTAATTTTTATATCCTGATTCCAAAGAATAATTTTATTTTGTCAAATTGAACTTATAAACATGTCAAAAACTAGATTTAATGTGGGTGTGCCATCAAAAGGCGGGAAAACTGCATTTTTTTAAAAATACTTATTTTACCTGAAAAAATTATTTTGTTATCTTACCATGTTCTAGAAAATGTGTAAGATGAATAATAATGTTATAAAATTTAAAATTTAGTTAATACTATTCATAACGGCTAGTCCATAATAATATATCGTTGTTTAGTGAAACCTGGTATTGCGTACTACACACGCTATTGAGGAAGGTCTTGATTGCGTGTAATGCAAGCCAAGTCAGTATTGTGTGTTTTGAAATATTCCTTTGGTGTTGCATATAACATAAGACATAAAAAAATATTTCTCATAAAATCTCAGGGTGTTAGAGTGAGAAAACCCAAAAATGGCATAACCGTAAATAAAATTATTAAATAAAATTATTTATTTTTAAAATTCTTATAACACATGAATGATGACTCAGATAAAAATATGAGACCATTGCTGAGCTCGTGAGGGTATGAATTCCTTTGGTAGATCCTAACTTTGGCCGATGCGGGCCAACAGTGGATGTTAGATTTCAGACGCAAATAAAATAATTTAGTAACAACTATTTTATAGTTAGATTCTATAACATCTAAATGGTAACTCATATTGTAAATCCAAGAGTACCATTGAGATTATGAGGGTGTTTTTTCCTTATGTGGAGCCTAATCTTGACCATCACGGGTCAAGCATGAATGTTAATATTTTTTGATTTTTCTTTAAGGTACGTTCAGTTAACGTGCGGGTGGAGATTTCTATATTTTGAACCAGTGTTCAGAATTCAAATATGGGGGCACTGTTGAACTCGTAGTGCCAGGATTCTCTTAAAGGAGGCTTAACTTTGACCATAGTAGGTCAGGGGAAAAGATAGTTTTACAGACTTTTGAAGAATAATAAAATAACATAAAAATGTTATTTTAATTTTTCTACCAATGGTTGAGTGGAAGTGGTCGGACCATTGATTTGTCGAACCATTTAATTGATTGAATCTTTCGTTTTGTAACCACGTAATTGAGAGTTAAGAGGTTCATTAATTTAGACTCATTAATGAACCTCATTAATCAATTAATGCATTATTCACCCTTCCCCTCTATTTAAATGAGGCTCGGGATTGGGTTTTTGACAGGAAGTGAGGAATCTCTGATGAAGTACTGCGTCGTCTTCCACCAATGATGAATGGAGGCTTGGATGGAAACGTTATAGGAATCGATCCAAGATCGATGAACTTTGGTGGCTTCATCAAGTGTGGATTATTCTTCCAAAACCGTGACGTCTCCTCTGAATCTGATGTAGGGGTTATTTATGTTTAAACTCAAGAGAATTAGTTTCTTTCCCTCTTTCTTGAAAAGCATGATGAACGTGAGTCAACCAAAATGAATTGACCCGCAATTGGTATGAAACTGTGGGTGGTTGTTTTGGGAAAATATTAAGCGGGGTTTCTGATTTATCTTTGGATTATTGATTATCACACCCTTGTTATGATACTAATACGGAGGGATCGGGCCAAACAAACAAGGCCTGGACCCTTTGCCGCTTCGATCTATATTGTGTTCTTTGTGAGTAATAGGAAAACAGAGCGGTAAGATAAACCTGGGATCCATTCAGCATTGGTAGTATTCCGAGAGGCCCGTAGGTGCTTTTGTAAGGGAAAAAGAACCACCGGTGCTCACCCAGTGGCCCGTAGAAGCCTCATCATCGTGGAACCAGCGACCGTCACCAGCGAGCAATGGCGGCGGTCAATGCTCACCGACCACAGAAAAGAGACGACACACATAGGCACCGTGGTGGATAATGAGGGTGTACATCCCTCAGCCGGCCATGGGAGCAGTTGGGAGGCACGCCATCTCACCCAACAGAAGGAGGCCGCTACATTGAGTCGTGGCAGAGGGGACCCGCACCCCGTGGGTCCCGCTGACAAGAGGCGGTGCCATTTGGCACTGCTGTTACATCCAGACAGACCTTTGGTCTATTTGGGAGGGGATCCGCATAACCCTTGTGTGGTTCACACCTAGCCGGTGGGCAAGGCTGGTCCGCTGCCCAGTAGGCTGAGCTCGTCGCGGCCAAGCCCATCCATGGTGGGTCGGGCCGGTCCGCGGCCCAGCGGGCTGAGCCTGCCGCAGACAGGCCCACTCAGGCCCGCTAAACCGGTTTTGGCTGGGCCAGGTTAGACCCAGGTTAGATCCAAACTAGGTCGGTTCTGGCCTGGCTGCATAGGGTCGAGTCGGTCTGACCGAGTCGGAACAAACCCGAACTCTATTTGCCCTAGTTTCACTTAAAGGGTCATATCTCACAAACCAGACGTCTGTTTAACGAACCATCTTTGACTCTATAATCCATGGAGTGATACGGTCATTTTGATATATTTCACCTGATTTTCAGAGAATTTTGGAGTAAGACCAGGTTGGATTGACCTCGAATCCAACCTGGCCCTCAACACTAAAATGCCAATAACTCATAAACCAGGCGTTTGATTGAAGTTCCGTCTATTGCATTGGAACCCTTATGAAATGAATGTTCATTGGGTTACTTATTATTGGGACTTTTTACCACATGAAATAAAACAGATGGTTTGAGGATCAGAACCTCATCGAATTAAGAGTACTATGTGCGGGATTCCAGTGGCTGGCTGAGATGTGAAGAATGAATAGTGATACTGTGTAGATCAGCACCGATTAATCATGTGTGGATCAGCACCTAGAGATATTGTGTAGATCATCACCTAGAAATATTGTGTGGGTCAACACCTAGCGATCATGTGTGGATCAGCACCGAGCGATCCAGTGTGGATCAGCACCTACAGATCGTGTGTGGATCAGCACCTAGCGATCTTTTGTGGATCAGTATCAATAGATCATGTGTTTATTAGCACCAAGAATTCATGTGTGAATCTGTACCTAGCAATCCTGTGTGGATCAGCAGCAGATCCTTGTGACGGAATAAGATGATCTAGCCTTACGAATAATCATCTGCACTTCAGTACTTAAGTTATTCTAGGATTGATGTGAGTCTTTTCTTTGTACATTATGATTGAGATAATTCTTTGAGACTTTCCTTGTGGAATTATGAGAGACCTTCAAGGGTATCAGGGTCCCTACTGGTTATTTTTATATTCACTACTTCACGGTCTTTGCCCGCACCTTGTTGTGTCTCATGCCAACGACAGGTAGCCTTGACTGAGACTTAGGAATCCAAGACATGATGGTGGACGGAGGTGACTGGTGGATGAGGAGAGCCATGTGGAGAGTTATACCTACCCTTTAGGTAGGATCCTTAGTAGACGAACTCATAAGATGTTTTCCTCTTTTTTTTTGTATTTCCATTTTAGTTGGGCTTTAATTCTATCCCCCTTACTTTCAATACTTACCTTTACACTCAGTTTTGGTTTTAGTTTTGGTTGCACCATACTCTTCCATTGTGTTTCACTTGTACGTAGTATGACTTGATGTTTTTTATACAGGATTTGAGGAAATGCCTTCCCATTTTAGGGAAATTCCTTTCCAATGCTATTCGCCTACCCCTTCCCTTTACAAGGTGGACTTGGGGTAGTCACAGCACAGGCCACAGGGGATGGGTCATGAAGAAGTGGTATCAGAGGGTTTGGTTATTCCATAAGAACTAAGATTTTATGTTTTCAATGAAGCAATATTGTTTAGTTTATGGAGTTTGGGTTCAGTTTGGGGAGTCCAGTGTTGGGGCGGCAGCCGACGTATCCATACACCAGGACCCTAAATATTGATTTCTGACTCGGTACACAAAAACACTAGTTGTGTGTGTTTTGAAAATGTTGTATCCTTTTTGATCTCTTTGATTCATCTCACTAGGTATAACTTATTAAACATGGTTCATCTTGATTATCTTTCAAGATGACTCCACATAGAAAACCATCCAGGATTCCAATGTTTGACCATGAGGATGGTCCATAGTGTGATGAGGCTTCAGTACAATGATTGTTTCCCGAGATGGTACCATCGGGCGGTGTCCCAGCGATACCATTGCTTTTTGGTCAGCAGTTACTACTGGAACAACCGGTAGAGGACACATATAGGCTCAGTGCCTTACATGATTTTTTATTGACAGATACCCCTCATGTTATGAGGCATGCCCGACTCACAGGTGGATAAGGACTGTCTTGAGGTGGTGACTGAGTTTCCATCTATCAAGGGCACTATTAGATCATATGGTGGTTCTTGAAATGAGAATTATTTGTGGCTCAGTAGGGCAATGGTAGCGTTTATATTACAATTATTTTACAAAGATGTGAATTTTCTGTGGACAGATCTTGAGAACTTTTCCAGGAGAAGGGGTCTCTTTCGATAGAAATCTAAGGGGTATGTGTTCCCAAGAGCTTCTACAACTTTGGTAGGACGACATGTAGATAGCTAAGTATTCGACGAGGGGTATCAACCATTCCTAGTACTCGATGAATATGATATGAATAGTGCTTCAGGGCTCAGACCTCTGAGAAAGATGTGTTTAGGGATATCTGAGCCGGAACTATTCTTTTGTGCATTCCTACTTATGTTAGGGTGCTAGAGATATGCTTTGTGGTTGAATGTTCTTTGGTAGAGCAGATACAACCATTGAATGTTAGTAGTGGGAAAGCAGAAAACTAACGCCAGTCTCAGAGACTTGGGTGTGTAAAATGTTTCAGGAATGGGAGTTAGGAGAGAAGCATGAGGTGGTATACATTTTGTCATGTTACAACCACCTCCCCAATATGGTCCCCACCAGGCTCATGGAGCTAGAGGACAAGGGAAGGGAGTAGCTACATGTGGTCAAAGAGTGTGACCAAAGGGATCCATGAATGATTCGAGGTACGGTTTGTGTCTAATACTAGATTCCATATTAATAGACATAAGTACTAATAATTCCTTATCATGAATCCTATTCAAAACCTAGAGTTTTTGGTTAAGCCATTGACTTGACCCTTATGTTTAGAGATACCTATGAGAGGAGACATGATAATCGCACTTATGTCGACACTGTGATCTAACCCTTGAGGTGAGAGTTTCAGTTGGAACCTCTTGGTGGTAGTATCGAGGCCTTACGATGTTAGTTTGGGTATAGAGTGTTCATCTACAGATCGAGATCATATTGACTATTTTAGTAAATAAAAGGTGTGGTGTGTCTATAAGTTTGGAAAGGGGTTTTTATTGGTAATCAAAAAAGGAAACCCAGGAATCAAGGGATAAACTCATGCATAGGAGTGAGCATTCGATCACTCTTGAGTCGGAAAGCGTTACCTCATGGTAGCAGGTGTTTTGGGTTTTTAGTTTCCAACATTAGTGGTAGAGTCTAGGAACACCCTTTCAAATGATTTTTCCAGCATTACCTCCATGTAGGGAAAGGGAATTCTGCATTGGCTTGTACCCGAGGATGGCACCAATATCTACAACTTCATATCAGATGGCTCCCGTGGAGCTCTGGGAGCTGAGAGTATAGTTGGAAAAACGGTTTATTGTTTACTATGATCACAAGAGTCTCAGGTATATCATCTCAAAGAAGGACCCGAACCTGATACAATGGCTATGGATAGAGTTCCTCTAGTAATATGACTTTGAGATAGTCTACACTCTTGGGAAGGGAAACGTAGTAGCAGACGCACTTAGCAGGAGGTCGAGTCTACACCTGCTACGTAAGGTGATGGAGCAATTAGATGAGTTGTAGTTATCCTTTGTGGGTAGTGATGGAGCAGATTACCTCTGGTATATGACAATTACACTCCGACTCCTTCAAAAATTCATGGAGGAAAACTTGGGGAAATTGATTGTGAGGCCCAACGTGCTCATATATCCTCAGGACAGGCTCTTGTTGGATTTTTTGAAGGTGGGGAGCATGTCATCCTCTTTAGAGGGTTCTCTATGGTACCAGTGATGCTACGAGAGGAGGTGTTGAGGGAGTTCCACACACCCCCTTTGGCACTACATCCTAGAGTGTAAAATATGTACTAGGACCTCCAACATCAGTATTGGTGGCCAGGGATGAAGAAAGCGACGGTGGAGTTCATTTCATGATGCATCACTTGTCAGCAAGTGAAAGTCGAGCATCAGGTACCAGCGGGCATAGCTCAGCCAATTGAGGTACCGAAGTGCAAGTGGGATGGTATATCCATGGACATCATGATGGGAATACCATGTATGTTTAGGGTCCAAGATTTCATCTGGGTGATCATTGACTGACTCACCAAGTCAGCCCAATTCTTACCTATCCGAGATCAGGGATCAGTAGAGATCTTGGGACATCTCTACAAATGGGAGATTGTACTGCTTCACGGGGTTCCATTGACGATCATCTCAGATCGCAATGCACATTTTACATCCTACTTGTGGAAGGTATTACAGGAGGCGTTCGGGACACAGCTACACTTGAGAACCTCCTTTGATCCTCAGATAGATGGTCAAACTAATCGAAGCATAGAGACACTGGAGTACATGCTTCGTGCTTTTGTCCTTGATTTTTCCTAGTGTTGGGAGGACCACCTGTCACTAGTGGAGTTCTCTTACAACAACTGTTATCACTCTACCATCGGCATGGATCTGTTTGAGGCCCTGTACGGGCGACCTTACAGATCACCACTATGCTGGACAGACCCAGGGGAGTTAGCACTTATGGGTTTAGAGTTGATATAAGCTACCATGAAGAAGTTGTAGATCATCCAGGAGAGGATAAAGACTACACAGATCCGGAAGAAGTCTTATTATGATAAGAGATGGAGACCATTGTAGTTTGAGGAGGGAGACCATGTCTTCCTATAGGTCTCACCCTGATGAGGATTACAGAGTTTTGGCTGGGGGAAAAAGCTATCTCTGAGGTTCATCAAACCTTTTCAAGACCCTCAACAGATTAGGTGAGGTGGAATGCCATCTATCTCTTCCCCCACAGATGAATCAGGTGTATAATGTTTTCCATGTGTCGCAGATGAGGAGGTATGTGCATGATCCATCGAATGTTATCGACTAGGGTGAGCTGGACATCGATGATGGGGTGAATTTTACGGAGTTCCCAGTAGAGATAGAGGAACAATAGGAGTGGGTCCTTCATGGTTGGTTAATTCCTCAGGTGTGAGTTCTTTGGCAGCATGGGAATCTCTAGGAGAGCACATGGGAGCGGGAGGCTCAGATACGTGCACAGTACCCCCATTTGTTCCCCTTATTTTGTTTTAGATTTCAGGGATAAAAAGTCTTATGGTGAGGATAATTGAAAGACATATAAATTCCATATAAATTTCTTTTTAAATTATTTGGGATTATTATGAGTTTGAGAAAATTTTACACACGTGATTCCAGGCCCGGAGTGCCCGGAAAGTTCCGTCGAAAAAGTGCAATGATTAAAATAGCACGTGTGATTATTTTTCCAGAAAAAGTAAAATAACTCTTAATTGGGTTCTCAGATAATAAAAATGAGGGCACTATTGCGTTCAGGATGGAAGTTTTAACCTAGGCATTACTTAAGATTTTTCGACACAGGCCTCCGGTGAGAAAACCCGAAAATGTCATAACCTTAAATAAAATTATTTTATTATTCAAATGCTTATAACTCGTGAACGGTGACTCAGATTAAAAATCTGAGACCACCACTGAACACATTAGGGTATTCTTTCCTTAGGTAGATCCTAACATTGGCTGGTGCGGGCCAAAAGTGGAAGTCAATTTTTGGCCACAAATAAAATAATTTAATAACAATTATTTTATTGTTCAATTCTATAACTCCTAAATGGTAACTCGGACTGGAAATCCGAGAGTATAATTGAGCTCATGAGTGCATTTTTTTCTTAGGAAGATCCTATCCTTTACTATCACAGGACGAGAGTGACTGTTAATAATTTTTAAACTTTTTTTAAGGTACGTTTAGTAAACGTGTGGGCAGCTATTCAATATTTTGATCCAGTGCATGGAATTGAAATCTGAGGGAACCATTGAACTCGCAGCACTGAGATTCACTTAAGGGAGGATTAACTTTGACCGTAGTAGTTCGGGTGATAATGATAGTTTTATGGACTTTTGAATAATAATAAAATAACATAAAAATATTATTTTAATTTTTCTACCAACGGTTGAGTGGCCATGGTGGGACCGTTGAGTTGTCAAGCCATTTAATGGATTGACTCTTCTGTTTTGTAACTACACCATTAAGAGTTTATAGGTTCATTAATATAGACTCAATAATGATCCTCATTAATCAATCGATGCATTATTCACCCTTCCCCTCTATTTAAATGATGCTTGTGCTTGGGTTTTTGACACGGAAGTGAGGAACCTCTGAAAAAGTACCATGGTGTCTTCCACCAACGAAGAATGGAGGATTGAACATCAATGTTAGAGGAATAAATTTTGGATTGACGAATGTGAGTGGATTCATAAAGTGTGGATTCTTATTCCACAACCACGGCGTCTCCTCTGAATCTGAGGTAGGGGTTGTTTATGTTTAAACTCATGAGAATTTGTTCATTTCCCTCATTCTTGAAAAGCATGACAAACACGGATTAACCAAAATGATTTGACCCATGATTGGTATGAAACTCTGGGTGGTTTTTACAGGAAAATATTGAATGGTGTTTTTTATTTATCTTTTGATTACTGATTATCACACCCTTGTTATGATGCTAACACAGAGGGCACAGGCCAAACGAACAAGTTATGGACCTTCTGTTGTTGCATTCTTTTTGAGAAATAAAAAAACAGAGCAGCGAGATGAGCCCGGGAGCCACGCAGCATTGGCAGCATTCCTGGAGGCCTGTAGTCGCTTCTAGAAGGGAAAACGGATCATCGGATCTCACCCGGTGGCATGAGAAACCTCTGTCGGCCCGACACTGATGTGGTGGCACCAGAGGGTGATGGAGGTGGCTGAAGCTCTCCGTTCATGGAGGAGAGGTAGTGCTCGGAGGCGCCACAGTAGATAACGAGGGTGGCCAGTCCTCGGTCGGCCATGGGAGCAGCTGGGCGTCGCGTCGTTGCACACCGCCGAATGAGGTCACGGTGTCGAGTAGTGGTGGAGGGGACTCATGAACCCCGGGTCTCACTAAAAGGGGGAGTCACCATGTGGTTCCACCATTACATAATAATGGACCTTTGGTCCATTCAAGAGGGTATTCGCGCAACCCCCGGGCGAGTCACGCTCAACTGACGGGCCAGGCCGATCCCCATGTGGTCGCACCCAACCAAGGCAAGTCGGGCGGGTCCGCGGCCCAGCGGGCCAAGCCTGTTGTACCCCAGCCCACTCGGGCCGGCCCGACTAGTTCAGGCTGGGTAGGGTCAGACCCAAACTGGGTGGGGTGTCCTAGGAATGGTCGGGTTGGGTCGGCCCAACCATGTCGGACCAAACCCATACCCTCTTTGCCCTAGTTTCGCTTAAGGGTCCATATCTCACAAATCAGACGTCCATTTGACAAACTTTCTGTAGCACTAGAATATTTGGAGTGAGATGGTCCTTTTGAGATACTATACCAGAGTTTTGGATAATGTTGAAGTATGGCTGGGATGGATTGACCTCACATTCAACCTAGACCTCGTCACTAAAATGCCAATAACTCACAGACCAGGCATCTGATTGGAAGACCGTCTATTGCGTTGTAACCCTTATGACATGAAGGTTCATTGGGTTACTTCTTTGTGGGACTTCATGCCACTTGAAATATTAATGATTTCTTGAGAAGAGGAACCTCCCGGTATCGAGCCTACTATGTGCAAGAATCCAGTGGTTTGATGAGACGTGAAGAATGAATAGTGATCTTGTGTGGTCAACACTGAGCTATCCTATGTGGATAAGCACCTATCGATCCTATGTGGATCAGCACCTAGTGATCTTGTGTGGATTATCACCTAGACATTCTATGGGGATCAGCACCGAGCAATTCTGTGTGGATCAGCACCTAGTGATCATGTGTGGTTCATCACCTAGAGATCCTATGTGGATCAGCACCAAATGATCCTTTGTGGATCATCACCTAGATATATTGTGTGGATCATCCCCTAGATATCCTATGTGGATCAGCATAAGATCCCTTTGATAGAATAAGATGATCTATCCTTATGACTAATCATCTCAACTTATGTACTTAAGTTATACCTAGTTTGAGCTGAGTCATTTTCTTTGTACTTTATGACTGAGAACATGCTTTGAGGTTTTCCTTGTAGAATTCTAAGTGACCTTCGGGGGTCTCGGGGTCCCTACTCGGTATTGTTATACTCACCCCTACACAGGCTTCGTCCGTACCTTGTTGTGTCTTGTGCAGATGACGAGAAGCCTTGACTGAGACTTAGGGATCCTGGACGTGATGGTGGACGAAGGCGATCAGTGGACGAGGAGAGCCGCGTGATGATTTGTACCTTCCCTTCAGGTAGTATCCTTTCCAGATAACCTTAGGAGCTGTTTTCCTTTTTTTATTTCCATTTCAGTTGGGCTTGTATTCTATCACCCTTACTTTCAGTACATACCTTTACAGTCAGTTTTGGTTTTAGTTGTGATTTCACCTTACAATTCCATTGTGTATCACTTGTACATAGTTTTCCCTATTTTTTTATAAAGGTTTTGAGGCAATGCCTTCTTATTTTAGGGAAATTCATTTCCAACTCTAGTTACCAACCCCTGGCCTTTGGGAGGCGGTCTTGGGGTAGTCACGACATGGTCCCCAGGGGACGGGTTGTGATAGATAATCTTTTAAATCTGATAGATAAAAAAATTTTAATTATCCTCTTCAATGTATCAACCCCTAGATAAATATCCAATTAAAATATTAACCATCACCATCAATAACTATCATATTGTTGCATGCTCCACCATTAATAACCCAGAATAATCAAGATTCATCTCTAAACAAGACACAACATCTCCCTATCCACTGAGACCATATCTAAACCTTTGCATCATCTGCATAGACAAAACATGTGTAGGTACAAATCCAATGAAGGGGTGAGTGTAAACATACAAAGAAGAATTACCGAAATTTCTTAAAAAAACAATAAAGAAACAAGTCTACTCAAACCTTTGTATTGGGAAAAATCATGTTGATAATAAGAGTAAGTAATCTGTAAAATCTTTATAACTATATTTCCTAAGAACATAGTGAAGTACTAATCATTTTATCACTAACCTGCACTAGTTCGAATCATATGAGAAACTAGCTATTTTCAAGTTCCCAAAAGAAACCCTCGTAGTCTAAAGTTGATAGTCCATCCATTCACTACATCTAAAAGGATACTAAGGGGTTACATGGGTATCAGAAGTCCTCAAGCATCTGATATTATTACACTCTTTAACATCTATATCAAAATAAAAACCATAAAGAAGGAAATTCCCCTTATTTTAGATCATATTTTAGTCAAAGGAATACTATTCCTAGATTTCCATAATGATTGTTAATGTATAATAATTATAGAATCTGTTAGGGGAAATTTAACATCAATCAGGGATTTATGCTTCTATGGTTGTATAAAAACCTACTACCATAACAAGCATGGTTATAAACAATTTTATATCACCTCATAGAGACCGTTGAATGTAACCCACCCCTTTCTAAGGAAACATTAATAGTTGATGGGATAATGATCCCCAGTGGTTGATTCGCCGCATATAGAGCACACTAAAAGCACACAAAAGTTGGGTAAAAGGGTATAAATTCCTAATAAAATTATCTACACATCGATAAACACATACCAAGAACACAATAGTAGAGCATAGAAAAACATGAGTGGAAGGAAGATGAGATTACAATGGTAGTAGTCTGAGTGACCCGTACCTCACAAAATAAAAAATAGTATGTGTGGAAAATATCTTCCTTTGAGAGGGCTTTTAATGTCACACTCAATTAAAAATATTGGTCCTATAAACATAAATATGAGGATCTAACTACCTTTCCTTTCAAATTTAATTTAATGTACAAACAGACCATAGCATAGTGATATAAATATAAAAATTCCTATGATAGGTTATTCCTATACTGGAAACACACTTCATATATAAAAGAAACATTTTAGAAAAACACTAATGAGAGGAATTACGCATTGAGACTCTTACTGATAACATATACCACAATAAAATATTACATATTAGTCTAGAATCTGTCAACTCAATGTCTATCTTCCAATTCCATTGATGTACCATCAATCCAACATCTTAGTAAGATGATACAATTGAATCAATGATTGATAATAATAATAATATTGTTATTATTATTATTATTATTATTATTATTATTATTACTACTACTATTATATAATTATATATGGTAATGGGATGGGGAAGAAGAACTCAAACTCACCTCTCCATGGGTATCCCCTACCCCTAGTCCTCTCTCACCTAATTATTCCTATTATTTTTATTATTTTTATTATTATTAATTTTATTATTTAATTATTATTTTTTTCTTCTTCTGTTAGGACTGGGTCTCATCTCCTCCATGCTCACATGCTGTCTCTACACCCAACACATGTACCCCTCACATTTATTATTATTTTTATTTAGTAAGACATCATGAGGATACCCCAAACCTAACAGTCACAACATGAGAGACCCACATTCCCTATCTCTATATTCCCAAGCATGGGCATTCAAACTAGATGATTTTCATGAAATTTAATTATATATTAATGTTTTATTTCAAGCATGAAAATTATCTCCAACAAGACATGCAATGAATCCCACATAAATAGGCTATATCATTCAACATAATGAATAATCCTGTAGTGTATCCTAGGAAACCTCACTAAATCCCCTATTGTGCTAACCTCCATTATTCTAGCCTTTCTGTTGTTGTATCATTTTTGTCCACCTAGCAAGAAGCCTCCACTCACCTTTTTCACTTATGACCACCCCCAACTAATTCTAGGATAGGTGACAATATTCTATATGTGATAGGAAATATAGAACTGATAATAATGGTATAAAAATAAAAATAAAAAATTATATCTTCATCAGTGACTCTCTCTCTTTCTCTCTCACTCTCATTTCCTCTAAAAATAATGCTATGAAGAGGAATACATTGTAATATTCATAAAAAATATATAGAAACCAAAATGGGTTTAGATACATTTTATGGTGAATAATTTTTCAATAATAATAATTTTGACCCATTATTTAAATAGTTCGTATTATACAACATGTATTTTTTCAATTTGATATTTTCATCAACTATGAGAAAAATATTTTGAGGGTCTAATCATATTGAGGAAAAAATTAAGAGTAATAATAAAAATAATGAAAGCACTACATCATAGTGAATCATCAATACTAAACTCCATCATCCTCATTTTGATTATATTTGACATCCTCATGCAATCTGATTTTGAGGATAAAAACATCCATGTTGGATGATATCAATTATTATGGTGGAAATTTCTATACAATAATGTTGTTAATCAATTCATTATAAACTACTGTAAGAATATTGATTATTACGTCCACCCATATCAATGGATTACATTGAAAAAGAAGATAAATCTATAGAGTAATCATAATGGAATTTTCAAAAGAGTAGGATCTAGGGTTTTCTATAAACTCATAAATTAACATATCAACAAATTAAATAAATTTAGTTTTTATAATTTATTCACCAATTATAGAAAACACCCAGGGGTCCAGATGTGAACTAATGTTATACCATCCTATATAACAACCCCTCGTTTTGGACTCAAACATAGTGTCAATTTCTCCATCTGAAACTCCATTCAAGATATTTGATAATTTCATTCCAAAAAAAAGTTTATCTAGGTAAAACTATATTTTTATATTTATTACTTTTTATAAGAACCAACAGTGTTCGGGATTATATGGAAACCTATCTTGGGAAAAAATCCCTACCCCAAAACCAACAGAACCAATCGGTAATTTTTATGTGGTCATATTCTAGGTCAATTGACCTTTTCAACCCTGGAGGACACCAAACACCAAAAAATAATTATTGAACTAATTCTCATTTAGGAAACACCAAGGCCTTTACATTGTCTTCATAATAATTCATTTTCATAAATATAATGTAAAACAATTGTAGATGCTGAATAAGGTAGCTCATGAAATAATCGTATGTAGAAAAAGACCCACAATCGCATGAACATCCTTCACCATCAATGGTATAAGATTGAAAAAACCACAGGACACGAGTTTAATTTAAAGAATCATCATATTACATTAAAAATGATATAATATCTCTCATAATATAATAAATAACTCATTGGGAACTCACATTCACTCCATGTGAGACTCTTCATGAGTCAGGACCCAAAAGTATTCCAATCGAATCTTCACCCTACCACATGGAATGAATAAAAACCATTATCCATTGACACCCATTCCAAAAAATGATCTGTAAAAAAGGTTATTACCAGTGTGATAAATATTATCCCCACTGTTAAATCCCATTCTAGATTTTTTTTTATTTGATGAAAATAAATCCACACAACACACATCACCATAAAATTAAAAAAATTCCATGCTAACATAATAAGGTTTTTAATGTAGAAAACTCCATCGATACCATGTCAATTTCTCAGAAATATCTGACCATAAAGGAATAGGTACGAATGTTGATACCTCATGACTCTAAGGATATATTGTTTTTCTTATCCAACATAAAAATTATGTGTATTCCCCCAACAGAATTTGGATCCTCAGTTGGCATCCTAATCACTATAAAAAATATTCTGGTAGTATTGTCATCGCCCTTTGGAAAATGATATTGAAAAACACCTTAAACATTGCACCAAAATTTTTCAAAAAATAAATCAACACACCTCTACCCATAAAGTATCCCAATCATCCTCCATTAAATGAAGATGGTCATTAAAATTATGATGATCTTCTTCAATATCTCTAGACCACAAGAGAACACCATCTCGAACAACTAAAATCCAAAACTTCCCAAAAAATATGTAATTAAACTACAAAAACAGTTTCTATGAAATTTTTATAGCTAAGTTGTTCCCCATTGAATTTACTATGTAAATGAACATTATCCACCTAAGAATGTGGGAGGAATTTTCCCCGTATTCAGGAAAACCATCAATTATATCACTTGAGAATGTTTTGTTACATTAAAAATCCAAGTCGATGTTGTAATAATGGGATACTATAATAAAATTCTAGTGTGTGGAGACACATATCATCAATTGATGATGATACATAAATCCATATCTGCACATAAAATAGTAACACACATATTAGTTGATCACGTACCTTCTCAATCATCCAGACACAAATTCCTCTGCTAGTAGTGACAACCACCATGCCTTTTCTATGCTACTATAATCTCACATGTGTTCATGGCTCCAATATCATGAATAACAACTTTACCCCCTGAATAATGATTCCATATTATCATATTTTTCTATATTTCTAACACACTAATGAAAATACAAGGAAAAAATCATTGAAGTGTTCAGTACACTTGGATAAAAACACCATAATATCACTTATAACCCCACTAAACCACATTTAGTCATCATCCCTTGAATATAGGTTTATACATACATCATCCTTTCAACAAGGTCCTACCATGGGTTACTTTTTTAAAGAATACATGCATTCCTCCACAGTTATAATCATGAATATTCGTCCATGGACATTGTTCATTATGTAAAACTATCTTAAGTATAGATATTCAATCTTAACTACTAACAGGTCAACCATGATCACCACATTTAAGGGATTTAGAGTTATTTCTGAATAAAGTAACCACTTAATTAACCCAAAAACCAATCACACCATCACTCAAGAGAAAGAAAAAAATCCATAATGAGGTTGGTACCACTAGAACACTACTCTATCATGAGTAATTATAATAAAATACACCATTTCTATAAAGGGAAAACTCAAATTATTCTAAGGGTTGAGTGATTGAATTAACCCACATAGGAAACTCTCTAGTTGTTCAAGGATTATCTAGGGGTTAAACTAAAATATTCGACACATTAATATATGGTGTAATATATTTAGCTCATTCTGACATCTAATAGTATGAGGGTCTAAGAAAAATGAATATTAATTGTTCCAAGAAATACACTAGCTGATGTCTGACCATATCCACTAATGAGACATATTATCTCACAACTCTAAAAGGAATTAAAAAATGGTTATCTCTATAAAAACATAACCAAAACAAGATAAAACCCTTTTGAATATATTCCCGAACTAATAATATTGAAAAAAACAACTATGGAGCTTGTCTAGGGAACACCTCTTGAGGATCGTAGTCTATGATGCTCAGTTATTCATGGTCATTCCATCCAATAGACAGTTGAACATATTTATATATAACTTACATCTAATCCCAAATCCCAAACATCAACCTTGATATAGCAGTCCCATCATGATTTTTGGAAATCATTCTCTACCAAAACCCATCATAACATATATGAAGCTTGATATGAGAATCAAAACCTATTAAGTAAAAAATCATGATCCATATGGAAATTTCAGTCTTATAATCTAGAAAAATGTCTATCTCCTAATGGTAACACATGAAAATATTTGAGGCCTCCACCAACATAACATGGAAAAAGATCAAGCCAACTAGTATTCAATTCCAATTCAGCTGAAATTACTATATTCTCTAGAAGAAGGATATAAAATGAACATATAAGGTATATAAATAGCCTCAAATATTTGGGAAATAATTTCTCTCAATCGATTCTTGGAAACAAATCATCATCATGCATCTGGAATCATAAAATGGAACCCACACCACATTGTATCTCACATAGAATATGAGGGTGTGACACAAAAATCATCAATAAGATGAAGAACCCACTCATCATCGTATTTAAAACAATAGAAATGAGTAGTAGAGAGAAATATGGTGTATAAATAAGATCTTTCTCCTCATTGAATTTCAAAAATAAGAATATGGTAAAAAATGGTTAGGTACAGTACAAAATTGAAAAATAGAACACTACATATGGGGGGTACATATCCCTACAATGTAAGCCTCATCAATCAGTTTTTTGATAAAAAGAGGCTAAATCACATGTATGGTTATGTCACAACACTGCTTCAAAATCGTGGATGGTTACCTTGGTGGTATCCTCGATCAATTAATATGGAGAACCACAACAACAAAAATGTATACATGGGGATATGGCTTAAGAAGAACATGGGAATAAATGAACCACTCTTATATGATGTATGAACCATTAATTTTATCCTATAACTAGTTTCTTAGTGTACTTAAATAAAAAGTAGGTTATCAGAGTCACATTCAGTGGATGCATCATTAGTTGCAACATGATTGGGTTACGTAGACTGAAATCCAAGATCAAGACACCTTAATTGTTTTTCTATAAATCCTCATCCATCCCCATATAATAGCTAACTCCAAACTATGTCCTTAGAAAAAATTTCTCGGATACCACAACAACATCATTTGACACATCAAGTCCTCTCCTTAGATGATAGAAAGCCAAAAGTTCCTCCCCCATACTACCTCATATAGGCTAGGAGATGGTGAAATGTTCTAAGTAGTAATAAAACATAATATGGAAGGCCTTAACCAAAATAACCTTGTAACAAATACATATTTACATTGAATAAAAAATCAAAAACACTACAATGGTATGTATTTAATAAACTAAACTGTATAAAACACATGCATGAGACATCCACTACAAATACATCACAACATGAGAAAATATAAGAGAATAATACATCTAATATACCTATGAATCTAATATATACACAAAATTGAAAATATACTCATCACTTCATTTACCCATTGAAGGATCTTCAAATGCAGTTGTCATTTCCACCATCACAAACCTCTACACATTAAAATACTCAAAAAACATTGGAAAGTATCACTAGGAATTTGATCTAAAAAATATACACTGAGTACCCATCCACCTAAAATATCTATAAACATATTCATTATTTTTATTGGGAAAAAATTTGTTGGAAAAAATCATATGGATGGTTGAGTATAAACATAGCTAGAAGGACACCACAACATCCATAATGGAATAACAAATAAACAATTAAACTAGAATTATGTTATTTGGATTAAACCAAATGATAATAAGAGTAGGTAATCTAGATAAGATATAAAACTATAATTCCCAAGAACACCAAGAAGTATAAATTGAATGAACTCCAAAACTATAATAGTTTGAATATCTAGAGAAACTAGATATTATCCTTGTATTGAAAACAAACCACATAGTCTAAAGTGGATAGTCCCCTTTATTACTTATGTTAATCAAAGGTACACCACAACCATGTATCAATATGGACTATTAAAACATAATTATTATATAAACCCATATGGTAAACCACCCCTTAATCAATGATAGATTTTTTTCATTGGTGTATTGAAAACTACAAGAAAAATCAATCAAGTTATGAAAATATTTTGACACCTTATAGAGGTTGTTGAGGGGAACTAACCCCTTTTAAGAGAAAAATTATTGGTCAAAGGGGTAACAATAACTAATGATAAACATACAAACTCAATAGCACATATAAATAACCTAATGGTTAGGGGTAAAGGATATAATTTTATAGGTAATGGGGACATAAATTGATAAGCACAAAACACACACACAACAGTAAATAGTAGAACATAGTGTCCATAACGAAGAGAGGCTAACTTCACTAGTAGTGCGGGTGCCCCAATACTCAAAGAACGACACAAAATAGGGTCACAGAAATACCAAACCCCAAGAGTTATCTAATCATCACACTTCAATAACATTGTTCATACCGTAGATCAAAATAAAAGTATTATATAACCTCTCTATGCAAACAAAATTATATGGCCAAATAGAAAACCCCATAGTAATATAAATTGAAAAAACACTGGATAAGTGATTTAATTGCTAAAAACATTCTTCAGATAAAACATAATTTTTTTATCATAACATAGATGAAAGGAATTATGCATTGAGACCTAGACCCATTCCATTAGTCAGAAATATATATCACATGTTAATCGTGAATTTTTCATCTTAGTTTATGGATCTCTATATCATAAATAGACTAACAATCAAACCTTTTAGTAAGAGGATATGTATGAAACATTAAATAATAATAAAAATGATTATAATGATTAAAAAATAATATTATTAAAATTATTATTATTGTTATTATTTTAAATAATATAATAATATATAAAAATGGGGTGGTGAGGAATAAATCACACACAACTCCTTGAGAATCACCCAACCCCTTGTCTTCTCTCACGTTATTATTATTATTATTATTATTTCATCATTAAATTATTCCCTCCATGATTTTGGCATGTGGGTCACCCCCTTAATTCTTGGATTCCCATACTACACTCAACACACACTACCCTCAAATTTTTATAGTTGAAAAAAGGGTTTGATTGGTTATATTTATTGACTATATGTACTTTATATTCCATAGGGTGGAGCATTGGAGTAATAAAGTTTATTGAAGTATTTGAATTACATTAATGTTTAATTTTCATGGAGGTGTCATGAATTTAATTCTTATCCTAGTTAAAAAACATATCTAGAAGATATATATATATATATATATATATATATATGTATGTATGGGGAGAATAGATTTATTTGGAGAATCATTGGAATGATGATTTCATAAAAATTTGGTAAGAATTAAACTGATCTAAGCATTAGACAATGAAGAATCAAAATTGTGGGAGGTCCAAATCATTATATTATCCTACACACAATGGAGGGTAGACGTTGTATATATGATTACATGCTAATATATTAAACTGAATAAATGAAGAGATAATGTAAACTAGTAAATTTTTACAGAGTAAATCTAAAAATTTGATGTGGTATGATTTCAAAATACTGGTACAATGCACATAAACAGTGCACATATATGTTCAATGAAACTATTTTAAGTAATCATATTCCTCATAAAGATGATTAACTCCTACTTATGTAAAGAAATAATCATTTCCTCTCCACTGAAATATTATCACAAGATATTCCCTAACTCTGACCCCTATAGTGTTTTTGGATATATTTATTGGTGATCTATCATGATTCTATGATCCAGTTGAATCCCAAATAGTGATGAATTCCATGACATAAACCATTCATGATATCCATAGAGGATTATAAGTTCAAAAATTCACGTAAACATGATGTGATGATGAATATGGGTCACAAAAGTATGTTAATGAGTTTTTTAATTTGTTTTAATAGAAACCAATCACAGTTGACTTTCCATGTTAGAAAAATAGGATAGCCTACAACAACCAAACCCACACTATGAATGTTAAATCTACCATATCAATGGCCAAATTTGGATAAAATTTTGGTGATCAAACAAATTCATGGAGCTACAACAAGTATAGTGTGACATTATGAACAATGACTTGTTGTGAAGCATGAACCGACCATGTAACTGATGGTTAACCGTTGGATTACCTACCATGAATGCATTCATGGATAGATCTTGTATAACCTACCATTACTACATTGTGGGTCTAACAACTATGTGATATACTGTTATAGATGAAGTTTTTTCTACGACACCATGTGAATTACATGATATTTAAATTTTATAAATAATTCTTAAATTCCATGATATTTAGAGTATTAAAGAAGAATTTGGGATAACGTTTTTCAACCTGTTGTATACATAGAAAACACTAAGATCATGGGTCATGCATCTAATCTTATTTGACTGATCATGCTCAATTTTTAAATTAAAAAAACATAGAAGGTTAAAATATGAGGATAATTAAATTTTAAAGATGATGAAATTGATATGAATTTAAATGGTGGTATTATTTTGAGGCTTAAATAATGAAATATATAAATTAGAGATACAAGAAGATTATTTGGAATAAGTGGTTGATTAAAAAAGACTATAAATCATGGAGCTTTATTCAAGTGGATTTTTTTATATCAAGTTTTTCACTAAAATAAATGTATTCACAAGTCTAATAATATAAAGGTTTCATGAAGATTTATTTGAAGGTATATATGATTATGGAAATAAGAATAAAATTATCTCAAGAATAAGAATTATTTATGGATTCTAAATATAAAATATGTAAAGAATATCACACATGATTATTCAAAATGATTATTAAGATAATGTTGTAAGAGATGCATGGAAAGATTATAATGAATAATTGTGTACTGATGTGATCTACATCATTGATAGAGTTGTGGATGCATATATATATATTCCATGGTATTCCTAAAAAATTGAGAGTGAACCCTATTGTTAAATCGTGTACATTGAGGATGAAAGATAGGGATTATTTATATTATTATATATTTCATCCAAATTTAAAAAGGATTAGAAAATATAAATAATAATATTGTTATATATGATTCATATTTAAGTAGATTATCTAGATAAAATAAAAAAATTCACTATTTCATGATCTCTAAAGAAGAATTATGCAATATGATAAGTCCATTTTTGAATTATTCTTACCCATTTAAGGAGAGTGTTGATGGTGAGATAATTTTAGGAATACAAAGTGTTATCCTGACTTAAATAGTTTTCCCATATCTAGTGTTTTAAAATGATTTTACTAGGCTCAACTCTCTAAAAGAAATTTTTATTATTTGTAATTGAAGAGAATAAGACAATAAGAAATGAATATCAATGAGGATCTATATATACATAAATATGCAGGTGGAGTCACAAACATAATGTCATATGTCCTTAAATTGATGATATAGAACCTCATGTATATAAACTGATCATTACACAATTATGAAATACAAGATAGTAGAGAAATGTCATTTTTCCTTGGATCAATACCAATCCATCCCTGAAGACTTTGTAATAACCCCCACTATATTGTTTTACATCACAAGAAAATCAACACAATGTTGGTGTGTTCTTATTGGACTATCACATTTTTGTAAATCCAAGTAATATCTTATGTCATGTTATATTTAATTCATCCATGAATTTGATGAGATTAAACATACAAAATAAATCATAGTTAATGAATGTTCATGTTAACTCAAGAATAAGATCTTAATGAAACATATAAACTAATAGAAAAGAAAATTTATAATTTGCTATCAATTTGATTACACCCCCACCTTTGGGTGAATTATATTTCAATTGGTGATATCAGAGTGTAAAAATTTTGAATCTTCACTCAATATCAGAATTGTGTTTTAATCATGTCCCTATTTTGGATTTTATTTTAAATCAACCATTATTCAATGGTATTAACTTTAGTGGCTAGTATAAATAGATGTGTTTATTTTTATAGGCTTGTATAAATTATTTTGTAATGATCATCCAACAATATGTTTATATGACCAAGCCTAATAAAATAGAAAATAATTTAAGGAATGATAAGATATTGATGAGATCAGTTTTTGATGTGGTTTTCCAAAACATTATTCATTATGGTACTTATTTTTAGATCTAAAACTCATTGGAAGAGTATAATAAAAAAGCATCAGTAGTGAATAAGGAGACTCCAACTGATTATTTTGATATAGATAAATATGATTATGGATTGAATGTATAATTAATTAAAAGAGTTTAAGTTTTCTAAAATCTAAAGGATGTATAATATGAATAAGTCTATTAAGGGATTGTATACTCCAATCTAGGTAAAGAAAAATTATTCCTTATGTATACCAGATTATAACACTTTAGAATATTCTTATTTTTAATATAAATATAACTAAAATATATCATCAAAATAACTTGAAAATAAATTAATTACTTCATGTCATAAATCTAGGGATTTTTGGTGAAACACAAAAAGATATTAATTTCTAAGATAATTAAATGGAGCTCTTAATGGCTGAATGTGAAATGAAATTTTTCTTATAAAAGATATATAGGATAGAAATAAGAATATTTTGAAGGATTTAATGGACTCTAATGAGGTCATGACAATAATGAGAATGAAGATGAATGAAAAAATTATATGACTAAATAAATTTATCAAGAGATAAAATCGAGCATAGAGAATGAGATTCGTTATAGAGAATCTATGACTATTCTTAGAGAACAGTATGAAAACATGTGAAGATTTCACCAAGAAAATGGAATTCTCATGTTGAGAATTTGGTATGTTAATAAAATGTGAATGATTTGAAATTTTAAAAAACCCTATAGATAACGTCATGGTGATTGGAAGATTCTATATGTTGAATAATCTTATAAGGATACATTAATATGACTTAATAAACACATAATTCTAATACCTTGGATAAGATAATAATTTATGGGTAAATATGATTTTAGTCACTCTTGAATAGGTATAGAATTAAATTAATAATTTATTTTGTATGATTAGAAATACTATGAGTTCGTGCATGGACGATAGATGGTTCAATAAGTAAGAATGGTATTCTATAATATCCAATCGTTGATAGAAAATTTTCATGAGGAATGGTTTTGTTATAAGATGTTGTATGTCTGATAACCCTGGTCATATGGAAAAGAACAACAATAAAATAATAAGAATGGGGTGGGTTATGAGAAATATACTTTATCTAAAATTAGATTCAATGTGATTGGTGATGACCAAAAAAAATACATAAAAAGATACCAAAAGTAAATCTAATGACCATATCATGGTCTTCATTATGGAAAGAAAATAAGAACACCTAGATGTTAAATAAGAAGGATGTTGATCTTTTAATTTTGATAAAAAGGAACATCCAATTTAAGGATAAAGCTACATACAAAAGTAAAATTTAGTATATGTCCAATGAGTTATTACCCATAAGGAATGATCATTTGGAATGGTCTAAGAAGATGGAACAAGCATAAAATAATAAATTTTATTTACTTGTAATCAAAAAGGATGTGAAGATAAGAAAATATAATTCCAAAGGAGACATCTGGGAATAATGTTGTAAAATGGTTCTACTCAAAAGTTCACTAGTTTTAAGGCTTGAATGAGAGTTATAATCGAATGGTTAGTCCACTATGATCAACCACACTCGTCCACATTAGGAAATTGGAGGTACCCATCCCCCCATGTCATTTATTGTTAAATATGGTGAGTGAAATGTTGTAGTGGAGATACAATCCATAGGGAACACTACTACAAAATAGGAATTTAACAACACTAAAAATTGCCTTTATCAATGCTAGAGAAGTGTTGAATACATGAGAGACTAAAAACCCTGGTTATTTATCAGTGATATACAATGGATAATAATGGGGTCCTTTATCAGTGCTAAAAAATAACTGATAAAGGGTTATTTCATCCATTATTTTGAAATCACAAACTATGTAGCACATTTATGAGCGCTTTTATTTAGCACTGCTAAAGGTCCCCCTTTATCGGCATATATAAGAGCACTGATGAAGGATAACATTATCCATATTTTTAAAATCACTTATAGAGGACCCATTTATCAATGCTATTAAATCAATAATAAAGGATCCATTTATCAGTGATTCTAAAATCGTTGATAAAGGACCTATTTATGAGTGCTTTTAAAAGCGTTAATAAAGGGGCACACTATAGTGTTTTGTAACAACACACCGTAGGACCAGTTCAATGTGTTATAATAGGACACCGCATCACCAAAATCACAATCAATATTATCAAAATCAAGTACCAATACATAATTTCAATGAACATAAATAATAAAAACAAATAAATTAACATAAAGTGTTAATTTTACACTAAACATTGATTTCAACTAATAAAAATGTGTATCAGTTTAATGTGAGATCAATTCATACATGTCACAAATGGATTATGAATCTTTGTACTGAATTATCACAAAAATATGAGTTCATTTTTTCTGGTATCGGTGAGTGTCACTTTTTGACCTAAAATGTCAACTTTAAACTAAAATGAACACTTTGAGTCATATCAGGAACATCTTATACCAGATTGAGTTTCATACAACTCCTACACATCACAAATGATATATGGATCATTGTACTAATGTATCAAATAATCCGAATGTGTTTGGTAAGTTTTGACAATGACAGTTTTCCTTTTCACCAAAATTGATGTAAATTTTAAATAAAAAGACATGCATGGAGTCATACTGGTCACACCATGTGTCAGATTTACATATGAGTGAAACCTACATGTCTCAATTAACTTATTGATCATTTTCCTAAATTATCAAAACAATAAAAATGTGTTTTCTTAGTTTAGAGTATTTCACTTGTATTTTGTACTAAAATTTCATTTTAAAATGGAAAGATGAACTTTGAATCATACCAATCCCATCGTATATAGGTTTTATGTGAGAATTATTCTTTAATGTCAAAAATGGTGTATGAATACATGCTCTAAATTATTAAGAATAACCCAGTGTGTTTACTCATTTTGTAAGGAGTATCTCTTTTTGAACTGAAATGTCGATTTTAAACTGATAACGAACACTTTGAGTTATATCGGGATCATCGTGTATAATATTGTGGTGAAATTGATTAAAATCTGTCATAAATGACATATGGTTCATTTTCATAAAGTATCATGACAATACGACTGAGTTTTCTTGGTTTTGGGTGGGTCAGTTTTCTTTTTTACTAAAATTGACGTCAATTTTAAATTAAAAGATGAACTTAGGGTCAAACTAGTCACATTGTGCATCACATTTTGGTGCGACTGATTAATATATATCTAAAATGAAATATCTATAATTTTACTAAACTATAAAAATAATCCAAATACATTTCCTTAGTTTTGAGTACATCACATGTCTTTTTTACTAAAATGCCATTTTAAAATGGAAACATACACATTGAATCATATCAATCACATCATGTATTAGTTTAATGTGGGATAGATTCTTACACATAAAAAATGAATTATGAATTTTTTTCCTAAATTATCAAGAAAATAATAGTTTGTTTACTTGGATAAAACTTAGCGACACATTTTGAACTAAAATATTGATTTTAAACTGATAACGGGTTGTCTGAGTCATTTAAGGAACATCATGTATCTGATTTCAGTGAATTTGATTCCTATAAACCAAAAATCTCTTATGTATCTATTTTTAATGTATCAAAACAATCATAATGTGTTTATCTTATTTGAGTAGGTCATTTTCTCTTTTTACTAAAATTGATTTCAATTTTTGATATAAACACACACCTAGAGTCATACTGGTCACACTGTGCATCAGATTAAGATGCAGATGATTACTACATGTCTAAAATGACTTATGGAGTCTTTTCATAAAGTCTCAAAACAATCTGAATTTGTTTTCTAAGTTTTGAGTAAGACACTTTTCTTTTTAATGAAAATGTCATTTTAAAATAAAGACATGACCTTTGACTTATACTGATCACAATGTGTATAACATATATGTTATACCTATTCTCACACATAAAATATTATTTATGAATTGATTTACTAAATTATCTTGAATATATGAGTGTGTTTTATTAGTTTTTAGTGAGTGAAACTTTTTGAACTAACATATCGATTTTAAACAGATAATGGACACTTTCAGTCATACCAGGAACATCATGTATCAGATTTATGTGTGGATAATTTTTACACATCACAAATGACTTATGGATCATTGTATTAATGTGTCAAATAAATATGAATGTTTTTTCTTATTTTTGAGTAGGTTAGTTACTAAAATTTATGTCAATTATCAATAAAAATATGTAATAACAGTCATACCAGTAACAGAGTGCATCATATTATGGTGCAGCTGATTTTGACACATTCTAAATGACATATGGATTGTTGTTCTAATGTATCCAAACAATCAGAATGTGTTTTATTGGTTTTGAGTACATCACTTGTCTTTTTTACTAAAATGTAATTCTAAACTAGAAACAGACACTTTAAGTTATACCAGCAACATTGTGTATTAGTTTAACATGAGACTAATTACTACACATCAAAAATTATTTATGAATATATTTCCTAAATTTTCAAGAAAATTATAGCATGTTTTCTCAGTTTTAGATGGATAAAATTTTTTGAACTAAAATGTCAATTTTAAATTAATAACAGAAACATTGAGTCATATTGGGAACATCTTGTATCATATTGATGTGAAACTAATTCCTAAATATCAAAAAATAACTATATGATATGTGTCTTAATGTATCAAAACAATATGAATATGATTTCTTGGTTTTGAGTTTGTCAGTTGTATTTTTTACTAAAATTAATGTAAATTTTAAATATAAATTAGAACTTTGAGTCATACTAATCACATCGTGTGTCGAATTGAGGTGATGATAATTTCTACATGCCTCAAAGTCTCAAAAAAATCATAACTACAGATGTTAACATGATTTCCATTGACTTTCTTTGTCAAACTACCAACAGTTAAAATTTCTTAGATATTATTAGTTGAAAAAACTTTCTCATTATTGAAAACTAGAAGAGTAGAGGAATCTCATGTTCCTATTTTATAATGAGAAGTCACCTTAATGGACACATGAGCTTCCTATACTCTTATGGTTTTCAACAAGAATGTTTTTTCATATAATAATATCTAATAAATATGCAGTATTGGTAGTTAAAAAAAGAAAATGGAAAGTGCAGTAATGTTGGATGAAAGGATCATTTTATCTCTTTTTTGTTTTGATGTATATGGTTGAAAGAAAAATATGCCTTCCCAAATTATTTATAAAAAATTAAATATGTATTAGTTAAAAAGGATAAGGAAATTAGGTTATAAATAGTAGATAAAATGATGAAAAAATTAATTAAATAAGTAGTTTGAATTAACTTTTTCATGATAGTTGTATGAATTCTTGATAGATTTCCTTGTTTTCATTATCCCAGTTGTGGTCTCGAAGTACAATTTGTCACAAGCATGAGAATCTTAAAAAAAGAACCCCAACTGAGAAAAAAAGAATCAAGAAATATATGAAAAAAAATATTAAATTATTAACACAAAAAAGAAATAAATTAAACATAAGTGTGATAAAATACATCAATTCAATGGAAAATTATTATACTATGGAAACAACAAGATTACCTCCATGATTGAGCAGTGAATGGAACATGAAGGAAAGTTATAAAGTCTAAAACTACTATGGGGAAAAGGTTTTGAAGGAGAATAAGTTTGTGGAAGTTTTTCTGCATAAATGAATGAATGATGGACAGACCACCGTAACACAACCAAAATAATCTACCTATATAAGGAAAAGGTTCATATATGAGTAATACTGAAAAGAAATAAATTAAATTTAAATATTAAACAATTAATTAATTCTATGGGAAATTATTTTACAATTTAAACATCCAAATTTCCATTGTGAATTAGTAGTTGAGGGGACATGAAGGATAGTGATAAATTCCAACACTTTAGGGGTGAAAAAGTTTTCAGGGAGAAGATTTTTTTAGATGTTTTGTTGCATAAATTCATGATATATAAGAAAACCACTCTAACATGAACAATTCAATACACCTGAATATGAAAAATAATTATATGAGTAATACTAAGAATAAATATATAAAAATAAAAAAACAATACATTAATTATATTGAAAATTATTTTAATATGAAATCATCAAGATTACCTCGGTGATTTAAAATAGGTAGTTTCATTTCTCTTCCTAGAAAGGCAGTGAAGGTAAATCGAAGGAAAGTGATAAATTCATCACTATATGGGTGAAATGTTTTTGGGGTAGAAGAATGTTTTTTGGAATATTTTCTGCTAAAAGGTATGAAAGATGGATAGAAATATTCTAAAATAAACAAACTATATAAGAAATAATATAAATTAAGCTAACATATCATTCTATAAATTTTCATTGTAAAAGAGAAACTATATCGCTAACATTTCATTTTTATCATACCAAATGGTTTCTTTCACTACAGTTTGTTCTTTTGAGGGATTGGTAACATCATCACGTTCAGAAGACATTTTATGCACGATTAGTCACCCATATAATTTAGATTAGGTTAATTTAGTAGATAACATATAATATTATGAATAAAAACATTGTATATTAGAAAACTCTTGTACCTACTAATTGAACACTCTTTATTTTTAAAAGTTTTAGGTATTTGGCTCGTCTATCAAGAATACAAATCCATTCATTTGGTCCCCTATAATGTACATTACATTCTATACATTGGTACCAACATGAACTAATTGTGATCTCCAAATTAAGGGGTTGTCCTCGATTTAATTTTCAACTAACCCAACATTTGTTTAGTCGCCAGCAGTATAATTAACCATTTCTAGGATACTGGATCTGATACATAAAATACATTCACTGCTTGTGATGCCATTATGAATGAATTGCCTTTTTCCCCTTCCATATATAAATTCATCTTCATGAATACCATTTTATCAACTTTCACTGCACTCATATTGTCAACCCTTTTACAATGGAAAATAGAAACATGAAATGTTGTGTAATATATCTCTTATATTTCTTTGATAATGAAAAAATATGACTTATTTTCATAAATTGAATTTCTATCTTTGGAACTAGATATGTGCATCAGTTCCACCACAAGTGTAACACCATAGTTATTCATTGTATTTCAGTCATCATGTTTTTTATAGAACGTTTAACCATTGATTACAACACCAATGTAAGATATTACATTTTCATCTAGAACCTTGTATAGCTATTTAAGTTGTTCGATAATTGAATTTTTATTTTAAGATAACTTATTATAAATTTTATCTTGGAGGAATCCAATAAACTTTTGATTTTGTGTATTTTATATCTATCCTTTATCCCCTTATGGATTCCAATATCTAATAAATTATTTTGTGGATTCAATGTGTGGATCCAAATCTTCACTATAATGAAAATGTAATGGTGGGATTTCTCCCACTCTATTAAGGTAATTGTAATAACATCTCTTCTATAAATCCATTTTCCCCTAAGGGATCCACTATGATGAGACTTTGGAAGACCAAATCTATTAATATCTTATAGGTAATCAATACAGAATTCAATATCTTCTTTGATAATATATCATTCTACAAAACAACCTTCTGGATGACTTCGATTCATGATATTGCCTTTCAAAATCTTCATATTCTGTTCAATGGGTTATATCCATCTGTAATGGAAATGACCACATAGTTAAACATATATAACTAAGTGAACCATTAGTTGGTCCATAATATAAAATTATTATGGTGGGAAGAACATCCCTAATTCACAGAATATGATTTCAACTTCCTTATTCAGGATTTGAAGCTTTATCAGGTATATAACTTTACTAAATATGGATTTGAAAAAAAGGATAGTATGGTTAATTTATATAATATATTTTGAGTCAGAATTAAATGGAATGAAACAAGCATCAAATCTTACATCAAAACATAATAATAATGTTATTGTATTACTTGTAACTTTAAATTAATCATTCATATGTCATTATTGATATTTGACTAATACCCCTATGGAAATTTTACATTATTAAGGAAGATAAAAAATTGAAATTTTTATTGTCTTGATAGTGTGAATGTTGCTGGATAAAGAAAATTCCACCATTTACCCTTCACTGGTGCCAACTCTTCCCTTATCCCCGTGTCCATCATGTCCAGCCTATATTTGATTTTGTCTTTTGTTTTTTCTCATAATATTTATCAATGTTCCAATAATACTATAAAATACATTTTTTTCTATATCAATAAAATCAAGAAAATTTTTGACGTACAAGAAATTCCAATACAGTAATTCAATGAAAATTAATCACTTCTTCCAACACAATTTCATAAGATTTTTTGAAAATGGTTAACTGAAAAAGTGTCAATATCTTTTACTTTTTAAAATTATTGATCGCTTATTATTGGAGCTAGTGTTGTGCCTTATTTGATATTCACGTCGAATTATGTCATCCAGGATCTATATCCATATCCTTTTGTTAAAAAATCAATGACCAAAAAACACATACTTAGAGGATTGTTTCAGCAGAATTAAGTGCATGAGTTTTTTAAAAATGGGACACCCCAACATTCCTTTATTGTTACAGCTTAACAAATACCCATAAGTGGGGAATTAATTTATCATCCTATAAAACATGGAACTCAATGTGAATTATTCTCTTATATAAGAATCATAAATTATAATACATGTATCATACATCAATTTCAGATCTTCGATCAATGGATCCAAATAGACATCAATATCAAAACATGGTCAAGGTATAAGCAGAGACAACATAATGTACGTGAACATTATGCATAACCATGCAGGAAAGTTATAATTTACTAGTATGGAGGGTCATATACTATGAGTAATAATCTATACACCAAAAGAATTTATTCTATCTATATATATCACAAGATGAATGTTTCTCGAATCATTTCCAAATTCAGCATACTAATAATTAATTTGCATTCACTAAGGAGAATCTGTTGGATTATGTAGGTTCCCATCACTAATTCTCATATCTGCATGTGATGTAAATTATCTCACAGTTTTCTGACATTCATATAGTCTTCAAAACCATGGAATGATAAGAAATTACCAAAAATATTCCCAAGTACGTTATTCATTTTCCTTGTATCGATCTATGCCACACTTAGGGCATTTTTTGAGTGATCCATGGTCGTTGCAAAATAATATGCAATCATTTGGAGAAGAATGTATTTTTTAAATATCATTCACATTAAATTTTGTATTAATTTAGCATCCTATTTTTTACAAGGTAGTTCATTTTATTCTAGTATCATATCATTTAAGAGACCATGTAGTTTTGTAAAGTTGGTGTCACTCCATCCACTCCCAGCTTTCAAATTATACAACTTCAATATTACGGTTAATGTTGTGTATTTAGTATAACTAGTATACAATGGTCTTTTGTACATGTATTGAAATTATCAAAAAACATTGTACAATCATGAAGGTCAACTTCAATTGTCATTGTTATTTATTCCATGTGATCTCCATTATAATTTATACTCGTATTCATATCATATGATCCATAAACAATAGTATCATCTCAATCGGTGTGAACATTCTATTTTTTCCAATGTTTAGCCAAAACATTTTAGCTCTCGTATATTATGTGACTAATAAAATGTTCTTCCAACACTTTCAAAATAATTTTTCTTAAATAACTATAATTTAAACATGAACAATGGTTTTGATTTGGGTCGTATGCATGCTCTATGGAAAACCTGAGGAACACTTTAACTCCATATTCATATTTTTATTTCAAATTATTATTGTGAATACATTTCAGATTCATATCCATCCTATTGGGTTCATAAAATATTTATTTTTTATAATAAATAAAAAATAAACATGAGATATTCATTAGAAAAAGAGAAAGTTATAGATAATTATAATAAGGGAAACCCAACATTTGCCTGTTTCAAATAGTTTTAGTATGATTTGAAGAAAATGGATAATTTAATTAAAAAAATAATTACTCCACTATAGTAGGTGTTATAATCTGAATTCATTCAAAGGTGAAAGTTATAGACAACTTTCGTCCCCGTCAGCTCATCTCATGAACAGTTATCATCGCATTTTGTTCTTTGACACACATTCTCCATCTATTATGGGCATGCACAAATGTAGCTTGAAATACTCTAATAAGTAGTCATCCATGGGATGACTAATGATCAGTGTATTTCAATCAACATATAAGAGATGGGGGATGAGTCTCAAGCAACAAATTGAAATAATAACTATTCAAGAGATGAAGTTGATGAGGATGACAGTTGTACTACATTATGTTCTCTAAAAGGGGAAATGCCTCCCATTTGTGAGAATTACATCATTGGCACTCGTTATTAAAACCGGTCATATTAAAGGCTAGATTGGGGGGGATAAAAATTATTGTTTGTGGTTCAAGGGGTCTTGACGGGGACATGTCGCGATATATAAATCTTTGGGGCCTCTATGAATTTCAACCATTGAATAAACTCTACTGAAATATATTTGTATAATAAATTTGTTAATATACTTGTAAAATATATTTTTATAATAAATGTGTGCAATGTATATTTTTATAATATATATTTATGTATTGTATAATATATATTTATTTATTTGTGTAATATATATCTTTATTTGTATAATATAAATTTTTTATTTTCTATATTTTCGTAATATCATACATATTTTTGTTTGTATAATATATTTTTTTCTGTAAAATATTTGTATAATATATAAATATATATTATATAATATATATTTATTTACATATAAATATAATATATATAAATATAAAACAAATTTTTTTATTTTTTCATTGTATATATATAAATTTGTGTAATATATTTTTATAACATATTTGTATAATATATATTTTTATAATGTAATTATATAACATATTTATATATAATATTTCTATAATATATTGGTACAATATATTTGTATAATATATGTTTATAATATATATATGTAGAGTATAATATATATTTTTATTTGTATAATTTATATATTTGGGTAATGTATTTGAATAATATGTATCTATATTATATATATATATATATATATTAAAAATATACATGTGGGTGTGTTTATATATATATATATATGTATAATATATAAATATATAATATATAATATACAATATATATATATAATTATAGTTTTTAAATATTTTTATTTTTAAAAATTTATACATAAAAATATATAAATATTTAACATATTTATATAAGTAATGTGTTAAATCCATTTGGTAAAACATTTATTCATAAATATATATATATATAAACACACACACACACATTTATATATATATACATAATATACACACATATACATATATATATTGACATACATAAATATAAATGTATTTATAAACATGTGTGTGGGTCTGTGTGTGTATCTAAATATAATTATATTTTAAATTTACCATTATATATATAACATTATATTGATATATTCCATTTGATGTGGTCATGCACCTGGATTTCATTCAATAGACCCTATGGTTGTGTCTAATCGGAAGAGAGTTTCTTGTTTGGTGTTGTCTATGTGTAGAAGGGTTGCGGTGGTCGCATGTGCTGGTTGGAGCATGCAGTTGAGGAGGGAGGTCATCATGCGTAGAAGGAGAGAAATGTGGAGATGAGATTTCTTCTATTTTAAAGTTATAAGAAAAAATTAAGGGGATGACGATCTCATGAAGTTGTAGTCAGTGGCATTAGGGTGCGAAAGTTGCACAGAATTGGCAAGCAGCGAGGGTAGGGGAGTGAAAGGATTGATAACCTTATCTCCTTTCAACCAAATATCCATAATAAACATTGTTGGACATAGTTATACGCTAATGGTAAATAAAGAATGATGATAAAAATGTAAATAGATATCACCAAACAAACAATCAACGAGTGAGGATGAGGAAGAGAAAATAAGATACCTTAGACTGAATCTTGGAATCATTCAAGAGAAAGTAGAGGTATCAAAAAACTGTAAAATGTTTGAACCTTGTATTCGTACAACACATGAACCGTTGGAACCTAGTATATTATCCTTCAATTTTTTCTATTCATGATTCAAGCTTCAATTCACTATGGAGGAGCCCTGGTAGAGGGTGGCCTCTGCAGAAAACTTCGAATATCGCGACGAGTTGGCGATTGGTAAGGGTTATTTATGTAGATCGAGACACTTTTTTGAGCACTTCCAAAAATGTGTTTATAAAGATCCCTTTTATTAGCACTTACTATATAAGAAATGATAAAGTATTTATAATTATAATTATAAATAAAAAATATGGATAATATATTTATATAATTTTATATATTTAAAAAAATGTATATAAATTTAAATATAGTAAATATATTCTTTATTTAAATATATTTATTATAATTTTGTAATTATATAAATATATAATTATTTATTAATAATTATATAAAGACTTTTTATAAAAGTAATATTTACATCATTATATATATTTATATAATCATACATATATATTTAATAAATATAAAAAATTATAAATATAGTAAATATATTCATTATATAAATAAATTTATTATAATTTTATAATCATTTAAATGTATATATATATATATAATTATATTAATACTTTTTAAAAATTAATATTTATTTAATTATAATTATAAATATATAAATGTATAAAAATAGTAAATATACATTTATAAATATATTTATTTTTCAATATTTTATACAAATATATTTATAAAATTATTAATGAATTTTTAATATTAAGTGCATACGTGGTAAAAATGAGTGAAATTGAATAATTAAAAATGAGTACACTTTAACAATATTGAAAAAATGGATAAGTTTTATTAATTATAAAGAAATTAGTAAACAAATATGGATATATATTGAAATAAATATGAATACATATTGAAATAATTAAAATCAAGTAAATATGTATATAATAAATAATAGAAATTGATTAAATTTCCAAAAAAATATATGTGTACGTGTTTTGTATATAAAAATTCATTAATTACTTATATGTGAAAAAAATATAACATACGATTGATCTATGTTAAATTGAAAAATCAAAGGACATTCAATTTTTTCCATTCCTCATTGAAATTATTTATTATTCTTAATTCATATTATTTTTTAATTATAAACCAATATTCACAAAATATATTACTATTTAATGTAAAGCATAAATATTTTTTATTATATAAATCATATTTCTAAACATTCATATATATATATATATAATGAGGCATATTTTTTTAAAACTATAAATACTTATTTAATTAATAAAATTTTTAATATTTTTTTCAATTTAATTATTTTTAATTTTTATTTGTTTAATTTGAATTTTATGTGTATCTATATATTCAATTTGAATTTTTTTTTATATAATATATATATATAGTTTAATAAATGTATTCATTTTTATCAAAAATTATTTAATTAATCGATTTATTATTATTTTTTTAATAAAATCATTTTTTATTTATTTAATTATTTCATTTTATTCGGACAATTTTTAGTGCTAAAAAATCACTCATAATGTATCCCTTTGTGGGTGCTAAAAATAAAGCACTAATAAAGAATACCCTTAATTGGTGCTAAAAACTGCACTGATAAAGGGTACCCTTTATCAGTGCAAAAAAAAGAGCTGATAAAGTGTACATTTTATCCATGATAAAAAATCACTGATAAAAAACACCCCTATTAGCACTACAAGAAAGTGATGTGAAAAGTTACCCTCTCTTAGAAATTTTTTCTAGCATTGATAAAGGTCATCACTATTAAATGTTGGTTTTTTAGTTGTGGGTGTTTCATATTATGTACATTACATGGAGGGGCTGTCGAAATATAAAATATTTCATTTTTTTATAATAATGTGATGCACATTGTGAATCGAATTATGGCTGAATTTTAGGTGGATTGAAATATAAATGAAAGTGAATGTTTTTTGTAAAAAATATTCCTAGAGATATTATATGTAGAATACATAGTGTTCCTAAAGGATTCTTAGTTTTCTCATGGATGTGTTAGAATACGAAAGGATCATTATGATGGATTGACCATGAGAATTTAAATTGACAACAAAGAAAAATTATGTGATAACTCCATTAACTGTACACACAGTAATCATGTTGTGCAACATATCTAATGACCACAAGGTGGATTATCCCTTGATCACATGTTTTAATGAGTTATCTCCATCATCCACATGATAGGACATGACGACTCATGGATAATACAGTATGTTTATCAACCACTCCATTGAATAATTCATGTAAAGAGGTTTGGGTTCTTCCATATATGTTCAAGAATGAAAGATACAATTTTCATATAGAAACAATATAAAATAATGGAAAAAAAGTTTATAATAAGTGATTCAGTAACTAATGATTTGTTTATAACCCCCTAAAATGGATTTTAGGCCTTATATGATGGCTTCCTACCATGACTAATTATATAAAAAACTTGATGAAGAAGTTGTATTATTTAATATTTCATATACAATTGATTCAAACTTATAGAATCATAAAATATGGTTTTTATTTTCATGATACCCTAAAGATTCATGGATAAATAATGATATTAGAAAGTTCCTCGCATTCAAAACTTCAATAAAAAAATGGTTTCTAGATGTTCACAATGTCTAGGAAAATTGAGGATATGTTTAAGTAGACTATTTATCCACATTTGGAAGAATGGAAGTGTCATGTACAATAGTGGTACATAAAGATTTATATGGTATCACTTGATTGATATTGGAAAGATGAATCTATGGGAAATCTATGTTGTATTCTCAAAACCTATGTTATTTAAAGAATAATAACTAACAATGATTGTGATATGAGGATTGAGAATACATGAGTAACCATTTTCTCCTTTTTTTAGTGTGTTTTGAGGATTTATAATGAAAAATATAGATGGTATTGATGTTTTCAACCTTGTATCTCATTTCTTACATCGATCATTGGCATGATGGGATTAGAGGATTTCTTGACAATTCATTACTAAGTGGTGATTCTTTGATTGGAAATTAAATAGAGAAATATTGTTTTTATAATATGGATTTTTGTATTTTGAACGTTTTATTTAGGAAAAAATTTATTATGGAATTAGATGGTGTTTTGAAAATGGATTTACATTGAAATTGAATGAAATTATTAAGGGGGCCATTATATTTCAAATATATAATTCTTGAATTAATGAATATGTGATTGGTATCTCTTGACACATTTCATGTAAAAAATATTTTTGAAAATATGGGAATCCTGTTGGGTTAATTATATACTTATGGAATGTTTATGAGAAATAATGAGTGAGAATGGAAACAATTATTCAATTATGGTGTTGATTCTTCCCAATGGTGGAGACAAGTGCTCTATATATTTAATTTCATAAGTGGGAGAGTAATGAGATTTAAATAATAATTTCTTGTATATTATCAATAATATAAAAAGGGGTATATTGTTAAAATGAAATTTTTATTGAATGGATTTGGTAAAAATATAGTACTACATATTCCATAGGGGTGTGCTTTGGAGTCAACAAGTTTAATGATGTATATGAATTGCATGGGAGTTGAATATTCATAAAGGATTCAAGAATTCCATTCAGATTTTGATTAAAAAAATATAAATATTTTAAAGGAATATTATATGGATTTATATACAGGGTGGATTTATTTATAAAATGATTAGAATAAAGAGTTCATAAAAAAATCTAGCCTTAAGACAACCTGAGAAATAAGAAAATAAGTAGTGCATGTGTGAGACAAAAGAATAGTTATATGGTTCAGTGTGCTATGAAGATATTATACTGCAAATAGGTTCACATGATATGATATTCAATTCATGAAATAATGATATCACTGCATCTTATTGGTCAATGCTTAGTATAGTGGAAATACTTATGTGGGTAAATTTCAATAGATGGGTATTTTTCACATAATCCACATACGTTTATGTTCAAATGACATCATTTTAAGTCATCATCTTCCTTTTACCTAATATTATCTCCTTCATATGTGAATAACCATACATCACCTCTCTAATCAGATACTATTATAATATTCTCCTCAACCATGTGCCTCACAGGGTTCTAGTAATAGGTGTGGATGATCACGTAGTGAAACTATAATCATGTTGAAGCCTCTAAAGTGATAAATAACATACTATTATTCAGTCATGATACAAAAATATTTTTCAAAGTGCATGCATGAATTTATATGTTATGTGATTATGAATATAAGTCACACAAGTATGTGTAGGTGTTTTTGAAGTTTTTGTAAGAGGAGTTGGCCATGGTCAACCTGTCTTGTCGGAAACACAAAACAATGTAATACAACTAAACTGACAACATGATGGTTGGGTATACTATATTAGAGACCGAAAAATTATGAAATAAGGATTATAAACTACATTAATAGAGCTACAATGATCATTGAGTGACCACAAGGACAATGACATACAGTGAATCATGAACTGGTAGTGGAATTGATGGTTGATCATTAGCTTACCTACTATAAAGGAAAGCATGAACATACTATAGATGAACTACCCAGATAGTATGATCGGTCTACTGTTCCTGGAAGATATGACCATGTATGGTTTTTTTATGATGAATCTATGTTAATTCCATGATATTTTTAGTTTTAAAATAATGCTTAAATGTCATGATTTTAAGAGTTTAAAAGAAGATTTCGAGATGATGGAGTTCAACCTATTTCATGTGTAGAAAAATCATAGGAGAGATGAATTGTATCTGATCTTTTTTTACAAGTCATGCACAATTTTAATATTAATAAATTAATTATAGATAAAATCCTATGATAATAGAAATTTAAAGATGATGGAATCAATATGTATTTAAATAGAGGTATTCTGTTTTGGTTTAAAAGGTTAAAAGTTAAGACATGGTTACACATGTACTTTTTGGAATGAATTGTATAAAGTAAAATACTAGAAACCAAGGATAATAATTCTAGTGGATTCCTTTGGATCATGTTTTTGACTATAGTAAAGTTATTAATGTTTCAGATGATCTAGTGGTTGAGGAAATATTTTACATAAGGTATATAATATTGTGAAAACTTTAATAATAATATCTAAAGACTAATAATTATGCAAGGATTCAAAATTTAGAATATATAAATATGATTTCATGTGATTTTTCAAAAAGTTAACTAATAGGATATTTCATGTTATACATGGAATGAGTATAAAGAATACTAGAGACCTTGTGTAATATCTATCACCGATAGTGTTGTGCTTGATTTTTTGTAAACTCGTCAAGGTAGTTCTGGAAAACAAATCGTACTCTATCAATAAATATGGTATGTTTAGGATAAAAGAGGGATTATACACATACAACCATATCTATTTTCCATATAAAATATGATGGATAGACATTATAGATTATAATTTCTTAATATGGTTTTTATTAAAGTAGAGAGACGAAATAATAATAGAGGGTTCCACTATTTTATCCTGTAAAAGAAGATAGAAGTAATAGATAATTGGATTTTAGAATTATCCTTATATGGGGAAGGAGGGTGATACTATTGACATCATTCTTGGAATACACAGAGTTATCCTCACACAAATAAGATTCTCTAATCATGTGTTAGAAGTTTAAGGAACTTGAATCAACTCTTTACAGTGAATTTGTCTTATTTGTACTTAATGGGAGGAAGGCGTCACGTAGTGAGGACCATTAGAAACCTACCTTGAGAAAATGATGCAAGTGATGTTTCAAACTGAATGGAGGTAGACCCACATATCCTTAAATTATTGAATGAGATAGTCACGTATATAAAATAACCATTACTCACTTGATTAGTGGATGATATTAAATATGAGGAATTGTACCTTGGACCCTTTTTGAACCCATACAGAAGACATTATAAAACACATATTATAGAGCATTACATCCCAATAACATCAATATAATATTAGTGTGTTCTCCTTGGAATATTGGATTTTGGTTAACCATATAATATCTGGTGTCTTTTCATATTTACTTCCAACACGCATGCAATGAATATATACATAAAAGAGAAAATAGATTTAATTAATATTCTAGTTAACTATAGAAGAATTTCCAAAATTAAATAGATAAATAAGGAGAAAATAAAAGTTATAATTTCAGGTCACCTGGATTGACCCCTATCAATGAGTGGCTTTGGTTTGCAAAGTTATTTTTTTTGTTAGTTGTACATCATTAATATTCACCCACCCTAACCACCATGAAATGAGATCCCCACATTCCAAATATATGTATTCCCATGTATAGTCTTACACATCAGATAAATTTTTTAAATTTAATTAACCTTTAATGTCTTCCACCACACATATCAGTCATCTCTTGAATGGCCTCACATTCACCCCCTAGTCCAATCATTACATCCACTGTGTTAACTAATCCCCTCATTCTGTCAAGGCCACATTACTCTATCCTAGGACACAATAACCCCCACTATTTATTCCTTCACATCATCGCTCTATTTTCAGCCACCTAAAATATAGCTTCCACTCACCCGATGTAATTACCGACACATTTTAAATGATATTTTTTTCCCTAATAAATGTTTATTATACATATTATATAAAATTATACTCATAAAAAATAAAGAGAAACAAAAAAAATTAATATCATTTACAATAATCATTACACTATTCATCTATGAAACCAATTAAAATTCTAAACATTACAACTAGATGAAAAATAGAAAATAGAAAATCTAAAATGGAGAAATAAGGATCACACCAATCTACTAGAATAATTACCCTTGCTGCAAATAATACAGAAATAAAATGAATTATTAGTAAACCAAAAAACATATTAAGAAATTAAAATATTACATTAGGGATAAGTTGGTGTGAGTTTATAATTAAAGAGTGAAGTTTTTTTATAGGGTATAAAAGAAAATGTGACAACTGGTATTTGACCGTTATATGACAATTGGTCAAATATAAATGTTGGTCAATATTACTATTGGTCAATAAGAAAATTGATCAATAAGAGCATTGGAAACTATACCCTTGGTTGTTAATTTTACCATTATAGTTATTATTTATAAGTAGTAATGTTATAGGATAATTGATACACTAAGAATAATCAATGGTCTCAACTAGTGGAGTCGTGTCTGTAACATCCCGGTTCTAGGTTCCGCCCAGAGGTGCCTCGTACCTGGTTGGTCACATGGCCTCAAGCGTATTTCCCCAAATGCCAGAGGCTACCGACTAGAAGCGAGGGCCTTATGTGTGATGGTGGGGAAACTATGTCCTCATTGGCAGTGTAATGCAGTCGAAATAAATAGATAATAAGATTGGAAGCAGTAATAACATGCAATAAGTAAACAACAGAAGATTGAAAGTAATAAATAACTGGAGCACATATATAAATGATGTAGTATACATATGTCTAGGAAAGAATCCAAATAAGTCACAATGATGGAATATAGTACTAAACCAAATTACAAGGAAATAAATAAACTCCAGCAGTATCGCAAGCCTCATCTTGGTCACATGCTCTCCAGCTCCACCGAAATCAAGTACCTAACATAGAAAGGCACTTGCCCTTATCTATACCTTCAACAATATAATATGTTTGGTCCCAAAAGAAAGACCCAAACAGGGTGTGAGAAAAATCCCAGTAGGAAACCACCCAAATATCTATGCCTAATAGTCCATGAATATATATGGTAGGCAATAAAAAAATGAATTAGTAAACAGGGAAGTACTCAAAAGTAAAAAATCATAGCATTTCAATTTCATCCATTTTCATATATCAAGTAATCAGTAAATCAAAAACAAGTAACCCACTAGGAAGTACTCAGAGCCTAACCACTATGGTTCAACCAATCAAACACAAGAAACCCTCTAAGATGTACTCATAGTCGAACCCCTCTGGTTCAGCTATATAAAAGACTATATGAGGAAGCACTCACCTCCAATTCCCCATGTGGTCTCATATCAATAACTATAGACAATTTGAGGAAACACTCAACGTCCAATTCCCCTTGTGGTCTCGCAATTTGGAACTATAGAAACACTGAGGGAGCACAATGTCCATCCTCCATATGGTCTCACAACGTAAAAGTAAACACACTCTGGATTAGCCCTCAGCATCGATTCCCCCTATGGTATACTATACCAGGTTCTCACAACCCTGGGTAAGTCAATCGTGCACAACGATGTTCAAAATCCAAAGTAAACCTTAATAACTACTTGGCTAATATATTTCAACAACTACTTGGCTAAACATCTACAAGCATATTACAACATCAGATAATATCACTCCATCCTAACAACACCAGCCATGAAAAACAAGAATCCTAACCAAAAAATCTGGACCAAACAGCCAATATCAAAACAAATATGGAAAACACATCCATATCATAGAAAATAACCCTATTCACAATCAAGGAACCTCTACTCAGGCACACACGGAATAACATGCATTAACAGGGCTAAAATCCCTAACCACGCAATAGCCCATTCTAGGATGTTGGGCACTTTGGCACATAAAATTCAATGGCTAACTATAGAAAGGCCTAGACCACCTTCCTTGGAATTGTACGATTGATATACTTTAGTGTCGGCACTTGAATCGGCCTATAATGACATAGATCTACAAAAATGTCAAAAACATGCTACTAAGGATATCTTAAAAAATGAGAGAAATTAGGAAATGAGGCTCTAGAAGAAGGAAGAGATCACCCTGTTGATTCCAACACAATCGATGGAAGTTCAATCAGAGAACAGATGATCGATCAGAGAATCTGGGAATAATCGCACTCCATGCTCGCTCCTAGATGAGATTTCATTAGAATAAGGGGTTTCTGTGAACGAGACGTGACCCCAGTCTGATATAAAAAATAAAAAGAAAAGTACAGAGTGTATATTTTAAAATTACACGGTGTGTATGTTCCTTTACCGGTCCCCTCTTTAGGTAGTCTTTAGGTCACCCCACATGGCCATGTACTCAGCCTTTACACGGCCAGTACACGGTCCCCCGCAGCAACCGGGTACATAGTGTGTACTCTTATGTACATGGCGTGTACTCCTTAAATTTCCTTATTCTCCTCTTTTTCTCAAAAACACTAGAAAAGAAAACCCCTACCTGAAAAGAAAAGTCTGGGTTCTTAAAAACCTCCCCCTTAAAGAAATTCATCCCAGAATTTCTCTAGCAAGGCGACGTATAAGAAGAATCCTCAAACAGCTCCGGCCACTACGATCGTACATTGGCCTCCCTCTCTCATGTCTCATCCTATACTCACCTGTGCTTCCATAGCACTCATACTAGAGGAATCGACTGGCCATGAAGAACCATTTCATTGCGATCAACAATCCAGATAGGATGCTCCTCTAAAAATGCGTCCACCTCTAGCTCAACCTCCTCGGGATGAAAAAAATGAGATGGGTCTTAGAAGTAACATCGTAGTTGCAAAACGTGGAATACGTCGTGCAAATCCCGATACCTCTAAGGTAACTACAAATGATAGGAAACCGTCCCGAATCTCTCCAAAACCTCAAACAGTCCAACATATCTTGGTGAAAGCTTTCCATGTCTTCTAATACTCTTGTGTCCCAACCTCGGTGAGACACATAGGAACACCTAATCTCTGACCTCTAACTCCCGAGTTCATCTCCATAAATCAGCATAATACTTCTTTCATGACTCTGTAGTAGCCATCCTCTATCAAATAAACTCTATCTGCTCCGTAGTCTCCGGGACAAGATAAGGTCCCAACATAGCTTCCTCTATTTTTTCTAGCCAACATAGGGGTGATCGACATAGCCTACCATACAAAGCCTCATAAGGTTCCATATGAATTGTGTCTTGAAAACTATTATTGTAGGAAAAACCCACAAGAGGTATGTGCTTCTCCCAAGAACTCCCAAAGTCTAGGATGCATGCTTGAAGAATTTACTCCATCACTTGAATCATACACTTGGACTGGCCATCTGTCTAGGGATGGTAAGATATACTCAGAAGTACTTGTGTACCCAAAGCCCTCAGTAATCCCTTCCAGACCCAAAAAGTAAAATGTGCACCCCTTCCTGAAACAATAGAGTACAGAACTCCATGTAAACGTAAAATCTCCCAAATGTAAAACCTTCACAGCTCATCAACACTTAAAGTATCCTTCATCATCAAGAAGTGAGCAACCTTCACGAGTCTGTCAATGACAATACATACTGCATCATTCCCTCGAGGCAACCTCGGAAACCTTGTCATGAATTCCATCGTGACATTGTTCCACTTCCACTCAGGAATGGGTAAGTGCTGCAAAAGCCCTACTGGTCACTGATTCTCCACCTTTACCTACGGATGGGTGGAACACCTTATCACAAAACCAGCAACATATCTCGTCATACCTGGACACCAATACTAACGGTGTAGATCTTGATACATCTTGGTGACACTAGGATGAACTACCCAAACTGAGGAATTAAATTCCCACAGAAGCTCCTCACGTATGTCTGCTGACACCCATACGCACCCATAAAAACGCAAGATCTCATCCTCTCTTACAATATATACAAGAATAGGGTCCTCCCCTGACACACACTCTCGTAGGACTAGGCCTTCAGAATCCAACAGTTGTCTCATTCGCACTCGATCCAGTTGACTAGAGGTAACAGCCATAGAAGAAAGAAACATCTTCCACTGTCTGTCATGCACCTCCAAATCCATCTCAGAGAGTAGATCTATAAGATGCCACTCACTATTGGCCTCTTGAACTGCATGTATCTGAGTCCTCCTTCTCAATGCATTAGTTACTACGTAGCCTTTCCCAGGAATATAGGCAATATCAAAGTCAAAAGACTGAATTTACTCAACCCACCTTTGTTGTCCCAAATTCAGATCACACTGAGTAAAAATATACTTGATAATTTTGTGGTCAGTGAAAACCACAAAATTCTCTCCCAACAGATAATATCTATAATAGTGTAAGGAATGAAAACTGCATCCAACATCAGATTGTGTGTCGGGTAATTCCACTCATGTGGCCTCAACTTCTGAGACCAGTATGCAAAAACTCCTTTCCCATGCATAAGCACAACTCCTAGAACAATACCTAATGCATCATAGTATACAATATAGATATTTCCCATCTTTGTAAATACTATTATTGGGGATAAATTCAACCTCTCTTTCAGATCCTGAAAAGATGAATCCCAGGAATTTGTCCATAGGTACTACACACAGTTCATAGTCAGGCCATCAGTGGCACTGATAAGCGTGAAAAGTCTTGTATGAAATGTCTGTAGTAACCAAAAATCTCTAGAAAACTTCATTCCTCAAAGACGTTCTTTGGATTCTCCCAAGAAACAATTGCCCTCACTTTCTATGGGTCTACTGATACTCCTGTCTCCGAGATAACATGACCCAAGAAGTGAATCGGATCCATCCAAAAGTGGCATTTTGAGATATTAGAATATAATTGGTGCTCTCTCACTGTAATCAAAATTATCTCAAGATGTGGGGCATGGTCATTTATAATGTGAGATTACACCAAGATATTGTTGATGAAAACTACCATGAAAGAATCCAAGTATTGATGGAATAATCAGTTCATCAATTCCATGAAAACTGTAGGCGTGTTCGTGAGACCGAACGGCATAACCACATACTTGTATAGACCATAACTACTTTGAAAAGCTGTAATTGGTATATCTGATGGTCTAACAAGAAACAGATGGTAATCGGACCTCAATTCAATCTTCAAGAACACCCAACCTCCTCGAAGCTGATTAAAGAGATCATCAATCCTTGAAAAGGGATATCAGTTCTTGACCGTCAACTGGTTCAACTTCAAATAATCTACATAATTTCTGGGGGTATCATCCGCCTTCTTCGCAAATATGATAGTCGAACCCCAAGGAGAAGTATTGGGTCAGATGAAAACATTTTCTTGTATCTCCTCTAACTACTTCTTGAGCTCCTGTAACTCTGGTGTAGCCATCCTATAAGGAGGAATGAACACCGGTGCTTCGCCTGGCACAAGATCAATAGGAATGTCTACCTCTCGCTTTGGAGGTAAACCTAAAAATTATTAGGGAAAGACATCCCTAAAATGATCCACTATTGGAGGAAAGTCCATCTATAAAGTGCCATGGTCATCTAGATATAGACTAGAAATATGAGTTGTAACTCCTCCCAACCCATCATGCTCGGGTCCCGCTCTTCTTGCCTGGACATCCCATTATCCCTTATGAAGAAACTATTCGCCCTCTGGGGACTTGAAACTCACCCTACAATGATAGAAATCAACAACATCCTGGTAGAGAAATAACCATTCCATCCTGAGAATAACATCATTTCTCATCATCTCTAAGACATAAAGGTCCCATGATAAGTGACACCGACCAAAATCAAGAGGGAACTCCTTTCACTGACGTACACTAGCCGTTCTTTTCCCCAACAGAGTGTCCAGCATCAAGACATCAGCAGATGTAAAGATACAGATCTCAAGGCTCTCTAAAACAACAATATATATAAAACTATGGGAATCCTATGTATCAAAAAGTGTAGAAGAACAAATTGATTAAACTAGGATCGTACCTCGAACTGTAGAGGGTATGAGATCTTGTTCCTACTGGGTCTACTCCACTGAAAAAGTTTGTCCTACACCATGGACCTATGACCCTACCTGACCACCCTGAGTTGATCCACTCTATTGTCACTGAAATCGTTCCAACTCGCTACCATGGTTGCGACCTCTACCTCATCCTGAACGGCCGGAAGAACTCCAGTTCCCAGAATACGATGTGTTTCTCCAAGGATTTCCCAACCTTGTATCTCTACCCACACAGGCACTGACACTGTTAGAGACTACACAGCGTGTAGCAAAAATACACGGCGTGTACTTAACGAAAACAGTTCCTTCCCAAACAGAAGGACACGTGGCATGTATTCTATAATACACACCATGTATTCTGGGTTTTTCTAGATAGTAAGCCTCAAAAACTACTCTGTAATCCCATAAAACATTGAACCAAATGTAAAAGTGCCAAATTTTGATCTATGGGGGCCCATACTCCCCATGAATCCAATCTTGGAATCTTATACATGTCATATACAAGAATAATAGTGCAATGATTCACCAAATTTTGATCCATGTGGGCCCATAACACCTCAAGAACCAAAGTATGGAATACATTCAAATGAAACCTAACAAAATACAATACCCTATAAAATAGCAGGTATTCTATCAAGGAATATATTACAATAGCATGCATATCTAGCACAACATCTATCACAGCAACATGAAACCACTAATGCACCCTAAATGGAATGACAAATTGCATGACATGTGTTCTCTAGCAAGTTCCTATATGATGCATGATATGGAATACCCTCATATCATCGCGTTGAAACAAAAATAGAACCTAAATAATATCAACAATTATAGCACTAAACATGTGAATCACCTAACTTTGAAATAAAATCGACCATAATAATTAAAAACCCATAAAAAATCAATAGTTGAGGTAAATTAGATTTTCTCTGTACATGGGTTAGCTACTCTTGGGCACAACTTATTACCAACTATATATTCTGTCCTATAACTGACTATATGCTCCAAACAATAAGTCAAGAAGAAAATAATCCCTCTCATACCACTTTGTAACGTCCCGATTATGGGTACCGCACAGAGGTTCCCCATACACGGTTGGTAACAAGGCCTCAAGCACATTTCCCCAAACGCTAGAGGCTGCCGACTAGTAGCGATATCCTTGAGTGTGATAGTGGAGAAACTATGCCCTCATTGGCAGTGTAATGTAGTGGAAACAAATAGACAACAATAGAAAAAGTAGTAATAACATGCAATAAGTAAATAGAGTAAAACTGAAAGTAGTAAACAACTGGAGAACATATATAAATGATGCATCATACGTATGTCTTGGAAAGCATCCAAACAAGTCAAAATAATGGAATACAGTACTAAACCAAAGTACAAGGAAACAAATAAACTCTAGAAGCATCGCAATACTCATCTTGGTCCCATGCTCTCCATCTCCATAGCTGTCAATTACCTGACGTAGAAGGGATCTTTCTGTTATCTATACCTGCAGCAATATAATCTGTTTGGGCCCAAAAGCATGACCCAAACATGGCGTGAGATGAATCCAAGTAGGAAACCACTCAAATAACTGTGCCTAAAATTCATTGAATATATATGGTAGGATATAACAAAAATGAAGCAGTAAATAAGGAAGTACTCAAAAGTTAACAATCCTACAATTTCAATTGCATTTATTTTCATATATCAAGTAAGAATCTAATCAAAAAAAAGAAACCCTATGAGAAGTAACCATAGCCTATCCCCTCTAGTTCAACCAATCAAACATAAGCAACCCTCTAGGAAGTACTCATAGTCTAACCCCTCTGGATCAGATTTGGAAAAGACTTTGTGAGGAAGCACTCACTGTCAATTCCCCTTGTGTTCTTGTATCGGTATCTATAGACACACTGAGGAAGAACTCAACATCCAATTCCCCCTTTGGTCTCGTAATGTGGAACCACAGACACTCTGAGGGATTACAAAGTCCATGCCCCTATGGTCTCACAACGTAAAAGTAAACATACACTCTGGAGAATCCCTCAGCATCCATTTCCCCTAGGTCTACTACACTAGGTTCTCACAACTCTGTGTAAGTCAATCATTCCCAACGATGTTCAATAGCCAAAGTAAACCTTAAGAACTACCTGGATAACAGCTTTCAAGAACTACTTGGCTAAACAGTTGCAAGCATATAATAGCATCAGATAATATCACTTCATCCTAACAACACTAGTCATGGAAAACAAGCAGACTAACCGACAAAGCTAGTCCAAATGGTCAATATCAAAACAAACATGGGAAACACATCCATAGCATGGAAAATAACCCTATTCATATTCAAACAACATCTACTCAGGAACACAAGGCATAGAAGAAATTAACAGGGCTAAAATCCCTAACCATGAAACACCCCATTCTAGGATATTGGGAACTTTTCCACATAAACTTCAAAGACTAACTACAGAAAGGCCCAAACCACCTACATCGGCATTGTATGATTGATATACTCTGGCGTCGGCCCATGAATCATCCTAGAATGATATAGATCTACAAAAATTTTCAAAACATGCAACCCAGTATATCTTACAGAAGTATAGAAATCAGGAAACAAGGATCTAGAAGAAGGAAGATCTCATCGTGATGATTCCAATGCAATTGACGGAAGTTGAATCGGAGATCAGATGATCGATTGGGGGCTCTAGGAAGAATCACGCTCCTCGGTCGCTCCTAGATGAGACGTCGTTAGAAGAAGGGATTTCTGTGAACGAGACGCGACCCCGGTCTGATATAACAAATAAAAATAAAAGTACATGGTGTGTGTTTTAAAATTACACATCGTGTATATGCCTTTATCGGGCCCCGCTTTAGGTGGTCTCCAGGTCACCCCACATGGCCATGTACTCGACTGTTACATGGCCAGTACATGGTCACCTGTGGAAACCGGGTACATGGAATGTACTTTTAAGTACATTGAGTGTACTCATTAAATTTCCAAATTCTCCTCTTTTTCAAAAAAAACACTCGAAAAGAAAACACATACCTGAAAAGAGAATTTTGGGTTCTTACAATGCCGTTTGAAACCCATTAGTCGGAATATGGGTGGGAGGTATCATCATTGGGGTTCTCCGTTATCCAAGACCAATATGAGATTAAATATGTGAATCGTGGATGAAATATCCTACAGAATAATTTCATTTTAGTGGAGATTACCACTCGGTCGATGTTAGCTGAGCCACCCCATGAAACTATGACCATCACACACCTTACACATAGGGTGTATTTGAGTGTAATAAGGGGTTACATGTCAAATACTTAGCAATGTAGTGATTCATTTCCTTTTTATTAATAATAATATTATTTCATTAATTCTATTTAAGAATATTATTTCTTAATAAAACATATTTTTCATTGACATGAGTTTGTTAAATTGATTTTTTATCACAAATAAAACTTAATTGTATTTTTATAGAAGATATATAAAATCATATAATAAACTGAAGTATTTTGAATTATTTGTGGTTTAACCAAATAATATTTTAAAACAATATCACACATATATATATATGATAAAATACTTTTATAATGGCCTAGTATTTTTTTTATCAGTGTCAACAATTTGATTGGGCCATAAAAACTCATATTTTTAAATAAATATGGAATTTTATAATTAGAATTTAAAATTAACATACATAAAGAATTATTCCAGAAAAATAAAAATTACATATGAAATAAACACATTGAAATTAGGTTAGGGTGACTTTATTATAATTTTCTAAAATACTTTATGATTTCATGAATAGTAAAACATACAGTTTTGGTTTTATGTATATTTTATGATTTCATACTTATTTCATAATGGTTTAATAATTAATTAAACACATTACATGATATAAAATATTTTATTTTAATAATATTAATTTTTTTTGTATATTTTAATTATTTTTTAATATATAAGTGTCGTTCTAATGTTTAAAAAGTAAAATTTGAATTTAAAAAACATTACTTTGTAAAAGCAGTACTTGTCCATGAACAAATAAGTATTAAAAAAAATTATTCAATTTTATTGGATTAATGTATCATAAAATGTGACCCAAATTTCCAAAACCCTCAAAAAATACCATGTTCAAGCCTATGGTTTTTCATTTTCCACAGCCTAGATTTCCAAGACATATGTTTGGAAATTATTAAACAATTCCCCCACTTTTCCTATAAATAATCACCCATTTCACCATTATACTTGACTCCTAATCCATCCTACATGATATTATAGTGATTGTTCCTCCCATGGAGTCTCCACATGGTTTCTTCAATCCCCTAAGTTCTCATCCACATGTTTTAGGAACAACTTTTCAAGGTATGGGAAATCTCTGCTTCTATTTTCCATTCAAGTTCCCTATTCATTTGGTATGTCTTCGAATTTCCAATCTAATACTGTTTTTCAATTTATATTATCCCAATACATTAATAATATTCTTTTTTTAATTGGATACCCTTGTCCCGACACATATTACACTTTTCTGAAACAATGTTTTACATTCATCGTGCTGATGAATTTACTTATCAAATGTCCCTCTTTTACATGAGAAATTATATTTTTATTTTATTTGAATAAAAAATATTTTTTTTTCAATGGGTATTCAAAAATATTTAAAATTTGATTTTTTATTCGGTTATTTACATATATGACAGCCACATTTATGTTCATGGGTTAAAAAAGTTGTAATGATCTTGTCTTTATGCTCTTTTGTAAGCTAAGATTTTGATAAAACCCCATTATTTATTCTACATATGTTATTAATGAAATGGGTTATTATGATATACATGGATGAAATGAATATAAAACATTCTAAGGGTGCACCATGATAGATACACAATGCATTGGGAAAAGAATTTAATCTCTTGAGATGACATGTTTTACGATACCTTGGTGAATAACCTTGGTAATTTTAATTCATGACACCTTGGTGATAAATTTTCATGATATGTTTATGAATGTCTCATTTATATTTTGTAGACACATCTCCATGCTACAATTCATTTATTATTATTATTATATCCCCCTTTCTAATGCCTTGTCTTTATGTATCTTGTTCATATTAATATATCTCAAGATCACACGCTATATGTCTCTATTGCTTATTCACTTACTGAGATCCAAGAAAATATTTTTATTTTGAGGTATGTTACCAGTATATAATATGCAGTAAAATTAACCTATATTTAACCCATGAAGATGTATTTTTGCTTGTTTAAGAAGATTTTTTTTCATTTATTATGTATATTATTTCCATGAAACTAAACATTAAAATATCCTATGTTTTTACCCTGTAATGAAAATTTATGTAATAAAACTGTAGGATTCCATAGTTGGTATCAATGTAACATTAATTTATTTTTGGAAATTAGGACTCAAAAACATTATGAAGAACCCCACTAAAATTTCTAAATAAAGGAAACATCTTGGTATTTTGGTGAGTATAAAGTAAGTGGTTTACAAAGAAATACATCCCTATTAGGATACAACATATAGATGTGGATATGGAATAAATGTACCTAGAGGTAACACCCAAATACATCTCTTTGAGATAGACTCCAATGGGGATGGGTGCATGACAACAGGCCATGTGACACACTTTTTCTGACACTGTCAATTGATTTTTTTGGTTAGTCAGAAGCTTTTTATGAACCATTATGAAGGATATATTGAAAATGTAATTGTTATTAGATGAGATTAATCAAGAAATTAAGAATGATGTTTTAGGATATAAAATCCATTTAGAATTATAATAATTGTAAAAGTAACATGTTTCTCATTATGTTTTTCTTCTTTCAGAAAAATGTCAGGATATAAGAGGAATGTCGTAAATGATGAGTGAAACGGAGGATGTTTGGATGACGTTTTAATGGAAGTTAGAATGGAAATGTACATGAGGATAATAAATCAACTAACTTGAGTTAGGAACAATAACTTCAATCAAGTCTAGATATTAGATACACCTCGAAGAGAATAACATTATAATGTGTCCTTTAGGCATCAATGACCAACTTATTTCAGGGTATATACTAACCTCTTGATTCCTGAACAATGGATAAGATCTATAGAAAATTTCTTTTATGTACTATGTTGTTCATGGAAAGAGAAAGTCACCTGGAATTTTAATGCTTATAATGAGAAGTTGATCAGTGGTGGACACTGATTAAAAACATGAATCCAAGAGGGGAGTTTGATGATATTGGTTGGGAAGATTTCTGGAGAATTTTTTCAATAAATATTTTCCTCATTCAATTTGAAAAAGAATAAATAAAGATTTCCTATACCTGAAACAGAAGAAAAATTAATCAGTGGAATCCTATGAAATGAACAATACAAGACTTTCTTGATACACCTCTATCTTTTCTATAGATCCTAAAAGAAATGATGATAGATTATTTGGTGGGATGGGACACCATCTTTAAAGTAATATGTCCATTCAAGACTATGAAGGCTATAAAGAGATAGTATGGAGTGGTTTGAATATAAAATTGGAGTCTGGAGAGATGTAGTGGTAAGGATCTATGGTTCTAGGTTTCCCCTCACCGCCACCTTCCTCTCCCCGGTCCCTGGTAGGCCTGTCTTCCCATCGGCAATCCTCTCAGCGTGCTTGTGATGCGGTTTCTCCCAGTGGCAGTGTTGCACGGACTCGTTTTCATCCTCGGTGTACAGCATTGTCTCTTGGACTCCATCCCACTCTAGCCTGAGGTTTCAGCTAGGGTTTCTCAAGGCGACATGATGCGGACCAGGGTGCGGGTTTCAGATGCAGATATTTGGGGGTGTCATTGCTTTTCGGGATGTCTGAGAGTGCTTTTGGTAGATCTGGTCTTCAGGTGCAGTTCTAAAGGTGGCAGTGGGGCCTATTTCTTGACTCCTGAAGGTTTTTGATTGTTGAGGTGATGATTTCACTCAGGTTAGTGGTTTTGATTTGGCGGTTTGGCGATGGACTAGGTCCTTCTTTGGGCGACATCATTGTTTCCGATAATAAGAATTTATGGTGACGAAGGGATGATTTTATGGTTTTTTAGTTCTGCTGGGTTTCTTTATTGGTGCTTCAGGAAAGGATGAAGGTTTTCATTTCTATTTTCTGTTCTGGATATATTTTGCGATGGTTTCATCTGGTGGTTTGTTTGTTTATGTTTGAATACCGTTATGTTGTTTATTTTTCCTGCGGAGTGGGTGATGATTTTTGTGGATGGGTCTTTGTTCTGCGGCGGTGATGATGGGGGGGTTCTTGCCGGTTAAGATCGATGAAGGCTTGAAGGTGATGATGAAGGATTTGATGGTAGGAGCATGATGCGAGGGTAGGGTTTCCCGGTTGTTGGTTTTGCTGGCTCTTTGCTCCTGTGGGAAGCTTGACGGACGGTTGCAAGGTTCGAGGTGGTGGTGCGTCACGAGGTGCGTGCGTATGTCTTATGTCAGAGATTTGGAATGATGGTGCTTGGATTTGAATTTTGAATTTAAAATTTGGATGTGTTTGAAAATGGGAACCGGTTACCCACAAACTGGCTATTTGAATATGGAAAAAAATGGTTTTCCATGAGATGTAGTGGTAACATTGATCAAATGAAAATAAGATACCAATGGAGCCACAATCAATTAATAATTTTGATCATGGAAGAGGAGGAAAGATAGTTTGATATCCCACATGCAACAAATATGGGAGGAAGGATTTAGGTTACTTATTTACTGGGAGTGTAAAGAACTAAAAATATAGAAGAGATAGGTTTATATCTTATATTTGTCATGGTGAGGTGAATCCTAAACCTTTACGCACTAAAAACAATGGAAAGATAGTGCAGGACCTACCGAAAGTTCAGTGACTCAAGTGTGGAATGCTTGGGAACTTTTCTAATCAATTTCAAAATCAGGAGATAATGGTGGTAAATCGCTAGCAACCTCAGCATAGTCCATGTGATTATGGTTGATCATTATCTTTCCCAACTACTGAATTAGAGACACCAAATGATGTGGATGAAGGGGTATTAATTATGCTCTCAAAGAGAGAAAGTAATTTGTTTGATTTTGGTTCTATGCATTCCATTATTTCATCCATGTTTGTAATGAATATAGAATCATCCCTAGAACTTCTAGAAGTAGAGTTATGTTAGGTCCACTAGGCTGAATACCCTGAGAGGGGGGGTGAATCAGGGTATGACTAATTAAAAATTAATGCCCGTTCTGATCGTGTTTCGTTGTTAAGAAAAACACTCTTCTCTCTCTTTCCTACTGCACAATATAAACAGAAAGTAAAGAAAGCACAGGACACAACAATTTTACTTGGTTCACCACTAAGGGCTACGTCCAAGGAGCATACGCTGACAGGTTGTCGGTCATACCAAATTCCACTAATCTTCACTAGCTGTGGATTACAAGGTTCAGGCTAGATCACTTCTATGCCCAGGCTCACCGCCTTTACAATGTTTAGGGTCAGCTCACTACTTTCCCAAGGGTCACTCCCTGTTTCCCTCTCTCTGGCTCACTGTCGGTGGAGAGGATCACCTTCTTCCTCTTCCTAAGCTCACTGCTCTTGGAAGGAATCCACTCACAGTTTATAGACCTGTAGGTCTCTTCATTTTCATGAAGGAATGCATCTTATCCTGTATGTAGATGCTCTGTTGAAATACAACTTTCACCCATAGATGAATATCACTTTGCACCGAAGGTATCGGGCAAACCTCCAGCTTCCACGCAGTCCGAAAATCACTGCGGGAACAAACCTTACTTGGCGCGTAAGTCAACCTCGGCGCGCAAGTATCGGTGCGCAAGTCACAATGGGCGCGCAAGTCTTCCTCAGACACTTGTGTGACTCAAGATTCCTCAACTCCAAACTTGCGTGACTCTCTTCCTTTTATGCCCAATCCAATATTGGCGCGCAACTGCCAACCGGGGCGCAACTTCTAACACTGGCGCCCAACTTCAACATCTGGAGCGCATGTCCCACCTGCGCGACCACACACACACCACTTGCGCGACCACCACACCTACGCGACGGGAGCTCTGAGTTGAACTCCGGTGAAGAATTAGGAGGGGTGGTCCACTATTTATAGGAAAATTGACCACCCTGCGTGACGGCGCGCAAGTCACCTGCGCGACCCAGTCTCGGCGCGCAAGCCTTCTCTCCTTTTAGACACTTGCGCGACCAACTCCCAAACTTGCGCGAACCTATTTCCTTAGCCATATTTTGATCTTCTGGTCTTGAAAAACATATGGCGTGCAAGTTTTTTGTACACCATGTTCACGGCGTGCAAGTCCCTTTGCCAAAAACACTTTTCTTCATTTGCCGATTTTCAGGCCCAAAAATTTGGCAAACACTGGAAAACGGCGCCACCTTGTATCTGTTCTTTTGTACCGCATCCAGAGCATCCATTCCTTTTATCGATGTTCTTGAAACAAACATGGATCGTTGAACACAGCTCTTGAACTCGACATTCCACCATCAGATCCTCTTTGTCAACAATCACAACTCAGATGTCCACTTTGTCAACAAACACAATCACCTCAAAAATGCTTCAATGATACCTTGAGGGATTTTTTCCCAACAAGTTATTTGTCAAGACTCATGGAGGCATTATCCTAGAATCAACATTGTATTTAGACACTAGTATTAACATTATAGATTACATTATCATTTAAAATCATTTAGTCATTCCCGTGGTGGAATTAGACACTATACTAAGGATGGAATAAATATCAAAGTATAATTCAAAGATCAACTGTAGAAGTAGGGATATTTTAGAAGTCTTGAATGGATAAAATATAGGAATTTTAATTGAGAGATATCATTACATAAGATTTTTCTATAAGTACCACCCATAGAAATGTTTATGGAGATTATCAGTGAATAGGGAGAAGCAAATGAAATTATTATGATATAGAATGACCCCATCATTCAGGAATAAATTGACATATTTCTTGAATATTCACCTAGAACTCCCCTAGAAATAGAGGTAGAGTTCTCCAATAAAGTCATACATGGATCCAAGATGATATTAAAGAGCTCATATATAATAGAAAATATGTAGTTAGAGAGAAATTATAGAAACAACTTCATGATATTTTGGAGATGGTATTTATATGACCATGTGTTTCTCCTTATGGATAACATGTTCTCTTTTTGAATAATAATGTTGGATAAATGTGGCTTTTCATTGATTATAGATAACATAACTGGATCACAGTGAAGAACAAGTACCCTCTCCTAAGGATTGTAAATTTATTTGATCAGTTGTGTGGGGCTCAATTCATCTCCACGATTGATCTCTACTCTGGGTATCATCAAATTGATGTTAAATAAAGAATATACTCCAAAGACTGCATTATAAACAAGATAAGGGAATTATGAGTTTGTTGTTATGACCTTCAGATCGATTAATGCTTCTATATTTATGGATTTGATGAATATAGTCTTTAAGGACTTTCTTGATAAATTATTATTAGTTTTTATTGATGATATTATGATATATACCAAAAGTCACAAGGACCATGAGGATCATATAAGGGTTATATTAAAAACTCCATGGAAGGAGAAGCAATTTGAAAAATTCAAAAAATGTGATTAACGGTTACAAAAACATCTATTCATGGGGAAAATTGTAACCATTGAAGGAATCTTAGTTGACCCTTCCAATACAAATGATATAGAGGAGTGGAATTATCCCAAAATAGTAACTAAGATTCAGAGTTTCCCCAATTTAGCATAATATTATAGGAGGTTTGTGAAAAATGTTTCACAACATTCGAATCCACTGACCAATTTAACTGGAAAAGGGGGTATGTTCATCTGGAAAAAGTAGTGTGAATAATTTTTTTAAGAACTAAAGAAGAGTTTGGTTACATAACCTATGTTAAATCCAATCTCTATCAGATAAGAATTCATTATTTATAACAATGTTCCTTGAAAGGGTTGGGTGTGTACTCTTGAAAATAGAAAAGGGGATTCTTTATGTATCTCTATAGTGAAATACTCATGAGTAGAGTAATATTAACCAACACCTAGAGTTATCTACAGTAATTGTTTTCTGAAAATATGGATGAACTATATTTATGGGGATAAATGTGATATATACATTGACCATTAAATTCGGAAGTATATTTTCATGCAAATAGAATTGACCAAGATAAAAGGAAGATGGAAAGAACTTTTTAAATACTATGACTGTTCAATTTATTATCTCCTTGAAAGATAAAACAAATTCATTGATATATTATGTAATAAAGACCCTACTGGTATGGAAATGATGATGTTTCATGTATATCCATTGAAAAATAACCTAGTAAAACTAGAAATGGGAATCATAAGGGAAGCGACATCATCAAAAATATCACAAATTATTTATCAACCATTATTACTAAAGAGTGTCATGAAATCTCAAATAGAGGATACTTAATCACAAAAGAAGATAGAGGTTATGATGAATGGGAGGTTTTTTGAGTTCAATGTTCATGAAGAAGGTGTATTGAAAATTTCTACGAGGCTATGTGTCCCATATATCCCGACGATAAAGAAGGATATGTTTTATGAACATCATAACTCTACATTATCTACTCTTATTAGAATTAATAAAATGTATAAGGACATTCAGGATCAATATTGGTGGGATAATATGAAAAAAGAGATTGTTGACTATAACACAAGGTGCTTGGTGTGTCATCAAGTGAAGGCAGAGTGAAAATATCCTAAAGGGGTATTACAACCACTACCAATACCAACATGAATGTGTGGAAATATCACTATGGGAATCCTCACTAGTCTCCCAAGAACATCTAAAGGAAACAATTTGATATGGGTTATAGTGGATATAATCATCAAGATAGCCCATTTCATCACTATTCAGGAAGATTTATCTCTTTATAAACTTTCCAGGATTTACATAAATAAAGTGGTGAGGCTACAAGAGGTGTCATGTTATATCATTTCTAGTCATTATCCAAGGTTCACAAATAAATCTTGGAGAAGTATTCAACATAATTTGAGTACTGAATTGGACTTTAGTATGACCTATCACCCGCAAACTGATGGTCAATATAAAAGGACTATTCTGATACTTGAGGACTTTCTGAGAATATTCCCAATTGAATTTAAAGGTGTATAGGATCAACACCTACAATTAGTTTATTTATCATACAATAATTACTTCCACTCTAGTATTCAGATGGAACCAAATGAATATATATTTAGAAAGTGTTGTATAACTCCTACATGTTGGGATGAAGTTGATGAGGGAAAGCTACTTTGGTCCCATATTGTGAAAGAGATGAAAATAGGTTCATTCCATCCAACAACATATAAGGGCTTCTCAGAGTTGGTGGTATAGATATGCTGAAAACCATCAAAGGGACTTAGAGTTTGATGTTGTAGAAAAATATTCTTTCGGATATCATGATATATGAGATTCATTTGTTTTGGTATGAAATGGAAGCCTAGACCAAGGTACATTGGCACCATTGAAATCCTTGATCGCATAGGAGAATTGTCCTATCGGCTAGAAAATCCACAAAATATTTCTCAAGCTCATGACCTATTCAATGTATCTATCTTGAAGAAGTAAATATCTTATTCATCATATGTAATAAATTCATAGGTGGTACAATTGGATCATGACCTCTCTCATGAGGAGCAACCCGTGGGGATCATGGACCATAGAGACACAGTTCTATGCAAAAAGGACAAGTCACCATGTCCAAGTGTTGTGGAGAAACCACAAATATGATGATGCGACAAGGGAACTAGGGGAGGCAATGGGATAAAAGTGCCCTCACCATTTCATAACTGGGGTAAATGGGTTCAAATTTTAGGGATGAAATTTTTTAAAGGGGGAAGAATGTAACAACCCAAAATTTTTAAGTGGTATTTTTTCCTAAATAAATGTGTGCTATATATATTATATAAAATTATACCTGTACAAAATAAAGGGAAACCAAAAAAATATTTTCTCATTAGCAATTATCATTACATTTTTCCAGCTATAGAGCCAATTAAAATGCCAAAAATTAGAACTGGACAAAACAAATATAAAATAGAGACATTAAAATAAGAAAATAAGGATCACCCAAAACTACTATAATCATAACCCCCACTAAACATGATACACAAATAAAAAACATTATTCAACTAATCAAAATCTTAAGAAATGAAAATATAACCTTGGCAAGGAATTTTATCAAATTTTTAATGAAATAATGTAGTGAGTTTTATACGGTATAAAGGGAAATTTGACCATTGGTATTTGACCATTTTATGACCATTGGTAAAATATTACCATGTCAATATGACCTTTGGTCAATATGATAGTTGGAAACTATACCCCTGGTTGATAATTTTAACATTAAAATTAGTTTGTATTAGTATCAATGAAAATGGGTAATTAATTTAGAAAGGATAATTGATGGCCACAACTAGAAGAGCCGTGTTGTTTGAATCTCATTTATCCAAACTTGGGAGGGATATAGAATCAATGGGGTTCTCCTTTGACTAACCAATCATTGAGGTTCAACAAGTAAATCTGAATGGAATCACCTTTAGGATACATTCATGTTAGAAGATATTACCACACAATTTATGTTTGTTGGGCCACCCCATGAAAATATGACCATCAGACACCTTACCCTTAGGACATATGCTGGTGTAATTAAGGGTTATGTGTCTAGTAATTAGTTGTTAAATGTTTAGTTTTTTGTGGAAATAAAATTTGTATTCCATCAATTACTTTTAATAATAGTTTTTCTTGATAAAATATATGTTTAGTTGAGATGAATTTGATAAATTGATTTTTGGATGCACATAAAATATAATTTAATTTTTCTATAAAATATATATAATTTTATAATAAACTAAATTATTTTGAATAATTTTCATTTTAATATAATAGACTTTTAAAACAATCTCACCTAAAGATAAATTATAAAATAATTAAATAATGGACTAGTATTTTTTTTACAAGTGTCATAAATTTTATTGTTCCTTAAAAACTTCTATTTTTAAATAAATTAGGATTTTATATTTAAAATAAAAAATTATAATATTTAGAGAATTATTCTTAAAAACTAATAATTATATTTGAAATCTGAATTTCAGAATTAGGGTATGGTGAATTTATTAATGTTTTCAAAAATACATTTTCGAATAGTAAAAAAACATCTTTGGTTTTTTATATATTTTATGACTTCATACTTGTGTCTTATGTATTTAACAATTAATTAAACACAATAAAAGGCCTAAAATATTTTTTTTATTAATATTTTATATTTTAATAGATTTTAATCAATATTTGAAACAATTGGTGACATTCATTGTCTAAAAAGTAAAATTTGATTTTAAAAAACATTACTTTGTGGAATATTTAAATTTCTATTCCAAAAGAAGTATCAAAAATGGTATTAGGTTCAAGTAGATTAAATTATCATAAAATTTGACCCAAATTTCCAATACCATGAGCAAAAAACCATGGGTAATTCATTGTTTTTTCATTTTCTCACAACATATATTTCAAAGAACTATATTTGGAAATTATTAAACAATTCCTCCACTTTTTCTATAAATACCCAAACATTTCACCACTCCCCTTCATTTAAAATCCATACTCCATGATGTTCTGGTAATATTTCCTTCCATGGAGTCCCCCCATGGTGTCTTGAATCCCATAAGGATCTATCCTCATGTTTTAGGAACAACTCTTCATGGAAAGGGAAATCTCCACCTCTCTTTTCCATTCAAGTTCTCTTTTATTGAGGTATGTATTCTAATTTACAAACTATGTTAATTTTTAAATGTTATATTATCCCATTACTATAATAATATTATTTTATGAATGGGATACCCTTTTCTCCTCTAATTTTACCATTTTCTAATACCATGTTTTCTATCCATCATGCTACAGAATGTACTTCTCAAATTTCCCTCCTTTCCATGAGAAATTATCTTTTCCATTTATTTGAATAACCAAAACTATTTTCTCTTAAATGGTTATTCAAAAGTATTTAATAATGATTTTTTTATTCAGGGATTTAAATATATGAAACCCACATTTCATTCATATGTTAAAAAGGATGTAATGATCATGTCTTTAAGCCCTTTTTTATGACAAGAGTTTAATAAGAAACCGGTTCACTAATCTCCATGAGTTATTAATGAAATGATATAATATTATATATTTAGATCACATGAAATTAATTCATATTAAGGATTCACCGTGATAGAACTCCAATGAATTTTTTAATGAATCTATTCTCTAGAGATTACATGTTTTACGATACCCTGTTGAGTAACCTTGGTAATTTTCATTTAAGATATCTTGGTGATGGTGAAAGGGAGATATTGAACCCCAAGTCCCACCTCCAGTTGGCCCTGGAGTGGCGACTAGCACCAAGGGTATGGGTTTTCCCAAATATGGGAGGCATTACCCTTTTATTATTCAAGATCGGGAAATAGGATGAATCAAACACCAAAAGAAAAAAGGAACAAGTAAATGAAAATAAGCCCAAAACCAAACCCATATGCATGTGTTTATACAATACTGAAACAAAATTAAAAGTACAAGAAAAGCTCCAAAGTACGATACCAAAAAAAAGAAAGCAAAAACTACAACCAGCAAAACTCCAACACCCTACTAGCAAGGTTTAGCACGGTCCCTGATGTCCTCCTAAAAACCTGAAAGTAAACATAGGGTGATCATACAAGTATACTCAGTAGGAAAACCTAAAGCTCTCATGAACAGGCGGGGAGACATCCTAATGCCCCGTGAGAAAACAGAAGGAACCAAATCCTAGAAAGGAATCCATCCACCCAACATTATAAGCCACACTCACCAAATATCGCAAGTCAATAGAGTAGTATAGTAATATTATCAAAGTATGGGTACCCCGCACCACATTCCCACTGAATACTTCTCAAGCCCTCACACCTAACACTCTGATGCTTCCCCATCTTCCTAAGCTAGTGCCGTAACCTGGTCATACGAAGCTCGAGCTACTGTCGTAACCTGGCCATACGAAGCTCATAGTATCCCGCCGACACTCAATCCTCGGCCATCATAGTATCCCACCGGCACTCAATCCTCGGCCATAACCACATCTCATCCCGAAGACACCTTGTAACCACATCACATCTCACCCCGAAGACACCTACGAACATATCACATCCTCATCCTGAAGACTCTTGGGAAACATCTATCATAACCTGCCCGAAGGATCTTGGGCTATAGAACCTAGAAGAGGGAGAATAGGGATGAACAGTAACCAGCCATCCTTTAGATGTTTGAGAATCTCACCCTCCCGTCCCATGGGTGTTCGGCACATAATGATCAAAATGGGTGGCGTGCGTAAAGAAACATAAAATGTACATATTTATATAATTATATCAACCACTCAGCCCATCCTAAGGCTTCTACACAAAATATCTGAGCACATGCCTCAGCACTGCTACCTCGAAAGTATGCACACAATAAATAGCCCTAAACCCCATTATGCTTTTCATGTTTCAACGGTATTTTTTATCAGTTACTTAACTACCGAGCAACTAACAACAACCAAACCAGATCAATTGTTCATAAAACATATCCCTTTCAACCACAAATAAAGTTAGGGAAAACACAAGAAACACAATACCATTTTATTTTATCAGCCAATCAATTCCATTGATTTTTTGTATTTAATCAACTACCATGCCCCGAAATTCATTAGTTAACTCTTCCACTTTTATTCATATGCACAACCCATCCCTACAGCCCTTATGCCAACCACCATAATCACAAACACATAAGAAACAATACCCATACCAAATCATCATCCCTTTGATACCTTTTACCACAGCTTCACCACCCATCACAACCATATCATACACGCCAACCCACAACCAAGACAACTGCAGCCCCGCTGCTCACCAGTTGCACAAAAACCCACGAAACACCCCTTCACATAATTAAACCCCAACCAGCACCCACAAATTCATTCTTTCATTTAGTTTAACCAGGGTGATCATACCAGAGTTCCAGGTATTCATTTAATCAGTGAAATTTACATGATTAACCAATTTCCACATTCTATTAAATTCCATCCACAAAAAAATCCAGAAAAACAAGGCAACATTTAATTGCACAAGCAAAGTCCCCCAACGACTGTGATTTTTAGTAGGCATAAGTCTATTCAATTTACAACATAATCAAAGGATAAGAATTCATAGAAATAAAATAACAATATCAACAAAATTTCCCCAAACCCGTTATTTAACTAGTTATTATCTTTATTTTCTGGTTCAACCATATCTCACGAAAATAAGAGGATACCCACCCCACATGATGCACAAAAGAGAGAGAGACAAAGGTAAGATCCCTACTTGAAGAGGTTTTGATGTCCTTCTGTGAGAACAACCACCACGAGGATTTCGATCACTCCTCCTGATGACTACGTCCTCCCATGGACGTTGTGGCACAACCGCACTAACAACCAAGATAGACTCCATTAAGGTTTAATGTGTCACTTGTCATATCATGGCAAGGAGGAACAGAAAGAGGAGATCGAGGATAGAATAAGAACGGGGTAGAACGTACGATTAAGATGACGTTCGTCAAAGAGCATCATTCCCATCAAATATCAGCAATCTCCTCAGTAGGAAACTGCGAAGAGGAAGTCTAAGAATAGGGAATGGAACGAAGTGCACGATGTTTGCCTCGTCGACACGGTCTCTCATCCACCGACAGATCGACGGTCGGAGTCCGGATGATGAAGATAGGAGGAAGGCTTGTGGGTCATCTGGGAGCATCATCGTGCAAAGAAGAAGAGAGGTCTGTAAATAACATGTGACCCTATCTTATATAGGAAACGAAAAGGTAAAATGGTACGCTGCGTGTATTAATGAATACACGACATAACCGTACAACTGTTACATTTTTTGACTGGTCAACGCCCAACACGTCACGCGGTTTCTATGTGTTTAATGATAATAACAACTTCAATTAATAACAGGTGTTTTATTTACCCGAGACATGAGTCATAAAAAGGTATTAATCCTTGGTCTTAAAATGGCCATCATAATTTCAGGGTTACGTTGTCGCTGACGGTTCATCAATCCGATACCGTATGAGGGAGATATGTTGGATACAAGATCCCGTAATAATAATGGTATTATTATTATTGGGTGTTTCGTGGACCCGAGCAATGAACCATAATTTAATATCCAACATTATACTTGAATCGACCGTATTAACAGTAGGATCGCATCGCCACTGACGGTAAGTCAATCGGGCGTCGCACGCGGGAGTTATGGCAGGTCGAAAATTTAATAATAATATTAATTTTATTAATTCACAAGCGTTTCGGGTACCCAATCCGAAAACCCAAAAAAGACATCTAATATTGGACTCATAATTTTCGTCTCAAATTCAGGGTCGCACTGCTGTTGATGGTTCGTAAAACCGAGGTCGCACGAATAAGATATCGTCAAAATTCAGTTTTCCCAACGAAAATAATAATTACATTATTTTATTATTTAATTTAATTTAATTCCTTAAATTCTCACATTCTCTCTACAATCTCCTTTGAGATTCACGCACAAAGTTATCCCATTTGTTTAGGTGGGTTACACATGGAGCCTCTCTCTTATATTTTTTTTTCTATAAATTTTATTTCTTTCAACATGTTTCTCTCTCCAATCTTCTTCCTTTCTTCCACAATTTTATCACGCCCCAACAAAAGTGGCGCCTCCCCTTTTATTTATTATTTCATCACCTTGTAATCTCTCTCCAATCTCCTTTCTTTATTCAATGTTATTATTAATAAAAATTAATATTAATAACACCCATCATTAATGTTCTAATTTAATCCCCTTAAATTAGTTTATCATGGTTATTATCATATTAAATGAAATCCATTCCATTTAATTAAATTAAAATCATTTAATTTACTAACCAAAAATTAAACCCATTCAATTTCATTTACCAATCACACACATATTTGTGTCACCATTATCATTATTATTTAATACAATAGTAATAAATCATCTTTTAATTTCATCAACAGGTCGCCATCTTTATCATTAATAATAATTATTATTATTGACGCTCAATTATTATTTTATAATTATTCCCTCTCTCCCATTATATGCCCATTACATACATAATTTATTATTTATTAAAATTTAAATAAATCAAATGAAACCATTTAATCTAATTAACACCAAATATTTTCACGCCACCCTTATCAATTATTATTATCAGAAATTATTATTATAACACACGTCATGTTTGACCAAATAAAATTTTACAAAGTAATGGACCGGAGAGGTCCGGGCCATTACATCAGATACCTCTCAAAACATTCTCGTCCTCAAGAATTAAAAACCAACCCATAAAAAGGGGAAAGGTCCAAACAATCACCCCGCAAGATACCTCTCAGGGCTCTCGTCATAACAGGAATCCAACCACTATCCTAATTATATGAGTCAGGGAATTCCTTCCCCCATGTCGAGATATTATCCTCTTTAGGCGGCACTGACTCGCCCGCACGGGTTTAATCGCATCCACATTAATGTGTCTCGATTAGGGATTAGGTCCTCCCACCCCCATAATTTAGGATTTCTCATACACACACTACCCCCAACACCGCACAAAACAAGAAAAACACTGCCCCAACACATGGATTGGGGAATTCTTTCTCCCATGTCAAGATACTATCCGCTTTGGGCAGAACTGATTCTCCCGCACGGGTTTAATCGCATCCACATTAATGCGTCTTGATTAGGGATCGGGTCCTCATCTCCCCACATGTTAGGAATCTTCACACACATTTAAAGGAAAGGGAAAAATCATAGCATTATAGACTCATGAAAAACAAGGTCCATGCCCAAAGCATGGGTAAGAATGAGTTTCAACAAAGGAGTTTTGTAAGACCCCGGAGCTTCGGTTTCAGGTACGGATCTATTTTACGGGATTTTTAAGCAAAAATGGAGAAACCAGAAATGTTCAGAGTACACGCTGTGTACTTTATGAGTACACGCCGTGTACTCCTCTGCCGCTCGAAGCCGTGTGTTGGCCGTGTCCGGGCCACACACATGGTGTGTAGGGGTGACGTGGAGGCCAATTTTGGCGGAGTATGGAAAAACCCACTACACACCATGTACTTTTTTTTATTTCATTAATCGACCCAGGGTTGCGCCTAATGACGGGAAACATCTTCTTCTTCGTCTAATTCCATACAAAACGTTCGAGGAGGAAGTTTCTTCTCCAAGCCATCGATCCGTCACCGGTTGTCCGAATCAAACTCCATCGGTTGCAGAAGAATAGCAGCAGTGAGTTCTTGGTTCTTCTTTAGCCTTGTTTCTTGATTCTTCCTCTCATGTAAGTTATCTGAGGTTGAACGTTTTAGATTCTTTTACAGATATACTCCATTCTAGGCCGATTCACAGGCTGAGGTTCAATTTTATCAATCATCGAGGATCGAGGTAGGTGGTTTGTTGCCCTACGTTGACGTTCTTTGAGTTTTGGTTGCAAAAGTGTCGGATACCCATGTATCAGGTATCCCGGGTTTGCGATTTTGATTTCATTATTTAATTTCCCTAGTTTGCTTGTTAGATTTTGATTATTTATTAATAAATATATGCTTGGTTGCATGTTTGGGGATCACCCCATGGGTGTTTCTCCCTGTTTGGCTGTTTATCACCGTTTGGCACCGTTTACCTGTGAGGAAACCCCTATTGCAATTTCTAGTTTACTTGTTATAACTATTGCATGTGTTTCCTACTGTTTATATGCTTTTGATGCATGGTAGCTTTTATACAAGTAGTTGTTTAACTTACTTAGGGCTGCTAACAGTCGATTACGCACGAATGGACTGCTTAAGGCTGTGAGAACATGGAGCGGGAGATCAAAGTGGGAATAGATGATTAAGTGCTTCCCTAGAGGGTATGTTAGTTTTCGTTTCATACAAAGGACCTATAGTAATAGGACTTTGTGCTTCCCAAGAGTGTTCTTAGTTTACCCATGCATCGAGACCACAGGAGGAATTAGACGTAAGTGCTTCCTCAGAGAGTCTGTAGCTATCATTGCAAGACCATAGGGGAATTGATGTAAGAGCTTCCCAGAGTGTATGTTCCTTGTTTGTTGACTGGACTATAGGAGTCTTCTAGTTTTATCCACCCAGAGAGTCAGTGTGAATTTTTTTGGTTGGTTGTGATGAGTCCACCAAGCCAAAGAACAAGCTTGGGTTTGTACTGCTTGTTGTTTAGGTAGACTGCTGAGTTACCTGTTGTGATTACTTACTTTCCTTGGGAGTATAGAGCTGTTTCTAGGTTCCATGGTTGATAGCTAAATTATTGTAGTGAAATGTTAAATAAATGTGAATGGATATTAGTAGGATTGTTTACTTCAGTGTATTTCTGTGTCTCTTCTGCATTTATTTCCTTTACTTTTGCTATATTACTCACTGACAGTAGGGAACGGATCTCATGGTGATTGCCTACTGGGATTAGTCTCACACCCTGTTTGGGTCCTGCTTTTCGGCCCAAACAGATTATATGGTTGCAGGTGTAGGTAGGGATTGTGGTCCTTCTACCTCGGGTACTTGATTGCTGGTTGGATCTGGAGAGCATGGGACCGGGATTTGGTCCGCGATGCTGCTGGAGTTGCTGTTTACATTTAGTATTTTGGTTTCAGTTGTATTTCAGCACATTGTTTTTTTACTGCTTTCCATAGATACATGTACCATTCTGCATCATTATTATATCAGAAATCTCTTCTACTTTTAGTTCAGTTGTTGCATGCTATTTACTATTTCCGATGTTGTTTATGCTTATTCTTCCACTAGATACTTTACAAAACGAGGGAATAGTTTCCCCACTAACTCATCAAGGCCCTCGCTACTAGTCGGTAGCCTCTGGCGTTTGGGGAAACGCGCTTGAGGTCATGTGGTGAACCGGGTGCAGGGCGCCAGTTATGTGGCTCTGGAATCGGGTCGTTACAAAGTGGTATCAAAGGAGTTTTCTTCTTTTCTATTTCCTTACTATTTTGCGACAATAGCCAAGGATAGAAAGAAATGGGTAGTTAGTACTTAACTGTGCCCGGGAGTAATTAGCCCGTGTACAGGGAACAACTATGTTACCTCGTAATTGAAATTTTCAGTTTTTAAAAGTGTTACAGTTTATTATATTTCACCGTTGGGTGATGCACATGTTTTGTGTTGTTACAGTTTATATGATTATGGTTCTATTTGGTTGCAACCCGATGAGATGAGGGTGTTCCATCTCATGCATCATATAGTCATTGGGTAGGAAATCACTTGTCATGCATTTTACCATGACATCTAGGGTTCATTAGAATTGCATGTTGTTGTGATAGATGTCGTGATAGATTATGCATGCCATTGTGGTAGTTTCTGTGATAGAAATACATGTTGCGCTGATAGAGTATTACTTCTTCTACAGTCTGTTTAGCAGGGGCGCCAAGCTCTGGTCTTGGAGGTGTTATGGGCCCTCGAGGATCAAAATTTGGTGGATCATTGTTTGTTATGTTGTTTACTTGTTTTATGCATGATTATGATGCTAAGATTTGATTCGCGGGGAGTATGGACCCCCACGGATCGGAATTTGGCACATAGATGTTGTCTTTTTTTCAGTGTTCTGGCATTCAGAGCAGTTTCTAAGCTACTGCCCTGAAAAACCCAGAATACACAGAGTGTACTTTATTCATACACACCATGTAGTTTTTAAACTGTGTTACTATCTGTGTAAAAAAAACACGGGGTGTCGGAAAATCTTCGGGGACACACCATGTACCATAAGTGCACGCCGTGTAGTAGTCAACTATGTACCCGGCCATTTCACTAACAACACGGGTCAGGGAAAATCGTGTAGTACACGCCGTGTGTTATAAGAACACACCGTGTAGGTTTCTTCTGGGTACCCGACCGTGTCATGAACAACAAGGGTCGGTGTTATCCATCCTTATACACACCGTGTTGTTAAGAACATGCCGTGTAGGGGTCATCCGTGTAGTTGGTCATGTAACCTGCTACACGGGTCACCGAAGCCTGGCTTGTACACACCATGTCCTTAGTGCACAGCCGTGTAGTTTAGATTTTGGAGGACCGTGTAGGTTAGTCGTGCAAAGAAACTTGGGCAGGGAAGTGGAGTCCAAGTACATATCGTGTTTTGGGACAACACTCCGTGTAGTCTGGAATGTTACACGACCAATTGTGGAAGAATTTCATGCCATGTGAATGGATTTATCAAACACGTCGTGTAGTTTAAATACACACCGTGTAGTTCAGTTTTTCAAATTTAAGTGTTTCTCTCTCCTGTTCCCGTTTTGTACTCTTGTGTTTTATGTCCTTGTTAATCCTAAATCTGGAGTGTGCTTTTGACCTTTCAGGGTTATGGCACTAAGACGTCCTCCCGTTGCTCTTCAGGAACCAGGCAGTAATCGTACGCCTGATACGGCAGACCAGGGACTACCAGTAGTTCCGCCGATTGTTCCGGATATAGAACCTGTAGTGATTCCAAACACTGGTGCGGACGCTTAGTTCAGAGAGGGTTTCATGAGGTTCATGTAGACCTTATAGGCAGATCAGCATCCTGCCCCGTCTATGGCAGAGCTGACGCGAGTCTTCCAACCGCAGCATCCTCCCACTTTCACAGGGGATGGAGGACCTCAGGTTGTAGAGTCATGGCCAGAAACCATGCTTTCCATCTTCGAGCATCTGGAGACACCCCCATACAGACGGGTGATGTTCGCGACTTATATGCTGCGAGATTATGCCAAGAGATGGTGGGATGTAGTCTCACAGGCAGGGCGCCAGCGGACTATGGCTTGGGATGAGTTCCAGCGTACGTTCTACGACTACTTCTATCCAGAAACGGTGAGGGCCGACAGAGCCAGAGAGTTCATGAACCTGTAGGAGGGTACTCTTTCTGTTATGGTGTATTCCTCCCGCTTCACTGAGTTACAACATTTCGCTCCCGTTCTGGGAAATGATGAGCTGTTTTTGGTGAGGAAGTTTGAGGAAGGCCTCAAACCAAAGATCATATCACAGTTGAACGTTTTCCAATTGACTTCTATTACTCTGATAGTCAACCAGGCGTTGATCACTGAAAGAAATCTAAGGGAGACTGGAGCTATTGACCAGGGCGGTTCAACATCCAAGGCTGAGTCATTTCATACTGACAGCAGGAATCGCCACTGTGATTCTACTCGAGGTGACTCGATGAAGCGAGGTATATCTTCTGGTAGATGAGATCATCCTTCTGGAAACCAGGTGGTGTGCTATCAGTGCGGAAAGAGCGGGAATAAGAAGCCTCAGTGCCCGAGGGATCCAGTGGAGTGCCGAGCTTGTGGCAAGATGGGTCACCTGCAGCGTTTTTGCAGGGTTCTTCTTCCAGTGGCTAGTGAAGGAGGATCTGTTTCTACCCATCATTTAGGAGCAGGGTTACCAATCCCGCAGTAGACTAGGGGATGGAGTTCTTCAGGTCTTTCAGGCCAGGGTAGAGGTCACGGACGCAGTGTTCAGGCTCAAGGTGGATCAGCTCAGGGATATCAGGCTTCTACACAGGGGCACAGTACTGGGCAGATGTTTGTAGTATAGCAGATTCATCGGGAGCAGGATCCTGGACCTTCCATAGTTCGAGGTACGATCCTAGTAGCCTCTGTTTTATCTTCTGCACTTTTCGATACCGGAGCTTCTCATAGCTTTATTTCTGTGCACACTGTGGAGATCCTTAGACTCGTTGTCTCACTTCTAAGGATACCTTGGCACTAGACACTCCTTTGGGACATAGAACTTCTAATGTGTTCCAGTGAAAAGAGTTCCCCCTCGAGGTTGGTGGGTGTCACTTCGTATGGTATCTTTATGTCCTTGAGATGACAGGTTATGATTTCATTCTCGGAATGGACTGGCTAGTTCCTTTTCAGGCCTTTGTCGACCGTTATCGCCACAGGGTGAGTTTCACGTCACTAGAGGGCAGGTCCTTTCTTCACAAGGGTGAATGGTATGTCTAGGAAAGTAGAAATGGACCAGAGCATCATGGGTTGGGCAGTGTTATGGCCCATATTGCTAGTTTATATCTGGATGACCAAGGGACTTCACAGTTAGATTTTCCTCCAGTGGTTGATCTCTTTCTAGATGTCTTTCCAGAAGACTTTTCAGGTTTTCCTCCGGAGCGTGAGGTAGACATCTCGATTGAGCTTGTGCTAGGAGCCGCACCGGTATCCATACCTCCTTATAGAATGGCTACGCCTGAGTTTCAAGAGCTCAAGAAGTAGTTAGAGGAGTTGTAGGCTAAGGTTTTCATCCGACCCAGTACTTCCCCGTGGGGTTCACCTGTGTTTTTTGCGAAGAAGGCGGATGGTAACATACGGCTTTGCGTGGATTATCAGAAGTTGAACCAGTTGATGGTTAAGAACCGATATTTCTTGCTGAGTATTGATGATATTTTTTATCAGCTTCGAGGAGCCAGGGTGTTCTCGAAGATCAATTTGAGATCCGACTATCATCAGCTGCACGTTAGGCCTTCAGATATACCTCTGACAGCCTTCAGGAGTACGTATGGCCTCTAAGAGAATATGGTTATGCCGTTCGGCCTTACGAACGCGCTAGTAGTTTTCATGGCACTAATGAACCGACTGTTCCATCCTTACTTGTATTCCTTCATCGTGGTCTTCGTGGATGATATCTTGGTGTACTCTCACACTCGGCACGACCATGCAACCCATCTTGAGATCGTTTTGAGTACACTGAGGGAGCATCGGATTTATTACAAAATCTCAAAGTGTCACTTTTGGATGGATGAGATTCACTTCCTGGGCCTTGTCATATCAGAGACAGGAGTATCAGTAGACCCAGAGAAGGTGTGAGCAGTAGTCACCTGGGATCATCCGAAGAATGTCTTCGAGGTATGAAGCTTCTTGGGATTGGATGGTTACTAAAGGTGGTTTATATAGGACTTCTCATGCTTAGCAGCGCTGTTGACGGGACTGACTAAGAAGGGTGTGAATTACGTTTGCTCAGAAGCTTGCGACTCAGCCTTCCAGGAGCTGTAGGGGAGATTGACTTCAGCACCAATTCTAGTTCTGCCAGAGCCAGGAAAGAGTTATAAAATTTTCTGTGATGCATCTGGAATCGGTCTTGGAGAAGTGCTTATGCAAGAAGATCGTGTTGTCGCGTACAGATCTTGGCAGTTGAGGCCACATGAGAAGAACTATCCTACGCACAACCTGGAGTTGGTTGATGTTGTTCATGCCTTGCATTGTTAGACGCATTATCTCATGGGAGATCATTTTGTGGTATATACTGACCACAAGAGCCTCAGGTACATATTCACGTAGCCTGATTTGAATCTGATACAGCGGAGCTGGGTTGAGTACCTACAGCCTTTCGATTTCAAGCTTGCTTATATGCCTGGGAAAGGCAATGTTGTGGCAGACGCACTGAGCAGGAGGACTCAGATTCAAGAAGTTCAGGAGGCCAGCAGTGAGTGGTAGCTCATGGCTCTGTTCTCTGAGATTCATCTACAGGTTCATGATAGATAGGGTCAGACGGTTCTTTCTTCTGTAGCTATTACCTCTACCCTTTTTGATCGAGTTCGAATGAGGTAGCTATTAGACCCTGAAGGCCTAGTCCTACGGGAGGGTGTGTCAGATGGAGACCCTACTCCAGGGAGGACAGTGGGAGATGACGAGGTGCTACGTATTCATGGCCACATATAGGTTTCAACGGAGATACGTGAGGAGCTGATGTGGGAGTTCCATGCTTCAGCTTGGGCAGTTCATCCTGGTGTCACCAAAATGTACCGAGACTCGCACCGTCAGTATTGGTGTCCAGGTATGAAGAAGGATGTGGATGGTTTTTTTATGTGGTGTTCCTCTTGTCAGTAGGTGAAGGCAGAGCATCAGCGACCAGCAGGTCTTTTGCAGTAGTTACTCATTCCTGAGTGGAAATGGAATGATGTCACGATGGACTTCGTGACAGGTTTACCAAGATCACCTCGAGGAAATAAAGCGGTTTGGGTTGTAATGGACAGGCTCATGAAGGTTGCACACTTCTTGCCAATCAAGGAGACCTTCAGTGTTGATGAACTAGGACAGTTGTACATCCGAGAGATTATACGTCTGCATGGAGTTCTGCACTCCATTGTTTCAGACAGGGATGCACGTTTTACTTCTCACTTCTGGCAGGGGCTACAGAGGGCGTTGGGTACACAGGTACTTTTGAGTACAGCATACCATCCCCAAACTGATGTCCAGTACGAGCGTACGATCCAGGTGCTTGAGGATATGCTCCGAGCTTGCATTCTAGACTTTGGCGATTCTTGAGAGAATCATATTCCTCTGGTGGAGTTCGCCTACAACAACAGTTTTCAGGCGACTATTCAGATCGAACCTTGCGAGGCTTTATACGGTAGGCCATGCTGATCACCTTTATGCTGTCTAGAAGCAGGAGAGGCAGCCTTGCTGGGACCTCATCTTGTTCATGAGACCTCAGAACAGATAGAGTTGATTCGGAAGAGGATGGCGACAGCACAGTCTCGGCAGAAGTCTTATGCGAATCAGCATAGACGACCTGTAGAGTTCGAGGTCGGGGATCAGGTTTTCCTGCGCGTCGCACCGAGGTTGGGACACAAGAGGATTTAGAGATAGGGTAAGCTCTCACCGAGATACGTTGGGCCGTTTGAGGTTCTAGAGAGAGTCGGGCTGGTTTCTTATAGGTTGCAGTTACCTCAGAGGTACCAGGCTATGCATGACGTCTTTCATGTTTCTTAGCTTCGACGGTATTTCTCAGACTCGTCTCATGCTTTTCAACCCGAGGAGGTTGAGTTGGAGCAGGATGCATCTTTCGAGGAGCATCCTATCAGGATTTTTGATCGTAGTGCAAAAGTACCCTGTGGCCGATCTGTTCCTCTGGTACGGGTGATATGGCAGCACGACCGTATACAGGAGGAGACTTGGGATAGGGACGCTGATATGCGATCACAGTGGCTAGATTTGTTTGAGGTTTCTTCTTGTATGCCTTGATAGATAAATTCAGGGATGAATTTATTTAATCAGGGAAGTTTCTAAGAACCCAGAGCTTTGGTTTCAGGTACGGATCTCTTTTACGGGCTTTTTAAAAAAAATAGAGAATCTGTAAATTTTCAGAGTACACGTCGTGTACTTTGTGAGTACACACCGTGTACTCCTCTTCCGCTCAAAGCCGTGTGTTGGCCATGTCTGCGACACACACACGGTGTGTAGGGGTGACGTGGAGGCTGATTTTTGTGGAGTATGGAAAAACCTACTACACGTCATGTACTTTAAAAGTACACGTCGTGTACTTTTTTTTATTTCATTAATCGGCTTGGGGTCGCGCCTAATGATGGAAAACTTCTTCTTCTCTGCCTAATTTCGTACAGAATGTCTGAGGAGGCCGTTTCTTCTCTGATCCACCAATCCGTCACCGGTTGTCGGAATCAAACTTCGTCGGTTGCCGAAGAATTGCAGCGGTGAGTTCTTAGTTCTTCTTTAGCCTCGTTTCCTGATTCTTCCTTGCGTGTAAGTTATCTGAGGTTTAACGTTTTAGACACTTTTGTAGATCTACTCTGTTCTAGGCCGATTCACGGGCCGAGGTTCATGTTTATCGATCATCGAGGATCAAGGTAGGTGGTTTGTTTCCCTATGTTGAAGTTCTTTGAGTTTTGGTTGCAAAAGTGTCAGATACCCATGTATCGGGTATCCCGGGTTTGGGATTTTGATTCCATTATTTAATTACCCCTGGTTTCTTGTTAGATTTTGATTAGTTGTTGCTAATATATGCTTGGTTGCATGTTTGGGGATCACCCCATGGGTGTTTCTCCCTGTTTGGTTGTTTATCGTCGTTTGGCACCGCTAATCTGTGAGGCAAACCCTATTGCAATTACTAGTTTACTTGTTATAACTATTTCATGTGTTTCCTGTTGTTTATATGCTTTTGATGCATGGTAGTTTTATCCAAGTAGTTTTTTAACTTACTTAGGGCTGCTAACAGTCGATTACGCACGACTGGACTGCTCAGGCCTGTGATAACCTGGAGTGGGAGATCAAAGGGGGAATAGACGATTAAGTACTTCCCTAGAGGGTCTGTTAGTTTTAGTTTCGTACATAGGACCTAAGGGAATAGGACTTTGTTCTTCCCAAGAGTGCTCTTAGTTTACCCACGCATTGAGACCACAGGAGGAATTAGACGTAAGTGCTTCCTCAGAGAGTCTGTAGCTATCATTGAAAGACCATAGGGGAATTAACGTAAGATCTCCCCAAAGTGTATGTGCCTTGTTTGTTAACTGGACTATAGGGGTCTGCTAGTTTTAGCCACCCAGTGAGTCAGTGTGAATTTTTTTGGTTGGTTGTGATGAGTCCACCAATCCAAAGAACAAGCTTGGGTTTGTACTGCTTTTTGTTTAGGTAGACTGCGGAGTTACCTGTTGTGATTACTTTCTTTCCTTGGGAGTATAGAGCTGTTTCTAGGTTCCATGGTTGATAGCTAAATTATTGTACTGAAATGTTAAATAAATGTGAATGGAGATTGGTAGGATTGTTTACTTCAGTGTATTTCTGCGTCTCTGCTGCATTTTTTTCCTTTACTTTTGCTATATTACTCACTAACAGTAGGGCACGGATATCGTGGTGATTTCCTACTGGTATTTGTCTCACACCCTGTTTGGGTCCTGCTTTTCGGCCCAAACAGATTATATGGTTGCAGGTGTAGGTAGGGATTGTGGTCCTTCTACATCGGGTACTTGATTGCTAGTTGGAGCTGGAGAGCATGGTACCGGGCTTCCGTCCGCGATGTTGCTGGAGTTGCTGTTTACATTTAGTATTTTGGTTTTATTTGTATTTTAGCACGTTGTTTTGTTTACTGCTTTCCATAGATACATGTACCATTCCGCATCATTATTATATCAGACATTGCTTCTACTTTTAGTTCAGTTTTTGCATGCTATTTACTATTTCCATTGTTGTTTATGCTTATTCTTCCACTGCATACTTTACCAAACGAGGGCATAGTTTCCCCACTGGCTCACCAAGGCCCTCACTGCTAGTCGGCAGCCTCTGGTGTTTGGGGAAACACGCTTGAGGTCATGTGGCGAACCGGGTACGGGGCGCCAGTTATGCGGCTCCGGACTCTGGTCGTTACAAGTGTGATGCTCCTGAATTTAAACAAAACATAAACGAGAGCATTTATGTAAAACCGAAAACATCTCTCTCGATCTCTGGCCCTACTAGGGTTGCCACTTCTGTTGCGTGCAACAATCCGCATCCCACTCCTCTGCCTTTCTGTTGACGTCCTGCTGTCATAGTTGTCTGGTAAACAAGGAATTCCTATGCCCAAGTAGCAAGGAAATTTTCTCAATGTTCCATTTTATTTTGATTTCTTTCCCAGAACACCCAAATCAATTAAAACACAAATCATGATGATGCATGTACCTTTCCTAGGGCCTCTACCTTGAAATCAATGTTGTCTTACTTGGTTGTTCGGTAATCTGAGATTCCTTGCATCGGATCATGAGGGCCCCTAAAATCCTATGTCCTAGCTGGTCTTCTCTGGCCTATGTCACGCACCAAGATCAGCCAACACTGTTGTCCTACCATCCCATACAATCATCACTGTGCCTAACTCCAGACTCCATCTTATCTCTCAACCATCAGCCTCTGATACCATTCAGTCATGACCCCCTCCCACCAAAGATGCCCCTCCTGAGCTGGTAATGGTGAAAGGGAGATAATGACCCCCCGAGTCCCGGCTCCAGTAGGCCCCAGAGTGGCGACTAGCACCAAGGGTATGAGTTTTCACAAATATGGGAGGCATTACCCTTTTATTATTTAAGATCAGGATATATGATGAATCAAACACCAAAATAAAAAAGGAACAAGTAAATGAAAATACACCCAAACCCATGTAGGTTCCGGGCGCAGCGGAAGAGCGTTGGTGGGTTTCCCCAACTTTAATTTTAACGTTAAACAACGTTCAATCTGAGATCCATCATGATATAAAATGCCGAATATTTGGAATATAATGAAGAACGAAAAGAAAAGAAGAGTCCTGGAACCCTTGAGGAGGATCATCATATATTGATTATAATTAATTTAATTAATGAATAAGAATTACCTCGTTGGAATTATTTCTTAGTTGATGTGTCCGGTCACGATTCAGTGATCCTTCGTTGCGTCGTAGAATCCAAGTGTAGGATTCCTCTAGCGGTGATCCACACGTGTGTCACGTATCTCCGGACGTCTCCAAAGGGATCTCCGGGTGCTAGCGCAGAAGAACCTTCGCTTGCGATGTCTGCCTTCGACCGCCTTGATCCGGTGGAGGATCTTGCTCTCGTAACTTGAGGGCATTCTTGGTGGAAAGGGAATTCTCTCTTTGGCTTGAGAGTATTTCCAAATCCATTGTGCACAATAATGGCTCTCTCATTCTAGGAGAATAATGTAATTGGGATTATAATACTTAGAATAATAAAATGAATTAATTGCCCAAAATCATTTAATCACTTCATTTAATTCTTAGTAATACCACATGTCTTAATAATGGCAGTTGACCATCATTATTACTTGACATGCTCCCAACGTATTAAATTTAATATCATTTAATTAAATAAACAATATTTTCTCACGAATCCTGAAAAAACAAACTACACGACGTGTATATAAATATACACGGCGTGTAATTTTATTTTTTCATTTTATTTATTTCCTCCACCATATTTATTATACCTTGAGTAATGACTATTTATTTCTTGAATAAATGTAACTGCATTACTCGCTAATAAATATATATTATTTTTCCCACACTATATTCTATCGAATAACTAGCATCGAAACAAATACGATCACTCATCCTTAAATAATTATTAAACCACAGTCGGGAATAATATTTATTTAACTTGTTAAATTAATATTTAAATAAGATACATGGACACACTTAGTGTGTGACCCTCTAGGCCTCTTTCCCAGTGGCATTAGGCTTAGCCTGCCTAAAGTCCAAGGTTAGCATCTAGCAACACGCCAAGGCACCCATAGAGAAAGAATTTAACGCCGCAATGATGTGTCACCTCCTACGAACTCTTACCGTGTAATATAATCCCTTTGTCTCGATATCTCCAATCAAGCGGGTTTCATGCTAGTGCCATCAACCCATGTGCTTGATTATTCTTTCCTTGACTTCCCGGAATTGAACTTGCCCATACCTTACCATGGCCATGGATTTATTTAGGTTGTATCAATTCCATCAAAGGGCCTGAGATATCTACTTCTGTTATGGAACGGAATGGACAAATCCTTTCTCACATTATCTATTAATGCGGTATTACTCTTGACGCACCCAACGTATCCTACCTCGCTGCGAACAGTGTGTCATCACAGTTTTCGTTAATACATCTAAGTGCGCTAGTTGTAATACCCATTAATAATAATCTTAAAGTATAAGGACCAATACACACATCCGCAGATAGGAACATCCAATGACACTATGAAATGTGGATTTCCTACTGGCGGGTCTCGTTCTCATAATATCCTCCTGGATATTACCAAGGGCGCACACCATGAGAAGGTGCCTCAAAGTTTTATGAGTCCTCACCCCTAATGACCTGTATTATTTGTGTCCCTCAAATAATATCATCCGGCCATAGAACATACATTCAAGAACAGTGTTATGTCACTTCCGGGTTCTCATCATAGCAGGGATCTGCTACGACCCTTTAATGCAACAGCTGTCCTTAGGACATTATCACATGACATGTCACGTAGAAGAACAATCAAGATGTGATAAGGCTTTTATTTAATGAATAAATTACAAAGTATTTGGTTCTAGACAACCAACTCCTACAGACTCCCACTTGGACTAGATCCAACTGCTAACAACCTTTAACCCGCTAGCTCTCACATGATATTCATGATTCTGCTGAGATATGCCTTTAGTCATGGGGTCCGCCATGTTCTCTTCCGTGGATACTATGCTCATTGCAACTTCACCCCTTTGGTAGAAATCCCTCAAGAGGTGATACTTCCGGAGTATGTGCTTTGTCCGTTGATGTGACCTTGGTTCTTTTGCAAGAGCCACCGCTGCAGTATTATCACAATACAATGTAATGGGATCTTTACTGCTAGGCACCACATCAAGGTCCTGGACAATGTTCCGAATCCAGACGGTTTCTTTGGTTGCATCAGAAGCCACTATATATTCGGACTCTGCTGTAGAATCAGCGACAACTAGCTGCTTTGAACTCTTCCAGCTCACAAATCCTCCATTGAGATAGAAAAAATATCCAGATTGTGACTTCAGATCATTATGATCTGTTTGAAAACCATCATCAGCATACCCTCTGATGACAAGCTCCTCGTCTCCTCCATACACCAGGAACATATCCTTAGTTCTTCTCAGATACTTAAGGATAGTCTTAACAGCAGTCCAATGCTGTTCTCCTAGATCTGCTTGATATCTACCTACCATGCTCATTACATAGGCAACATCAATCCTGGTACATAACATGGCATACATGATGGATCCTATAGCCAAAGCGTATGGGATTTTTCTCATCCTATATTTCTTCTGTTGTGTTTGGGGACACATTTTCTTAGAAATATGTAAGCCATGTGACACTAGAACCAATCCCCTCTTGGATTTTTCCATACTAAATCTCTTTATTATTTGGTCAATGTATGTACCCTGACTTAGTCCAAGCAGCCTCTTGGATCTTTCACGAATGATCTTGATCCCTAGAATGTATGCTGCTTCTCCTAAGTCCTTCATGGAGAAACACTTGTTCAACCAGTCTTTAACTGACTGTAAGGCTGGTACGTCGTTTCCAATAAGCAATATGTCATCAACATATACCACTAGGATGACGACTTCATTCCCATTAAACCGCTTATAGACACATGGCTCACATTCATTCCTAATGAATCCAAATTTCTTTATGGGTTCATCAAATCGAATGTTCCATGACCTGGATGCTAGCTTCAATCCATAAATGTATTTCTGCAACTTGCAAACCCGTTTGGATTCACCTGGTGTCACAAACCCTTCTGGTTGTGTCATATAGATGTCTTCCTGAAGGTTCCTGTTAAGGAATGCTGTTTTGACATCCATCTGCCAAATCTCGTATTCATGGTAAGCTGCTATGGAAAGTCCGATTCTTATGGATTTAAACATAGAAACTGGCGAGAAGGTGTTATCATAGTCAATTCCATGACACTGTCTGAATCCTTTAGCCACTAGCCTTGCTTTATAGGTTCTAACTTGACCTTCCATGTCCAGATTTCTTTTCAATACCAATTTTCATCCAACAGGCTTTACATCAACTGGCTCATCGACCAGAACCCAAACTTGGTTCTGATACATGGAATCCATCTAAGAATTCATATCTTCTAGCCATCTTTCAGCTTCTGATATTTCTACTACTTCCTTATAGGAGAGAGGTTCATCATTTTCCAACAATAATGATTCACCATCCTTGGTGACTAGGAAACCAAATCTCTCTGGTTCCCTTACCTCTCTTGGGCTCCTATGTAGTACTTGTGTTTCTGGAACCTCTTCCATGGGGACCTGTGGAACTTGTTCCTGTACCAACTCCTGTGTATCTTGAGCATCAACTTCGTCGAAGTCAATCTTGCTCCCACTATCCTTCTTGAGGATGTGCTCCCTCTCAAGAAAAACGACTTGCCTAGCGACAGTCACTTTCTTGTCTTGAAGGTTATATAGGTAATATCCTTTCATTTCCTTGGGATATCCTATAAAGATACACTTCGTGCACTAAGGTGCTAGTTTGTTGCCTGAGAAGGCCTTAACAAATGCCTCGCATCCCCATACCCGTGTGTGTGAAAAAGTGGGTTTCCTTCCATTCCATAACTCGGACGGAATTCAATTTTCCGCCTTAGTTGGTACTCGGTTTAATGTGTATGCTGCAGTTTATAATGCATATCCCCAAAAGGATAATGGAAGATCTGCATGACTCATCATCGACCTCACCATGTCCAACAAGGTGTGGTTCCTCCTTTCACTAACACCATTCCACTGTGGTGTATAAGGAGGAGTGAGCTGAGATAGAATCCCAGAGTCCCATAGAAGATCGATGAACTCTTGGTTCAGATATTCTCCACCTCGATCCGATCGAAGCTTCTTTATCTTCTTACAAAGATGATTCTCTAATTCATTCTTGAATTCTTTAAATTTTTCTAAGGACTCTGACTTATACCTCATTAATTAGACATATCCATATCTACTCAAATCATCAGTAAAAGTAATGAAGTAAGAATATCCACCTCTAGCTTCTACTGTAAATGGTCCACATACATCCGTGTGTACCAATCCTAGAAGCTCTGTGGCCCTTTCACCTTGTCCATCAAAAGGCGGCTTGGTCATTTTTCCTTGTAAACAAGCGTGACATCTATCAAGTGGTTTTAGCTCAGTAAAGTCTAAATAGCCATCTTGGTAGAGCTTTGTCAAATGCTTCTCGTTCACATGACCAAGGCGGTGATGCCATAACTGGGTGATGTATGAGTCATGTGAGTTTGTTTCGTTATCGATTGTCAACACTTGGTTTTCGTAATTCAATACATACAAACCATTATTTAAATGTGCCATACCATAACATACGTTGTTCTTATAAAAGAGACAACCCTTATTTCCAAATTTGAAAACAAATCCATCCATATCCAAACAAGATACATAAATTATGTTCTTGGTAACACTAGGCACATAATAACAGTTATGTAAAACCAAAATCATCCCAGTCGGCAATAAGAGGTGGTAGTCTCCAATAGCCAACGCAGCCAGCCTTGTGTCATTGGCAGCTCGAAGATCCACCTTTCCTCTGGTGATCTTTCTAAATCTACTTGGTTCGTACATTTGAATACAGATGTGAGCCCCACAGGCTGTATCCAATACCCAATGTGTAGAAATAGAAAGATTGCACTCGATAACAAATGCACCATTAGCATCCCCACGCTTCTGGGTGCAGTTCCTCTTCCAGTGGCCCTGCTTTCACATGCAAAACACACTGCCTCCTGTTCCTTGCCCTGCCTCTGGATCTTCCCCTTCTTGGAGGGACGGTGCTCGGGGGCTTCAGACCGTTTATAAGTCTTTGGCCCCTTTGCCTTTTCCTTTCTTTTCTTGTTCACCATAAGGACCGTGGGTTTGTCACACCCAATGTCCTTATCTACCTGGCGAATCAAGTTCAGAAGCTCCAATAAACTCTTATGATTGCCGCTCATGTTATAGTTGACAATGAAGCTATAGAAGGTCTTGGGCAGTGATGATAGGATGAGATCTATACGCAACTCATCTGGGAATTTAATCCCTAAGATGTCCAGGCGTTCAATGTAGCCAATAAGCTTGACTACATGAGGCCCAGCTGGCGCTGAATCTCCAAGCTTCGTGGTAAACAAAGCATTGGAGATCTCATACCTCTCATGTCTCGCCTTCTCTTGGTAGAGATTTTTAAGGTGAGACATCATGTTATACGCGTCCATGTTTTCATGTTGCTTCAAGAGCTCATTAGACATGGCCGATAGCATGAAACACTGGACATCTGTGGCATCATCCATGAGTTTCATGTAGAGAGATAATTCCTCATCACTAGCCTCTTTCCCAGAAACAACTGGAATAGGCTCTTCTAGCACATATAATTTCCTTTTCGTGGCGAAGGACGACGCGTAAACGCCTCTGCCACTCTTGGAAATTGGTGTCAGTGAGAAGGTTTTATTTTTCAAGTATGGTGCGTAATGATATGTTTGAAGTCATTTTATTGTCGTTTCTACAATTTAAGATGAGTAAAGGTTTAGTAATTTATTAAAAAAATTGAGACAAATAAATTAATTAATACTTATTAGTCTCCCACTATTTTATCGAAATCCAACAGCCCTCACCATTGACTTCAGAATATTTTGTTGCGTGAATATTCTAGTAGAAATGATCCATATTTCCCTTCGCATTACCCCAACTAGGGTTGGTCATGCAACTTGAAGGGTTTTAGGTAGGCATTCCAAATGACAATTGCATTAACTCGCATCTCCTTGATCCACTGAGTGGACTCCCCAATCCTGAAATCCTTTTTTGGATTTCCTCAACCTTTGCCTCTTGGTCACACCAAGTCCTGTTGTGGCAGTCAACCCTTGATACGAACCAAGTCATGTCAACCCAAAACCTTTAATTATAATTCCCCAATAATTGAAAGCACCCCAACTAGGGTTGGTCAAGCACTTTGAACTATGGTTCGATTCTAACCAAGATTATGGAAGGCTATGCCGACTTAATATTTATTTTGAGGTATTTTATCCTTATACGTAAATTTCCATTTTATTATCTTTGATTACATGCTTGTTAATATTAAGTGGGATATACTTAAGTGATTAACCATGTCTAAGATAATATTTACGTATAAGCTGGTTTTATTTTAGTTCCATCTTGCATGCTCGTTTAATTCATTAATTGTGTGATCGTGACAACACACCACAATAAATAAACCATGCAACTAACAGAAATAAAATAAATGGTATGATCATGAGCTTTTCTATTGGTTAGTTTATCTAGCGGTTGATAAACTAACCCAAGACCTAGGGGAGAAACACCTTGAACCTTTCGGGTTCATGTTTACAGCTTTCCACCTGTCCACCTTTGTATCTCCTTGGATTGGTTTCACCTTGGCTCCTGAATTGAGCCGCCTCCACTAGCTTGGGAGCTCCATCCATTACATATGCATTTATCTCACACGCAGGTGAGGGGTAAAAGGGGTTTTTTAATAAAATAATCCTTGGGTGTGCATGCCCTACATATTAATGAGGAGATGGCTCGCAGGAAAATAAATTTAATTTAAATAAAATAATTAAAAGAAACCATTCACATACAAAGGTCTCGGTCTAGCTCGTGATCATCCATACATGCAACTATATTTACGCATAAATAAAACAAGAATTCAATTCTTTAATCGTTCTTGTTTAAGATAAATCACACTGAAATCAAATAATTATCTTTAATTAATCAATCCTTTTATCTTAAATCCCTTTTCTGAATTTCCTTGAGATTCTCATCCATCATAATTTTAAACAAATAAATTCATTTAAAATTATCCTTGTACGTAACTTGTACCTTGGAGGCAACCCAGTGAATTCCCATTTATTACGCAGATGTTAAATTAAACACATATATATATAAAACACATATCAGGTGTTGTGCCTCAGATTTAAGCATGCACCATGGTACACGTATCAAGGGTTTTTATAATATAATAATAAATTTTAATAAATCTGCGTAATTTGGGTGAGTACACAGCGTGTAGTTTCGACTACACGACGTGTACTTTTCTTCACCGTCCATCCGAAGTACACGCCCGGGGATAGGGCGTGTTAATGTACTTCGGAAATTTTCGGAGTACACGGCGTGTACAGTGGGACACACGCCGTGTAGTTTCCGCATTACACGGTTTTCAACCGGGCAGGTCGTGTATTGAGTACACGACCCAACCCTGAACTGAAGGGACTACACGCCGTGTTCATTGAACCACACGACGTGTATTCTGGAAACCGTGTGCCACCTGTTTCTGGTCAACACACGGTGTCTTAAATTCTTAGAAAGAATCCAATACACGGCCTGATTTGTCGGATTAGTCAATGCATTGAACCTAGACTACACGGCGTGTACTTCTGAATACACGCCGTGTATTCTGGTGTTATACGACCAGAAACGTTTGGCTCCTCCGGATGAGTTCCTCTATTTTATTTTAATCAAAATTAAAAGAAAAAATCGTTTCTATGAGGTGAACGAGAAATGAGGGAGGAGGAATAGATCTCGATATTCAGATTTCCAGAACGATTAAACTTGAATTGAAATAACTAAATTATTAAATGCATAAATTACCAATGAAAAAATAAATAATTATAATCAATGATATGACCCCTATGATGCCACTTGTAGGTTCCGAGCGCAGCGGAAGTGCGTTGGTGGGTTTTCCCAACTTTAATTTTAACATTAAACAACGTTCAATCCTAGATCCTTCATGATATAAAACGCCGAATCTTTGGAATAGAATGAAGAACGAAAAGAAAAGAAGAGTCCCGGAACCCTTGAGGAGGATCGTCATATGTTGATTATAAATAATTTAATTAATGCATAATAATTTCCTTGTTGGAATTATTTCTTCGTTGATGTGTCCGGTCACGATTCGGGGATCCGTTGTTGCGTCGTAGAGTCCAATTGTAGGATTCCTCTAGCAGTGATCCACACGTGTGTCACGTATCTCCGGACGTCACCGAAGGGATCTCTGGGTGCTAGCGCGGAAGAACCTTGGCTTGCGATGTCCGATTTCGACCGCCTTGATCCGGTGGAGGATCTTGCTCTCGTAAATTGAGGGTGTTCTTGATGGAAAGGGAATTCTCTCTTTGGCTTGAGAGTATTTCCAAATCCATTGTGCACAACAATGGCTCACTCATTCTATGAGAATAGTGTAATTGGGATTATAATACTTAGAATAATAAAATGAATTAATTTCCCGAAAGCATTTAATCACTTCATTTAATTCTTAGTAATACCACATGTCTTAATAATGATAGTTGACCATCATTATTACTTGACATGCACACAATATATTACATTTAATATCATTTAATTAAATAAACAATATTTTCTCATGAATCCTAAAAAAATAAACTACACGGCATGTATATAAATATACACGGCGTGTACTTTTATTTTTTCATTTTATTTATTTCCTCCACCATATTTATTAGACCTTGAGTAATGACTATTTATTTCTTGAATAAATGTAACTGCATTACTCGCTAATAAATATATATTATTTCACCCACACTATATTCTCTCGAATAACTAGCGTCGAAACAAATGTGATCAGGCATCCTTAAATAATTATTAAACCACAGTTGGGAATAATATTTATTTAACTTGTTAAATTAATATTTAACTAAGATACATGGACACACTTAGTGTGTGACCCTCTAGGCCTCTTTCCAAGTGGCATTAGGCTGAGCCTGCCTAAAGTCCAAGGTTAGCGTCTAGAAACATGCCAAGGCACCCATAGAGAAAGAAGTTAACTCCGCAATGACGTGTCACCTCCTACGAATGCTTAACATGTAATATAATCTCTTTGTCTCGATATCTCTAATCAAGCGGGTTGCATGCTAGTGCCATCAACCCATGTGCTTGATTATTCTTTCTTTGACTTCCCGGAATTGAACTTCCCGATACCTTACCATGGCTATGGATTTATTTAGGCTGTATCAATTCCATCAAAGGGTCTGAGATATCTACTTCCGTTATGGAAGGGAAGGGACAAATCCTTTCTCGCATTATCGATTAATGCGGTATTACTCGTGACGCACCCAACGTATCCTACCTCACTGCGAACAGTGTGTCATCACAGTTTTCTTCAATACATCTAAGTGCACGAGTTGTAATACCCATCAATAATAATCTTAAAGTCTAAGGACCAATACACACGTCCGCAGATAGGAACATCCAATGACACTATGAAATGTGGATTTCCTACTGGCGGGTCTCGTTCTCATAATATCCTCCTGGATATTACCAAGGGCGCACACCATGAGAAGGTGTCTCAAAGTTTTATGAGTCCTCCCCCCTAATGACCTGTATTATTTGTGTCCCTCAACTAATATCATCCGGCCATAGAACATACATTCAAGAACAGCGTTATGGCACTTCCGGGTTCTCATCATAGTAGGGATCTGCTACGACCCTTTAATGCAACAGCTGTCCTTAGGACATTATCACATGACATGTCACGTAGAAGAACAATCAAGATGTGATAAGGCTTTTATTTAATGAATAAAGTACAAAGTAGTTGGTTCTAGACCACCAACTCCTACAAACCAAACCCATATGCATGTGTTTATACAATACTGAAACAAAAGTACAAGTATAAGAAAAGCTGCAAAGTACGATACCAAAAAAAGAAATTAAAAACTGCAACCCGCAAAACTACAACACCCAACTAGCAAGGTCTCGCACGGTCCCTGAAGTCCTCCTGAAAACCTGAAAGTAAACGTAGGGTGAGCATACAAGTATACTCAGTAGGAAAACCTAAAGCTCTCGTGTACAAGTGGGGATACATCCTAATGCCCCGTGAGAAAACAGAAGGAGCCAAAGCCTATCAATTAATCCATCCACCCAACATTATAAGCCACACTCACCAAATATCACAAGTCAATAGAGTAGTATAGTAATATTATCAAAGTATGGGTACCCCACACCACCTTCCCACTGAATACTGCTCAAGCCCTCACGCCTAACGCTCTGATGCTTCCCCCTCTTCCTGAGCTAGTGTCGTAACCTGGCCATACGAAGCTCGAGCTAGTGTCGTAACCTGGACATACGAAGCTCATAGTATCCAACCGGCACTCAATCCTCGGCCATCATAGTATCCCACCGGCACTCAATCCTCGGCCATAACCACATCTCATCCCGAAGACACCTGGGAACCACATCACATCTCATCCCAAAGACACCTGAGAACATATCACATCCTCATCCCGAAGACTCTTGGGAAACATCTATCGTAACCTGCCCGAATGATCTTGGGCTATAGAACCTAGAAGAGGGAGAACAGGGAAGAACAGTAACTAGCCATCCTTTAGATGTTTGAGAATCTCACCCTCCCGTCCCACGGGTGTTCGGAACGTAGTGCTCAACATGGGTGGGGTGGGTAAAGAAACATAAAATGTACAGATTTATATAGTTATATCAACCACTCAGTCCATCCTAAGGCTTCTACACAAAAGATCGGAGCACATGCCTCAACACTACTACCTCTAAAGTATGCACAAAATAAACAGCCCTAAACCCCATTAAGCTTTTCATGTTTCAACAGTTTTAGTTTATCAGTTCCTTAAATACCGAGCAACTAACAACAACCAAACCAGATCAATCGTTCGTAAAACATATCCCTGCCAACCACAAATAAAGTTAGGGAAAACACAAGCAACACAATACCATTTTCTTTTATCAGCCAATCAATTCCATTGATTTTCCGTATTTAATCAACTACCATGCCCCACAATTCATTAGTTAACCCCTCCACTTTTATTCATATGCACAACCCATCCCTGTATCCCTGCTTCCAACCACCATAACCACAAACACATCAGAAACAATACGCGTACCACATCATCATCCCTTTGATAACTTTTACCGCAGCTCCACTGCCCATCACAACCATATCATACACGCCAACCTACAACCAAGCCAACCGCAGCCCCACTGCTCACCCGTTCCACAACAACCCACAAAACACCTTTTCACATAATTAAACCCCAACCATCACCCACAAATTCATTCTTTTATTTAGTTTAATCGGGGTGATCATACAAGGGTTCTAGGTATTCATTTAATCATCCAAATTTACATGATTAACCAATTTCCATATTCTATGAAATTCCATCCACAAAACAATCCAGAAAAACAAGGCAACATTTAATTGCGCAAGAAAAGGCCCCCAACGACAGTGATTTTCAGTAGGCATAAGCCTATTCAATTCACAACATAATCGAAGGATAAGCATTGATGGAAATAAAACAACAATATCAACAAAATTTCCCCAAACTCGTTCTTTAGACAGTTATTATCTTTATTTACTAGTTCAACCATATCTCATGAATACAGGAGGATACCCACCCCGCATGATTCACAAAAGAGAGAGAGACAAAGGTAATATCCCTACCTGAACAGGTTTTGATGTCCTTCTATGAGAACAACCACCATGAGGACTTCGATCACTCCTCTCGACGACTACGTCCTCCCGTGGATGCTGTGGCACAACCACACTAACAACCAAGAGATACTACATTAAGGTTTAAGGTGTCACTTGTCATAGCATGGCAAGGAGGAATATAAAGAGGAGATCAAGGAAGGAATAAGAATGGGGTAGAACGTATGATTAAGATGACGTTCGTCGAAGAGCATCGTTCCCGTCAAGTATCAGTAATCTCCTCTGTAGGAAACTGTGAAGAGGAAGTTGAAGAAGAGGGAAAGGAACGAGGTGCGCGATGTTTGCCTCATCGATACGATCCCGTAGCCACCGACAGATCGACGATCGGAGTCCGGATGAAGAAGATAGGAGGAAAGCTTCTGGGTCATCCGGGAGCGTCGTTGTGCGGAGAAGAAGAGAGGTCCATAAATAACACGTGACCCACTCTTATATAAGCAACAAAAAGGTAAAACAGTATGCATCATGTATTAATGAATACACGATGTGACCATACAACTGTTACGTTGTTTGACTGGTCAACACACGACATGTCACGCGGTTTCCACGCGTTTAATGATAATAATAACTTTAATTAATAATAGGTATTTTATTGACTCGAGACATGAGTCATAAAAAGGTATTCATCGTTGGTCTTAAAATGACCGTCATAATTTCAGGGTTACGTTGCCGCTGACGGTTCGTCAATCCGATACTGTATGAGGGAGATACGTTGGATACAAGATCCTGTAATAATAATGATATTATTATTATTGGGTGTATTGTGGACCCGAGCCACGAACCATAATTTAATATCCAACAGTAGACTTGAATCGACCATATTAACGGCAGGATAACATCGCCACTGACGGCAATTCAATCGGACGTCGCACGCGGGAATTTTGGCGGGTCGAAAATTTAATAATATTATTAAATCTATTAATTCACGAGCGTTTCGGGTACCCGATCCGAAAACCCAAATAAAGACATTTAATATTGGACTCATAATTTCCTTCTCGAAGTCAGGGTCGCACTGCCGCTGACGATTCGTAAAACCGATGTCGCACGATGAATATACCGTCAAAATTCAGTTTTCCCAACGAAAATAATAATTACATTATTATATTATTTTCTTTAATTTAATTCCTTAAATTCGAACATTCTCACTCCAATATCCTTTGAGATTCACACACAAAGGTATCCCATTTGTTTAGGTGGGTTACACGTGGCGCCTCTCTCTTATATTCATTTTTCTATAAATTTTATTTCGTTTCAACATGTTTCTCTCTCTAATCTTCTTCCAATCTCTTTTCTTTCTTCAATGTTATTATTAATAAAAATTTATATTAATAACACTCATCATTAATGTTCTAATTTAATCCCGTTAAATTAGTTTATCATGGTTATTCTCATATTAAATTAAAACCATTCCATTTAATTAAATTCAAATAATTTAATTTACTAAACAAAAATTAAACCCATTTAATTTCTTTTACCAATCACACACATATTTGTGTCACCATTATCATTATTATTTAATACAATAGTAATAAATCCTCTTTCAATTTCATCAATGGGTCGCCATCTTTATCATTAATAATTATTATTATTATTGACGCCCAATTATTATTTTATAATTATTCCATCTCTCCCATTATATGCTCAGTACATACATAATTTATTATTTATTAAAATTTAAATAAATCAAAAGAAACCATTTAATCTAATTAACACCAAATATTTTCACGCCACCCTTATCAATTATTATTATCAGAAATTATTATTATAACACACATTGTGTTTGACCACATCAAATTTTACGAAGTAATAGATCAGAGAGGTCCGGGCCATTACATTATTAATATGATATGTTTCGTTCTCAGGCATTATCATTATGCCTCATGTTCTTGTTGATATGTCTCAAGATCACATGTTATATCTATCTCTTACTTATTCCCTTATTGGGCTTCATTATCACCCTTTTACTTTGATGTGTTTACCTAGGATATGAGATGAAATAAAATTAACCAAGACTGTACCCATGAATATGTATCTAATGTTGTTTTAGATGAATGTTTTGTGTTTTTATGTATTATGAACCTTATTTCAAAAAACAACAAATGTTTATAAGATCCTTTGTGTGTACCATGTAATGAAAAGTTATGTAATAAAATGGTTGGATTCTATACCTGATTCATATCTCACCACCACTATAAATTTATATGGTCGATGTCTATTTTCCATACATGAGAGGAATGATCAAATATGAAATTTAAAGAGATTAAGATTATGGTATAATCTTTCTCTCATAATCTATGAATCTATCTCCCCATCTAAACTACCTTCAAAGTCTCATTACAATAAGATCTCATGGGAATAGTCTCGAAGGGGAATATAAACCAAAAATGGTTTCCGAATTAGTTTTTGAGGAGGAATCATTCACAGATAACAATGTAATTACGTTTTTTAAACCACTTTTTTTGAAAAATATGTATTCGATCAATTTTATATTTTCTTAAAAACTAAGATTATTATATTCAGGGTTTGAACATTGGGATGTATCAAAGTAAGATATTAAAAAAAGTCATACCAGGTGCAGAATCACCAATACATCAACCCTTCATTGGTATTTTAATTACATTTTTCATCATCATGTGTTCTAATCGCTGATGAAGAACTCATCCACATCAAGTGACATCTATATTTAAAATGATGAATTTAGTTGATACATGTAATTCTTATATTCACTATCAACTATTCCAAGAATCTCATCACTCTATACCGCCTTCTATTTTTTTAATTTATAATTAGAATAGTGGTTAAACTTAGATAGGATACAAAAATCATTCATGTGTTTAATGTTTTTTAATACATAATAATTTTTTTCAATGCCCTGATATGCTCTCAATTATAAATTGACCCATGTTATTGGTAAAAATAATTCCTTTAAATAAGAAAACATCATTTGATTTTTCATGGTCTTGGACTAGTTAAAATTTATCATTTTATCCCTCAATGGGCCCTAGACTCCAAAAAAATAAAATTTATCTAATTAATGTTCCTGAAAAACCTATCTCTTCACACCATCCTCAAATTAAAACCTTTTTATCTATGAAAAGGAATAAAATAAGAGGTGTTCTATAAATAATCTCATGAAATAGGCTCTTTTAGAAAATGATAAATTATCACACTAACATTATTCCCCGCTGAAATTCTGTAATCCAAACAAACTCGAAACACAATTCCCCTGGAAGTGAAAATCCTCTCCATCCAAAAAGATATCAATTTCATCCACTACGAAGCATTAGATAAGAATAAAAAAGGTATCATTTCTATGAAACCCCTATTATTACTCATCATTAATAACATTTCTCATTTGAGTTGCGTGGATGGAGAACAGGAGTGGGACCCGTCTCTCTCAACGAACCATGGTTACCCTTTTTCCCTAGCTAACCCCAGGAGTCTCAATCTCCACTCGTTCTCTTCTTCTCTTTAGGTTTCTAGACCGAAATCGTCCTCCTCAAGATCTAATCCACTATATGAGGGTTCAATAAAGGGTATCTAAAATTTCACTGGGTTTTCGGGAGGATCTTTCGCCTCGCTTATTAACTGTTCTTTGAAATGAATCATCAAGAATGGTTTGCCCACATATGTTTCGGATTCCGGTGATGCAATAAAATATCTTCTTGATTTAAGTTAGTTTTCTTTCATTGCTCGTATATTACTATTAAAAGGATCAAATCCCTAGAATTTTGCGGACCTAGTCACTCAGTTCTATTCTTTTTAGGGATTTCATGGTTTCAAATGCATTTCTCATGGCTGTGGTTTTTTCCATAATCTATTCCCTTCATCTGGGCTTAAAGGTCGAGCCTGGAGTTCAGGTTCAATTAACCTTAGGCTGGGTACTATGAGGATCTATTATTCGAAGCTAAATTTCAATCTGAACAAATGTTGGGACACTTATGCATAGGTTTGGGTTAGAATCCATGTGCTTAATTGGGTGTTATGGAACCCAGAATTCTTATATGATATTGCATCTACTATTGGTATTTCAATCTGGATGGAGACTCGTTCACGAGCCACCTTACTATATTTCATTTGTTTTGTTTTTCCTATTCCCCTTTGAACATTTATTTCTATTTCAATAAAGGGGATGAGTGCCTCACCTTTTAAAAAATCAATAAAGTTTCTCATTTGAAGGTCATACTACCATAAGGTAGGAAACAAAACCAGGGTCCACTGACACACATCACAAAAATTGTGTTTTTTATAAGGTTTATATCATTGGGAGAACTCCTATCCCCACATTAGAAGATAATTATAGATTATTTTTTAATTAAAACCCATCATTAATACCCACATCAGCGAGCACTTCCTGATATTCAAAATGAACATCAGATGTATTGTAAAATAGTAATCTCCTTCGATATCAAATCAGTTTCTCTGATGTCTCCTATAAGAAAATAATAAGTACCAAAGTTGATATATCATTATGAAAAAAGAAATATTTTCCTTATTCTATAACCTTAAAAATAATAATATTCTTCTATCCGCATCCTGATCTGAAGTAGTTTTAAGAATCACTGTCGAGGATTCCTTGGTTGTGATATCATTTCCCTATTGGGAATACTACTGATATAAACCATATGAACGAAAAATACCACTTTTAACCACTAAAACATCACACCAGTCTCTATTGAGTGAACTAATCCACCGCCATCCAAAGAAGGTGTTCCTTACCATTCATATAACATCACTGTTCGCTCTAGACTCTAAGATAACACATGCCCAAGTGACTAAAATACCCAAAATCTTAATAAAACATCTTCTTAAACATTATGGTTTGTGATTCAGAGTTTCATTACCCATCATTTGGATCCCATCATGACATATCAGAATATCTCGGCTGTATAAATCCTCATCCCATAAACTATATTAGTGTCCTCTAAAAATGCGTACTAGTTATCCTCACCAGGAGCTTGTTCAGTAAGAATTTCCTCATTGTACTTTTAATCATTAGATAGATTTATTGGATTAGAAACCAGAGAGTCCTTACCCTCCACAATTATTCAAAAGTCATCCTAATCCAGCACCATGTCTTCACTGACACTAGCACCCTCGTCTCCTCATTGCACTCTATAATGTCTGCATCAATCTGAGAATCAACTACAACACAAGTCTCTGCAGCCTTCCAGATGACCACTGCTCTTATAGATCAAAACCCCAAAATCACATTTTAGTCTACCATAAATATCATTCACTATTGGATTAGGAGTTATAGAATCTTATTGTTTCCGAGATTCCTTGAACGCCATGCATGGTAGGACGGTGCCAGCAACAGGACATAGATCAACCCCTTCCAAACCTCAAACCTCAAGTGATTCAGTATGATCCACATTCAATTGAAAGCCTTGATCAAAGGACTCCCCCATCTACAATCTGATTCATCTGATTAGAAACTAAACCATCTGCCTTATGTTCTAACTTCTTATGCCTTCAAACATTTGATTTACACCTTGATTTATTTCATAGCGGGTAGAAATCACAACATGATTAAAAAATAACCAATTTCTTATACATAAAATCATCACCAATAGAAACCCAAAAGGAATCAACACGCAATTTCAATACTTTGACATCAAAACATATTCTCGGTGAGATTGGGTGAAGTATATCCCTGGTCCTACTATTCGTACAAGGATAACACCCTACCATATTTCCTAACAAACAAATAATTGAAAGATTATAAAAAGGAATTGGGAGTTCAAGGAGTCTAACCGAAATATCCATAGATGGCATATCACTCTTTATGTGGAATTCATATGTCCATTTTAAGAGATATAAATGAGATCCATTGCAGGTGTGAGGAGCGGTTGACCAAGCTAGGACCATATCCTCTTCCGATGCAAACCAAATCATAATGTGCTTAGAGTAAATAAGCCTAACTCTAGAATTCTCATATAATCCCCATGATCCAAAAACAAGGCGGTCGAAGGAGTCCATTGAAAAAAAATGTTACTTGAAGCACGTTGTCAACATCAAATGAAAAATTGAAGAGGCATCGGGGAATTATAGTTTCGAGATCAATAGTTACAGGGATATTTCGAACAATTCCAGAACCTTTTGGATGAGGGAAATCTGAGGAAATGAAGGAATGGAATCAGGGATAGAGAATGGGGAAAAAGGATGAGATTGATTATTCTTTATGGGTGATGAATATCCTATCCCCTTCAAGGTTGGAGGGACAGACAGTATAGCCATCACTATCGCTGGGTCATGGGCCACACACACAATTCTTCATAAAATATAGGATGGATTTATGGCTATGGGAAATATTGAACATTATAATGTCTTATAAAGGTACTATAATGAGAGAAACTAGTGGTCTCTAATTGATAAAATAGTACATAAATTACAAAAATGATGTATAATAACATTTCTTGTTGAAATAAAAAGGAATTTAAAAGTCGTCTCAATGGATATTTTGAGGAACCTTTATTTCTACAGTGTAAAGGCTACAGAAAAAAATATTGAATGGGTTTAATGATAGGGAAAGGAAATATCTCATTAAAAATGAATCATATAAATATTAATGGGGTTATTTATAAAGACATCATAGAATAATAAAATGGAAATCAAAAAAATATATGAAATAATTATTTGAATTGATAGAGGAGAACAAGATCCCCTACATAGGGATGGTAATTATTAAAGCTAGATAGGGACTCCTCAAAACCTTGTAAATACCTTGGAGAGAATCTTGAGTGGGATATTTTGATATAATTCATGTTTAATATATTTGGTGGGGAATTTAAGGAGATAAATTGGTTATTTGTACTTAAGTAGGGGTGAGTTTTAGGGGTTGAAATATTAGATATTTTATTATATAATCCAGCCACTTATGTCTATAATGAATTAAAACCAATTTTCAAGATTATTAATGAGTGTTTGAGAGGGGTTGGATTTTGAAAACATTCCCAATTCTTAACATTCATGTCAACTAACCCATTTAATGCACTAAATCAAAAATACCTTTTAGATAAAAAATAAAATTTTCAGACCCCAAATGTAAAGTAAAAAATTTATAATTTAAAAACAATACTTTTAAATTAATATTTATAGTTATTTAAGGTAAAATTAATTGAATAAAATGTTTAAAAAAATTTAGAATCTTTTTTAAATAATAATGAATTCATTAACTCAATATTCTTCTAAAAAAGTAATTTTCACTTTTTCACCATAAAATAATTGTTTTTAGAAGATTCCAAAACATTCCCCCTAAGATAATTTTGACATAATGAGTCAAAAAATGAAATATATTTTTATCAAAATAATTATCTAAATTAGATTATTTCAACCTAGTCTTATCATAAATAATTATTACATCAATTTTTATGAATATTAATTACATTACACTGAGACACACCTGAGGACCGTAATAGTATAGTGTCTTTGTAAACATGGAAATAGAAACAACCTCTATATATGTATACTACATAATCTTCATATTTTATATTCATAACTATAAACCTTCTTATAAATATCATTTATAATACATTACTTCATATACTGGGAAAATGAAACATAATAAAGGGTGAGAAGAGATTCTCAGTAAGGATAAAAAAAGGAGATACGGAAGCATAATATGAACACAAGGGTTTGAGAACATGAGAATTATATATGAAAACCATATCCTACATATCAAAGATCAAAATCTTGATTCATGGAATAATAAATAGAAGACCATAATACATGAATCATACTCAAATCAAATAACATGATACATGAGATCATAACATTGGAATAATGCATATATTTGTGGAATATACATAAGAGTAGAAAATATTATGTCAAGGATACCCACTAAAATATTTATAACATGTTAGGCTTGGGCTAACAACCAATTTACCTACTTTGGGTTTGGGATAACCACCAGTGTAGCCTATTTTTTGAGCTTGGTCTAATAACCAATGTACCCTCCTTTTCAAGCATTGGATAACCACCCATGTAACCTCCCTTTCAGGCTTGTAAAATCCACTTGTGTACCTTGTGATCTTGTATAACATTTATCATTACCCACTGATTTGGAGGGAGATATAAGTTCCACTTATCAAATAATTAAAATCATACATATGTGTGACATAATATAAAAAAACAACAATAATATCATAACCATTGAAGTTAAATGGGTTTCATAAACATTAAATCATATCATAACCTATGGAAAAGAGACTTGTTTAATATCCATTTCATCATATCATGATAGAATAAACTGTAGAGAAAGAAGTGGGTCTCATAAGAATTTTAACATGGTATAACCCATGAAATAGAAATGAGTTTCATAAAAACCATGGCATCATAAACATAATCCATTCACAAAAAAAATAATGGTATCCTAGGATCATATCCCTAATAAATAATAGGTAACATTAATTGATATCATCTTCGATGGAAAATGATTCTAATCGGCCATTTAAAACATTTCATTGGGAAAATATCCTCCCCACTTAAAAAAACTCTATTTAAAACATTAAACATTTTTAAAATATTTATATTTGAAAATAAATATGAAAAATTATAGAGTAAGCTTAAAATAAATTATTGGTCATGATGGAATGATTTTTTTTTCATTCCATACATGTAAAATTAAATATTCCTTTCACATTTTCTATAAAATCCAAATAGGCATTGTTTGGAAAAATAAGTAAATATAATTTTCTATAAATTTTTTTAAAATTAAAAACATAGGAAATTATATCTAAAAAATAATTGGAGAATAATAAAATATTTTTGAAAAATATTTATAGTTTTAGAAGAAAACTCATTTTTTGACTGATGAAAAAATAAATTCATATTTTATTAAAAATATTTTATTAATTATTTTAAGTTCCAAAGAGTGGGAAAATGGTACTATGAATTGAAAAAATAATGCATAAATAGAGGATATGAAAATTCATGTGTTTATTGAGAGATGGGTCATAAGATTTTATCATCAGAATCATAATCAGAAACAATATCAATAAGTGATGATGTTGTAACATAAAATCCATACCAATTTGGTGACCTTGAATTGTAAGACCCATTAAGGAATAACATAAAATCGAACATAAATTTTCATAAGAATAAATAAATTCATTAAATTACATGTAAAAATTTCCATATATGTACCTTGTGAAATAATATAGGTGCATATCATAATGTATGCCTTCAAGAAGGAAAATTTAGAAAAAAAAATTCCCTATCACATTCATAAATTTCGAAACATAAACCCCATGAAAGTTTGATAAAAAAATGTAAGTGTAGATTAAAAATGGTTTAAGGATATGTATCATAAAGTTTATTTATGGGAACTATATACACTACATATAATAAATACATGGTGAATGTGGCTTCTGTCATAGAGAAGTAAAAAGTGAAAAGGAAATCCCAAACCATGTTATTTATTTTTTGAATCATAATCCACAATAAATAATAACATAAAACGAAATATTAAATATCCTAAAAATAATATAATCCATGATATAACATATAAAAGGAGTAGAATATACACCACACAAATTAAACGAGTTGTGAATTTGCATATGTATACAAGAATTATTAGAGGTACTAAAAATCCCCTTACCTTAAGTCTTGTCTTCCTTCGTACATGTTAAAACCTCATTTATAATAAATATATATTTATTATACATATACTATATAAAAATAATTAATTATATCATACCATATATTTTTTATTATGATTTATTATTACCAATTTATTAATAATTCTTTGTTAAAGTCATGGTTCTGGTAATAACTACATTGCTTAATGTTTTAATTATTTATTTTTTGTACTATAACTTTTATCATGATTACATCATATCCATAATGTCATAAATCATATAAATATAATATCTATTCATTATATTTTTATTTATAGTAATATGTAAAATATACAGATAGAAAATTAAAAACAACATTCATGGAGAGGGTAGGTCGTACGTACACATGAACGTTGTTTCCATTTTCTAGATATATTGAAATAATAAATGGTACATGGTTTATAATAAGTCTAGAATAATTTTTATTTCATATATATCACACATGTTCACTATACCCAGTCTTATTATCTTCCATGTAATGAGTGAATGAATCAGATTTCTTGGGAAGGCGGTAGTCTTCTGTACACATGAGCAACGTTATCGTATTCCCACAAAATTGAAAACATGAACATATATGAGGTATAAAAATTATAGAAGAATAATAATATAATTAATATCATATATTAACAATAAACTCATCATTACTTCCATTCTTTATAGGTGGTAATGATAAAACGAATTACATCAGTTCGCGAGGTGGTGGTCCTCCATACACACAAACGATGACTTCATAACCAATTTGATATAACTAAAGATATTTTTAGGTCAGGGAAAAAAATTGAAACTTATAATTATATATAAGATAAAGATATTATTATATTAGGATGGTATAACTAATATTTAATGATGTGGGTGAAAAAAAACATTCAATGATAAACATTACCTCTTCTTTGTGTATCCTCTCTAGGTTTTCACCAAAATCCTTATTATGTTTCCTTTGTAGTAAAATTAATTCTTATAGGATGATAAGTGGGAATTTATTTTGGAAGGTACTTTCTGAACAAAATTATTTTTAATCTATGAATATGAGAGAGAACGGGGTGGCCTTTTACAAGTGAGCTGAGTGGAAAACTTGTAATTTATTTAAACAAAGAATTACCCCCAAAATTTTCTCTTGTCACAAGGCACCGATAATGGAAAATTATTGATCATATAAGTGATAATGTTGAATTATGTCAATAAAATGGGGTTTTTGAAAAAACTGTCAATTTTATCCCTTATTTTTTAGTTTAACCCCCAGTAAACCCTATTTTACTATATTTTTCGTAAAAGAATTTACTTTTTTTACTATAAATTTTGGTCAAAACTTATGTTGACATTATTAGATAATATAAATTATTCTAATTAGAAATATAAAATAAATTTTTACCAATTCCATTCACATAATTGGAAATATATAATTAAAAATAAATCCCCCAGATGTGATGAGAAAGTGGGGTTTTAAAGAGAAAATGTTAAAAATATTACAAGGTTTTTATATCAAAATTAAATATGAAATTGATTCAAGTGAACTAAATTGGATTAATGGATTTATAACCGAGCTGAAGTTACTTAGAATCCCATTTAAAATATATTTTATTTTTATATATAAATTATACAAAAAAAAATTCAATTAAAATTCCATATTTTTCAATATTCATCATAAATTATTTTTTTTTAGAAAAATTCCAATAATTAACATAAAGCTAATTTTGAAATGGTAATTTTAAAAATTGACTTTATTTTATCAAATTAATTATTTAAAAGTGAGAAAAAGTAATTTTATTAATGTATAAAAAAATAAATTGAAATCATTTTTTGAGAAAATAGTATTTTCGAAACATATAAAGACTACAAAAAATTAAGTACCTATTTTACCAAATGTATCTTTTAAATAAAAAATAAATATTTAAAAAGTAGTTATTAATATTAATATCATTATTTTTAACATCTAGGTTATAACAGGAGCGTTTATATAATTATATTAAAATGAATTTATTACTCAAAATTTATCACTCCGATACAAAAAAAATGTGGATACAACTGCCTTATCATTTCATTAGGTTCCCATGTAGCTTCCTCACACTAGTGGTTTCACCATAAAAAACTGACCTTGTGAGTTGTGTTGTTTTGTATAACTTTTTTGTACGATTAAGAATCTCAACCGGTTGTTCCTCATAAGAAATATCATGATCGTATGGTATGATCTGTTAGTTTTAAAAATGTGAAGGGTTAGGTATCTACTTCCTTATATGAGATACATAAAATACATCATTGACTTGAGAGAGGTTGTTGGACGTTCCATGTGATAGGCTACTGTCCCCATACGATCAAGAATTTCAAAAGGGACCAATATTTATAGGGCACAATTTAACCTTCTTTAAGAATCTCATAACCATCTTCCATGGATAATTTTTTTAGTGACATTGTCAGCAACTTCAAAATCTATATCATGCCGATGATTATTAGTATGAATTTTATGTGAACTATGAACTTCCTTGATGTGTTTCTGAATGGATCTATCATTATCCTCTATTTATAAAGCTATCTTGGGCCCCAAAAGAATTCTTCTTATAACTTCATTCCAGCATGTTGGAGATATAAATTTCCTTTCATAGATGGCTTCAGCAGGATCCATCTAAATTATTGAGTAAAATATATTTTTTTATAAAAAATCTAAAAGAGGAAGGTGTTGATTCCAAACACATTTGAAATAAAAACAACAAGATCTTGGAATAGTGACTAGTTTATTAATTTTTCTTTTTTACAATCCATTTGTATGAGGATGATATGTATAATATAAACTGAATTCTATACCAAGATATTGCTGAAGGCCTCTCAAGAATATTAAGGTAAACCTCAGAGCCTTATAAGACATAATGGAATGTGCAACTCAATTCCACCTTACCACTTCCTTAATGTATATCCTAGTAAGATGATCTATAGAAAAGTATTCTCAGATAGCGATGAAGTGTGACAAATTATTTAGGTGGTCAACTAAAACCCATATAGAATTATTCCTTTTATACATTTTGGGAGTCTAATGAAAAAATCCATGATGATTTTTCCCATTTCCATTCTGGTATGGTTAATGGATGTAACATCATCTTTGACCTATGACTTTCACATGTAAATTTCTTACATACCAAACAATGTGATATAAAATTTGTGATATTTCTCTCCAATCCATCCCACCAGAAATACCCCTTAAAATATTTATTCATCTTCATAAATCCTGGGAGAATATAGAACGAAAAAAAGAGATTCCCCTAAAAACATTATTAAAATATGGTATGAATGTAATTCATACATGGTTCTTGAACCCTATCATTCAATCATCATCTAGGTTAAATTCAAGAGCATTTATAATTTTATTTTGTATCTATACATATTCCTTCTACAACACTTTAATATTCACTTAGATGGATGGTTGAACATTCCATTGAGAAAGATAATATTTTAACCCTTCCCTTAGGGTTTCTAGATCCATCATTTTAAAATCCAGAAATATTATTCCATTTTTAATCCTCATCATGGATAAGATATTATGATCATTTTGACTCAAATTATTTACCACCTTGCTCTTTTTCCCATGGTTGTAATGTATCATGCAGTCATAATCTTGAATCATCTATAAATATTATCTTTTTCATATATTCAACTCTTTATGTGTGAATATAAAGTTTAAACTTTTATGATTTATATATATATATATACATATATATATATATATATCCCAATTTTCTACTTAAGACAATTCATCCATATATTTAATGAAAAAATTAGTATAGATATCTCCAAACATGAGTTGGGTAATTTTTCTAATGTATCTTCAATTTTCATGATGTAAAATCTAAAACCATTTAATTTTTTAAAATAACACTTCCAAATCACTTATTCTATGCATCACTGTAGATTAAAAACAATTATTCACTTTAGGCTAATGTATGAACAATTTCAATAATTAATCTTCTCTTCAGTTACATGAATGTCTTTCACATTCATCTATCTAGAGGTACATAAATCCCTTCTAAGTTAAAAATTTAAAAGGATTATGTATTCATTAGAAATTTTAAAAACATTATCTATAATGTCTAGATAAACCAAGAAAAATATGGATCTCAGTCAATGTGGTTGGTCTTGGAAAACATTTATTATCCTCCATCTTAGATGGATGTATGTGTATTCCCTATCTAGATATTATATAGACCAAAATGAATCCGTTTATAGCCAACAATCACACTTATTAAATTTTGAAAATAGTTTCTCTATTATTAGAGTCTTTAGTGAAATTCTAAAGTGCACTTCATGCTCTTCCTTACCCTTTAAATATATAAGAATATAATCTATGAAAACTACCAAAAACGATCAATGTAATCTCAAAAGAATATATTCATTAAATCTATGATGATAACATGGGAATTTTTAAGACTATATAGAAACACTATATATTAATAGCATTCATACCTTGTATGGAATTTTTTCTTGGGTGTATCCTATTTCTTGACCCTAAATTGATGACATCAAAAATAAAGATCAAACTTGGAAAATTATTAAGGTTCACACATTTTCTCAAATAAGTTATCAATATGGGTAAGGGGATACTAGTTCATAATTGTGATCTTGCTTAGGTCTCGAGAGTCAATGTAGAAATACATTAATACATATTTCTGTTAAACAAATTAATAGGTGCACCCAAATGTGACATACTTGGCTTAAGTAATCTTTTTCCAAAACATTTATGCCATTACATCCTCAAATCATGAATCTCAATTAGGGCCATTATATATAGAGTATTCGAAATTGTTATGGAATCATGTATGAGTTCTATTTAGAATTAAACTTCACATCTTTAGTGTAAGGCTAGTAAACTATTCCAAAAATACATCAAAAAACTCCTACACAATTAGAAAATCATTATTGTCATGTTTTTTCCAAATATTTGTTATAACTACCCCTTATGAATGGTAATTAATACCCATACCATAAATTTTATATCCATTGAATGTTCAAACTTATCATCAAATTTATAAATGATCATGGGTTAGTTTGGAATATAAAACATCACATCCCTCCCATGAAAATATATATGTGATTTTTGTAGATATAACTAATCCATTCCTAAGATTAAATAAAATTCAAAAAGATGAAGGATGAAAAGATTTACAGGAAGCACATTCCTTCCAATGTCTGGAGAAGAGGAATTATAAGCTTAAGATACGATCATCAAACCATTAGGTGTTCTCACTAGTAATTATGTATCTTGTTTTTTAGGTGTAATCTTCACACCATTATAAATTTAAATTGGTATGAACGAATGAGTATATCCATATTCAAATAAGTAACTAGAAGATATATTGTGGATGGTAAGTGTACCCTTCCCCATGTCATTATCAAAATGCTCATCTAAAATAGTGATCAAATGAAATTTCCCCTTATCCCTTGAAATAAGAGGTTGCTGTTGTTGGTCACCATAATTGACACTTAGATTTGGGAAATTATTAACATAGTTCAAAAATTCAATTAATTTGGAAGACTATAGTGTGGGTGGTGCATTCTATGTAGAATTGTCACTTTTTGTATCATTAATTTACTTATTCCCATATCATCAGTATTTAGAAACTCGATGACCTTCCCTTACACAGATAAAAAATTTAGTAGTACCCTTAGGAAAAGTTTCTCCATGCTTCTTCCCACACATTGAGAATAATCGAAATCACAACTTCCTCACTCCATGGTTCTTAGATTTTATTTTGAATTCCAATTTTCTCTTCTTATCAATACAAGTTTATTGATAAATAAACCCAAAATACATTTCAACCTTGATAGAACAAAGAAAAATATCTTCATAGATACTAATGTCTCCTATGGATAGGTTCTTTCAGATGCTTGGATTTATGCTATTAAAGAATTGATAAACCTAATTTTTAGGTAAGATGATAATAATAGAAGAATTCCCTAAAATTATTGTAATATTTTCTTCATAGGTACAAAAATACTCATCATCCTTTTAAATTAGCTCAAGAAGCTCCATCTCCATAATCGAACAAAAAATACGAGGAATTTACTCATTTAAAAAGAAGTTATTAAACTCATCCCGATCCATAGAGTCAATTTCATCCTGTTTCCATGTATTTTTAGTAAGAGTATATCATTTATCTACTTCACCTTCCAAATGGTAGATATCCAAAATTAATTTTTCATTTTTTGAACATAGGTGAATGGAAAATATATTATTATTGGTGTTGATCCACTATTTGGAAACATGTGTATCAGAAGACCCACTGAAGGAATGTGGGAATTACCATATGAAGGACTAAACTGAATGTTTTTTCCACCATTGTTTGTTTGTATGTCCATCATGATTCATATTTTGAGAACGTTTTGTGAGAATATCAATGATATTTTTTCCATCTCACATAATGTTTGGATGATTTGGAGGATAATAACTACATTTTCCATCACACTCAACATTGGTTTGGTTCATTAGGGTTTCATCCTTTGACTAAAACCAAGAATAATAGTTTAAGAAACAATTATCATGATGGGGAAAAAAATAATCATTCAAAATAACATATAGGATATCCAAATCATGAATAATTCATTAATCCATGACACCTTAGGTTTATTCTAGGTCATTTATAGTCCCCATCTATTTAAATCCTTTATGGTGGTTCACAAATAGTTTGTGAATTTCCAAATTATATCACAAGGGAGTGTCAAACCGGGTTTATAGGAAGGCTCGTTGTCATGCACCAAGTAATGCTCAGTCTAGATTATTGTGCCCTTTTCAGAATTATTACCCCTAGATACCATTATTATAGAGCCACATCAACTTTTAGTATCCAGAAAAGGATATAATGTATTATAAACCACTCACTATATCCTTTAAAAAATATCTATTTCATTTTCTTATAATGTTACTCATCCTATATTAATGCTTACATAAGTTTTTTTACATATCCTTATAAATATCTATAGGTATCTCACTAAGGCCATATCACCCAAGTTTTTAAAGCATAACTAATCCCTTCCTTTTATACCAAATATAGAGACCCATTCAAATCATATAATTATATGACATCATTTTTAATTAATACTCATTATATTACACAAACACATTCCTAAGGACTGTAAAGGTTTAAGGTATTTTGAAGATTGAAAACAAAAAAACTTGTCCATAAGTAAACTACATATTCTCCCTCTACAATCTTCATAACTAGCACCCTTAATATAAATATCTTATGTAGTAAATTTATTCATATCCTAGGGAAAGTAAACACCAGAAAAGGTGAGCTTGTATTATCAGAAAGGGTAAATAAGGAAGATATATAAGAATAACATGGACAAAAGGGTATAAGAACTAGGGCATAATATTTGAAAACCCTACCCTGCCATAAAAGATCATAATCTTATGTCATGAAATAAATATTGGTAGTTCATGAGACATGAATCATAAAGAAATCATAGAACACAAGCCTTTACAGCATATCATTCACATAAGACATGTATTTGTGGAATATGAAAAAGTATAAAAAATCATATGTCAAGGCTACCCACTAAGACATTCATAACATGTTGGACATTAGAAAACTGCTTGTATACCTACTTCAGGATTTGGAAAACAACTAGTGATCCCTATTTTTTAAGGATTGGTCTAACCACTCATGTCCCCTCCTTTTTTATCTTGGGTAAACCACCTACACACCTTTTTTTTCCTTGGGACGATCACTCATGTACCCTCTCATCTCATATAACATTTATCAATAACCAATGCATTTGAGAGAGATATAGGTCCCAAAAATCACATAATTCATATCATATGTATGTGTTACATAAGATCATAAAACATTAATCATATCATAATTGATGAAATTAAATGCATTTGATAAAAATTACACCATGCCATTACCTGTGGAAATGATATAGGTTTCATAATCATTTCAACAATTCATAATTCTGTAACAAGTGGGAAAAGAAGTAGATTTCATAATAATTTTATCATCGTTTAACCTATGGAATGTAAACATGTTTCATAAAAATCATGACATCATAAACATAAACCATCCAAAGAAATAATATTAATCGTATCCTTGGATCATATCTCAACAAAGTAATAGGTGACATCAATGAATGTTATATTAGATGGAAAATGATTTTAATTAGTCATTTCCATTATTACATAATTAAAATATACTTTATAAATTGAAAAAAAACATTTCAAAACATAAAGAAATTGTAAATAATTTTATTTGAAAATAAAATGGAAATTATATAAAGGATAATTCAAATAAAATAATGGTCACGACAAAAAAAAATTCATTCCATACAAGTTAATTTTTTTTTCTTCTCACGTTTTTAGTAAAATAAAAATTGGTTTTTTTAGAAAAAGTAATGAATAATCCTTTCAAAACATCTTTGAAAAATTTAAATCATGGTTAAATATTTATTTCAAAAATCATAGGAGAATAAAAAATTTATTTTAGAAAAAATTCTCTTGGTAGAAAAATGATTTTTGACCGAATAGAGATCAAAATTTGTACTTTATTAATAAATAAAACTCATTTATTTTATGTAAAAAAATAGTAAAATGGTAATATTGCTTGAAAATATCCTAAATAACTATAGAAGAAGAAAATTTATTAGTATGTTAATAGATGGATGCATGAATGATACTATACTGGGTCTTTGGTCGATGGTCATGGGCCACATGGCCTTGGGCCTATATTATATTTAATGGGTATCCACGTAATGATATATTAATATGTATTTTATTTCATAATAAAAAGAGGATTCATACCTATCTTTAAAAAAACCATAATCAGTCAAGATAAATGATAAGAATGTAATATAAAATCATTACCACTTTGGTAACTGTGAATTTTAATCCCCATGAAGGAATAAAATAAAATGGAACGTAAAATATCATTAAGATAAATTAATTCATGATATTAATTTTAAAGGGATATGTATATACACTTCATGAAAGAATATAGGTTCATAACATAACATACATCTCTATAAAGGAAAATTGAGATAAATATCCCTTACTGCTTTGGTAACTTTGGAACCGTTAACCACGTGAAAGAGAGATAAAAAAATGGAATTGTAAATCCCTATATTATTTAGGATAATAATTATAAAATACATTAATGGGATGTAAATATACCACATAAAATGACATATTTTGTGAATATGGCATGTGTCTCACATAAGTACTAAAGAGAGGAATAAATCCATTACCACTTTAGTAATCATTTGAATTGTAATCAACAATAATTCATAGCATCAAATGAAACATTAAATATCATTAATTGAATAGGATTCATGATATATCATTTAAAAATAGTAGTATATACACCACACAAATGAAACAAGTGGTAAATTTTCAAATGTCTCCCATAAATAAAAGAGAGACTAGAAATCCCCTTACCTTAAGTCTTAACTTATGGAATACACATTCAAACCTCAAGTGTAATAAATATAATATTTTATAAATATATTATAGAAAAATATTTATATACATCATATCATATATTATTTTGTTATGACCTTTTATTACCCGTTTATTAATTATTCCATTTTAATGTTGTGTTTCGTTTAATAACCGCTTTGTTTTTCATATAGCGATAGATTTTTTATTTTTGGCCCTATTAATTATATCATGGTTATATAATATATATAATTATAAACATGATATAAATATAATATATTATATATTTATTTATATATTTATTTATATATTTATTTATAATAATATAATATATATATATATATAGAAAATGAAATGCACCATTTAAGGAGACGGTGGGTCGTACATACGCATGAACGTTGTTTCCATTGTCTATAAATATTGATAGAAATAATGGTGGGTGATATATTATCAATATAGAAAAATTATTATGTCATATATATCACATAATATCATTTAAATCGTCTTTATTACCTTCCATGTAAAGCATGAACGAATCACATCGCTCTTTGAGGCGGTAGTCTGCCTTACACATGAGTGACTTTATCATATTCCCAAAACTGGAATGAATGAAGGTATGTGTGATGTAATATTTCTAGATTCATAATAATTTCAAAAATATGATATATAAACAATAAATTCCTCATTATGTCCTGTATGCATAGGTGTTAATGGAAAACCAAATGACATCGGTTCATGAGGTGGTAGTTCGTTGTCTACATTTACAATGATTTCATAACCCATTTGATGGAAGTAGATATGTTTATTTTTCATGAACATAACATAAAAAATTATCTATATATTTAATATAATATGTTTTTTATATAATCATGGTACAATAATAATTTAATAATGTCGATGAAGAAATTAAACATAAATGTTTGTTGATGAATGATACCTCTTCTTCAGGTATCCTCCGTAGGTTTCTACCAAAAATATTCTTAGGATGGATTTAAATCTGAAATAAGGATTATAATATGAGACAAGGGATTTTGGAATGTTATTTGGTTTGGGTGTTGGTGAAAAAAATGGTTTTATGGTGTGAAAAGTAGATCATAAGGGGTGGCATTTTATAAGTGAGGTGAGTGGAACAATTGTTATTTTTTAAATAAAAGAATTTGACCCATGTTTTTTTGCAACCAAGGACGTTTGTTGATAATAATGGAGTTTGGTTTGTGTCTGTTGTCAATCTGCACATAGATAACAAGATATTTTTCGAGGAATGCATTCATATGATTGGGGCTGAAAGCAATATTGAATGTGGCATAGTTTCCCAGTGTTTTCCAAATTGTATGGGCCTAAACAATCGGGAGTTTAGAAATGGTATGTGGTGAAGGTGCATGGTACGTAGTGAAGGAATGTGGTACATGGTGCAGGTGCATGGTATATGGTGTAGGTGCAAGATATGCAGAGCAGTTATGCGGTAAGCGATGTAAGAAGCGAGAACGGTATGCAGAGTGGTGCGCGGAACCGAAAACAGTTCACAGCAGCAGTACGCGATGAAGGATTTCGGTACAAAGAATGCTAAATGTTGAAACAAAAAATAGTTCACAAAGATGGTATGCAGTGAAGGCATGTGGTACACAGATGATGAAGGTTTGTTGGATTACTGCAGTTCATGAAACAGGAGCGGTACACGGTGGAGGATAACCATACGTAGATGGAGGGAAGATTGTCCCACATTGAAAATTTGGGTAAAATGGATTATAGATTTTTGCAGAGTTTTGTGCCTATTTAAGGAATAGTAATCCCCATTGTTAAGGGATTTTTTTTATATTAGAATTTCGGGAAGAAATATGGTGAAGTCCGAATTGGTTCGAGGAGGAGAAGAAGGTATACAGAGAGAGTCATCCACGTAAGGAAACCATTCCACAGAAGAGTGTGTGGTTCACGTTGGAAGCACCTTCAGTACGCAGTAGATCAAGGAAGTACGTGGAATAGTAAGGTACGTGGGGTGTGGATTAGTACGTGGAGTAGGGAGGAACATGGAGTAGTGTAGTTCTAGGAGGAGTTGGACTGTATGTGAAGGAGCTGGATGGTACCCAAAAGCAACAGTGGTACACGGAAACAACAACAGTACATAGAACACCCAAAGAAGCCTAAAAATTGGCCAAATCAGTTTGCAAAATCAATTTCCATAACATATAAGTATAAGGGAAAATAAATTAAGTTTATGGGTTATTAAAAGACTTCAACATATCATCCATTTATATTTTAGGATTCATGATTTAATGCTAAACAATTGAAGCTACCTTCAAGTTGATAAACTGAGTGAAGATTCTTCCAGTGTAGTGAGCAAGGGGGAGTCAGTAGAAGTGATCTGAGGGACACATTGTGCTATCCCTAATAACTTGTAAAGGTAGTGCGCCTGGCATAGAGTGACTATGATAAACACTTGTAATCCATAACTTGTGAAGATTAGTGTTTTTTGTATGACTGAAACACTGTTGGCGTATTCTTCTTGGACATTGCCCTTAGTAGTGAACCAAGTAAAATTGTTGTGTAGTTGCTTTGCATGTGATTGTTGTTTTTCTGTACATTCTCTTCAGATAGGTTTAACAAGTTTCTACCAATGTGGGAACAAGATCCATCAGTCTAAAATAAAAATTTGACACCCCAATTCACCCTCCCCTCTCATGGTGTTCCGGGGTCCTTTAAGCGGTATGAGAGGATAAAGGTTATGGGTGTTGAATCTGTCTTCTGATATTAGGGAGAATCAAGTCAATGTTAGGGGTGTTCCCCTATTATATGGAAGTAATTTTCAAATATGAAAAAATAGGATGAGATATCACCTAATATCTCTTGGAATGGAAGTCTTATTTTTTACTACATAGGGAATACAAGTCACTGATCCTACAAGACTGCTAATGAAAAATATAGATAGGACATTTCATGATGCTGATGCAAAAAAAATGCTCTCACTAAATCCCTTTCTAATCAGATTTATCTAAACGTAATGAGTTGAAAATCTTCTAATTCAATGTGGGATAAACTAGAAAATATTTATGATGGAGATAACAAAGTGAAGGAGGAAAAAATTCATGCTCTACACAATAGGTTTGATGATCTGAAGATGCACCCTGATGTGAATGTAGACTCCTTCAATTGTATTACTGAAGTTGTAAGAGCAATTTGAGTTCTGGGTGAAGAAATCAAAGTCATTGACCTAGTGAAGAAAACATTGAGAATAATTCCACCCCTTTACAATGAAAAGGTTTCAACACTCAAGGAAATAGATCTCTCCAAACTCTCAGTGGGTGATCTTTTGAGAAATCTATCATATTACGAAATGAGAATCAAACCAGAAGAAGTTATGACTAGTGTGAGAAAGGAAATGGAATTCAAAGACATGGACAAACTAAAAGTTTCAGGAGATAGCATTGATTTAGATAATGAGGAAAACAAAAATCTTTCCCTCATGTCCAAGAAGCTTAAGAATGTAACATGGAAATTTGAAGGCAAGCTGCCTCTGGCTTGTTTTCACTGTGGAAGAGTTGGGTACATTGCCTCTTAGTGCTCAAGAAAAATTGATGATGAATATATCAAAGTTGAAAATAAGGAAAATCCTTAGAATAGATACTTAAAAAATGGAAACTTCAAATTTTCAAAGAAATTATAGAATAATAGTTTTGTTTGTGAGCTGGAAGATGATGATAATGAATTTTGTGAGGAAGAGGAACTAGAATTTGAGACTGGAAACCATGTCTCCATGATAGCTACCATTGAAATTTCAGAACCACTGACATATAATGTTTGATATAATCAGTTGAATACTAATTTCAATCCCAAGTTGCAACTTAAGGATGCTTTTGGTAAGCATGAGATTAAATGTAAGAGATTTAATAAGTTGAAAGCAATGGTGGAGGAATCATCAGCATATATTGATCAGTAGGAATAGAAATTGAATGACTGAAAGAGCTGGTAAAAGTTCAATCATCAATCCTTCAAAGCATTGATGATGTTGTGGAAATAAAACTCAGAATTTAAGAACAATAAAAGGACATCAATGACCTTACCTCAAGACTGGAGGAGAAGTCCAAGACCATTTAAGGACTCAAAGAATAATTTGTTACTCTAAGAAGTAAACTCGAAAGTGAATCAATTTTGAAAAAAGAAAATAAGAAAATTCAATTTGGAAGGTTCTTAGATGATGACCTGATGGAGAGATAAAAACGTTGTTCTGATGGAGTAGAGAAGGTCTTTAATGATCAAAGACCCACATTCATGGGAAATTTTGGAATTGGTTGTGATGCCAAAATTTCAAATTCTAAAAATAATGTGAATCGGAATAAATTAAAGAATAAATTTGATCATGTTGAAAAGCCACCAGAAGTGCTGAAAAATAAACCCTTAAATCAAACTAAAAGGATAACTGAAGATTATCCTCAAGTATACAAAAATGATAGTCAGTCAAACTGTTTTTCTGAGGAAGAAGGCATGAGGAGAAATAAAAGTGATAAGACATTTCCTTTCATGAAGTGTCAGTTTAGTGGCTATCTGGTCCATACCATGTCATATTGAGAAGAGGCAAGGATCTATATGAATGAGGAAGATCAGGGAGTTTAACAAAGGAGAAAATATTAATATCTTACTTATTATAGAATGAATAATTTCTATGGATATTGTTTTCACTGTTCTAACATTCTCCATAAAACATTGTATTATAGGAAAAGGTTTTACTGGATAAATTCTTTCAATACTCAGATATGAGTCAATACACATCAACCAGATGGTGTTGCTACTTCAAACAGGTTTTCTCCTCTGGATGAAGAATTTGAATATGAAGAACCCATGTACATGGAAGAGAGAATTGAAAGACCATCAGTATTCTACACTCAATCCAATATCTCATAGAAAGAAAAGTGGAAAATGGAAACTCCAATTTTGCAGAAGTAGACCTCAAAGCTACAAAGAACAAAAGTACCTAGATTCTTGATAGTGGATGTTAATCCCACATGATGGGTAATGAAAACCTATTAACACATGTTAATAAAAAGATCAATGGAATAGTGAATGATCGTGCTTTAAAGATAAAAGTAAGTTGAAGTACTGAGCTAGCTAATAGAGATTTAAAGAAAACTGAAGTCTTTTATGTTGATGGTATACATCACAATATTCTTAGTGTGAGTCAACTCTATGACCCAGGTCTTATTGTGACATTAAATTGGAATGGTTGTACTATAAGAGGAAAGTCTGGGAATTTTATCATGAACGGCTCTAGATCAGATGGAAACTTATATCAAGTTGACAGAAAAGAAAACATTTGTTACTTAACAGTTGAAGAGGAAAACAACTTATAGCATCAAATATTGGGGCACATCAATCAGAATGACATGGAAAAGATATCCAAGATGAAGATAGTCATAGATATCCCTAATCTAAAGCATGAATGAGAAAATACCTATGATGTGTGTATACAAGGGAAATTAGTCTGCAGTTCCTACTGGGCAAAGAAGAAAAGAGCATAAAATCTTTTTGACCTCATCCATACAAATCTATTTGTCCCGATAAATTTTTCTGGAACACATGGAGAAAGGTACTTTATTCTTTTCGTAGATGATTATAGTATAATTGCTTGTGTAATCGTTATACACAGGACCCAACAAGTGCATGATTATATTAAAACCTATCATCGAAACGCCGAGAATGATACTAGATGGAAGATCAAAGTCCTTCAGTCTAAAAATGGATGGGGAATACACATCCATTTAATTTTAAAATTACCTAGAGAATCATGGGATACAACATGAAGTGGTTTCTGTGAGAACTCCATAGCAAAACAGAAATTTTGAGTGCAGGAATCGATAGGTAAAAACATGGCTAGAACTATGCTGACCGAGAGTCGTATTCCTCAACATTAATAGAAAGAGGCATTAAAAACAAAAATTTATATTCTAAATTGAAAAGGGCTATATATGGGTGAGACAAAGACACCCTATGAATTGTGTCATGGAAGGAAGACCTCTTTGAAATAATTTCATGTTTTTGGAATAAAATGTATTATCCGAAACAAATAACGGAATCAAGGGAAGTATGGAGACAATGCAGATGAAGGAATATTTATTGGATACTCAATGAACAGAAAAGCCTACAAATGTTTCAATAAGTTCTTGGGAATATTTGTAGAAAACAATGATTTAAAGATCATTGAAAAAAAACCTGAATGCTTTAAGGAATTCTTATGCTGATGTGATAGAAGATGAGGAAGGATGTGGACATGTAACAAATTTTTAAACAGAGGTAGAGGAAGTTGTGAAAAACCCTTAGGACTCACATCATGATATTGACTCTAAAGAAGAATCAGAAGAGGAATCCATAGCTGGAAATAATTTAGTTGAGCCGCAAAGGATAAATCGAAGAGTAGAGATTGATCAGTTCAAAATTATTGGGTATCAGAATACACCTACACAGACAAGGAGAATGAAGAATAATGAACATTCTGCATTTCTATTAGTTGTGGAACCATCCTCATTTGAAGAGGCTATAAAGGATGAGTCCTGGGTAAAAGCAATGAATGAAGAGTTGGATCAGATTGACAAAAATTAGACTTGGGATCTTGTCAAAAGACCTGAAGGTCACAACGTAATTGGTACAAAGTTTATTTTCAAGAATAAATTTGATGAGCATGGAAATTTGATCAGAAATAAGGCACACTTGGTCTGTAAATGATATACACAAATCGAAGGTGTTGATGTTGAGGATACATTTTCTCATGTAGCGAGACTAGAGTCAATTAGGCTATTTCATGACATATAAATCCAAAGAGGTTATAAAGTGTATCAAATGGATGTAAAAATGGTATTCTTTAATGGAGTTTTAGAGGAATAAGTCTACATTAAATAACCTATAGGGTTCTTTCTTCGCAATGATGAACTAAAAGTTTGAAAATTAAAGAAAGCTCTCTATGGCCTGAAACAGGCCCCACGGACATGGTACTCTCAATTGGACACATATCTGAGAAAGATTGATTTTAAAAGAGGTGTAGTGGATCACAATCTCTATGTGAAGAAAATTCAATTGGATCAGCTCATGGTATTGGTATACATGGATGATAATATTTTTGGTGGAAGAAGACATGGATCCGTGGATGAATTTTCCAATCACATGAAATAAGAATTTGAAATGTCTAAGATTGGTAAACTCACATACTTTTTAGGGTTTCAGTTACTTGAGAAGAAGGATTATACATTCATATCTCAAGAAAATTATGCAAGAGAGCTACTGAAGAAATTTAGTATGAATGATTCCAAACCAATGTCAAATTCGATTGTAGTTGGATCAAAGCTCTGAAAGCACGAGGACACGACTTTTGTGGATCCCACCATGTATAAAAGAATCATTGGAAGCCTACTATTACTGATAGAGAGATGGCAAGATATTGTATTTTTATCTTTCCTTACGGCCCACTTTTAGAATAATCTGAAGTAAGAACATATGGTGGCATTGAAAAGAATCATGAGATTCATTCAAGGAACATATAATTATGGGATATACTTTACTGCAGGAAGAGATAGTGAACTATCTAAATTTTATGATGCTGACTGGGTCGGATATGTAGTAGAAAGAATGTCTATCAGTGGTGAAGCATTCTATATTGGGAAGAAATGTGTGGCCTGGTTAAGCTAGAAATAGGAAATTACTTCAGTTATTACTGCTGAAGCTGAATATATATATATGATCCCAAGGCCTGAACTTAGTTACTCTAGATGAAGAAGTAACTAAGTGACATAGGTGATGAGGTGAAACAACCAATGGTGATTTACTATGATAACAAAAGTCCAAATGATCTTTCGAAAAATCATGTTCAACACTCTCATACATAATATATTGAGATCAGATATCACTTCATCAAGGAAAAAGTTGAACAAGGAATGATCAAAATAGACCATGTGGGAACTGATGATCCAGTGGATGATATTATGACCAAACCACTTTCAGCGGCTATGTTTGAGAAATGTCAGTTGAACCTTGGTGTTCATCCACCTCCTAGTACATAAGGAGGTTACGAGATTCCCCTCTCCCTAGTTGTTTTAACTATGCTAATCTATTTGTGGAAGTGTTGCAGGTTTATGGGGGGATATGATCCAAGGGGGTTTGTTTTGAGATCTATAATATTAAATTACTAGTATTTGGGTTTATTTCCAATGGGGAAGAATAGATAAATTCAATGGAAATTGATCTATTTTTTGGATAGAGGAAAAATCCAGAAATTCAACAATGAAGGTGGGGAAAAGAAAATAATGAGAACTCAATTCATGATCTCTATCTTGTTTTCTACATCAAGCATTTATCAAATAGACTTAGAGTGATGGTTAAGTTGTTTCTTGAAGATTTATGTTTTGATCGTGGCTGGCACATCAGTGAATTTATCTGGAGATTTCCAACAAACCCAAATGGGGAGATTGTTGGAACCAAGGCTATTTGTTGATAATAATGGAGTTTTTTTTGTGTTTCTTTTCAATATTCACATAGATAACTAGGGAGTTTGTAAGGAATGTGGTAATACGATTGGGGCTAAAAGCAGTATTGAAGATGGCATAGTTTCCAAGTGTTTTCCAAATTTTTGGGCCTCAAAAATCAAGAATTTGGAAATGGTACGTGGTGAAGGCATAAGGTACGCAGTGAAGGTGCATGGTACGCAGTGCAGGTGCAAGGTACGCAGTTTATGCATGTGGTACGTGGTGCAAGAACGTGGTACACAATGTAGGTAGTGGGAACGGTACGCGGAGCGGTGTGTGGAATAGAAAACAATTTACGGCAATGGTATGCGGTGAAGGATTTCAGTACGCGGAATGCAGAAGGTTGAAACAAAAAATAGTTCGCAGCAATGGTACGCAATGAAGGCATACAATACATGGATGATGAAGGTTGGCGTGATTACTGTGGTTTGAAAACTAGGAGTGGTACACAGTGGTGGCTAACCGTACACGAATGGAGTGAATATTTTCCCACATTTAAAATTAAATTAAAATGGATTATAGATTTTTGCGGAGTGTTTTCCCTATTTAAGGAATATTAATCCCCTTTGTTAAGGGATTTTTTGGAGATTATAATTTCAGGAATAAATCTGGAGATGTCTGAAGTGGTTCGTGGAGGAGAAGATGGTATACAGAGAGACTCATCCATGTAAGGAAAATAGTTCACGGAAAAGTGTGTGGTTCACACTGGAATCTCTTGCAGTACGCGGTGGAGCAAGGCAGTACATAGAGAAGGAAGGTACATGGGCTTGTTGAGTAGTACGCGAAGTATGGAGGAATGGGTAGCATCGTAGTTCATGGAGTAGCTCGACGGTACGTGAAGGAGTTGTATGGTATGCGAAAATAGTTGTGGTGCATAGAAATAGTTGCAGTACGTGGAACACCCAAAGAAGCCTGAAAATTAGCAAAATCAGTTTGTGAAATCAATTTCCATAACATAGCAGTATAAGGGAAAATAAATTAAATCTATGGGTGATTATGGGACTTCAACATAGCATCCATTTACAGTTGAGGATACATGATTTAATGCTAAACAATTGAAGCGACCTTCAAGTCGATAAAATGAGTGAATATTCTTCCAGTGCAGTGAGCAAGGGGGAGTTAGTGGAAGTGATCTGAGGGACGCAGTGTGCTATCCCTAAAACCTTGTAAAGGAAGTGCACATGACATAGAGTGATTGGGATAAACACTAGTAATCCACAACTTGTAAAGATTAGTGGTTTTGGTAATACCTACACACTGTCTGTAACACCCCGAGCTTCCACGATACGCTTCTCTTTCAATAATGCAATAGCTTGCATTGTACGCAAGTTCGAGATTCTAACACACCGCGACCAATCAAAATAGACATTATGAATAGTAATACCCACTTTTTGAAATTATATATATTTTATATTTCAAAATGGACTTCATTTTTGGATTCAGAATATCGAAATTAGCCTATGATGAATTTTTGGTATTTTTCTGAGAACTTCCATTTTTTATGAATAGTGAAAAATACTTAAAAACAACTTTTTTAATCAAAATAATTTATAGTTATAAATTATTATATTGAGTGTTTTTAAAGTATAATTAGAATATATTTTTACCATTTTATCCAATGGTGGTCATTATAATTAATTTCACTTTGAAATTGGACATAAACAATTGTCAATCTTTTGATATATATTGTTTCTTAAAAACATGCTATTTGTTATGACATCGAGAATTAATTATAAAATTAATTAATTAAACTTATATGTTAGGAATTTTGTAAAATAGACATCGTTTTTGAATTCGGAATATCAATTATAGCTTAAGTTGAAATTTTGGCATTGTTTTGAAAAACATCAATTTTTGATGAATAGTGAAACCACTAAGTGGTAGTTAAAAAACTGATTTTTCATTTAAATGAAACATTACCACTTCTGTGATTTGATTTTTAAAAATCTGACATACATAGTTGTCATTAGGAAGTAAAATGTGGTTCAATGGGATTAAAATAATTTTTTTGTGAATAGTATATTTTAAGTTTAATTAATCATGATTAAAGGTAATTAGTGAAATTTAAGGTAAAAATGATATTATAAAAATATGAAAATACCCTTACACTTGTCCTGACCCTATTTGATGAGTCATGGCCGACCACGAAAATCCATGGGTCAATGTGGAGACCCCATCGAGCCACTTTGGTAGGAAAATGACATTAAAAACATTTTATTTAATGTTAAAATAAAAATGCCACAAACATGAGTTGTTTTACTAAAAAAAAATTAAATGGGGTTATACAAGTCATATTTTCGACTATAAATATTAATTAGAAATCTAAAAATATTTCCTACATCATGATAATTTTTTTATAATTTTAAGACATTAAATAAATTAAATTATTTATGACACCATGATGATGCAGCGATTACCTCATTATTTAACGATTTAAATAAAATGAAAAGATAATGTAAAATATAAGACCTAGACATGTCAAAAACATATTGGATGGGTGGATTTAGAACTTTTATTACCTTATCCTCTAAATATATAATTTTGGGACCTTTTAAATCAGAAAAGAATTTTATAATAAAGTAACCTTTTATAACTTTCCAAGAGTGCCCCTACTCTCCTCTTATAAAAGGCCCCCACCTCTACCACCTTAGCCACACCTCTCAAGCCTTTGTCTCGGCAAAACCCTACCCATTTTGTCTCTCCACATCCCACTATTACTCCTAGAAGCCTCACTTTGGGCAGAAGTCTTCCCAAGGAATCCTTTGAGCTCAAATCAAAAAGAGTTACCCGTTTTAAAGGTAGTGTTTTCTCTTGTGTTCTTATTTTTTATTTTGCTTCTCCAACCCCCTAAAATCTTTTTATTCATTTATTTTGTAACAAAACCAGTATCTGAAATATACTAGAATGTTTTTATAAGAAGTATTCGAGCTACACTTACACACACCTACATATAATGGTTAAAGAACATATTGTTTCTGTGGATGGCGAATTTCTGCCTCACAAAACGATGATTGTTCAACACTCATATAACACCTTCAAAGGTGGACATTATGATGTCACTATATTTATATATGATATATAATATTTTTATGTTTTACTTAAGCTTCTGTATTTTTCATTTATGGCATACCTTTATGGTTTCAATTATGTGTAACCACGATATCTTCATTTTAGGAAGTGCGGATTACCGCCCCCTTAAAGTGATTTAAATCATTAATGCCATATGTGGGATGTATAAAGGATGTAGTAAATGATATTATATATGATATTATACTGGAATTATAATATACCTTTATATCATTATGATTTCATTCCATTAAATATGAAATAGAAATGAAAGTAGCATTCATGCGTACGTACGGCTTACCGTCTCCATGAACGGTGCATTTCATTTCTTACCTCTAAATGTAACATAATATTATGAATGAATGTATATACTGGATATATATGATATATATGATATCTAAATAATGAATATAATTCTGGATATAATAGATATTTTACCACATGAACAACTTCTAATTATAAGAAGTTTATTTTTGACTCAAGTACCAAAGATCGACAAAATGACCGTTATTAACATAAATAATTAAATAATGTTCATAACATGGTAATAAGTGATATAAAATGAATAATAAACTTGAAAAATGTTCTTAATCAATTATAAATTAAATCTAGTTTATTATTCAGGAGGTTAAAGAACGATCGAGTCAAGTCGGACATGAGGTAAGAGAACTTCTTAACCCAATTTCAATTCTTTGGGTTAATCTCCTACTTTAAAATTATGTCATGATATTATTATGTCCTATCTTGTATTTTTACATTCTTTATGTGTAATTATAGTGAATACACATAATATATTTATTTTATTTTAAAATAAATGATCTTTGTAAGGGACTTCGTCTCAATCTCCATTCATTGAGGCATATTTTGTTTTATACACAAATTTCTTCTATACGGTGTATAAACCCCGTTGACTTTTAAGTTCATTAAAAAGGAATATTTTTATATGATGTGTTTTACTAAGTGAAAAAAAGGAATGTTTTTCTTTTCATACGTATGCGGTGACAACGAATTCTCCGCCACCGTGACCATTTTTTGAGTTTCGGCTTCCTCTACAAGCCATAACTTTTTTTAAATGAAAAATAAATACCATGTTTTAATTTTCTTTTATTTTGGTATTGAAAATGGTTTTGATAATGTTTTTATTATATCAATGTGTTGTATTGATATCTTATGATTGAAATGTGGAAATTTTATGTTTCCTTTATGCATGTTTTATGTGATACGATTATGTTATGGTTTATGATATGTTTAAACCTCTTCATATGAGGAATGCATTGGACTTAATAAGTGACGGGTGGAGCCCGCTATTGGTCCTCGATGCATCGGTAGGTCTCATGAGACAAACTAGTGTCTTGGAACGAGGCCTTGACAAAATCTTATTTTTAGTCTTGGAACGAGGCCTTGTCTATGTGGTTATGATAGTCTGGAATTATGTATTCCATCATTATGAAAGTGGTTATTGATATTTCATGTGATTATTCGACTAGTAGAATATCCATGTGAATAAGTAAATGGCATTATTTCATTTTATTTTTCCATATTATGCCAAAGTTCAAGATTAAAAGGCTTTTGTTTCAGTTATACAATGCCTTAAATGTTTATGTTTATTTATGAAAGCTTCCGCTATATTGTTATCCTTACTGAGTATCTGAGCTCACCCCTTTCAATGTTTTAATATTCCAAAATGTGAAGAAGTATTTTATGAATGACTTGAAGGGATAATATGAGGGGATATGAAGACAGGATGTTGTTGTAGTTTTGTATTACTTTATGATGTAATGTAAAACTTATGAATGTATCTAGTGTTTCAAGGCTACTAAACTAATCGGTATTTAGAGACTAGATCTTTGTGATCATGCCAATGTTACGTAATAATTCACCGACTCTAGGTAACTGGGGTCGGGGCGTTACTGTTGGTATCAGAGGAAGTTTAGTACTAACCTTGGAAGCTAGATTTAGATAAACTCTGATTACAGCACATAGACCTAAGATAAAATTTGAGGATTAGTATAGAAGAACTTCCTAGAATTTTTGTATTATAGAGATTTTGTGAGTTTTCTGAGCAATACATCTTTGTTTGGATACGAGCAGGTAGAGGCGGCTCTAGCACAAATGTAACTAGGGGTAAAACCCGAAAACACCGCTTTGAGCTAGACTCGAACGAGAACTGGTACACGACAATGGGCCTTGCTGCACTCTTGGTTACGACACTCCTGGGGGATATGCTTTGGATAATTCTCATTTTATTTACAAACCACTATAAAGGGTTATGAGTATATACTTTCTCAAAGAATTTTTTTTTTGTGATTATGGATTATATCCATAAATAGTTCAATTTATGTTAAGTGTTTTTCATGTTTGTAATTATGTATTTTGATTCATAAATTAATCTAGTTTATGCCATTGTTTAGAAATGGCACCTAGTGGGAGGAATGGAAACCATATCAATGCATTCACTCCATGTAGGGATTTCCCTCCTGTTCAAGATAATTATAATGGAGCTGGTGATACAACTAGTGCTGATCAATTTATCACCATACTAGGACAACTCACTCTGGTTATGAATAATAACCTTACTCGTATGGAGCACCCTGATCCACAACATGGAGGATCAATGTTAGACTGCTTCATGAGGAAACAACCGCCAACATTTAATGGGGGTACAAATCCATTAGTAGCTGAGAAATGGATAAACTCCTTAGAGAAAATATTCCACGCCTTGAGGAGTAGTGAAAGGGAGAAGGTTGTCATGGAAGTTTACCGCCTCATTGGAGATGTCAATCAATGGTGGTCGCTGATTCAAAACACAAAGGAAGATGAAGATGTATCAAGTATGGAATTGAGGGAGTTTAAGGAAATTTTCTTAGAAAAATACTTTCCTCATGACCATCGAGCAGATATGGAAAGGCAATTTCTGAGTCTGAGACAAAAGGAAGATGAGAATGTCGCAAAGTATGAGGCCAACTTTACAAGGTTAGCGAGGCATGCTGCAGATTATATACGTAACCCAAGAAGTAAGATTGATCGTTTCTTTGAGGGGTTAAAGCCATTTATCCGTCGAGCTTTAGTATCACAATCTTTCTCAACGTACGAAGATATAGTCTCATGTTCTATCATGACAGAAAAGGAATTCTCTAAATCTTATGACAATAAAGTAAAGCAAGAGAAGAAGAGAACAGTGGAGCAAGAGGCAGATAAAGCGAAAAAGGGAAAGAAGTATTTTCCATTATGCGATAATTGTGGGAAGAATAACCCTAGTACTTGCCTAAAAGGAATGAGAGTTTGTTATAAATGTGGAGAAAAAGGTCACCAGGCTCGTGATTGCAAGGGAAAGGAAGAGGCTATCAATGTTGAATGCTACAATTGTCGGGAAATTGGGCATTATGCAAATGAATGTTCTAAGCGTCAGGGAAACTTACCTCAGAAAAGGCCAAGAGATCAAGGACAATCTTATGCTGTTACTACAGTTGAAGTGAAATAATTAATGTATTGGTGATTTTGGACTCAAGGATTATATTCTGGTTATAATAATAATGTGATATATATAAGGATTGTACTGCAGTACTTTTTGATTTCATTATGGTTTTAATATGATGAAGGTAATCATATGTTTATATGTGACAATAAGATAAACTTTACTTTGTTTGAGTAATCTGATGATAAAATTGATTTTGGAATTTAGAGGCCTTTTAGAGAAAGTCTAGACGAAGGTATTTTGGATAACTATAAAGGTTGGAATGGATTAAGTTGAACTTTGGATAGTATTGTTTAAGGTTAAAAAATTTATGAAGATTATTTTTGGAATATTATAATACTATAGTTTTAGGAAAAGGACAACCTGCAGGTTGGGGGATAACCCATCGCATCAGACAAAGCTGTAGGAATCAAACCCACAACCATAGTGCGACAGGCCTTTATTACCTACCACTAGCCTACAAGAAGGTCCCTGGTTATTACAAAAAAGTTTTCCTAATCTAAATGGTATGTGTTAATATTTAGAACCTTATACAATTATGATAAATAGAATATTTTGAGTTCTATTACCTTTTTGGAGTGAATGATGGGTTTGTGGTAAAAAATTATTAAAGAATGAAAGTCTACATGACAAGTAAGTATATTTCCTTACGTTCTTAGTAAATCTACTAAATAAATTCCTCAACTTTATGAAAGGTAACTTAAAACAAAAACTTTTTCGGTTAACTTTTCCAACTAGGGATTCAATGACCATTTAACCAATCACAAGTTTGTGATTTTATTGTGGTTAACTTTCTACTAATCCTGTTTTTTAAAACTCTCCATCAGAACTTGATGGTTTTCTTTTCTTCAATATCCATATTTTCATAGAATCATAGTATGGGCTATCTCGGGTGACTTTTGTACTTCTCTTTCTTTCTTTTAAAGTTGTATTTTTATTAACCTTATTTCCGATGTGGGTTTTCCAAAAAGGTATTTTCTATTTTCAACCTTTTATTTTCAAAGAAAATTTTCAAATTGCGAGGATGCAATTTATTGAAGGAGGGTAGAATGTAACACCCTGAGCTTCCACGATACGCTTCTCTTTCAATAATGCAATAGCTTGCATTGTTCGCAAGTTCGAGATTCTAACACACCGCGACCAATCAAAATAGCCATTATGAATAGTAATACCCACTTTTTGAAATTATATATATTTTATATTTCAAAATGGACTTCATTTTTTGATTTGGAATATCGAAATTAGCCTATGTTGAATTTTTGGTATTTTTCTGAGAACTTCCAATTTTTTATGAATAGTGAAAAATTCTTAAAAACAAATTTTTTAATCAAAATAATTTATTGTGATAAATTATTCTATTGAGTGGTTTTAAAGTATAATTAGAATATATTTTTATCATTTTATCCAATGGTGGTCATTATAATTAATTTCACTTTGAAATTGGACATAAACAATTGTCAATCTTTTGATATATATTGTTTCTTAAAAACACGCTATTTGTTATGACATCGGGAATTAATTATAAAATTAATTAATGCAACTTATATGTTTGGAATTTTTTAAAATAGACATCATTTTTGAATTCGGAATATCAATTATATCTTAAGGTGAAATTTTGGCATTGTTATGAAAAAGTTCAATTTTTGATGAATAGTGAAACCACTAAGTGGTAGTTAAAAAACTGATTTTTCATTTAAATAAAACATTACCACTTATTCGATTTGATTTTAAATAATCCGACATAAATGGTTTTCATTATGAAGTAAACTTTGGTTCAACGGGATTAAAATAATTTTTTGGTGAATAGTAACTTTTAAGTTTAATTAATCGCGATTAAAGGTAATTGGTGAAAGTTAAGGTAAAAATGATATTATAAAAATATGAAAATACCCTTACACTTTTACTACCCCTATTGGATGATTCATGGACAAAAAAGAAAATCCATGGGTCAACTTGGGGACCCCATGGAGCCACTTTGGTAGGAAAATGGCCTTAAAAACTTTTTATTTAATGTTAAAATAAAAATGTCACAAACATGAGTTGTTTTACTAAAACAATTTTTAAATAGGGTTATACAAGTCATATTTTTTACTATAAATATTAATTATAAATATAAAACGATTTCCTACATCATGATATATTTTTTTATAATTTTTAGACATTAAATAAATTAATTTATTTATGACACCATGATGATGCAGCGATTACCTCATTATTTAACGATTTAAATAAAATGAAAAGATAATGTAAAATCTAAGACTTACACATGTCAAAAACCTATTGGATGGGTGGATTTATAACTCTTATCACCTTATACTTGAAATATATAATTTTGGGACCTTTTAAATCTGAAAAGCATTTTATAATAAAGTAACGTTTTATAACTTTCCAAGAGTACCCCTCCTCTCCTCTTATAAAAGGCCCCCAACTCTACCACCTTACCCACACATCTCAAGCCTTTTTCTCGGCAAAACCCTGCCCGTTTTGTCTCTCCACACCCCAATCTTACTCCTAGAGGCCTCCCTTTGGGCAGAAGTCTTCCCAAGGAATCCTTTCAGCTCAAATCAAAAAGAGTTACCCGTTTTAAAGGTAGTGTTTTCTCTTGTGTTCTTATGTTTTATTTTGCTTCTCCAACCCCCTAAACTCTTTTTATTAATTTATTTTGTAACAAAAATAGTATAATAAATATACTAGGATGTTTTTATAAGAAGTATTCGAGCTACACTAACACACACCTACATCTAATGGTTAAAGAACATATTGTTTCTGTGGATGGAGAATTTCTGCCTCACGAAACGATGATTGTTCAACACTAATATAACACCTTAAAAGGTGGCCATTAAGATGTCACTATATTTATATATGATATATAATATGTTTATGTTTTACTTAAGAATCTGTATTTTTCATTTATGGCTTACCTTTATGGTTTCCATTATGGGTAAATGCGATATCTTCATTTTAGGAAGTGCGGACTACCGCCCCCTCAAAGTGATTTGAATCGTTAATGCCATATGTGGGATGTATAAAGGATGGAGTAAATTATATTATATATGATATTATACTGGAATTATAATATACCTTTATATCATTATAATTTCCTTCCATTAAATACGAAATAGAAATGAAAGTAGCGTTAATGCATACGTACGACTTACCGTCTCCATGAACGGTGCATTTCATATCTTAACTCTAAATGTTACGTAATATTATGAATTAATGTATATACTGGATATATATGATATATATCATATCTACATCATGAATATAATTATGGATATAATAGATATTTTACCACATGAGCAACTTGTAATTATAAGAAGTTTATTTTTGAATCAACTACCAAAGATCGACAAAACGACCATTATTAACATAAATAATTACATAATGTTCATAACATGGAAATAAGTGATATAAAAGGAATAATAAACATGAAAAAGGTTCTTAATCAATTATAAATTAACTCTAGTTTATTATTCATGAGGTTAAAGAACGGTCGAGTCAAGTCGGACACGAGGTAAGGGAACTTCTTAACCCAATTTCTATTCTTTGGGTTAATCTCCTACTTTCAAATTATGTCATGATATTATCATGTCCTATCTTGTATTTTTAATTTCATTATGTGTACTTATAGTGAATACACATAATATATTTATTTTATTTTAAAAAAATGATCTTTGTATGGGACTTCGTCTCAATCTCCATTCATTGAGGCATATTTTGTTTTATACACAAATTTCTTCTATACAATGTATAAACCCCTTTTAATTTTACATTTATTCAAAAGTAATATTTTATACGATGCATTTTACTAAACTAAAAAAAGGAATGTTTTTCTTGTCATACGTATGCGGCGACAACGACTTCTCCGATGTCGTGACCATTATTTGATTTTCGGCTTCCTCTACAAGCGATAACTTTTTTTAAATGAAAAATAAATACTAAGTTTTAATTTTCTTTTATTTTGGTATTGAAAATGGTTTTGATAATGTTTTTATTATATCAATGTGTTGTATTTATATCTTGTGATTGAAATGTGGAAATGTTATGTTTCCTTTATGCATGTTTTATGTGATACGATTATGTTATGGTTTATGATATGTTTAAACCTGTTCATATGGGAAATACATTGGACTTAATAAGTGACGGGTGGAGCCCGCTATAGGTCCTCGATGCATAGATAGGTCTCATGAGACAAACTAGTGTCTTGGCACGAGGCCTTGAAAAAATCTTATTTGTAGTCTTGGTACGAGGTCTTGGATATGTGGTTATGATTGTCTGGCATTATGCATTCCATCATTATGAAAGTGGTTATTGATATTGAATGTGATTATTTGACTAGTAGAATATCCATGTGAATAAGTAAATGTAATTATTTCATTTTATTTTTTCCATATTATGTTGAAGTTCAATATTAAAAGGATTTTGTTTTAGTTATACAATGCCTTAAATGTTTATGTTTATTTATGAAAGCTTCCGCTATATTGTTATCCTTAGTGAGCATATGATATCACCCCTTTCAATGTTTTAATTTTTCCTGGATGTGAAGAAGTATTTTATGAATGACCTGAAGGGATAATATGAGGGGATATGAAGACATGATGTTGTTGTAGTTTTGTATTACTTTATGATGTAATGTAAAACTTATGAATGTATCTAGTGTTTCAAGGCTACTAAAATAATCGGTCTTTCGAGACTTGATCTTTGTGATCATGCCAATGTTACGTAATAATGCACCGACTCTGGGTAACTGGGGTCGGGGTGTTACATTGTCAGTGTATGCTCCTTGGACGTAGCCCTTAGTGGTGATCTAAGTAAAATTTTTGTGTCGTTGCTTTGAATGTGATTGTTTTTTCTATATATTCCCTTTAGACAATTTTAACAGGTTCTTGCCAATGTGGAAAAAAGATCCATCAGTCAAAAAGAAAACTTTTACACCCTAATTCAACCCTCCCCTCTCAGGGTCTTCCGGGGTCCTTCAGTTTTTTCATGTCACAAGGCACAAATAATAGACTATTCTTGATCCTAGATGGAATAAGTATGAAATACAGATAGAAAATGGGATTTTTAAACTTTTGGGATTTTAACCCTTATATTTGTTTCTCTACCACCCCCTGGTGAAACCATTTTTCCCTTAATTGTGGTAAATATTTTTTTACCATTTATAATATTCATTTTGGTAAAACATTAAGTAGAACATATTATATAATATAAATTATTATTATTAAAAAAAATATTGAATCCATTTTCCATTATTATATACATATGACATGACAATTTTAGTTTAAAAATAATTTCACAGACACGATGAGAAAGCTGGTTATTAATGAAAAACTATTCATAAGTTTTCAAATGCTTTATATCTAAATTCAATATGATATTCATTATAAGACATAAATTTTCTTAATGGATTTATAATTGAAATAATTTTACCCTAAAACCTATATAAATTATAATTTTACTTAATAAATTAAATGAATTGTGAGTTTTCTATAAAAAATCAGTATTTTTCACTATTCATCAAAAAAATGAAACTTTTTTGAAAAATTCAAAAAACAGCACCCTAAGTTAATTCTGACATCATTATTTAAACAATATTGTTAATTTAATCAAATTAATTTTCCAAATATGTTAAAAATTATTTTTTTGAGGACCATAAAAATAAATAGAGCATTTTAAAAAAAATTATTTTCAAAACATATAATGACTAGAAAAATTTACATAACTTTTTTATCAATAATATTTCTTTATATAAAACCATTATAGTTAAAATTTAAAAAAAAATTATTACTATTCATATCACTATTTTTAATGTCTAGGTTATAATTGATATGTTTAGATAACTATATTAACAATATATCATAGTTTTGTTAAAACATAGTGTCATGTGCACACATGAAATGTCGGTGTTGTGTGTAGCACAAGCTTAACATAGTTCTATTTATAGAACAATATTAACATGGTGTTGCATGTAGAGAAACTTTATCAATGAAATTTAATTAATTCAAAAAAAATATTAATTCATAAAAACTCAGGTTGTTTTATTCTACCCCCCTTAAAATGAATATCACCATACAAATTCATCACTCGAATACAAAAAATGAGGATAATTAAACCTCATTTTTTCTTATGTTTCTCGCATAACTTCTTCAAAAGGTTGGTTTCTCAAAAAACATTGGCCAAGTGATTGGTTTTTTTTATAAAATTCTTTATATGATCCAGAATCTCCACCATTTGTTCCTCATAATAAAGATCTTGCTACAATGGTATGATATCTGATTTCAGTAAATGTGTAGGGTTAGGTTTGTACTTTATCAGGAGGGATACATAGAACACATCATGTACATGAGGGAGGTTTGATGGAAGTTCCATAATAAAGGCTATTCTCCTACTATGATCATGAATTTCAAATGGAATGATATACCAAGGGTTTAGATTCCTTTTTTCCTAAATCTCAAAGCTTTATTATATAGAGAAGTTATAAAAAACACCATGTCACAAACATAAAATTATTTATCACGCAAAATATTAACAACATAAATGTTATACTGACTCTAATATGACTTTATTTGTTTTTTAATGTGTCTAATCTTCTCTTCCACTTCATTAGCTATCTCAATTCCCAAAATCATTCATTCTTTAACTTCAATCCAGCATGTTGGAGACCTAAATTTTGTTCCATAGGGGGCTTCATAAGGATCTATCTGGAAGCCTGAGTGAAATATATGGTGGTATGAAAAATAAGTTAGATATGGTTTTGGTACAAACATTCTTTAAATAAAATGAACTAGATCTCAACATATCCTCTCAGGATTGAATTATTCTTTGAGAATGGCCATTTGTGTGCTAATGATATGTAGTATAGAAACCCAAATACTTAACGATATCTTTTTAAAAAATTCAAAAGAACATTATGGTAACCCTTAGATCCTGATAAGACAAAATGGAATGTGGCACTTCATACAACCTTACCACTTAATTAATATAAATCATGGAAACATGATCTATAGAGAAGTGTTATCTGATAGTGATGAATTGTGCTAACTTAGTAATTTAATCAACTACATCCCATATAGAAATATTACATATAAAAGTTTTGGGGAGTCCAATGAAAAAAATACATGGTGATTTTTTCACATTTCCATTCTCATATGGGAAATAAAATTAGCATACCCTTAAATTTGTTTCCTTTAGACATAACTTAATGATATACCAAGCATTGAGATACAAAATCTACAGTATCTCCCTTCATTCCATCTTACCAGAAATACTCTTTCAAATCACTATATATTTATGTACTTACTGAATGAATATAGAATGATGAAATATGTTCTTCCTCTAAGAAGTAGTTCTCTAACTCTAGTATGGAAGGAATACATACATACTTTTTGAACCTTATCATTCCCAGCAGAATAATGGTTATAATAAGGAACATTTATTACTTTCCTTTATAGCTCTGAATCTTTCTTCTGCAACATTTTAATCTTCACCTGGATATATGGTTTATTATTAAATTGATTAAGAAAAGATTTTTTCCCATCCTTCTGGATTTTTAGATCCATCCTTTTCTAATTTGAAAATATTGGATCTTTTGTAATCCTCCTCACAAAAAAAAATCATGATCCTTTCTACTCAATGCATCATCCACGTTGTTTAGTTTTCCACGGTGGTGATGTATTCATAAATAATAATAATTAATCATCTCTGGTAATCTTATTTGGTTCATATTAAACTCAATTATATTTAATATATGCTTTAAAATTTTATGAATGGTATATAAATCAAAATTTTTCCATAAATATTATTACTTCATATATTAAATTAAAATATTGCAACAACTAGCTTGAAATATAGAGTTGGGTAATTTTTATCATGAATATTCATCTTTCATGAGTAATAAGATATATCCATGTCATTTTGAATAATAACACACCCCAATACCTTATTTTATTCATCACTATAGATTACAAATCATTCTACATTATAGGGTAATGTAATTAAAAGTTTGATTACTAATATTCTCTTCAGTTCCTTGATATTTTCTTCATATTCATCTATCAAGAGGATCCTATCTCTATTACTAGTTAACTTGGTAGAGGATTATATAATTGTGTGAAATTCTCCGAGAAACATTAATATCATCATTCTAAACCAAAAAACAACTATAGATACCATTCACCGTGGTTGTTTTAGTCTAACATTAAATAGCCACCATCTTTGATGGATTTACAAATATACCATCTCTTGAGATTTTATGAACCAAGAATGAAAATAATTTTAGCCAAAATTCACACTTTGTAAATTTTACATATAGTTTCTCCTTTCATAATGTATTTATGAAAATGATCAATTTTCCTTTATTCTCTTCTTTTATCATCAAATTGATATAAATTTCATCTATAAAGACTACAAAAAATGATCAAGGTAATCACTAAATAATATTTTCAATAAATAAATGAAGTTATACTAAGAATTAATAAGAATGAATGGAATCACTATATATATAAACATAATGTCCATAAATTATATGGTATTTTCCTTGTGTATATCCTCATTCTTTACCCTCAATAAATGATATCTAAAATGGAGGTCAATTAGGGAAACGTATGGAGCTCTGGGAAATGGATCAAACAATTCATCAATACAAGGAATATAATACTTGTTATTAATTTTGATCTTGTTCAGATCATGATAATCAATATAGTGTCCCATTAATCAATCAATATTTTAAAAATGTAGTAAGTGCACCCCCAAGAGACACACATGGCCAAATTAATACCTTGTTAATGTTTTCCTAATGTTTCTTATTCAATTTATGGAACTCAATTCAAGACATTTTATATATAGTATTTTAAATTGGTATGGAACTAGGTATGAGTTCTATAGGGAACTCCACTTCACATTTTTATAGAAGTCTAGGCAATACTTCTGAAATTTTATCAAAAAATTCCCTCACAATAGGCAAATCATTGATTTTAATATTGTTCCCAAACATTTTTGATAAACACCCCTTCTGAATGGGAATAGACCCATACAATGGATGTGATCTCCATCAGATGTTTTTACTTATATTCATGTTGATATAAGAACATAGGTTGGATTGAAATATCAAACTTGACTTTCCTTCCTTGAAAAATTATAGAGGATTTATGTAGATAAATCCAATCCATGCCTAAGATGACATCAAATTAAACTGTAAGGAAAACAAAAATATTTACATGAAGCTCATTTAGGCCAATGTCGATTAGAGATGAATCATATACATGAGATTCTATCTTCTTACCATTATAGGTTTACCCTATTAATTCTAAATCTGATCATTTGGGTGGAATCTTGATAACCTCTGAAAATTCATTAGATATTAATGAATGGGTAGATCAAGTTTCAAATAAGTAATTCATAGTTCTAGAGTATATAATAATTGAACATTTCACCATTTCATTATCATAAACCTTATTATAAATAGTGATCAATTGATATATCCCATTTTCCCTTGGATTAATTGGATGCATGTGTTCATCCCCATCATTAACCCTCACATTTGGGTACTTGATGGAATAATGCCCATACTCATTGGATTTTAATTACTTGAGTGTGGGGGGTATATTATGTTGAAATTTTTCATTATTCCTATCGTTAGAAAACTTCTTCCCGTCAATTAAGCATTCACCTAGAATATTAGCTTCCCTTCCACACATAAAACATTTAGTATCTCTCTTAAGACAATTTCATCTACGATTCTTCCCACACTTTGAGAATAAAGGAAATATTGGCTTCTTATCTCTATGGTTCTTAGAGTTTACATTGAATTCCAATTTTCTTTTATTATAAAAACCATGATATTGATATAGAACTCAAAGATTGTTTTCTACCGTGATATCTTATAGAACAATTTACTCATTATTACTAAAGTCTCTTATGGATAACGCCCATCATATGATTTGTGTTCAGACAGTGAATAATATATCAAACTTACTTTTAGGATAAAAGGTAATACCATATGGGTACCTCAAAATTCTTTTAGAATTTACCTAAAAGGTACCAACATATTCATTATCCTTTTTCTTTAGCTCAAGGGACTCCATATCCATCTATGTACGAAGATCATGAGAAAAATACTTGTTGAAAAATATGTTCTTGAATTGATTGTAACCAATGTAGTAAATTTCATCATGTTGCCCAATATTATTTATATGATTCCATCAACAATAAGCTTCATGATCCAAACAATATTTATATAAAATGAATTTTTCATGTTTTGAGCACCGTAGAATGGAAACTATATGTTCAATAGCGTTGGTCCTTTGTTTAGTAAGTAGATGATGAAAAGAACCACTGATATAAGGTGGGTGTTGACTCAAAAAGGACTCAACAGAATGTTGTTACCTACTTTTTTCATTTCAAGTCCATCATGATTCATAGTCTCATAATGTTTTTTGATCATAGCAATGATATTTTTTATTCTATCTCCCATAACATCTAGATGCTCATGACGATAGTCATTGTATTTTCTATCACACTCAGCACTAACATGGTTCATTCGGGTTTTGAACATTGACTAAAACCAAAAAACATAGTGTAAGAAACAATAATCATGATGGGGAAGCACAAAATATATAAAAATAACTTATATTATTTATAAATCATGATTCAATCATTAATCTATGACACCATAGGTTAATCCTAGATCATTATTAATCATAATCTATTTTTATCCTTCATTATAGTTTGTAATGTGTTAGTGAATTTATAAAGTGTATCCCTCGGGATTGTCAAACCAGATATGTAATATGGTATTTTATCTTGCACTAAGATATGATCAAGTCAAGTTCAATGCACTGGTTTCATAGTTATTACCCATAGGTACCACTGTTCTAGTAACAATTCTACTTCTAGTATATTGATAGGGATATAATTTCTTGAAAACCACTCACCTCTATCCCTTACTAAAATTCTTGTGAATTTTTCTATATATTGAATAATCCTTAAGCTTATCCTTAGACACATACCTTGACATATTAATAGTAATATCCATAGAGATCTATATAGGGTTTTCTCATTCTAGATTCTAAGGATGAACTAAACCATTCCTCTAATATGACCTATATCCACCTAGGCTTATAATACATATATATTACATCATTTTTTATGATTATTCCTTACATTATAGAAATAATTGACTTAGGACCATAATATATTAGTGAATTTTAAAACATGGAAACACACAATAATATTCCATAGGTTAACTACCTCATTTCTATCTATGATCCTCATAACATTCACCCTTCTTTGAAAAATGATAACTAATTCATTTCTTCATAAGAAGGGTAGAGGAAACATAAGAAAGGTTTAGATGCGAAGCACAATTTTGGTTAAAAAGTGAGATATGTAAGCATAAGATGAATATAAGGCAATATAAACATGATCATAACATTTGAAAATCATACCATGCATATCAAAGACAATAATCACATGTCATGGAATATTGATTGGACATTCATAAGACATGAATCATAATAAAATCATAGAACAAGATCCATGATAGAATATCATTGGATTTAGACAAATATTCTTGGAATACATATAATCATATAAATTCATAGGTTTAGGATACCCACTAAGACATTCATAACATGTTAGTATTGGGATAACCAATACTATACTTCATTTGGGCTTGGGATAACCACCTTTGTAACATATTTTTCATGTATAGGATAACTACCCATATACCCTCCTTTTCAGGATTGGGTTAACCACACATGTACCCTCTTTTTTGGTCCTTATGAAACAACTTTTATGCCCTCTGAGTTTATAGAACAGATATCATTTACCATTTCATTAGAGAGACATATAGGTCCCCCATCAAGTAATTAAATTCATAAATTTGTGATCCATAATATATTAAAAAATTTATAATATTGTAACCCAATTAATTTTATAAAAATTACATCATATAAGCAATTGTGTAAAATATGTAGGTTTCTTAATCATTTCATTATTTAATCGTAGCATAACTTGTGAGACATGAAGCAGGTTTAATAAGAATTTTATCATGGTATAAACTATAAAATAGAAATGGGTTTCATAAACTTAATTCCATCATAAACATAAATCATTCTAAGAAATAATATGAATTCTATCTTTGTATCATCTCCCTAGTAAGGAATATATAAGATCAATGTATTTCATATCAGAAGGAAAATTATTTTTATTGATCCTTTAAACGAATTTTGAGGAAATTATTCTTTCAGCATTGAATTTTTCTAAACATAAGACACTTTGAAAATATATCTATCTGGTAATAAACTTAAAAACATATAACATATCATTCATATAAAATAATGGTCAGGATAATGGGAAGTTTTTTGATGTCTTACACGTTAAAACAATGATACCTTTCACATTTTTAGTAAAACCTAAATAGAATTTTTTGGAATATGACATAAAGATTCCTATAAAAAATTATAATAATTCAAACATGGGTAAAAATATATTTTCAAAATAACAGTTTAATATAAATACATTTATGAACATATTTTAGAAAACATTTTTTTGGAAGAAAATAGATTTCCCATTGAAGAGAGAAATATAATTAGATTTTCTTAAAAATATTTTCTCAATTATTTTAATTACCAAAGAGTGGAACAATGATATTGTTACATGAAAATATAATGAAAAAAGATTCGTAGAATATTATTTAGTTTCTTTCCATATTTACCATAATATTTTGTCCTTGTAAACATAATCATAAACAATCCCGATAAACTATGAGTTTGTGACATAAAATCATTACGACATTGGAAACCATGAGTCATAATCCCCAAGAAGGAATAAAATAAATTGAAACTTAAAATATTACAATGATAAATACATTCATGATAGTAAATGTCAATGGGGCTTTATATACACATCATGAGTGAATATAGGTGTATAACATAACATATGTCTCAAAGAAGAAATATTTATAAAAAAATATATTACCACTTTAGTAATTATTCCTCTATAAACACCATGAAATAGAGGTCCAAAAATAGATGTGTAAATCCCAAAAATTTTAAGGATAATATTTATAAAATAATTTCATGGTATTTATATAAATCATATAAAAGAAATAGGTGGTGAATATGGAATGTGTCTCATAGATGTAAAATTTGAGACAAAAATACTTACTCCTTTCGTAATCCTTGGAATCATAATCATAAATAGAAAATAACATAAAATAAATAGTAATTTTAATTAAAAGAATAGGATTCGTGATATAAAATTTCAAATGAATAGTTCATACCCCATACAAAATAAACCATTGGTGAAATTTCATAGGTCCACCAAAAATAAAAGAGAGACTAGAAATCCCTTTATCATAAGCCTTGACTTATTTCATTGTTGAAACTACTTGAGAAAGTAACAAAAAAGATAGAAAACATTTGGATATTTCAAATCCCAAATAAAGGTTCGAAAAGATCAAAAGGAATCGAACTGCTCGGTGGATCTACGCGATGGATCTACACAATAGATCTGCACGACGGATCTGTGCGACAGATCTGCGCGACGGAGCTGCGTGGAGGACCTGTGCGCCTGACCTCCGTGGACGAACTCCACACTGGACAATGCTCGGTTCCCCCTCTGCAGAGCACCTATGTGGAATAGCTTCACGAAACAGCTGCGTGGGATAAATTTCTTTGACCAGGCCCATTCGTGCCTATAAATAGAGCCCTTGGGCTCCCCATTTCCGGACTGAAAAAATGAAAGACTCTCTGAAGCACCCATCACGTAGATCGTTCACCTGGATCTCTCAAATTGTCTCAAGTAGCTATCCAAACCACGAGATACAAGATAATGTAATGGGATAGGACCGTTTTGAAGTTCTTCACATTATTCAGTCATCATCCATACCTGTGCAGTATATCTGCGTGCCATACCTACACGGTATACCTACGTGGTAGACTTGCGTGCCATACCTGCACAATACAGCAACGCGGGGTACCTACGCGGCATACTTTCATGAGGGAACTATGCGGCCAACTCATGTACCCTTCTTAAAATCCATTTATGGAAGGGTATCTCCTTATTTGGTTCCCTTATTTGAAAGGGACTAAATTGAGGCCTCCACCAAACCCCCTTGACTTATCAAACCTTTGGGAATGGCACATCAACGTGTCTCCTATTTGGGTTTTTATTTTCGCTGTCAGAGGTTTCCCACATTTGTTTCACAATGGGTTTAATATTCATGAGATGTTTTTTGGTTTTTATATCCACAGTCACATGGAACTTTCTCCCAGAAATAGTGTTGGGATGTTCTCAGTTTGGAGGATGGTTGGTTACCGGCCTCTCCCTTCTCAAAGAGGCGACCCGGAACCTCAGGTCTCCGGTAGGAAAGGTACACTTCTCACTTGCTATTCCACGCAAGTATAAGAGAAGTCTCCCTCCCCTACCAGAACCAATTTTAGGGCATCCATCCTGGTATAAGACCCTCACCTTCACCCCTTATTCCTTATATTGGACCCTTGTCCAATGTAAATAGAATAAGGGGAAGGCTCGTCGCCTCGACCTCTTCCACGGTCGGCACGCCCTCTTCCACCAGTGGAGGAGGAAAAGTTTGAAGTGTCATTGTTAAATCTTTCACATTCTCTTGTTTCTCACACCGATCATAACTCACGTGGTCTTAGAGATGCATGGTGGTTACAACATGTGCACAAAAACTCACTGAAAGGAACTAAGAGAACTCTGATTCCTATTCAAAATCAGGATACGTAGGAAGCTCTTTCAGAGCCCGAGATCACCAGATATACTCTTTGGGAATCCAACCCTAATTCCCCCAATTTGGGCATCCTCCTTAGGAAATAAGCCCCAAATTCAATACTAAAATCGCTGAGGTATCCTTTTCAGGAAGTAAGAAAAAACTTCATCGAACTACATGGGCTTTGATTCCCACCCATATGGGATTCGTAGGAAGCCACATTGAGGTTCAAACCCAACACTTCAAATCAAACCTATTCTCCTTGGTCCATATTCCCAATTGGGTCTGACCATACATGGAAACTCATATCCTTTCCAAGATCCTTGGGATGCTTCAGCATAATTCCCACACTATGTTTTGACGAAGCATCTTTCTCTTAGAGTTCCTTATCACATGACCTTAAAATGTATGATGTGTCCTATTAAGAAGCACCGAACTACAAGGGTTATGATTCCTTTCACAAGGATACGTAGGTAGCTCATTTTATGAGCATGATCCCAAGATTAAAATAATCTTTGATCTCCCTAAATGATAATAAATTCAGAGTGTCCCACTGAGTGGCTTAAAAACCAGTATCATCACAATGATGATTAAAATAATCTCTAATCGGTATATTAGAGGATACCGTCGATGGAAAACCTCAAATGCATACAGATGTTTCCATTTATGAAGAACCTTGAATTCACACTGATGATTCTAAAATTTTTCACATGTTAATAATTGATTTCAAATTATAAGGGATACTTATGATATACTTGGTGACTTAATAAGGATTCATGAAAATAATATAATTTTACATAGAGAGTCCCAGAGTAGACAATAATCTCCCCCCAAAAGGGTGTGATGAGTCTGACCTCCCATCCTCTTGAGCAATGCACATTATTAAGTTTTGTAAAGTTCAAAACATAACAAACACTTGCCTTTGGAAAGCAGGTCCTCTTTGGATAAATGACTGTTGGATGTTTCCGGTTCCATGAATAAATCCAATGGAAACTGCCAGGAAATAGTTAATCTTAAATCTAGAACACAGGTTTCAAGGAACTATGAAACAAAAATGGTGAACCCGACGTGAATCCTTAACCATGTTAATAATGTTACCAACATTTTAGGCCCTTATAAATTGATAAAGGAATGCCAGACAAAGGAATTAATCACACATGTATCCATCTAAAAAGATGTCACTTTAATAGAGCTTGTTGTTGTTCTTAGTTTTCCATAGAATTCACTTCATTCCATTGAATGGATTTCTCCAAGAAAAAATCTGTGAAATTCTTGACTGCTGCTCAAGTTGGATCTCCATCCACGGGAAAGATGTTATCACCAACCCATCATCTTCCACACTGGGTCTCTAATGTGCTGGTGAAGGAAAATCACTAGCACGGTATAATCCAGACTTTGGAGGCTACTCTATTGGCCCTCCAGGTCAACAATAACCCTCAATCATCTGCACAACAATGACTAATGATCAAGAAGAAAACAGTTCCAACCATCGTCTCAAACCATTTCAGTTATTTATCCCTAGAACGCAACATTAAATCTCACCCATACTACAAGTATGTGGATAAAGAGGTCACTCAAGGCCTCAATTGAATAATGGAGTAGTCCTTCTGGAGGACTCCCACCATCAATCACCGCTAGAATCATGCAGTAGTGTATCCCCAACATGATGGGGGTGTTGCCTCTAGACATTTGGCCCAAGTCTCTCAGACCCAAGAATGCAAGACGAACTGCCAAGGAAAATTTCCAGTCAACAGGGAGCAGGTCCTCACCACTGCTTCTTCCAGAGAAGTCCATCAACCAAAGTTGATGACAAACAACGAGTGTGAACATACACATGTCCGTTCTAAATTTGTTGCTCAACAGGCTCTTCTGACAGCAACCCACCAATCCCACCAGATAAACCCAGTGGAGAACCATGAACAGGCATATACACCTACTCACAAGTTATAATCCAGTTAGCAGGCTTGCCTAACTACATTTAAATAGGCCCAACAATCTAATATGGTGGAAACTGGTAAACAGGAACATACACCTGTCTACAATCACCAATTTTGTCAGCAGTCTCATCTTCCAGTATTGTAGGAATTTTGTCAACCATACTTGATGTGAAATATCCAGAAGGCACATACACCTACCAATGATCATCAATTCTTCCAACAGTCTCATTTGGTAGCACCTGGAGAAGCCAGTCGGAAAGCTCCGACGAAACATTTGGGGAAGACCCAACTCTCTGCCCTCATGCGTGAGTACTCTCAATATCCATTCATAGAAAAAGGAGGACTAAAGTAGGAACATACACCTACTCCAGATATGAAATGGATTTATATTCCCATTCTGGCCACTGAAGTCACAAAACACATCTTATCAATGGTGAAATGGCAGACACATATCCCTGCCCATATTCTGGAAGCATGCCAGGATATTTTAACAACTACTTCAATAGTATCAGGGGAACAGACATATAAATCTGTCCCCACACATGGGATAACACATCGACATGACATCCCAGCGAAGATACACACCTCTATTCCAGTCTAGGAGGGTCATGGGGAATTTCCTCCCATATCATATGGACAACAGGATCGGGAACACACACCCTTTCCAATTGGAGTTAATCGGTCCATTCCAGTAACTATTTCAAGGCAGGCGCATACACCTGGCCATTATAACCACTTATCCCAGTAGGTGGACCCAACTAAGTATAAGAGAACATCCAAAAATAAATCTCACCAAATACCATTGGAAAATCAAGATTAAAGCTATGATTTTTCTCCACTTAATGATGGAGTTCTTGAAGCCTTCAGACATTTATCTGTTTCTACTCAAGATCCTACCCTCTCATTACCAAATTTTGGGTGTGGTAGTTGTAATTCTGAAGTTTCTCACTAGAAACTTCATCATGAAGGCTTGATTTATGAAAATTCAGTCAATCCAGACTGTCTATCTTTGGATGAGAGCCACGGAAACCCTTCGTGTGGCTAGAAGACCAAGGAGCTAGAATATTTATCGCTAACTGTAATCCACCATGGTGATCCTCCCCATTATGGCATTCACTGTGAAATTCCTCTCCGTAGTAGTATTTTACATTTTCAAAACAATTCCATAATTGACAATGTAGCAACAAGAAATCCCTCCTATCTCGAGGAACTTGCAAACACAAGTCCAGTCATGTCTGATGCCTTGTCATTGACGAGTGAAACACTTTCTCAGTCAGAATACATCATAAGAGAATTTTTATTCTCCGAACCTCCCTTGGGTCATTTATCTTCTAATGTAGAGCATCCACTTTGGTCAGACCAAGTGGAGAAACCTCTAGTGAAAGGTGATGAAGACATGTTAAACATGAGGACAAAATTAGCTAAAGGAGAAATATCAGTCATGCTCTGGCCTTCATCAAATTATCAGTTTGATATTCCAGAATTGATGACAGAAGATTGTATTCATGACATTTGTCTCAACTTATGGAAAACTCTTCGTCATTTGAAAACTAAAGTATTAACATATGATGAATATCAAAATCATATAAAGGTAATAGAAGGGTTACAACGCAAAATTTATTTGGCATCTCTTTTAGTTTCCCAACATCAAAGGGTTGAAAAACAACAGAAATCCCTTCAGCGCACATTTCTCAATACCCTGAATAGGATAAGCCAATTAATTTCTGATTCCCCATCTAGTATTCGCATCATAGGATGGGGTGAATTTGGAGCATTGCATTTCACTACACTCCAAAATCAGAAAAGTCCGCCAGAAGTGGTATCATGCAATGTTATTTTCCATCGCTGTCCACATTCAATAAGTTTTGTATGTAATCAAATATACACTCAAGAACAGGTCTAAACTAGTTCTCATCAGAATCAGGCCCAAAGAAAAGAAGTTGTTAAACAACTTCTACATCAAGCCTCTAAGAATCCTGAGAAGGTGTCCCGTTTAGAGTATTTTAGGCGTCATAGGATGAAAATGTCTGAAATAGCACAACGATCATCTGAAACAGGAGATTTAAGTAATTGTCGGATGATACACCCACCTAATGTCTAAACCAAAATCCACAAAATCAGAAGAGAAGTTGCATGAATTTCAGTTGTAGCAGTTCAAGAATCACCCCATCTTGCCAGACTGGGGGCTCATTTAATGCAACCTTCAAATTCATTAATCAATGTTCAAAGATTTGAAGAATAGGAACATGATCAACCCCAGCCTGCAAGGCAGGGGCCTTTTTCGCATCTACAATCCTCTCTTCAACGGAAGTCAGTTTTCTCCTAATTAAGGAAGAAGCCACAAGGAAAGCCTATAGTTGAATTATCCAATGATTCCCTTCATGTTATTTTCCGCCAAATAGTTCTAGGGAATTCTTCATATAGGAGAATAGAATTTCATGAAAGACAAAAAGGGAGATGATCTACCAGAAACACTGATAGAATTCCATCAATGTGTTATGCGTTAGTGAATGTTATCAATACCATTGTATAAGATCCTCTAGAAAATAAGTCCAGTTCAGAAGAATCAGAAGATGAAGTTCTTTTCCACATTACGGTACACACCGAGGTGAATGAAGAAGGTGTGAATACCCGAAATAAGAGGCTTACCTAGAATCTATGTATTCCTTCAAATAACCAACTCCCCCCTCTCCGAAACGAATCTAACAAGGGGAAAAGAAAAAAGTCAGATTTCACTTCACTTTTCCAATAGAAAAGGTCAATCTCTTTCACTTGAAGAGAGATTAGCACAATAAGAATAGGAAATAAAGAAGTTTAATAGACTCAATGTAGATTTGTTTCGAAACAGCATTTCTTCTAGACATATTCCCCAGACAAGTCCTCAACTTAAAAATCATGTAGTAGCTCTTCAGAAAAGGGGGATTGTAGTAGCTAAAGATGTGGATAATTAATTGCCTCCATTGGGCACACAATCAAGACAGGATCATATAAATCCTGATAGACCTGTTCCCATGGTTTATCCAAGATAGATATCAGCACCACTATCAGTGGTCTTAATAGTCATTACACCGGCTCAAGTTATAGTTGAAATAACGGCATAGAATCCAACTCATCTAGATATTCCCCATATACTTACGAATACAATTGAGGCACTAACGACTCGGTTGGAATCTATGGAGGAACGACGTGCACCAGTTCAGCCGGAAAAGAGAGGTTACCCTGAATGGGTGGATGCAATTCCACCCCCACCAAATTTTTTGAATACCATATTCCCAATTTTTAATTGTTCAGGAGATCCAGAAAAACAGTTAACACATTTTTTCTCTCGTTGTGATCCTATGATGGGAACTTCTCAACAACAATAAAAAGTTAATCTTAGGTGTTTTTTGCAGTCATTATAAGGACCAAATTTTGTCTAGTATACAAGTTTTCAATCTCGATCAATTACTGGGTGGGAAGATCTCCGTTAGAAATTACTTCTTCAATTTAGCTCAACATTACCAAAGGCGACAATTTTTGATCTTACCAATTGTAAACAAAGTGAAAATGAAAGAGTTTCGGATTTCATTACTCGCTGAAAAGGATTAACATATTATTTATGTTTAGAACTCCCTCAAGATGAGTTTTTTCCAATCTATGTGGAAAATATGCGTGATGAATTACACACACCATTGATCCATGTGAAGTACACATGAGGTTTTTGAGACCTTACTTCAATCGCTCTGCAGATATAAGACTCTATTATAGAAATTAAGGTTGAAATTCGTCTAATTCTATCAGTTCCAGGAAGGAGAATAGGAAAGGCATAAGCTTCTACAGTTACACTCAAACTGGCACCTGTACCTTCTTCTACTTCAAGATAATCATCATACCAAAGGCCTCCACTTCCTGAGCACCATCAGCAATGACCACCTCACCAAGATGATCAAAGAGATCAAAGACAGAAATAGTTTGAGGAATTAAAGAATAAAATCTATTCTTTCAGGAATGAGAAAGTTCCTTGTTACTTCATCTCAGCCTTAGAAAACAATTTGGTTCAGTTTAGAAGGCCAAAGAAGCCAAATAAAGATGGAGATAAAGATCTTCAGAATTATTGTCCCTTTCATCAGATGTTGGGACACCCCATTCAGAAGTGCATTATTTTCAAATAACTTCTACAAAAGATGGCAGACTCTGGACTAGTGAAATTGAAAAGTTCATCAGCTCAAGTATCATGTGTTACTGCCTCCAATCCAGAGGAAGAGGGAGAATGGAAAGAGGTTAAAAGTAAAAATGTTCAAAAATATCATGATTGGATGATCAGGAAAACGATCAACTGGGCTCATGCTATTTTACGAACACAGTTGAAACAACCACTTGTGTCTTCTACCACTCCCACCACAACAAAACCATCTTCATCAAAAGGTTGGTCCTCAAAGAATCAAAGTGGTCATGGGGATAAAGAGTAGTCATAAAAAGATGAACTTGTATCAAGGAAAGATTTTTCCTTAACCCTGGAAGATTTTATGCCATCTGTTTCAAAATTACGGGCATCGCCCCACCAAACGGTACAACCAGAAGTACCCTTCCAGGATGAATCCTCATCCGAAGATGAATAGATCTTTAGTTCCATTAATGTTATCCAGTTAACAGATCCTTATACCAATGGTGATTCTGTTTGTATTGATCCATAATTACTTGTGCCTAATTGGGGAACTAGAGGAAGAGGCCAAGGTCGAGGATACAAAGGAAGACATGAGAATTCCAGAAACCATCATTTTAACTCTACCTATAACGCCCCAACCCCAGTTACCCAGAGTTGGTGCATTATTTTAATACATTGGCATGATTACAAGGAATCAAGTACCGAAAGACCGATCAGTTTAGTAGTCTTGGAAAATAGATTACATACATGAACGTTACATTACACAATAGAAAATAAAACACAACATAAAAGGTCCTTTTAGAATTCCATTAATCCCCTATCTTAACCCTGCTTATCAATCATAATACACTTCTTGTAATCCTGAGAAAATTAAAACATAGAAATGGGTGAGCTCAGATGCTCAGTAAGGATAACAATATAGAGGGAACATTCATAAATAAGCATAAACATTTAAGGCAATTTATAAGACTAAAACAAATGCCTTTTAAACTTAAAATTCAGCATAATATGGAAAATATACAATACAATAATGCCATTTACTTATTCGCATGTATTTATACTAGTCGAATAATCACATGCACTATCAATAGTCACTTTCATAATGATGGAATGCATAATTACGGACTTCATAACCACATAGTCAAGGCCTTGTGCCAAGACTAAAAATAAGATTTTGTCAATGCCTTGTGACAAGAAACTAGTTTGTCATATGAGACCTACCGATGCATCGAGGAGATATAGCGAGCTCCACTCGTCGCTTACTAAGTCCAATGCATTTCTCATATGAATAGGTTTAAACATAACATAAATATTCATGTTAAAACTAGCATACAAAATTTCAATACTTTATCCATAAACCATGAATGGTATAAAAATAACACATCTATAGTCAAACATATCACAAAACCTTCATTACAATATGGATGATTTGTATCATAATAAATCAACTTCAAACAAGTTTAAAATCCATCAAAGGATGTTGACATAGATGAAAATGACTTTTAAAACTCTTTGAGGGAGATATCCCTTTTTCATGAAAACATTTAAAAGAAACACAATTTAAAAAGGAAGACATTTAGAGACATTTTTTAATCAATGTGTCCCATACCACTTGAAACGTTTCAAAGGAATTAACATTTTAAAAACATTAATGTCCATATAAATAAGTCCTTAAAAACCATTTTGAAAGCATGGAAATTAATGAGAAAAATTTAGAATAATTAATATTTAAAACATTTAAAATGATGTTTTAGTAAAAAAAGTCCCTTAAAAATAATCCCTTTGAAATATATTTTATGAAACATGGTCATGGATAATAAATATTTCCCATTAGATACTTAAAAAAAACAACCTCAGATAATAAAGAGACTGTGAAATTAACCCTTACCTTGCACTTTCCTTTAGTCGAGGGTACATTTAACCTCCTGTATGAAGACCGTAGTATGTTATTAAATTATTCTAGACCCATATTAATATTTATGATATCTTACATGATATCATACATGATTCATTTATGACTTTATACTCCCCATTTAATAATAATGTCCATGTTAAATTAACATTTGGGGTAATAATCGCTTTCTTTATCGTACGTGTTTTAACTTGTTACTCTTGATTGTATCACTTAGATCAAGATTTATATAGTTAATGAAATAAAACATGATTTATATATCATATGTATTTAGAATATAAATACGTATAATAGATATATATATGAAATGTAAAACACCATTTATGGAGACGGTAGTCCGTACGTACGCATAAACGCTGTTTCCATTTTCATATCATACTGAATGGAACTAAGTGAATAAGATATATGTAAGTACATACATATATATATATATATATATCCAGTAGAATTATTATGTCATATATTACATACTTATTAAAGATATATATTTTATAATCATCGTTGAATGGTGAACGTGGAAATGAATCTCATCATGTTGTGGAGATGGTAATCCGTACGTATGCACGAGCGACAACATCATTATTTTGATATTAAAATAATATATAATTGGATGATATATCATATATAAAGAATAATTATCATGTTATATTTATTATTTACATCAATTAAAAATAATTATTATACCCATCAAAATAATAATGTATTGAATAACAGTTACACCACGACGTGGAGACGGCAAGTCATACGTACGCAAATATGGTGACATGTCATTCAAAGGATGGATAGAATAATGAATATGGTTGTAACATATTTATAATAACATCACAATATATATAAGATACTGGATTTATTATTTTAGAAAGGAAACAACAAAGAAAGAGAAAGTGGAAGAAGAAAGGAACATGAAAGAGGTGATGAAATATTTACCTCTTCTTCAGGTTCTTCCTTTTGATTTGATCAAAAGGGCTCATTTGGTTGGATTTATGACTAAGATAAGGCCTATAGGATGAATGGAGGACAGTTTAGAGGGTATTGGGGTAGGTTTTGGCCGAGACAAATGGCTTTGAAGGTGTGAATTAGAGAGATGGGGGAGTGACCTTTTATAAGAGGGCTGAGGGGCATCTTAGGAAAAGCTAGAAATATTATTTTATAATAAAATAATTTTCAGTTTATAATGGCTCCAAAATGAATTATTTAAAGGATAAGGTGGGGATGGGTCGAAAAACACTCAACCAATAGGTTTTAGACAGGTTTGGGTCACTATATTAACTTTATCTTTTAGATTTAACTCTTAGTTAAATAGTTTGACATTTACCATGTCTCTTTGTATTTTTATATTATATGGTTAATAAAATTACTATAAACTTCCAAGAGAACCTCAATTAGTTATTTAATGACATATATAATATTATTTAAGACCTTTGGATGAACCTTTTATTTTTAGGAATAGAATATAAATTAATAATATAATATTTGTTTTAAAAACACTTTTATGTCAATTTTGACACTATTTTGTATTTTGTTTTTGATAAATTCATAATAGCATTATTACTTAGAAAAAAATTCATCCAAACAACCATAACATGTCATATAAACTTAGAAAATTATTTGAATTTATAAAAATGTTCAAATTACTTTTATTTGGATATTTATAATGTCAATTATTTTAATCTTTCATTAATACAGTAATTACTACATTATTATTGTGTCATAAAAAATTAATTATTTAATATCTAAAAATTATAAATAAAATACTATTATATAGGAAATATTTTTATATTTCTAATTAATATTTATAGTTTAATTTATCTTATGTATAACCCTATATTAAAAATGTTTTAGTTATTAAACTTTGATTTTAACTCTTTTAACTCTTCTTTAAATAAAATAATAATAATTGTCCTAATATAATCCAAGTGGACCAAAGAGGTTCATATTTTATTCCTAAGGATGTTTTTGGTCGAATTATACTTATCCAATAGAATTAGGACATGTGTTAGGGTAATAATAATATCATTTTTACCCTTAATTACCCTATTTACTTTTAACAGTGTTAAATAAAAGTAAAAAGTTACTATTCACCAAAAATTATTTTCATCTTATTGAACCACATTTTACTTACTGATATTAACCATTTCTCTTGAAGTTTTGAAATTCAACTCATAGAAGCGGAAAAATTAAATTTTATGTAAATTTGTAGATGCTCCTAAGAGGTGGGTAAAAGACGGTGAAAATTTCAATTAAATTTTATATATATAATATTATTACAAAATGACTCCAATGAATTACATTGAACATATATAGGTATTATGTACATATTTGTATTTAAAATAAATTGAAATATAATAATTAATTATTTAAAAAAATCGGTTTTAAACTATAACTCAGTGTTTTTCACTATTCATCAAAAATTGAATGTTTTCAAAAAAATACCAAAAAATCACCCTAAGATAATTTTGATATTATGAATTCAAAAATTAAGTCCATTTTACCAAATTAAATACATAGAAGTTTTATTTATTGATTTAAAATTAATTTCCGTTGTCAAAACCAAAAAGTGTATTTTTAATAAATAATAACAAACAAAAAATTGATACTTGTTTATGTTCACTTTCAAAGTGAAATTATTTACAATGAATAAAATTGGATTAAATGGTAAAAATATAATCTATTTATACTTCAAAACCATTGAAATGTATAATTTAACACTATAAATATTTTTGATTAAAAAAGTTGTTTTCAGTTAAAATATAGTATTTTTCACTATTCACCCAAATATGAAAGTTATCAAAAAAACAACAGAAATTTTTTCAAACTAAATTATTATGTCCCGATTCTAAATAAGAAGTTTATTTTGTCAAATTAAATATATAAAAGTTACAAATACTGGATTTAAAAAGGGTTCGCCATTAAAAGGTGGTAAAATTGCATTAAAAAAAATACTTCTTTTATCTGCAAAAAATGAATTTATTTTTTTCATTATGTCTAAGAAACTCATAATATGGATTTTAACATTATAAGGATTATATAGAGTTCAAAATTTAGTTAATACTATTCATAACCTCTTTTGAACGGCTAGTTTGGTAAGTTGTGGTGTGCTTGAACTCAGTGTTGTGTGTAGTGCAAATTATTGAATTACTTTGAAGAAATAAGGTACTATGAAATCTTGGGGTGTTAAATTCTTCCCTCCTTAAATAAATTTCATCCTCACAATTTTAAATTGTTCTTTGAAAATAAATGGTTGAAAATAGAAAATACCTTTGTGGGAAAACCCACATCGGAAATTGGGTTAATAAAATTTAGTCTTAATAAGAGGAAAAAGGAAATGAAAAAGTCACCACCAAATTATGATCTCGATTAGGAGAACATTGGTGGAAATTAGAGACACATAATTAAAGGAAAATCGTAAATATTTATAGGGAGTGATTGGGTCATCAGTCACAAACAATTGTAGAATTAAGGGCCTCAAACCCATCAATCTATGATGATTTAAAATATGATCGGTTCAACAAAACATAAGGTATTAGGATAACAAATTTTTAGTTTTAAGATCCATTACCTAAAGTTTAAGAATAAATTTCTTCATAGAATAAGAGAAAAAAAATACTTGACAAGTAGAGTTCCATCCTTTAACTAATTTCTGCCACAAACTCATCTTTCACTCTTAAAGATAATAGAACTAAAAAAATATTCAATTTATCCTATTCGTATAGGGTTCCAAAAACAATGAATTTATAATTCACCTATCAGGCCCTTTAAAAAACGAAACTACATTATACAATCCAGGGACTTCACGTAGTCCAGTGGTAGGTGATAAATCTCAATCGCACTATGGTTGTGGGTTCTATTACGGTCTGTGTGTTGTCCTTTTTATAAAAATACAAAAATATCCTTAACAACAGTATCCAATTTCAAACTTAATCCATTCCAACCTATAGACTTATCCAAAATAATTCTATCCAAACTCATATTCCAAAATTTATAAGGAAGTTAATCACAATGAAGATCCTTTTTTCCATGTAATAACATGTGAACACCTTCATCATGTATTATTTCAAAACATGGCAACACCCTGAATTAACTTAAAACTATATTGATTACATTCATGATCCCTTATCCTTTATAGAATATTTGATATATTCCTTATGTCAAATAATATTTAATATTCCAATAATGATAAAATAAACAAACTATTAATCAATTCCAAGGAAGTAAAGAATATCCATTATAATTTATCCAAATCAACCACCTCTTATTCCAAAATCACTACCTCATTATCAGGACCATATTAAGGATTAAATTTCCATCAACCATGTATTTTTCAAAAAAAAGTGTAGCTTACTATTAATTCACTTTTCTTAGAACCATATAATCTTAAATCCTAAATAAAATAGTACTGCAGTACAATCCTTATTTATCTCCATAATTCAAATAACCAGTATATTGTTGATACAACACTCAAAATGAAATAATTCTATAATAACAACATAAGAACACTAGTCATTCCTCTTCATATGAGGTAGTATCATAACTTGATTATTATCCAATAGCATCATTTAAGGTATACTCTGATCACTGGGATATTGATTCACATAGTGTCCCAACGCCTTGCAGATTAAGCATTGTACATTTGAAACTTTTTTCTTACCCTTGAAATCACGTACTTGGTATCCTTTTTCTCCACACTTATAACAATATCCCATTCCCTTCAAGCAATTATCAGGTTGTTTCTTCCCACATTTACTCCAAGATGGATATTCAACTTTTCCCTTCTTCCCCTTACTTCCATTCCTTCCACTAGGTGCCATTTATAAACAATGGCATAAACTAGATTAGTTTATGAATCCCAATATATAAATCCAAAATTTTAAAACACTTAACATAAATTGAATAGTTTATGGATATAACACATAATCATAAAAATGTTTTATTTGAGGATGTATATACTCATAAACCCTTCATAATGGTTTGTAAAGAAAATGAGAATTATCCTAAGCATATCCCCCAGGAGTGTCGTAACCAAGAGTGCATCAAGTCCCGTTGTCGTGCACGAGTTCCCGTTCGAGTCTATCTCAAAGTGGTGTTTTCGGGTTTTACCCCTAGGTACATCTGTGCCAGAGCCGCCACTACCTGCTCGTATCCAGACAGGGATTTATTGCTTGTAATACTCACAAAATCTCTATAGCACCAAAATTCTAGGAAGTTCTTCTATAATAATCCTCAAAGTTTATCTTAGGGTAATGTTCTCTAATCAGATTTTAATTAAATCTATTTCAAAGGTTGTTTCTAAACTTCCCCTGATACCAAATTTAACACCCCGAACCCGGTTACCCAAAGTCGGTGCATTATTTTAATACATTGGCATTATTATAAGGAACCAAGTCCCGAAAGACCGATCAGTTTAGTAGTCTTGGAAAATAGATTACATACATGAACGTTACATTACACATTAGAAAATAAAACAAAAAATAAATGATCCTCATAGAACACCATTAATCTCCTAGCTTAACCTTGCTTATTAATCATAATACACTTCTTGTAATTCAGAAAAAATTAAAACATAGAAAGGGGTGAGCTCAGATGCTCAGTAAGGATAACAATATAGCCGAAACTTTCATAAATAAGCATATACATTTAAGGAAATGTATAAGACTAAAACAAAATCCCTTTAAACTTAAACATCAGAATAATATGGAAAAGATACAATAAAATAATTCCATTTACTTATTCACATGGATATTCTACTAGTCGAATAATCACATGCACTATCAATACCCACATTCATAATGATGGAATGCACAATGCCAGACTTCGTAACCATATATTAAAGGCCTTGTGCAAAGATAAAAAATAAGATTTTGTCAAGGCCTTTTTCCAAGAAACTAGTTTGTCTCATGAGACCTACCGATGCAACAAGGAGCTATATTGGGCTCCACCCATCACTTACTAATTCTAATCCATTCCTCATATGAAAAGGTTTAAAAATAATATAAACATTCATATTAAAACTAGCATATGAAATGTCAATACTTTATCCATAAACCATGAATGGTATTAAAATAACACATCCACAGTCAAACATATCACAAAACCTTCAATACAATATGGATGATTTGAATCATAATAAATCAACTTCAAACAAGTTTAAAATCTATCAAAGGATGTTGACATAGATGAAAATGATTTGTAAAACTCTTTGAGAGAGATGTATCTTTTTAATGAAAACATTTAAAAGTCACAAAATTTAAAAAGGAAGAAATTTAAAGAAATTTTTTCATCAAAGTGTCCCATAACACTTTGAAACTTTTCAATGTAATTAACATTTTAAAAACATTCATGTCCATATAAATAAATCCTTAAAAACCATTTTGAAAACATGGACATTAATGAGAATGATTTAGAAGAATAAATATTTATACCATTTAAAATGATGTTTTAGTAAAAAATTCCCTTAAAAAGAATCACTTTGAAATCTCTTTTATGAAACATGGATATGGATAATAAATATGTCCCGGTAGATACTTATAAAAAAATAGCCTCGGATAATAAACAGACTGTGAAATTAACCTTTACCTTGCACATTCCTTTAGTCGAGGGTACATTTAACCTCATGTATAAAGACCATAGTATGTTATTGAATTATACCAGAACCATATTAATATTTATATTATCATACATGATTCATTAATGACTTTATACTACCCATTTAATAATAATTTCCATGTTAAATTAACATTTTTGGTAATAATCGCTTTCTTTATCGTACGTGTTTTAACTTGTTACTCTAGATTGTATCACTTAGATCAAGATTTAAATACTTCAAGAATATAAAAAATGATTTATATATCATATATATTTAGAATATACATATGTATAATATACATATATATGAAATGGAAAACACCGTTTATGGAGACGGTAGTCCGTACGTACGCATAACCGCTGTTTCGGTTTTCATATCGTATTGAACGGAACTAAGTGAATAAGATATATGTAAGTACATATCTATGTATATATATCTCCAGTAGAATTATTATATCATATATTACATACTTATTAATGATATATATTTTATAATCATCATTGAATGGTGAACGTGGAAATGAATCTCATCACGTCGTGGAGGCGGTAATCTGTAGGTATGCACGAGGGACAATATCATTATTTTGATATTAAAATAATATATAATTGGATGGTATATCACATATAAAGAATAATTATAATGCTATATTTACTATTTACATCAATTACACATCATTATTATATGCATCCAAATAATAATGTATTGAATAACAATTACACCACGATGTGGAGACGGTAAGTCGTACGTACGCACGTATGGTGACATGTCATTCAAATGATGGATAGAATAATGAATATGGTTGTACCATATTTATAATAAAATCACATTATATATAATATACTGGAGTTATTATTTTAAAATGGAAACAACAAAGAAAGAGGAAGTGGAAGAAGAAAGGAACTTGGAAGAGGTGATGAAATATTTACCTCTTCTTCGGGTTCTTCCTTTTGATTTGATCAAAAGAAATCCTTAGGATGGATTTATGACTAACAGAAGGCCTCTAGGATGAAGGGAGGATAGTTGAGAGGGTATTTGGGATGGGGTTGCCCAAGCCAAATGGCTTTGAAGGTTTGAATTATAGAGAAGGGGGAGTGCCCTTTTATAAGAGGGGTGAGGGGCACCTTAGGAAAAGCTAGAAATATTATTTTTTAATAAAATAATTTTCAGTTTTTAATATCTAAAAAATTAATTACATAAATTATAAGGTGGTAATGGTTCTAAAACCACTCAACCAATTGGTTTTAGATAGGTTTGGGTCACTATATTAACATTATCTTTTAGATTTAACTCTTAGTTAAATAGTTTGGCATTTACCACGTCTCTTTGTATTTTTATATTATATGGTTAATAAACTTACTATAAACTTTCAAGATAACCTCAAGTGGTTCATTAATGACATATATAATATTATTTAAGACCTTTTTCCGGACCTTATATTTTTAGGAATATAATATCAATTAATAATATAATATTTGTTTTAAAAACTCTTTTATGTCAATTTTCAGACAATTTTGTATTTTGTTTTTTATAAATTAATAACAGAATTATTACTTCAAAAAACATTCATATAACCAACCCTAACATGTCATATTAACCTATAAAATTATTGTAATTTATAAAAATTCTAAAATTAAATTTATTTGGATATTTATAATGTCAATTATTTTAATCTTTCATTAATAAGGTAATTACTGCATCATCATTGTGTCATAAATTAATTTAATTATTTAATATCTAATAATTATAAATAAAATACCATAATGTAGGAAATAGTTTTATATTTCTAAGTAATATTTATTGTCAAATTTATCTTATGTATATCCCTATATTAAAAATGTTTTAGTTATTAAACTTTGATTTTAACTCTTTTAACTCTTATTTAAATAAAATAATAATAATTGTCCTAATATAATCCAAGTGGACCAAAGAGGTTCATATTTTATTCATAAGGTTGTTTTTGGTCGAATTATACTTATCCAATATAATTAGGACATGTTTTAGGGTAAAAATAATATCATTTTTACCCTTAATTACCCTATTTACTTTTAACAGTGGTAAATAAAAGTAAAAAGTTACTATTCACTAAAAATTATTTTCATCTTATTGAACCACATTTTACTTACTGATATCAACAGTGTATCTCAGATTTTTGAAATTCAACTCACAGAAGCGGTAAAATTAAATTTTATGTAAATTTACAAATGCTCCCAGGAGGTGGGTAAAAGACGGTTAAAAGTTCAATAAAATTTTATATATCTAATATTATTATAGAATGACTCCAATGAATTAAATTGAACATATATAGGTATTATGTATCTATTTTGACCTAAAATAAATTTAAATAAAATAACTATTTATTTAACAAAAATCGGTTTTAAACTACAACTCAGTGTTTTCACTATTCATCAAAAATTGAATGTTTTCAGAAAAATACAAAAAATTCACCCTAAGATAATTTTTATATCATGAATTAAAAAATTAAGTCTAATATACCAAATTTGAAACATAGAAGGTTCATTTATTAATTTAAAGTTAATTCCCATTGTCAAAACCAAAAAGCGTGTTTTTAAGAAATAATAACCAACAAAAGATTGATACTTGTTTATGTTAGATTTCAAATTGAAATTATTTCCAATGAATAGAATTTGATTAAATGGTAAAAATATAATCTATTTATACTTTCAAATCATTAAAATTTATAATTTAACACTACAAATTATTTTGATTAAAAAATTTATTTTCAGTTAAAATATTGTATTTTTTCACTATTCACCCAAATATGAAAGTTATCAGAAAAACACCAAAAATTTATTGAAACTAAATTCTTATGTCCCGGTTCTAAAGAAGAATTTTATTTTGTCAAATTAAATATATAAAAGTTTCAAATATTGGATTTAAAAAGGGTTCACCATTAAAAGGTGGTAAAATTGCATTTAAAAAAAATACTTCTTTTATCTGAAAAAAATGATTTTTTTTTTATTATGTCTAAGAAACTCATAATATTGATTCTAAAATTATAAGGATTTGATAAAGTTCAAAATTTAGTTAATACTATTTATAACCTCTTTTGAATTTCTAGTTTGGTAAGTCGTGGTGCGCCTGAACTCGGTGTTATGTGTAGTGAAAATTATTGAATTACTTTGAAGAAATAACATACAATGAAATCATGGGGTGTTACACTACCCCTGCTAAAACCATATATGGGGTAGAGACTCATGGAAGATCCATTTTGCGAGCTCAATATAAACAAGGAGTTTATTCCATGCAAAACAAGTCTAGTTCTGGAACAATTATTCTGGAGGACTGACTAGAAGCTACACCATCTTCTTCTCAATAGATGAATAGACTTAGTCAATCTAATTTACCAAATTCAGCAGTATTTCCCACTTCTGTTTCAACACATAATACATCTACAACAGAAGCATCCACTTCCAAAGCACCTGAAAAACCACCTCTCCATGCTGAGAAACATAGACCTTTGGACCAAAAGTATGATGTCTTCAAACAATTGGCCCAAGTACCAGCCATGTTATCAATTTTGGAAACTTTGAATCTGTAAAAAGATCTTAGAGAATCACTCATTGAGGCCTTGTTAAGTCCTCAATAATTCGAAACTGAAGTTGCTGCTGTTGAGGTTTACTGTATAGAGAATGATTCTGTAGAATGTCATGCAGTCATGTCCTTTACAGATAAAGATGAAGACCATGTGGTACATGGACATATAAGACCTTTGTATATGTCTGGAAAGGTCAATGACATGGACATTCGACGATCCTTCCTTGATAATGGCTCCAAGGTCAACCTCATTCCCGTTCGTACACTTCATCGATTGGGCCTTACTGAATCTAAATTATCTCCTTTGACTTTAATGTTGCAAGGATATGACAAGAATGAATAAGAACCTCTAAGAGAAATTACACTCAGAACACAGTTTGGAGATCTTGTGTCTAATTCAGATTTCATGGTTATTCGTCAGGACACAGACATCAATATTCTACTTGGAACGCCTTGGTTACATCAACATAAAGCCATACCTTCATCATACCACCAATTTATGAAATATTGTTTCAATGGTATAATTAAAACATTGTATGGTGACAAGGCTCTGTTCAAAACACGTGAATCTCAATACATTGAGGAAGAATTTTATCACACAAAAGGAATGAAGTCCATGACCAAGGAGATAACCAGAGTTAATGCTCCAAATGGGCTGGAAAAGATTTCAGCAAATCCATTCATTCGTTTGAGTACAGATTATGTGTTACCCATCAATAAAGTTGAAAGGGTAAAACCAAATCCATGAACTCATCCAATAATTCCTATAATGTTAATTGCGGAAATTGAGCCTGATAACATGGGAGAAATTATTGATACACCAAGCAATGATGGAAGCTTGCATGGAGATGTTTTTATTTCATCTACTGAACTACAACAAGCATCTACTTAGCTAATCAGAATAGAAGAAATTGTAGCAATATTAGAGGAAGACAAAGATGTTGATTCTCAATCCATCAATCCATCTTTACCATAGGAAGACCCTTCGTCATCAGTAGGGTCAGATATGGTGGCTTATTTTTCAAGATGTTCAAATACTGACTCCTCCCCTAACTCTGGGAGTTTTTCCTTGTCATCTACCATGAAAATGAAAAAATAAGAGGTAGAACATAATGAAGAATAAGAGGAAGATAACTGGGATGCTCCTTCATCATTTAAAGAAGGTGTTTCTACCACTATGGATGAACTCAGAGAAATAAATATGGGTACAAGAGAAGATCCACGCCCCACTTTAATAAGTGTGGCCATGACCTATGAGGAGAATGAGGTGTATACTTTTTTTCTAAAGAAAAATAGAGATAAAATTGCTTGGAATTATATGGAAATTACAGGTCATAATCCTGATGTAGCCACCCATCATTTGGGTTTTCCAGAAGAACATCATGGGTTCAAGCAAGCAGCAAGGAGAACACACCCAACTCATGCCTCTAACATTGAAGCTGAAGTTGATAAGCTTATAAAGGATAAAATTTTCAGGGAAGTTCAGTATCCCAAATGGCTGGACAATATCGTCCCAGTGAAAAAGAAGAAAAGGAAAATTAGAGTCTGTATTGATTTTAGAGATATTAACCAGCTTTGTCCTAAAGATGATTTTACAGTCCTAATTACAGAACTTATAATAGATGCAACGACTGGATATGAAGCTATTTACTTTATGGATGGATATTCTGGGTATAATAAAATTTGAATGGCCCTAAAGGATAAAGAATCTACAGCCTTTAGAGCTCCTCAAGTTGTGTTTTTATATCAGGTAATTCTCTTTGGCTTAAAAAATGTAGGCGTGACATACCAACGTTCCATGCACCATATCATCAAACCCTTCTCAGGTAAATTTTTTGAATTTTATATGGATGATTTGGTAGTCAAATCCAAACAATGTTTCAATCACTTGGATGATTTGGAAACCATATTTTCCAAACTTCAGCAACAAATTTAAAGATGAACCCATTAAAATGTGATTTTGGGATAACCTCAGGTAAATTCACTGGCTTCGTTGTATGCCATTGTGGTATTGAATTTGATCATGAGAAAACAGAATCAATCCTTGGTATGTCACCTCCTCGAAATTTGAAAGAATTGGGAGGAATTTAAGGAGACTTGTCCTATATTCGGCACTTTATCGCCAATTTGGAAGACAAATGTTTACGTTTCACCAGATTAATGAATAAAGGAGTAAATTATCAATAGACTGAGGATTTCCAAGAAGAATTTTATGTAATCAAGAGATATCTCTTGAGTCAACCAGTATTAATGCCACTTTTTAAAGGAAGACCACTCATTCTCTATGTGACAACTTTAGAGCGATCACAAGGTGATTTCCTCACCCAAAAGAATGATGATGGAAATGAAAACATCCTTTATTATCTCAATATCACTACGCTTGATGTGGAAACTCGGTATTCAAGTATTGAGAAGTGATATCTGGCATTAATCTTTGTTGTTCAGAAATTGAGACATTACCTGCAACATCATGAGATTCAATTGGTATCTCATAATAACCTGCTCAAATTTATCCTCAGTCGTCCTATGCTTACAGGACATCTAGCATAGTGGGTGGTTATTTTGCAACAGTTTGATATCCAGTTTGTTCCTCAAAAGGTAATAAAAGGCCAAGATCTAGCTTATTTCCTTACTGAGCACCCATTTGCGGAAGACACATCATTTAATACTGAACTTCCTGATGAAGAGGTCTTCTCTGTTCAAGATAATCCCAAAACATGGGACATGTATTTTGATGGTTCTTCTAGAAGTCCAATAGGGAAGAGACTGGAAAATACTAAATTCAACAAGGTTAGATTAGGAATAGTCCTTATTTCCCCAGAAAAGGCATTATTGCCTTATTCTTTCCTATTATCAGAAGGTGGAACCGATAATGAATCAGAATATCAAGCTCTCATCGCAGGTTTGGAATTTTCCCTTCAGGTGATAATGGATCATTTAAAGGTAAAAGGTGATTTAGAATTGATAATCAAACAAATAAATGGAGAATATTATATCAGAAAATAAGAGTTAATACCTTTGTGTGATTATGTCATAAAGTTAATGGATGAATTTACCTTAGAGCCGACATTGTCCTATGTCCTGCGATCACAAAATGCTCAAGAAGATGCAGTGGGTAATGCAGCTACAGCCTTGGAAGATCCAAATCGGGATGAAACAGTTATCAGCATAAGCCATCACCGTGTAGTCTCACCTTTTATTCAAACCAGAATGGAGGAAATTAATGAAATTTTCCCTATTTCTAAACCATATGGTCATACCACAGGATGGAGAAAATCAATCATGGAATATCTTCAAAATGGGGTACTTCCACCAAATAGGGATGAGAAGGAGCAGATCTGGTGACGAACGGCTAATTTTACTCTTTATGATAGTCCAAACCACCAAAAGATCATTTAAAAGTGTGGCTTTGATGGAATTATATTTAGTTGTATTGATGGATAAGAGACCGCAACTGTCATGAAAGAAGTTCATTCAGGAGATTGTGGTGCCCACCAATCTGGGCCCAGACTCTCCGACCAGATATGAAGGCTTAGATACATTTGGCCTTCAATAACACATGGTTGTACAGATTTACTAAAAAATTTCATCCCTATCAAGTTCATGCCAAATTCATTAATCAACCCCCATATTTTCTACATACAACTAAATATTCTCAGCCATTTTCCACATGGGGAATGGATGTAGTAGGACTTTATCCACTAGCCACAGCTAAGCAGTTCAAGTATATTCTCACTACTACTGACTTCTTCTCTAAATGGGTTGAGGCAATACCTCTTAAGGAAGTCAGAGCCAAAAGCATTGTTAGTTTTGTTAAAACTAATATCATCACCATATTTGGTGTCCCTCATACTATTTTGATGGAAAATGGAACCAATTTGTGTTCTGATAAAGTAAAAAAGTTATATCAGGAATAAAATATCAAATCCAACCATTCATCTCGCTATCATGTGGTGGCCAATGGAAAGATAGAGGATTTCAACAAAACCCTATTAAATATACTCAAAAAGATGGTGGATAAAGATAAGAAATCATGGACTAATAAACATTGGAATGATTTATGGGCTTATCAGACAACTATCATTACTGCTACCCAAGAAACTCCTTATTCATTAGTATATGGAACTGAAGTAGTTTTGCCAATTTAAATACAATTTCCTTCACTTAGAGTTTCAATCATTGATCAGTTGTCTACAAATGAAAGATCTTAGAAATAGTTTAATGGGTTGGAATGATTATATGAGAAAATATTGCATACTTTGCATCATCTAGAAGTATATCAAAATAGAATAGCACGAGATTTTAATAAGAAAGTTTACCTTCGTTTATTTCTTCAAGGAGAATTGGTATTAGTCCTTAGGACTCCAATGATACCAGGAAAGAAACCTCCAAAAACTTGAACCAAAATAGGAAGGAACTTATTTCATACATAAGGTCTATTTAAATGGATCCTATGCTTTAATCTCAATGGATGGAGAGCTCATTACATCTCCAACCAATGTGAGATTTTTGATGAAATACTTTGTGTAATTATACCCATTACTCCTCACTGTAAGACTTTAAACTACACAGTACAATGTCTTTGCCGCAATACTTAAAACTGCACAATACCTATGTCTTAGTTGCAAGAAATTAAACTGCATAACAACCATAAACATCCATGCTGCATGACGTTAAAGTGCGTAGTATCTTCATCCTTATTGCATGAAATTAAACAACATTACATCATATGTATAAATAATGTTTTCTCTATTAGATGTTAGAAGCTTCCATAAGCAAACATCATTGATGTCATCACTACTTCTTAGTAGTACATGAGTCTTTCTCTTTCCTATGTCGGAGTCCGATCTACATAGAGACCATGTTTCAAGAACTATGTATGGCTTGATTCTCACTTTCAATGAGATATATAGAGACACATGAATCTCTAATTCTAGGCCCAGCCATAATAAAAAAATATTCTTATTTTATTTTCTCCTCCTGTATATGAATCAAATCTATATAGATTTTTTCCTTAAGATATATTATTTGGTCCTTATACCATTTTATGTCTTAATGATTTACCATTCTTTTAGAATGTGTAAAACATCCACCATTATTCATGTCAAACTCTGTTAGTATAAGGAATGATTGTTTCAAGAACTATGTATGTCCTGATTCTCATTTTCAATGAGATACGTTGAGATGCCTGAATCTCCAATTATGGGCGCAACTAGAATCACAAAATATTCTTATTTTCTTTTCTCTCCCTGTATATGAATCAAATCTATACAGAGTGTTTACTTAAGATATATGATTTGGTACTTATATCATTTATGTCTTAAAGATTTACCGTTCTCTTAGAATGTGTAAAAACCCCACCATTCTTAATGTCAAACTCCTTTAGCATGAAGAATGATTGTTTCAAGAACTACGTATGGCTTGATTCTCATTTTCAATAAGATATGTAGGGAAGACTAAATCTCCAATATTGGGACTAGCCACACGATAAACCCCCCCCCCCCCCCCGCTTTATTTCATGTATAAAAAAAATCAAATTTTCATAGGGAATGTTTTAAGAATTATGTATGACTTGATTCTTTCCCTAGCAAGACATATAGTGACACTTGGGTTTTATCCCTTAATCCAGTTCCAATATGTATTTCCTTTCATATTAGTTCATTTTCATCCTTACCATATGACGTTACAATGAATGAAAATCTAATACCCCTATTCTTCATTTGCATCACATTTTTATTATAAAAGAAACCCTTACTGCTCCTTGTTTCTCACACCAAGCATAGATCACGTGGGAATAAGAATAATGTAAATGGATTCTTTATATAAGGTGTTTTAATTTCTTATAGTGTTAATAATATCCTTACTACATGACTTAAAACTACTTAGTATAATGACCTCACTGCATGACTTAAAACTGTATAGTATAATGTCCTCGCCGCATGACTTAAAACTGCACATCACCATATTCATTCAACGAAAACAAAGAATGTCTCAATTTTACATATGAGTCAGATCTATGTAAAGGACATAAAACTCATAAACAATATTGATTCAAAATTCTCTCATGTGCGTTAAACAAATACCTCCTTCCACATTTCACACTCTTAATCTTGAATATTTCCAGATTCTCACAATCTTCCTTACAGTTTCTAGTGACAAAGATTCTAATATTTAAGAGCTCTTTTGCCTAACTATGTAGCATGTGCCCTTAGGTGGACTTGCGTAAGTTTCCTACATAATAGGACTGTCAGCCAAAAGATACCATTGTTTGGCTATGCAGCATGTTCCCTAATTGGCCCTGCATAATATATCCCCCATAACGGGTTTGTCAAATAATGGTAATTTTGTTCTTGGTTATAGTATCTTTGACCCCTTCAAACTTTGATGACAATATATAATAATCTATATTTTAAAATAGTCATTCAAGTATACTTGTCCTATTATCTTTCTCAGAATCTTAAAATACTCAAGACCATGGTTTACACATTTCCTTCACCAAGTGTTTGATGCACTAGGGAATAACCTTGAAATCAATTGGATACATATCATATATTGTTTCCATTTCTGGTCCTAGTTGTATGACCTAAAAATACGGATGCCATATCTTATAAGTTTTGGTCATATATTCATAAAAGTATTATTCTTCCAATTCTTTGGACACGCTTGGTTAGAAATACCCTTTCCATATTCAGGTACCTTTCCCCATAAACCAAACTCTATGCTTCGGAAAATCTAAATCTCCATAAACATTCTTCGACTTTTAGCAATAAAACGTCAAACTTCTGAGATCTCTTTTTCCAGACTATACAACACGTTCCCTTAGGCGGCCATGCATATATTTCCTATATGATAGGCCTGTCAGTCAAAATATGCCACTATTTGGCTGTGTAGAATATTCCCCAGTTTTCCCTACATAATACAACCCCCATAACGGGTTTTTCAACTAATGGTAACATTGTTCCTGGAAGCGACTTCCTCTAATGCTTCTATCCCTTTTCCCATACAATTCATCAGTTTCAGAAATTCTCAAATTAGAGTTTAAAATTTTCCCTTTCATACCTAAATATGATAGTATATTTCCAAAAAAAACTATCAAGAAATTGGGAGAGTTTCATACTTTTGGTCAGAGCTAAAGACCTTAAATTAAATCCACACAATGTCCTCACTACATGACTTAAAACTGCACAGTACCAATGTCCTCACATTATGAATTAATACTGCACAGTACCAATGTCCTCTCATCATGACTTAAAACTGCATAATATGATATCATAAATTTCCATTTCTGATAAATTTTTAATTATTACTCATACACCAAATTTGTATAAAAAATAGTTTTACTATTCATGATTTATGTTGGTCTAAAATAAAATTTTTTCATTCTTAAAATTCATTTCTTTGGAAAAACCACCTACTATGGTCTTTTGTCGTCCAAATCTTATTTCCCTCAATCTATCGGCAGAAAATGTTAAATTCCTAAATAACTCTTTTTCTTGACTATGTAGCATGTGCCCTTAGGAGGCCTTGCATAAGTAGCCTACATAACAGGCATGTCTGTTAAAAGATACCAGTATTTGGTTGTTCATCATATGCCCCTGTTGGCCCTGCATAACCTAGACCCCATAATGGGTTTGTTAAATAATGGTAACGTCGTTCTTGAAAAAGGCATACCTTATGTTGATACAGGTTTTAGATTTGGTGACCATAAAAATCATGAATCAAGAATCCCTTTGGAAATTTTTAAAGAATATTAACGAAATTCTTATTCACTGATTCTTTCTTGGGAGCTAATTCAAAATTTATGGTCAAATCTATTTGACCCTAAATATTATCCCTTTATAGTCCAACATGCATGACTCTAAACTTCCAGTAAAAAAATACTCCGTACTCATTAGATTGAGAACCTACAAAGGGAAATCTAAACAAAATTCAAGTCCCATCTCACTAAATATACATTTTTGTATGATTTAGGTAATATTGAGAATTAAAAAAAGAAGGAGGGAAAAAGGCACAAAATTTTTGGGGTTATCCATATAACCCTAGAAAAAGTCAAATTATGCTTATTAGACCCCTTGTCTTAATAGGAAAATTTTCAAGCACTTCATTCTTATTATAATAATGATTGATTAATGTAAAGGAATCATTATCATCATTTAATTTTCATATTGTAATCATGAAATGACAAGAATGGAGATTTATATGATTGAAAACAAAATTTCTTTCATTTATATGAATATAGAGGGCCATCCACAAAATGGATCCTCTCTATCATGTTTTAGAATAAACTCTCAACATGAATTTTTATTTGTTGGACCACTTCATAAGCTCTATCAACTACCTGTTGAAGTTGAGATAGTTGAGAAACTCCAGCCTCCTCTTCCTGAAGAAGTGATTCCTTGGCAATTGAAATGGTATTTATCCCCTCTAATTGGGTTTTTCATAATGTCTGATTCAATTACTCAAGCTTGTTGTGAACAACATCCAATTGTTGCTGAAGAGATAACAACTCCTTCTTGGTTTCTTTGATTTTTTGGAAAATCTTGAGTGATTTCTTGTTATGATTTTCCACTGCCTCAATTACCGCAGCTTGAAAGTTCTCAATATTGATGCATCGGTTAGCCTCTTTAAAATCCTGTCGCAGCTTATGCTCTTGCAACCATTGGAAAATAGTCTCTTTCATGGCATCATAGACTGGCTGATAATTAAATCCACCAAATCCCAATATGCAGAATAATGATGGGAGTTTTGAAAAATGGGACGACAATTAATCTTAAGGTTTTTTTGAAATTATACTCCAGATATGCCTCCATGTCTTCTTACGTGCCATACCAAGGGAATATTGCATCTCTATGTCAAAATCTGAGTCACTACCATGAGGTAAAATGTACTTTGGAAACATGTCACTTAAAGAGCTGGCTTGTTCTAATTTTCTTGGGATAGTAGAAGCTTCACCTTCTGATCTAGGAGCTGAAAACCCTAAATTCTAAATCAAGGAAATTATTAGTTTCAAATAGAGTAAGAAAATATGATTCATATAGCTGATTATATTTACCCAATAACAAGTCAGCTACTTGATTGGATTCATCCCCTGTATTCTTAGCTATAGTATTTTGAGTAGGTGTTTCTTGAGAAGGGGAATTTCCTTGAATTTTCTTAGTTATGACATTTGAAGGATCTGGAACATCTCTTAATGAAGGATCATCTATAGGTATTTCTCTATCCCCAGTAGAAGGATAAAGTGGAACACTCTATTTCTGAAGAGCCTTTGCAACATTTTCTACAGATAAAGCTTCATAAGGTAAACTTTGATGTAAATAATCAAGTTAAATAACAAATTATGTATGGAAAATGAAATAATAGAGACTTATACCCTTGTAATTCCTCATGAAAATCCCCACACTCTTTGATGGAACCTGGAATATCAATATTTGGATTATGGGTGTCCATCATTTTAGTGTATATAGCCTGAAATGTAACAACATCCTCACCATTTAAGGTATCCAACAAAATTTGGTTGATGCCCAAATTGGCTCTGCTGACATTTCGTTCCTTTGAATCTTTAATTGGTATACCACCATTAGATATTTCCGGGTTTGGGTTAACATCAACATTGGTCTTAGATTTCCCTGGATCTTCATTCCTTTCTTCTGAAGCAATAGGAATATCATCGTTGATTTTTTTCAGGATCCTTTGAAAAAAGTAACTGGGGAATGTATTTAATCTTACCATGACTTTCCTATATATTAGCGGATCCAAGAGAAATTATAGCTTAATCTTTTGATGATTTATCTACTAAAATTGCAGATTCGCCAGCATAAACTTGAGTTTCCCCTGGGGATTCTTTTTCTGGTCTTAAAGAATCAGATCTTAATCTCTTGAGAGAAGAGAGAGACATAGATCCTAAAAGAGGATAAATCATGGTTACCAGAATATATTTATAAAGTTGTATGCCCTAAGGATCGTATAAACACTTACTCCTTTGGAAAACACTTTGAATCAATCTCATTTCTCTCTTGTGTTTTTGTTCAAAATCTTGGGGAGAGATTGAAACACTCCTCTTAGCAGGGGAAACTTGAGGTAATGGTTGAAGAATATATTTCGCCATTAACCCATTCATGTTTCATGCTCTTGGAGAAAGTTCTGGTGAACTAGGGGGACCATTTGTTTCATTTATAGGAGTGCCTACAGGACCATACTTGGGTGATTCGAGAATTGGTCCAGATCTTCTTTCTCTACATTCAAGCTGTATAAATATATTTTCATCAAGATTAATGATGATAAATGATAAATAAGAGTTGAGACAAAATAAAAAATGGAAATACATTCTCAGTATTAACATAAATATCCCACTCCTCCTCAGAGTTGATAATTACCCCTTCGCGTACTCCTAAGTCCAGCATACGAGATACTCGTTTAGAGGCTGGGATTTTTTCATCGGTTGCATATATAAAAACCTCCAAATCTGCAATATACTTATGTACTTCATCCAAGTTATTGTTTAGATTGCAATCAGAAGGTGCCTTGATGTCACCAATATCTGGTATTCGAATTCCATGTTGGAGGAATGCCCATGCATCCCTAAGATCACGGGTTATACTTTCACAATGATGAATGGTTGAATGTCGCACATAATTCAATCTTTGTATGGTTGACTATGGAATTGAAGCTTCACCTTCTGATTGGGAAATTTCTTCAGACCTCCTTTCTTCAGAAAGTTCAATAGATGGATTAGGGACTGTTGTTTGATGGCGGCGAATGGATCACCTTGGCGTTGGAGGTATTGCATCTCTAGCCTTAGTCTTCCTAGTGTACTTCCTATGAATACATTTTGAAGTCTTTAAAACCTCTGACACTTTTGTATCATCTATGGCCTTGTATTTCTTTCCACGATTTCCACGTGCAACAGTCGTTGTAGCAACCACTCAGTATATTCCTTTTGTCAGATCCCCTTGGGGATATAAGGAAACCCAAGATTTGGCATACATAGCTTCCAATACGATTAATGCATCTGGTGGAGGTAATGTAATTGACAATTTGGATACCTATAAAGTTGTTAGAATCCATAGTTGTCAGGCTACCATTGGGTGCTTCTTGTGTCTGACATATGTGGGTGGAAAAGTGATTGATTGTTGAAGACATCTGAACTGATGAGAAAACCTATAGGGGACATACGCCTTGTAGATAATTTCACCATCAATCCTGGTTGATAATACTCTATCCCTAAATGCCATCATATATGATCTCATCTCGTAATTATTTTCTTTACCATCATTAATAAATGTTCCAGTTGGTGGGTTACTAAAAGGAAAGAAGCTGAATTCCCCCAAGACATTCAATGCCTTCAGCACCACGTTTGGTCTTAATCCTAGGGGATAAATACCAGAAATTTTTTTTAAAAATGGAGTGAATCAATCATTGGTACCTCTAAAAAAATTCAGCACAGAGTATGAAGAAAAGTGTACTGCAATCCAGCCCCACAACACTTGGAATGCCCCTGCAATCCTAAATGGAGCCTTCCCATTGTATAAATGCAGCAGGCGATGGTAAATTCATGCTAATACAAGGGTTGCTAGCCCAATATACTCCCCCTCTACCAATTTAGATGCAATGATGAACGTCTCTGATCTTACACCACATTCGGATTCACAGAATGGAAGTAAATAAACACATTTCCATAAAGCAAGGAAGGCATCTAAGCGTACTTTTGCATCTATATAGGAAGGAAAAATAGTAGGACATCCACAGGTTGGACCTTTCTCTATTGTTGGTTCCATGAAGGCTTCCATCCACACTCTAGAATGGATATATTTCTTATCCTTTGGTAAATTCATCGCAATATTAAGTAATTCATGGTCCAGCGGTGGTTTTATAGTAACATGATCCCATGTTGTAGTAGGCGAGATGAATTCATCATACATTTCCCCAAGAATGGGAATTCCATCTATTTGGTAAATTTCCCAGAGACTAATACCTACTTCACCATGCATCAAATGAAAAGAATTTGTTTGTGGACTCCATCGGCTTAGTAATTCAGGAATGAATTCATTTTTGTAAACATAAGTTTTCCCCATCTAGACAGCTTCGTAAATATGAACGTCTGATAACTCTTCTAAATTCTGCAGAAGTCCGACGTACCTAGAATGTTCACATCCACTTAGGTTTTGCGCCCCCTCCAAAACGAAGGTCCCAATCTCCTTTACAACCATTAGATTGATCTGTTTGAGAAGCCCTAAAAGTGGATTCATAACAATGTTGTCTCGGATCTACAAGATGATCTTTCATGTCGGGAGTGCAGCCACTGTGATGAAGGATGCAACTAATAGAGACTGTGATTTCTTGTATCAGAACCCCCCTTGCACTAATATTCATGCCGTTACAGTTGGAATATTGAAGAAACCAATTCTTTGGAATGTACTTCTTAATAGATGGAACATGTGCATCTTGAAAAAGCCCATGCCCGTATAGGGGTAAGTAAGGACTTTGTGGATATTCACGCTGGTACGGAATTAAACCCTTACATAGCTGAGGAAGAGTACTTTCAACAATATCATAATAATTTGGCCCGACGATCATCATCATTTCATTTTGTCAAGACTTGGCTTCTTCGGTATGGGTCATCAAATTAGCCATTCTTTCCTGCAAAAAGATTTAGCAAACTTCCAAGTCATATTTTAAAGAAGAAAGTGAAAAATTTGGTAAAGGACGCTTTTCGCATAGGTCCTTCGACAAGGTCCTTCGACAAGGTCAGTCACATAGCCCCTTCGATAAGGATCGCAGTGCAACTCCATCATTGAAGTCCTTTTTGCATAGCTCCATCGTGTAAATAATTTTACCTTGAATAAATTTCAAGATAATTATGCGAGATCACAATGCAATGCAGCTAGGCGAACAAGCTATTCAACGAGAGCTCAAAATTTTGGAGAAAGCACAGGTGAAAAAAAATCACGAAAGGTTGAGACCTATTTATGGGCAATAGAAGACCTACACAAAATACCTCTGTGAAATACTTGCATGAAATACCTGCACGATGTACCAATGTGAAAAACCTGTGCTATTCAGTAATCTATCATTATCTTTTTCCTAGACTTTCACCTCAGGACTTGACCCTCTTGGCATATTTTGGATCCAATCCTGAGGGGGGGGGGGTTGACACTACTTGAGAAAGTAACCAAAAATATAGATAACCTTTGGATATTTCAAATCCCAAAGAAATGTTCGAAAGGTACAAAAGGAACCAAACTGCACGGCGGATTGGCACGACAGATCTGCGCGACGGATCTACTCGACGAATCTGTGTGATGGAGCTGCGTGGCAGACCTGCACGCTTGACCGCTCGAGATGACCTCCAAGCTGGACAATGCTTGGTTCCCCCTCTGCAGAGCACCTGCACGGCACAGCTTCGCGAAACCCCTGTACGGGCTAAATTTCATCGACCAGGACCATCTGTTCCTATATATATTTCCCTTGGGCTCCCCATTTTCGGACTGAAAAAAAGTTAAAGACTCTCTGGAACTCCCATTGCGTATCTCTTTCGCCTAGATCTCTCAAAATGTCTCAGGTAGCTCTCCAAACCACAAGATAAGAGATAATTTAATAGGATAGTCATGTTTTTATGTTCTTTACATTCTTCAGTCATCATCCATACCTACATGGTATATCTACATTCCATACCTATGTGGTATACCCACGTAGTAGACTTGCACGCCATACCTGTGCAATACAACAATGTGGGGTACCTACGCGGCATACTTACGCGAGGGACCTACGCGTCCAACTCAAGTACCCTTCTTAAAATCCATTTATGGAAGGGTATCTCCTTCTTTGGTTCCATTATCTGAAAGGGAATAAATTGAAGCCTCCACCAAAACCTCAGGACTTATCAAACCTTTGGGAATGGCACATCAGCGTGTCTCTTATTTGGGTTTGTATTTCCGCAGTCAGAGGTTTCCCACATTCATTTCACAATGGGGTTAAGATTCATGGGATGTTTGTGGGTTTTTATATCCATAGTCACATGGACCTTTCTCCCAGAAACAGTGTTTGGAAGTTCTCAGTTTGGAGGATAGTTGGTTACCGGCCTCACCCTTCTCAAAGAGGCGACCCGGAACCTCAGTTCTCTGGTAGGGAAGGTACACTTCACACTTGCTATTCCGCGCAAGTATAGAAGATGTCTCCCTCCCCTACCAGAACCAATTTTAGGGCAGTCATCCTAGTATAATCCCCACACCTTCACCCCTTCTTCCTTACATTGGACCCTTTTCCAATGTAAATAGAACAAAGGGAAGGCTCGTCGCCTCTCCCTCTTCCACGATCGACATGCCCTCTTCCATCAGCGGAGGAGGAAAAGTGTGAAGTGTCATTGTTTAATCTTTCACATCCTATTGTTTCTCATATCGAGCATGAATCACATGGGCTTAGAGATACATTATGGTTACAACATGTGCACAAAATCTCATTGAAAAGAACTATGATAACTCTAATTACTATTCAAATTAAGGATACGTAGGAAGCTCTTTCAGAGCCCGAGATCACTGGAATCCTCCTCAGGAATCCAAACCTAATTCCCCCAATTTGGGCATCCTATTTAGGAAATAAGCCCCAAATTCAATCCTCAAATAATCGAGTCATCCTTTTCAAGAAGTAAGACCAAACTTCATCGAACTATGTGGGATTTTATTCCCATCCATATGTGATACGTAGGAAGCCTCCTTGAGGTTCAAACCCAATACTTCAAATCAACCCTGTTCTCCTTGGGCCATATTTCCAATAGGGTCTGACCCTACTTGGAAACTCATATCCTTTCCATGTTCTTTGGTCTACTTCACCATAAGTCCCACACTAAGTTTTGACTAAGCATATTTCTCTTAGAGGTACTTATCACATGACCTTAAAAGGTATGATGTGTCCTATTAAGCGGCACCGAACTACGAGAGTTCTGATTCCTTTTAAAAGGATACGTAGGTAGCTCATTTTATGAGCACAATACCAAGATTAAAAAATACTTTTGTCTCCCTAGATGACAATAAATTGTAGATTTCCCCACTGAGTGGCTTAAAAACCAACATCATCATAATGATGATTAAAAGAATCTCTAATCGGTATATTAGAGGATACCGTCGATTGAAAACCTCAAATACATACAGATGTTTCCATCAATGAAGAACCTTGAATGCATACTGATGATTCTAAAATTTTACACATGTTAATAAGTGATTGAAAATTACAAGGGATGATTATGATATACTTGGTGAATTAATAAGGATTTATGAAAATATTTTAATTTTACAAAGAGAGTCCCGGAGTAGACAATAACTCCCCCAAGAAGGGTGTGATGAGTCCAACCTCCCATCCTCTCGACCAATGCACATTCTTAAGTTTCATAAAGTTTAAAACATAAAGAATTCCTACATTTGGAAAGAAACTCCTCTTTGGATAAAGGACTACTGGAAGTTTCCGGTTCCATGAATAATTCCAATGGAAACCGCCTAGAAAAAGTGATTCGTAAATCTAGAACATAGGTTTCAAGGAACTACGAAACAATCATAATTGTTAAAATCTCCTATATAATAAATATAACTTTATATTAATTATATTTAATAACAATATTTATATATATCGTACCATATGTTATATTTTATGGAATTCTATTGCCAGTTTATTAGTAATCCCTTGTTAAAGTTATGTTTCCCGCAATAACAACATTTATTTTCATATATGTTTTGATTTTCTATTTTTGGAACTCCTATGTTCATCATGGTTACATAATATAAAACAATTATATGATATAAATATCATATATATTCAATATATTTTTATTTATTGTAATCTAAAAACATAGATATATTAAATGAAATACACCGTTGATGGAGATGTTAGTCCATACGTCCACATGAACACTATTTCCATTTCATCTACGTATTCAAAGAAAGAAAAGTAAGTTATATATAATAATTACAGAAACATTTGTATGTCATATGTATCACATATGTTAATTAAACATATCCCCATTACCTTCCAGGTATAGCGTGAATGATTCGCATTGCTTCATGAGGCGGTAGTCCTCCTTACATAAAAGCGACATTATTGTATTCCCACAAAATGTAAATAATAATGTTATATGTGATAAAATAATTCCATAAGCTTAATAATATCATAAATATCATATATAAACAATTAATAAATCATATGTCTAGCCTTGGGTGGTGATAATGTAAAAAATATGGTATAGGTTCGTGAGGTGGAACACCATCATATAAACAAATGGGGATCTTGTAACCCTTTTTATGGAAGTGGAGATGGTTTTAGGTAATTAAATTAACATAAAACATCTAATTATATGTAATATAATGAGTTTATTATATCATCATGGTATAATAATAATCTAAGGAGGTAGGTGATGAAATAAAACAAAAATACCCATTGATGAACGTTACCTCTTCTTTGGGTATCTTGCTTATGTTTTCACCAAAATCCTTCCTATGATATCTTTTTGTCAGAAAATAGATTATTGAATGAGATTATGGATGTTGGAAAGTGGTTTGAATTGGTCTTGGATGAACCAAATTTGTTTGATGGTGTGAATAATAGATGAGAATGTGTAGCCTTTTATAAGTGACATGAGTAGAACACTTGTAATTTTATAAAAGAAAGAATTTCACCCACATTTGTCTCTTCTCACAAGGTTCCAATAATGGACCATTAATGATCCTAGAATATATGAGGTCTAGATATTTCCATCCACTGGGTGATTGAAATGTGTTTTGTTATTTTAAACCCATATCTTCTTTAACCCCTGGTAAACCAAATTTTACCTAAACCATTGTAAATAATTTTTACTATTTTTACTGTTCATATTGGTAAAAAATAAGTTGGATATAATATGGAATCCATTTTTCCTAAATATATTAATTTTTGTGGAATATTGTAATTTAAATGTAATCATGCATACATAATGATAAAATATATTTTTAAAGATAAAATTCTCAAAAGTTTATAATGGTTTTATATCGAAATTCAATATGAATGTGATTATATTGACGAAAATTGGATTCATAGATTTATATTTAATCAAGTTTTATTTTGAAAGTAATTTAAAATTATATATATCATTATAAATAAATTAAAATTAAATTTAGTTTTCAATTAAATTTCAGTATTTTTCACTACTCATAAAAAATTAAATGTTTTAGAAAAATCCCAAAAAAATGAAACCTAATATAATTTTGACATGATGAATTAAAAAATAAATATTTTCCTATAAAATTTATTTTCTAAAATTGTGAAAAAATAATTATATTATGGTTCACAAAAATAAATAAAAAACATTTATTGATAAAATAGTATTTTTGAAACAAATAAAGGCTTTATCAAAAATCGATTTCCTTTTTTTATCAATAAGTTTAATTAATATTAAACCATTATAACTAATTTTATGTTTTTTTATTACTATTCATATCACTATTTGTAATGTCTAGGTTATAATATTCACATTTAAACAACTATATTAATAATATATCATGGGTTTGTAAAAACTCATTGTCATATGTAGCACAAGATAACCCATTATTGCATGTAACACAACCTTAACATAAAATTTTATGTAGGATAAGATTAACTTGGTGTTGTGTGTATCCCAATAATAGCAATGACATTAAATTTATTTGAAAAAAATCATAAAAACTGAGTGTGTGAAAATGATAAGTTTAACTTTTTAATAAATGTTCTTATTTAATAAAAGTTTAAAAAAATTATAACATAATAAAACTTTTGGCTTAATAGAAGTTACATGGGGACTCTTTATACTATATTATCATTTAAAAAGTGTTTTATAAATTTTTCTCAATAAAATAAATTTAATTTAAAACCCATGTGTTTATCATAAAACATGTTCTTTATATAAAATATATATAGTCTCCAATAATAAAATTGTAGTTATATCATTATATAATCCCGAAAGTCACTTAAATGTATCTATGTAACCAACAATTTCAATCACCAACTGTATTATTGAATAATTTTATTAGTTTTGAATGGTCATGTCTCCCTAGAAATACAACCTCATTTTTTATTAATCATTCACTATTTCCCTTATAATGGTTCTTACACATCCATTGATAAAGTCAATTTTTTTCTAATTATTATCATTATTTTTATGATCTTTATGGCTAGGGTAATTCTCATAATGGGATACAAACATATGGAGTTTTTTAAGTTAATGTTTTATTATAACAGGTTTATAACCCTTTAATATTACTTATTTTATTAGTACATATCTATGTATTATGTGTAAGGAAATGTAAAAGTATTTCTATGTATTATATTTTTAAATATTAAATAAAATATAATAATTACTTCAATTAATAACAAAAATGAATTTTTGGGTTTTACATTCAACCACCCTTAAATAAATACCATCCTAGAAAATTGAATTAGTGAATAACACTTACTAAACCCAAATTTTAATGTAAATTTTATCATTAGAGAGGACACATTAGGAATGAATAGGATATGTTAATCTTATACATTCATTCATGTTATACATAATATAGTCCACTAGAATTTGTTTATCTATCAATGGATTTATACCCAAATAATTTGAATCATAACTCCCAAAATAACCAAAAACTACTTTAATACCAACAATGATGTCCCAAATATTCACATTCATATCTAGTAATAAACATAAAAACCTATTAAAAAATTACAAAAAAATCCTAAGATTATTATTTTTTAAAATTTGGTAACTAGGTAAATTTACCATTAAACCCAGTGAATGATACAAATTTATTCCACAAGGATTCTCCACAATTTTAATTCTTATATACATATTCCTTTCATTGAAATTTATATGGAAATGGGGAAACGTAAGAAAATGGTAATCTATAAATCACAGTAATGGATAAATAATGAAAATAGATCAGTAATAAATGGAATGGGTGAAGAATGAGGCATGATAAGAGAACCTGAACATGATTACAAGTGTCACAACATGATCATAAGAACATGAGTCATAACATGGTCATATGTACATGATTCATAATTGGATCATAAGTACATGAGTTATAACATTATCATAAATACATAAGGCACAACAGGTTAATTTGGATTCTACAAAAATATAAGACATTAATAATTATATCATCGTATCATGTCACTAGGGTGTAATAAAACATATTACCAAGGATTTTGACCAAGGTATCAGAAAAAATTACCAAGGCATGTAACCAAGGGATCATGAACATTTTAACTCTAGAGATTATTTCCTCAACTAATTAATTGCAAAACTACTATGGAAAACCCTTAATATGTGTTATTTAATTTGTACCACAGAAGGAAAACATACATAAATCCATATAGAACCTATTGAAAATAAACGGTTATCCAATGGTAGTAAGTATCTCTCTTTGTAAATACCATTAAATCATGATAATAAATTATAGAATATTTACCACAAATAGAATAAATGATATATGTTTTATTAAATTATTTACCCATTAAATAAATGGAATATTTTCGAGGTAATCTTCATTCCATTATAATAATATTGCATGGGAATCCACAAGGGAAAGGAATTTCAAGAAAAGTTATTCATAACATATGATAAGGAAATAAAAAGGTAGTGATGGGTCACTATCCATAGAGATAATAATTCCACCATACCATGTGTATATAGGAACATGTAAATTGATAATAAAGTTAAAATCCATGGGAGATATTGAGATTTAAACAATACATAATAATTTTTTACAAATTTGAAGAGGAAGAAACCATTTTAATTAATTAATGGAACTATCTAGGTGAATATGAAATAATCATATTTATAAACTATAAGATATTAAAAATATATCGGGTCATTCAACAATTTAGGTAATAATAACAATAATTTTAAGAGTTAATGTTCATGGCATAGTGATAACAACTGAAGTTGTATCCCAATCCATATATTTTGATCCTTCATTGTGGATCAAAAATTGTATGTGAATTATCCAAAGAAACCCCCTTGGGAGTGTCAAATATGGTGTGTAGCATGGACCCTTTTCATGCTTCAGGAGATTACAAGATTAAAACCTAAAGTACTTGATTCAATGTTATTTCCCTTAGGTACAAATGTTATAGATCCAAATACACTTTTAGAACATAGAAATGGATTTCATTTCTAAGAAAACCATTCATACTTCACTTTACCAAATTTAGGATGGTTTTTTGGATATGGGAATGTTTGACCATTATAATGGATTTTTAAGATATTATAATTAGATGGATTAGTGATCTTACCTTGATAAGGTAGTATTTAAATTATAACCATGATACATGAGAACATTTCTTGAGGAAATTAAAATAAATTTAAGAGGGATCTTAATGGAAATGGGGAGGAACTATTAGTTTATCAACATAAAGGGTATAGAAAAGGAATCCTAGAATGGTTTTAAAAAGTGGAAAAAAATATATCATTTAAAATAAATTATATAAAAAATAATGGGGGTGATTATAAACACTGGAAAACATAATAAACTATGAATCAAAATACTTATATGAAATAATTACCTTAATTGAAAAAGTGTAGGAATAGTTCCCTTACCATGAGATGATGTATATTAAAGCTAGAGAGGGGATCATTAGAATTGTGGAACAATCATGGAGAAAAAATTTAGAGGAATATTGAAAGATAATTAGTTTTAAAAAGGCTATGGTGTATAAATTGTGGAGAGAAATATGGATTTTATACTGGTGTGGTGGTTTTTAAGGGTTGAAATATTGGTTATTTTATTATATAAGCCAACCACTTCTGGGTTAAATGAATTCCCATAAAGTTTTTAGCTTATTAATGAGTGTATTAGAGTGTTTAGAAATTCAAATACTGGATAATTCTAAAAATAATAGCAAAAAAAACCATTTAATGCACACAACCCAAAAATATATTTTATCACAAAAAAATGATTTTTAGTTCCAAATTTATAGTATAAATTATAAAAAAAATATTTTTTTAAATTTTTATTCTTATTAAATTTAATTTTGATTGAATAATATTTTTCATAATTTTTTTAATTATGATCACATAATAATGATGTCATAAAATCAAAGTGCTCATAAAATTATAATTTTCACTTTTTCAACAAAATATCAATTTGGTTAGAAAATTCCTAATATTTCACATTAAGCAAATTTGATGTGATAATTCCAAAAATGAAATTTATTTAATCAATATAGTCATCTAATTATAATAATTTTAACATATAAATTAAAATATTTATTTATTCAGAATTAACAACTTTTACAACATAATATACCTTCATGCAATTATAAAAACTACTTAGGGATACATTAAAATATACTCTTATTTAAAAGGTTTTTTTATGACTATCTCATGAAAAAAAAATTATTCTAAAAATTATATATTTATCATAAAACATATTTATAATAAAAAATATTTATAGTCTCCAATAATACAATTTAAGTTATATCATTATACGATCCTGATGGTCACTTAAATGCATCTACATAACCAAAAATAATAATTAACAATTTTATTATTAACTTATTGTATTAACATCAAATGTCCATAATAGCCTATAAATACACCATGAATCTTTCTTCATTAATCTCTACATCACCTATAAATGTTCTTACACATCCATTTAGAATTTAAATTTTATTCATAATGCTTCTTGCTCTTTTTATGACCATTGTGGAATAGGTTATCATATTAGGGGAATTTAAATCTATGGATTTTGATTTAGTGAATTTTCTATTCATAAAAGTGTATATACATTTAATGTTCCTCATTGTATTAGTGCATATCTACACATGATCTTTAAGGAAATTTAAAAGTATTTATTTATGATTTTATTTTAAAATAGTAATTATAAAATAAGAATTACTAGTATTAATAAAATAATAGAATTTTTGGTCCATTACATGAAAACCTGAAAAAAAAGATGTAGGATGTTTATATTTTTCATAAATTTACTAGAATGAGGTTTTATGAAGAAAAAAGAATAATCATACCCTGAACTACACAAGATGATGTCTGACCACATCCACCCATCACACACATCATTAAAAAATTATAATTATTAGCACCCAATTCCTGAAAGGAGCTATACAAAGGTGTTTTCTATGAAAATATATTAATAAATTGATAAATATACCAAGAGTATATGGATGAAACATTGATCTAGAATAATTCAATTTAAAATAATGTTTGAGGGACAACTCATGAGGACCAAAATATTTGATGCGAACTCAGTCATGGTCATGCCACACTATATATGGTTCAATATCCATAGACAAAATATTCATCCTAGACCAAAGCACAAACTCTAGCCATGAAAGATAAGTACCAATATGATTTTTATAAAACATCATCCACCAATAGCCCATTATTCCATATTGAATGATCCATATCAAAATCGATATCCAGTCTATAATAATCCTTATCCATATGGAAACATGAGTCTCAAACTCCAGAAAAACAATATCACATGAAGGTCAGACTACTAAGAAACATGTGAGGCCTCCAACATGTTAACACAAAACCGTATTGAACCTATGACTAGTCTTGTATACTCAATGGAAATTATTATCTTCTCAACAAAAATGATCTTCACTATGATTAAATGGGATAAAAATTACCATAGATCACGTGATATTCATATGTCTCAATCGATTCTAGAAAATAATGTCTCATCATGCATATCAAATTATAAAGGGTAACCCAACAATTATTGATGTGGTGACACCAAAAAAATAGGTATATAAATAAGTGTAGGTGCCTTATCATATCACACAAAGAAGATAAGGTTTGTAAATAACAACCAGGTGTGCATTGAAGATCCTTCTCCTTAGACAATCATAAACAATAGACGAGGGTAACACAAAATAATCATCTATAGCACAAAATTTAAGAATAATACATATTATAATTGTATGAGGGTTACAAGTCTTTAGAAATAAATCCATGTCACATAGTTGGTTGATGAGAAGAGGCTCAATCAAAAGTACAATGCATTCAAGATCCTGACTCTAAATCCAAGATGGTTGTCTTTATATAAGCCTCCAGTAATTAATAATGTGAACCATGTTTAAAAAACATATCTAGAAATCTTAATGAAAAGGAAAAGAAAATCAATAAATCAATTCTATTTGATATGTGTTACCTCATTGATTCCTCCGATCCATTACTTCAGTGTATTGATTCAAAAAAGAAGGATATCATAGTCCTTGTTAATGGATACATTGGTTTCTAAACCATCAATGGTTTCCCTAAAATAATATCCAAACTCATGAAACTTTAAATTAACTTTCATAAATCTTCGTCAATCCTCATATGACACCTAAATAAAAACATGAAACTTGGGACAAAACCAATCTGATACCACTCTAATTTGACCCCGCTCACTGAGGCACTGCTTGAACTGAAAGTAATCTAAGAGTGCCACCCTATGCCTGTATAAAATAGGAAAGATTCTATCAACAAAAGTAAATTTGGCATAACAAAAATATGGGATTACCTATCCTAAATCATCCAATAATAGATTCATATCCCCAATAAATAAAATAATCAATAACAAAATTAAGGCTTATATATAATAAACTAATTTATATACAACATATAGATGGTACATATATAAAAATAAATCACCAAATTGGAAAATTCAAGAGAATGGAATATTGGATAAAACATGAATATGATAGATACAAAACACAATAAGGATTATTTCATTATGTGTACCACTATATAGATCACCAATCACAACAATCATGGCCACCATTATGAAGAACCACACACTAGAATACTCCCCCAAGAACCACCCAGTGTCACCAAGAATTACCTACGAACAAACCACTTGGACTCCTCATCTACATAGGCCATCTCTAAACCTATGCATCATATGTATAGACACATCCGATTTGGGATCAAATCATTTTTATGGATGAATATAAACACAACCAACATGAAGTATATAAATAAAAAAATTAATCTCAAAGTATAATTTCTGTTCATACTTTGGAAGAGGTAAAAACCTAAGGAGAATATGAGTAGGTAATCCAGATATTCTCCATTAATACAATTCACAGGAATATTGAGAATTCACAATCATTTTAGTACTAACCCTGAATGGTCTGAATCTTGTGAACAAATAGGGACACTCATGTTATAAAAAAGAACCAATGTAGGTTAAATATTAAATTCTATCTATCCACTGTTTCTCAAAAGAAACCAATGGGTACCTTAAGGATCATATTTCTTTTGTAACTGATATGATAATCTTTTCAAACTTCCATTTCATCATCATAGACCACAAAGTAATATCTGCCAACTTATTTCGTACATTATTAAATGGAAATAATACCACACCCATGAAAATATAATGATATTTATAATATCATTATTATTGAAACCCATATGGGAACCCACATCTTGAAATGAAATAGATGTAGATCATATGATTACTGACTCCTACTACCATAACATCCTAGTTTATAAAAAATATCATAACACTTCATAGAGACTGAAGAATAGAATACACTATATGATAAGGAAAAAGTAGTGGTAGAATTCATAACCATCCCTTGTGGAAGACCCTCCCCTAGATAGAAATGAAAATGAATACAATAGCAAGGGAAAAAATATTATGACTTTCAAAATGAACATAGAAAGCACATAATAGTCGAGGGTAGCAAACAACTAGATGAATGAAGATCAAATTACTTTAGATATGGTGTGGGTGGATCTTACCTCGTAGAATGACACATAAAGGTGAGGTAAATATATAACCTAGATATTTCTATGATATTGATACTTGAATACCATTATTAGTCCCACTGAGCTAAATATAAGGATATACATAGAACACCTTGTAAATGGAATCATAGGAATAAACAAACCACGCCATTACCAATAACATGCTTTAGATAAAATATAAATATTTTATAACAATAAAGATGAGGGGAATTGCATGTTAGAACTCGAGCTCATGCAATGAGTCAGAATTAAATATGACATATTAGTTTTAAATATTTTTTCTCAATTTATGGGTTGAGATTACATGAATATTCATCAATACAACATCTTAATAAGACGATGTGACTGAAACGAGGATCAATAATAATAACAATAACAACAACAATAACAACGAAAATAAAAATAATAATAATGATAATAAAAATAATAAAAAATTATAATTATATATAATTATATATGAGAATGGGGTAGGTAAGAATAACTCACAAGCTCCTTCCAACGGATCTACCCCAGCCCTTGGTTCTCTGCCATATAATTAATATTATTAGTATTATTTTTATGTCATTGTTAATTTACCCCATCATTTCTTAGTCATGTAGGTAACCTATTTGATAGATGCATTCCCCCAACACACCTAGCATATGATTCCCTCACATTTATATAATTATAAATATTTAAATTATTTTACATATATTATATTTTAATATTTTCATTCATATATTAGAATATATAGATAAATATGTATCTATTTTTAAATATAGACACACAAATATATATATATATAAACAGTATATATACACTGTGTGTATATATAAATATTTTTAGATATAAATACAGTCATACAAAAAATATTTAGAAAGATATTTTATATATAAATATGATTACAAACTTCTGTATAAAATTAAATTTATATGTGTAAATAAAGATGTGATAAAATGGGTACATTTATCCGTTCTTTTTTAATTGTTGATAAAATTACCTTTTATCAGTGCTTTTTTTAGTGTTGATAATGGTACCTTCATTATAAACTATTTTTTCGTTTATATATGGTAGCGATGAATAAATAAAAAATATGTGGTAGTTTAAATAGAAGATGAATCTTTTAAGATTTATTTTCCATTTAATGTTTTCCTTCATTGAAGAAGTACGACCTTCTATGCATCTCTAATGGATATCCCATTCAATCCACCACATTGAATGATATCCTAAAGCCATCAATTACAAATTGAACTAGACTTAGTCTCACCAACCCCCCACTATCTAGGACTTCTATTCACCCACCATTGCAATCCAATTTGATTGGGTTCAGTCTAAATCACAAATATCATTTAGATATGGAGATACATTTTGAAGATATATTTTTATATCTATATTTGTGAATATATTTTTTAAAATGAAAGATACATGGGGAGAGATATATATTATAAATATCTATTTGAATAAGGAATGGTATTATGAGGTCATATAAAATGGAAATAGAAATCACTTACAACATCCATTAGATTCATGAGTAATGTTTTTGGGGCATGGGAAAAAAGGAGAATAAATAATTCAATTGGTGAAACAGCTTAGTTAATGTGATACAATGACACCATGTTTTAAATTTTGATCTATGAGGGGAGATTTTTTTTCACTAAAACTTTTATAAGTGAATAATGAGGCATATCAAGGTGTGGATTTTCAAAAATTATTTCTATATTATATTTGAAATTCATGTTTCAGGTTACAACTTGATTTTGTATGCATTGATTATTAGTTGAATTTTAGGAGTTTCCTCATCTTTTTTTTATCCATGGTATTGGAGGTCATTTTCACATTAATTTTATGTGTCCACATTTATTTCATTTTTTGTGATTTGTTTATGTGGGATATTATTAAATTATTTTTTTTCACAACTGAGTTCTTATCCTAGGACCAATTTGTTTCCTACCCAAAAACTTTAATCAAATGGATTTATCTTTGTTTCTTTATAATTAGATATATGATATTCATGCCATCGGATTTAGTACCATATCGAACTATTTAATATGAGAAATTATTTAAATCTATTGAATAATAGAGTAAAAAATAATTTGGTCCATGAGAAGATAGTGATGGAACTAATGGAAAAATTAGAGAAGCTAGAGTATATGAGAAATTGTGATTAAGAGGACATGATAGAGTTACCAAAAATAATGATTTATTTGTATCTGTCTGGTAATAATCTACAGGATGTGAGGAATCTGATAGATCAAGAGGATATTTGAGTGAAACATGAAACTTGGTATAAATCAAAATCTCACAAAAATCATCTAAATTTGAAAAATAGATTGTATCATTGGTGAATTATAGGGAATAAAGAATTAGGTTACTATCTAATATAGTTCACCAAACTTATAATAGATTTGTCTTTTGTACTGTGGAATATCAATGATAAACGTAATTTTATAACTATTGAAATGGAATAAGAATACATATCATTATGTATATTCAGTTATTTACCAGATTCATATGGTAATATAATCACGATATTATTTTTCTGGAAAGAAACATTGAATTTTTATGATGTGATTTTAACATTATTGATGAATGATGGATGGAGAAATACCAATAATAGTGATTCTTTAGGTAATTGATGAATTTTATAAATGAAATATGGAAATGGTAATTAGAGTGGTCGATCGAAGACAAGAAAAAATCTCAAGTGTTTACTTTTTAATAATGAAGGTCATGTGCATAAAAACATGATGCTTTAATAAATAAGGAAGAAAATTAGTTGTATTAAATTGATTTTGAGGATACCAGAATATGTCATATATAGGGTGAGGGAGATTTAATTTCAGTTTTTATTGATTTTCATAGGTAATATCTATACAATTAATGGGTGGTTGACTAAGAAGTGTCATACCATATTTCACTAAAGAGGGAAATATTCTCTTTTTATGAAGAAGGTGACTTTTGTAGATTGAATATGGGAAATAGAGATTCTATTTATGTCATTGTTGATGGTGATATTTTATAACTATAAATTCATGTTTTACAATGATGTTGAAGGATGTGCAACATGTGTTAAGTTTAAAATAAAATTTGTTACATGGTTTTAATACTGATAATGAAGGGTTCAATAGTTCATTTGGAAATGGATGATGGAAATTTTCATGAGGATCGATGGTTTAAGTGTGAGTAATGATTTTTGGAATGCTTTAAAGAACCACTTTAAAGGTGTGTAGTGAAGTGATGAATGAATTTATGAAGTGTCCATCATCATATTTGTGGAACAGTTGATCATCACACATGATTCAAAAACTATTGACTAAGAGTAAGAATATTTGGTCACTAAAGTACCTTCAGTTCGGTATTTCTATTCATAGACATAATTATATTTCTTCAGAGAGTTCCACTAGTGAATAATGAATTCTAATCGATGATCAAGGTAATGAATTGATATTTTCTAACTTCTATAAGAATTTTTTTTAGATATTGAATTTTTTAATATAGGTACTCCCAATTATGTGGCAATCATAGTTATGTGGGAGCCATATTTTTCTGATTTTCCTATTGGAAGTATATACATAGGTATGATGAAGACATCGTCATTTGTTTTTCTTTATCATTGGATTTAACACCCTAATGATTTATAAATAAATTTAATATTGAATGTATGAAAAACTGAGTCTATACAAAACACCACTTTGTTATAACCTAGCCAGTAAACATAATTTTTGCACCTCTATGATTTGAATTTTGAAAAACTGACATACACGATTGCGATCAATAAGATATTCAGAGTCTCATAGGATCAACTTATATTTTTGGTGATTAGTAACATACACTTATGAATAGTAACTCACCCTTATGAAAAATAATTTTACCAACAGAGTATTAAACTCACCAAAGAAAGTGTAAAAAAAAATTTCCATTATTTTTATTTTGACTTTAGTTTTTCTTAAAAAAGTAAGAAATTTGATAAATTGATTTTTTAGGTAAAAAATGTACCTTTTCGAGTGATTTAAATTATTTTTAAAACTGATGTTTTATTAATATTTATAATAATGAAATAGGCTTATCAAAACACTCTTCTTTAATTACAAATGAAAAAATAATTTTTATTTTTTTATGTGTTGAAAATTTTACTATGAATTTTATGTCCGCTATTATTTTTAATAAATAATTACTTTCATAAATAAAAATAAAAATTTTAATACTTATATAATTATTATGATAAAATAAATATAAATTTTTAATTCATAAAATTTATATTAGGTTACTCTGAATTTATGATAATTTTATAAAATACTTTAGTTTTCCATGAATAGTAAAAATAATGTTTTCAATTTTCAGGATGTTTAATGATATCGTTAATGATTTAATCATGATTTAATAATTCTGGTCGAATCTTGAGTAAACAAATATGATATGAGGTGTCCCAAGTGTCCAATACCATGGGAAAATACCATGTTAAATCCCATGGTATTCAAAATACCCCAAATGAGGTGTCCTTGGAAATTAATAAAAAACTCCCTCTCTTTTACGATAAATACCAACTCATTGCTTTGTTTTATTTCATTAAAAATTCATAAACCTAGTATATATAGTAGTTTTAACTACCTAAGATTCCTCCCAAGGTGTAATCAATCCCCCAAGGTCCCAACGTTCATGTTTTAGGAGTTACTCTTCAATGTATGGGAATCTACCACCATCATCCTTTTCAAGCACTCTTTTTATGTTATTTTATTTATTATTTCAATTGTATTATATTGAGATATGTTATTTCATACCCCATTAATATCCATGTTATTTATAAATTATGAGAAACTCCTTTTTCTCTCATCAAAATATTTTATTAATTTTAAGTGACGTCGTTAGGCTGCCAAATTTTCTTAAGGGATTTCTCAACATCCTATTTTATTTCAAGTTTCTTTCTATTATTTTTTATTTCCTCCCATGATTTCAACCAAATGTTATGATAACTCAAGTAACTTAAATTTATTTTATTTTATTTTTGATCAAGGAATAATTCATCACCATCTCTTTTTTCCTCTTCTTTTATACTAGAAATGAAAACACCGTCTAAGATGTGTTAATTTATCACATTCAAGGGCGGCAAGTTTTCAATTTCTATTTCCATCTTCAATTATGGTCAAGAAATAGTTTTTTATGGTTGAACCAGTATATAATATATCTATTTAAACTTATTTAAGGTTTTGGAAAGTTTTTTTACACATGATATTAATTTATAAATAAAAATGAGTTTATTCTGATAAAAAACCAACAATTAACTCAAACAATTACCATTAATATTTTATATAATGATTCTTATTCACTCCCAATAACCAAATTAATTTTACAGCCATGTAATATTATGGATGATTAAAATAAAATACAGCTTCTATTATAGAAAACCATTTTCATCTTACATGTTTATATTTACATGTATATAAGAAAACTGATCATGAATACCGAGGAAGAAAACAATTCGAAAAAAAAACTGAACCTATTAAACACATCAAGAAGTCCATGAATGAACTTAAAAAGATTATTATAAATTAAATACCTAAAAAATATTTTCTATAAATATAAATTAATAAATTTAATTTGGTTATCTAGGAAAATAAGATCATGTGAAAAACACCATCAGACTTAAGGTAAGGGTTTTATCTTCTCACTTCCATTTTTGTGAGATATTATGTATTCACAACTATTTATTATGTATGGAGTATGTATACTGACCATTTAGTATCATATCATTAATCTATTAATTTTAATTTTATTCAATGTATCATTTTATTGACATTAATTTTGGGGTACAATATTCGATTGGTTACAAAGTGGTAAGGATTTTCTACCCGAACCTCCATTTTCATTCGGATTACACTTATTCTATACTTACCTAAATTAAATTATTATTTATTCTTATGTACTCTCCATAAATTCTGTGTGAATGTTCTATATATGTTTACAAACTATAATCCTACCTTCATTTATTGGAAGTAATTTTTTTAAGGATCTTTAAAAAAATTCTTCTCGATAAACAACCCCATTTCAAGGGAACTTCTCGAATTCTTACCTAATTTCATGTGCACTATGTAATATATCTTAAGAAATTATTACTTTTCAAAAATCTCACATTTTATCATGAAAACCCATCTTGTTTTATTTATGGTTTTATGAAATAAAACACTCCAATCTATTTTAAAATCTCTTAATATTTCACATAAACTGGACTAAAATGTTGTATTTCTAATGTTTCTTTAAAAACTCTTTTTACATGATTTCACTTTAGTGGGACAAATTTATGCCAAAAATAAAGTTTAAATGTTTTCAAATATTCTTTTCTGGGATATAAATGTTTACATAACTGATTTCATGACACATACAAATGATTTTCCTAAAACAACTCGTCTTTCAAAAGTAAAAAATAATTTTTCACATCTCACTTTAAATTTTATGAGATATATGACTTGTTCACCATGTATTCATTGAATTTTTTTTATGTAATGCTATTTTTTATATCATATAAATATTTTCCTTATTCTCATGATATTCTATGGTTTTTTGAATTGAATGTTTCACGGTGGTATAGGACACTTGGAATGTTTAAGGATTATTTCTCCAAGAAAGTTTCAATGATATAGTTTAAAGGTATATTAATCTAAGTAAATATCCTTATTTAATATTGTAATTCATTGAGGTGTGTATATTATGATATCATACAAAATATTTTTTTGAATATTTTCTGATTATTTTTACTATGGATGTTCTATCTTGACACCATTCACCACATTAATCTGAATGGTTATTGTTTATGTTTAAGGATTTGGGAAAGTATTTACATTTAATATATTAGTTTAAATATGAATGTTTAGGTTTATTATGTTTTCCACATTCATATTAATAATTCATTGGACTTACTATGTTATGGGTGGGGCCCGCTATATCTCCTTGATGCATTGGTTGGTATCATGATACAAACTATGATCTTGGGATAAGGCCTTGAAAAAATAGTTATTTATGGTCATGGAATGAGGCCTTGATGATATGGTTATGATGTCCAACATTATGAATTATTTCATTATAAAACAAGTAATTGAATGTTCATGTGGTTATTATACTTCTATAATACCTATGATAGTGATTTATTATGGAATTATTTAGTCATCTCTTATTCCTTCCATAATGTATCAAGTTTATTTCTAAAGGAACGTGTTTCTAGTTATTCACCATGAATAATGTTTATGTATATGATATCTTACGCTATATTTATTACTCTTACTAAGAATTTGAGCTCACCTCTTTCTTATGTTTCATTTTCCTAGGGCATGAGGAGGTATATTATGAATAAATTAGAGGGATAAACTTGGAGTTATGGATATTTTCAATGGAGTTTCTATATTTTTTCCTTTCATGTTGTAATATTTAAGTTATGAACGTTTCTAGTTTTCCAAAATTAATAAACTATTCATCCCTTTTGAGATATGGATTTCTTGTAGTCATTCCAATGTAATGACATAATGTACTAGATCTGGGAAACTCGGTGTGGGGTTTTACAGTTTGTATCATAGGAAGTTTAGTAGAAAACATGGAAAATAGATTTAGAAAACATAGATTAAGGAAAAAAACCCTAAGATAGACTTTGATGATAAAAATATAATAAATTCTTGGAAATTTGTTACAGAATAGATTGTGTGGATATTTATAGAAAATACATCCTTGTTTGGATACTACAAGTGGACGTGGTTCTGGCACAAATGTACCTAGGTGTAACATGTCTAACAAGGAGTTTTATGCTTGACCTAGGGTCTCCTTATACATAACAATGGGCCTTACTGCACAGCTGTTTTGACACTCCTGAGGTATATTCTTAAGATAATTCACATTTTATTTACAAACCAATTTTAAGGATCATAATATATGATGAAAATGAATAACATTGGTGAGATATAAGGTGTTTTAGATTGAAAATTAGGTGTCATGATATTCTTGAAATTATTTTAGAACTGTTGTTACTCACACTCTTATTTTTTGTTTTAGTCAATGGATGGACCCCAAAGAAGTCATATGAACATCAAACATGATGTACAAGCTGGACAAGTTGGTAGCGATGATAAACCAAGTAGAATGTTGGTAGGTATTAAAGATATTGTGCTTATGCCTAATCAGTTTTCAAAAAATATTATTAAAAACATATACATTAACCAACTCCCAAACTCACCAAAGAAGAGAAATGCAGACCATGCTAAGAGATCTAGTTGTGGAGACCATATAGAAAAGAAAGGTAAATTTCTATCATGTAGTAAATGTGGAAGGAGAAACCCAAGAAAATGTCTCAATGGAACAAATAAATGCTTTATGTGTGGGAAAAAAGTGAATCAACCCAAGGATTGCTGAGGAAAAATGAAGAGTATAATGGAAGAGAATAAAACTGATCCTAAGAATCCATTTTTATTCTTTTGCCATAAATATATGGAATCTAGGAATTACCCAAGTCAATTCCCTATTCTATAGGATAACCACTAGGCCATAAAAGGACCTATATGTAAATAAATGAATGATTAAATGTTTAAAAGTATTAATGGTATTTTTATAATGGTATTACTTTGGAATACTTTCTTTTAGTTTGTGTAAACATGATGTCTATTATGTGAATGTGTTATTCAAGGAATAAATTATCTTTTCTTGTGAAATTATAAAATTATAAATAACTTTTAGGGATTATATGACTTGGAGTTAATTATGGGGTATTTCAGTTTTTTATGACATCACCATGGATTTTTTCACTGGATTACCAAAAACTCCAATAATGAATGATGAAATATGGGTAATTGCTGATTGACTTACAAAATAGTCACTTGTCCTCTCTATAAGGGAGGATTTTCCACTGGATATCCTTGTGAGACTCTATATCAATGATGTTGCAAGCCTTCATAGAGAGTCTATTTTAATAGTGTCTGATTGTGATCCTCTATTCACATCAAAATTTTGGAAAAGTCTTCATAAATCTTTTGACACTGAGCTTCAATTAAGTACTGCTTATCACCCCCAAACTGACAGGCATTTAGAAAGGAAAATCCAAACATTATAAGACATGTTGAGATCATGCTCTCTTGACTTTCAAGGTATGTGGGATCAGTATCTACCCTTTTTTGGAGTTTTCTAAAAAAAATATTTCCCATTACAGTATTCAAATTTCACTATATAAATCATTCTACGGAAATAGATGTCATGCACCTACATATTGGGATGAAGTCTGTGAAAGGAAGATTGTGGTCCTAGAGCTTATAGAAGAAACAACAAGAAAGGTAAAGACTATTCAAACCCATATCAAAGACGATTGGATCAGAAAAAATTACTTTTCAAATAATCAAAGGAAGGATATGGAATTTTAAGTGGGAGATCACGTTTTCTTAAAATTATCTCCATGGGAGGGTGTTAAATGCTTTGGGAAGAAATGGAAACAGAGCCCTTGGTATATTGGCCCTTTTGAAATTCTGGAGAGAGTTGGAGTTTTGGATTATCGTTTAGAAAGGCTTCCTAGCCTGTCTAACGTGCAAAACGTGTTCTATGTCTCATTGTTGAGAAAGTAAATTCAAGACCCAACACATGTCCTCGCTTCTGAAGGTATAGAATTGGAACCTGACCTATTTTACTGTAAAGAGCCTATCCAAATTCTGGACCCTAAATAACAAGTTTTGAGTAATTGTATGACCTAGATGGTAAATGTACTTTGGAAAAATCATAAAATTGATGAGGAAACATGGGAGCCTGAGGAACTTATGATTAAAAACTACCCAAATCATTTTGTGAGGTAACATTATTGTAATTTTGAGGATGAAATTTTTGTAGGGGGAATGTAACACCCCAAGGATTTATAAATAAATTTAATATTGAATGCATGAAACACTAATTCTATATAAATCACCACTTTTTTATAACCTAGCGAGTGAACAAAATTTTTCCACCTCTATGACTTGAATTTCGAAAAAATGACACACACAGTTGCAATCAATAAGATATTCAGAGTCTGATAGGATCAACTTACTTTTTTAGTGAATAATAACTTACCATTTTGAATAGTATCGTCCCCTTATGAATTTTAATATGACCAGTGGAGTAGTAACCTCAACTAATAATGTATTAATAATTTTTTTGTTCCATCATTCCTGTTTTTAGTTTAGTTTTTCTTAAAAATATGACCAATTTGATAAATTGATTTTCTGGTAAAAATTGTAAATATCAGAGAGATTTAAATTATTATATCAAACTAAGGTATTATTAATGTTTATAATAATGAAATAGTATTATTAAACAATATTAATTAATTGAAAATGATAAAATAAATTTACCTTTTTATGTGGAGAAAATTTTTCTATGCATTTTACTTTTCATTTTATGTCTGCTATTATTTTTAATAAATACGTATTTGATAAATAAAATATAAAATTTTAATATTTATATATTTATTATGATAAAATATATTTCATTTTTGAGTTTATAACTTCAATATTAGGTTATGCTGAATTTATGAGAATGTTATAAAATACATTAGTTTTTGTGAATAGTAAAAATACAGTTTTGAGTTTTTAGTATGTTTAATGATATAATTAATGATGTAATTATGATGAAATAATTCTGGTAAACAATTGAGTAATAAAATATGATATGAGGTTCCCTAAGTGTCCAATACAATGGGAAAATACCCCGAGCAAGCCCATGGTTTTGAAAATACCACTAATGAGGTGTCCTTGGAAATTAATAAAAAAACTGCCTCTCTTTTACTATAAATTCCCACTCATTCATTAATTTTATTTCATTAAAAATTCATCATTATCAAATATCGTGTATTTTTAGATCAATATTAGTCCTCTCAAGGTTTCCTCAATACCCCTATGTCCCAAACATCAAGTTTTAGGAGTTACTCTTCAAGGTAAGGGAATCTACCACCCTTCTCTTTTTCAAGAACTTTTTATGTTATTCTTATTTTTTAATTTAAATTGTATTATGTTGAGATATTTCATTCTATATCACCTATAAATTAAATTTTCTATATGAATTATGAGTTACCCCATTTTATCTCATCAAAATATTTCACAAATTTTATGTGACATCGTTAGGCTGCCAAATTTTCCTATGGGATTTCTCAACTTATCTTTTTTTATTTAAAGTCCCTTTATTTTATTTTTCTTTCCTCACATCCATCCATAAAAATGTTATTATTACTCTAGTAACTCACATGTACTATAATATTTTATGATAAAGTAATAATTCATCATCATATCTCCTTACCCTACTTTTATACTAGAAATGAAAACACCATCCAAGATGTGTTAATTTATCACATTCAAGGATGACGAGTTTAAAATTTCAATTATCGTCTTCAATTATGGAAATAAAACCATTTTTATGGTTTAAAAAGACTATAATATATTTATTATAACTTATTTAAGGTTATAGAATCTTTTTTTACACATGATATTAATTGATAAATCAAAATGAGTTTGTTTTGATAAAAAACTGCCAATTAACCTAAACAATTACCATTAATGTTTTATATAATAATTCATCTTAACTCACAATAACCATATGAATTTTATAAACATTTAATAATATGGATGTTAAAAAATAAAATAAAACATATGTTCGAAAAAACCATTCTCATCTTAAATGTGTATCTTTACATGTATATAAGAAAACCGGTCATGAATACCAAGGAAGAAAACGCTCCCAAAAAACAAAATTGAACCTCTTAAACCCATCAAGAAGTCTATGAATGAACTTAAAAAGGAAAAAATAAATCAATTAAATAAAAAATAGGTTATTTAAATATTAATTAATGAATTCAATTTTTTTATCCAGGACACTAAGATCAAGTGAAGAACACCATCGTACTTAAGGTAAGGGGTTAATCTTCTCACCTCTATTTTTGTGAGATATTCTTTACTCACCACTATTTATTATGTATGGTGTTTGTATACTTAACATTGAGTATCATATCATGAATATATTTATTTTAATCGTATTCAATTTATCATTTCTTGGTTATTAATTTTGGGGCCTAATATTTGATTGGTTAGAAAGTGGTAAGGATTTTCTACCCGAACCTCCATTTTCATTCAGGTTACTCTCATTCTCTAATTAATTCTATTTAATTCCTATTTATTCATATGTACTACTCATAAATTTTGTGTGAATGTTCTATATATGTGTATGAACTAGAATACTACCTTCATTTATGGGCAGTTATATGTTTTAAAAGGGTATTTCAAAAATTCTTCCAGATAAACAACCCAATTTCAAGGGAACTTTTCAAATTTATACCTACTTTCAAGTGCACTATGTAATCAATTTTATCCATTATTAATTTTTTAAAATAAAATATTTTATCAATAAAATCCATATTTTTTAATTTATGTTTTTACAAAAGTAAGCACACCTTTCCATTTGAAAATATCTTTAATATTTTCCTAAAACCCCACTAAAATGTTTTATTTCTAATGTTTCTTTAAAAACTATTTTTACATGATTTCACTTCAGTGGGACAAAATTTATTCCTAAAATAAATTTTCAATGTTATTACATGTTCTTTTAGTGGATATAAATGTTTAAAATTTTTATTTCCTAACATATACAAATGATTTTCCAAAATAACGCTTCTTTCTACAGTAAAATTGATTTTCCTCATCTCACTTTAACGTTTATGAGATATATGCATTATTAACCACTTATTCCTTGAATTTGGGGTATGTAATGCACTTTGTTATATCATATCAAGAGTATATATTTCCTCATGATATTATAATGGTTTATGATTTGAATGTTTCATGGTGGTATGATACACTTTGGATTGTTTAACAATAATTTTCTCAAGAAATTTTCAATGGTTTCATTTAAAAGTATCTTAATCTATGTAAACATCCTTGATGAATCATATACTTCATTGAGGTGTATCTATTATTGTATCATATAAAATATTTTTTTGAAGGGTTTCTGATTAGTTTTACTATGGATATGCAATCTTGATACCATTCACCACATTACTCCAAATTGTTAGTGTTTATGTTTAATGATTGGGGAAATTATTTACATTTCATATGTTAGTTTCAATATTAATTTATATGTTGATTATGTTCACCCAATTCATATTAGGAATGAATTGGACTTAGTATGTGATGGATGGGGCCCTCTATATCCCCTCGATTCATCAGTAGGTATCATGAGACAAACTACGGTCTTGGTGCAAGGCCTTTACAAAATGGTTATTTATAGTCTTGGCACGAGGTCTTAACAGTATGGTTATGATGTCCATCTTTATGAATTACCTCACTAGGAAACTAGTAATTTAAATTTAATGTGTTTATTAGTAAATTATAATTCCAATTATAGTGATTTATTATGGCATTATTTATTCATCTCTTATTCCTACCATAATGTGTTAAAGTTTATTTTTAAATGCATGTTTTTTAGTTATTCACCATGCCTAATGTTTATGTTTATGATATCATTTGCCTTATTTATTAACCTTACTATTCATTTGAGGTCACCCCTTTCTTATGTTTCATTTATCCAGGACATGAAGAGGTATATTACAAATGAATTACATGGATAAAATAGGAGTTATGGATTTTTTTTAAAAGGGGTTTCTATATTGTTTTCCCTTTTAAGTTGTAATGTTAAACTTATGTATGTTTCTGGTTTTCTAAAACTACTAAAATATTTGTTCCTTTGGGATAAGACTTTCTTTTAATCATGAAAATGAAATGAAATAATGCAATGAATCTTGGAAGGTAGGGTTAGGGTGTTACATTGTAATATTTTATTTTTCTATCAGAGTATTAAAAGAGTATCATCATATTTTCAAAATAGGATGACGGTTGATGTGACTGCAAACAACTTATTTTATAAATAATTTTGTTTTAATTGATATCCTTCTTTGATTGGATGAAGGGGGATATTGATGGGGTATAACCTAAATCATGGATAACTTATTGATATAAATATATTATTTTCAAGATATATTTTTTTATCTTTCGTTCTAAAGAGAATTTTTTATAAGATAATATACATAGGGAGTGGTATTTTTTATATCTTTTTTTAATGAGATACGTAGAATATGAGGAAATATATATATAAAAAATAGGTATCACTCTGGTGTGTAGAAAATTAATGGGAAATGTTTTTTCCATTTTCAAAATATGAATATTAGAAATTATGGTTATAAAATAACGTAGTTAAGGTGCTACAACAATATTGTATGTTCATTTTTGATCACTGAGGGGAGAAGTATTATCACAAACAATTTTCATAGATAATTCATAGGCATATTAGGGTATGGATTTAGACAACGGTTTTCTATGAAGTATTTTCAATTCATGTTTTAGGATTCTATTTGATTTTGTACTCTTTTATTATATGTTTAAATTTCAAAGTTTTCACATGGTTTTGTAATCCCCCGCATTGGAGGGTTTTATAAATTAAATTTCTATGTCCCTATTTATTTTTTTATTTTTAATTTTTCACTTCCATTACATTGGTTATTATCATAATATTTTTGTCACTACTGAGTTATTATATTTGGAATGATCTATTTCATCCCCAACACACTTAACTTAGGGAATTTTCTCTCTCAAGTATGCCAATACTTGTTCTATAAATCATTATCCATATGAAAAGGAAATATACAATTGGTAATTGAGTTATAAGGATAATAGAGGATAATTTATTCATAATGATCTAAGAAAATTTATCTTCCTCTCATTTCGTATCACATTTAAAATAAAAATAATATCTTGTGAGTTTAGTCATTGAATGACATAGAAACTAAAAAGGGTTTATGATGTGATGTTAAATAAAGAATCATTGAAGGATAATAATATAGATCCATTTGTTAAACCCATTAATAATATGTATTCGATCAATTTCATAATCAATTAATCACCATGATAGTAATTTTGATGGTTTGAACATAAAAAGGAGTCAATGTAAAATGAATATTTAAAATAATGAAATCCTTAAGTCATGGTGATTCACTAAAACTTCAATCCATTGTTTGAAATTCAATTAATTTATTCAACATGATGTGATTTGATTGCTAATAAAGAACACATCTATATCCAGAGATGTTGATGATTATAATAATGAAATCCATTAAAGGATATCATTCTTCAATTTTTTATCGATCCCACTAATAATCTCATCACACTCATCCTCCTCTATCTAGGTTTTACAATGAAAAAACTATCCAACACTTGAAGGAAAACCTAAAATATTATTTATAGGAGTATAATCAACATTACAAAAAGTTTCATTTACCAATATAAAGTTACTTGTAAAAAATAAATCTATTGGTAAAAACAATTACTTCCAAATGATTATAATTTTTATTCATATGAACTATATATACCAATAATATTTTTATCAAAATATTGATATTTTTATATTAGAAGTCCAAAAGAATTATTTAATAACATTTAAATTTGTTTCTTTTTCATTATTTAATCAAAAATGTATTTAAAATATATTAATATATTGTTATTAATTATTATTTACAACAGATATTTTACCATACTAAAAAAAATTTAATAAATTATTCAATCATATAAAATATTTTGCCAAATATTTAATATATAAAAATATATAGTACATATTATAAACATATAATTTTGATAATAAAAATATATGATTAATTAAAATATCCATAATTAAGTAATATTTATAGAGAATATATATATATATATAAGTGTTACAAAATTAATTTTTTTATATAAGTTGCATACAAATTCAAAACATTTTTCATTATATATATATATATATATATATATATATATATATATATATTTTTAAAAATCATCTCATGTGTGTGCTCCGACCCCACCGTGTTCCTCGTGACCCCTCCCCCAATTCTACCTCTTATTCCCCACTGGCGTTCCTCGAGGAAATTCTCATAGGAACTGCCTAGCTATTCCCCATTGGTGTTCCTTATTGAAATATTCATATAAACCACCTCTGTATTCCTAGCTAAAGTCACTCATTGACATCATCATGAGAACCCCTCCATGTTCTTGATTAGAATCCTCCTACGAAACTCCTCAATGGACATATCCATCTCAGGTGTTCCAACCTATCATCCTTGATCAATATATGGCTACCACATAATTTAATATTAAAATCCCCTCGTGACCCCCTTGTCCCTAATGCCCTAGATCAACCCTATCCATCCCAAGAATCCCTACCAATCCCCAATGATCATCCCTTCCCATGCACAATGGCACCCACTACTACGCTTGGTTTAATGTATGTCCACTTCTCACTACTTATAGAATTTCTATGTAAATAACTCTCCCCCTTGCTATCAAATCTACTATAATGTTCTAGTTTATAATTATTGGTAGGTTTTATTTTTGAGCTTCTTGTGTTCCATATATATTTACTATAGTGGTTGAATCTATTATGGTATCTTGTTAGTAGTTCCAATTAAGTATGTATTTGTTTAACAGGTAATGGGAAAATTATTTTTTCTCTTTTATTTAGAAATGTTATATTGTATAAATTTATAGGAATATTATTAAATTTAATCTCTCTAATTTTTTCACTAGTAGGTAATTTATTATTTCTTGTGAAATATAATCAACTTTTTTTTGGAAGTAAATTTTCACCAATTTTATTCATCAGTTTTCATTTTTATTTGTGTTTATTCAGTATAAAATTACTAAATCTTCCAAAGGCAGTGTTTCAATGGGATGTACATAAAATTGAATAAATTAATTTCATTATTTTTTAGGTACTCCCTCACCATCCCCTTTCAATCAATGTTTTATTTCTTTTTTACATTATTTTTATAAATAATTTTTTACATTGGTTATTATTTTTATAATCCTGCTTTAACATTATCTTTGTGCTTTTCTTTTATTACTGGCACTAGAGAAAACATTTCTAATGTTGGGTAAGGTATTTTTTTATGTTTTATCCAATATTTTAATACATGAATTATTGTTTTCTTCTCAATACATTTGATGAGTATAAACTTTATTTTTTTCAGATGATCATTCGTTTTGTGCACAAATATATTGACATTGTATTAAAACATTCAACACATGTTCACTTTCTTGATTCCAAATTACAATGGAATGAGCCTTACAATTTTGGGTTCAAAGAAGGAAAATTATTTCACCGGTGATATAACTGAACTATAAAATGTGGGAATACAACATTATATGTGAATGTGGATAGGCGATTGAATGTAAGAAGAAATTGTTCTCGGTATAATTGTCTTTTATTGGGTTAATATTTTTTATGTTTTTAGTCATCCTCACAAGTGTATGTGGGTAATATCTTCTTCCAAAAAAAGTATAGTTACCTTCAGAACCCCCGATATTAGGTATAGTATGGATTATATTTTTAAGTTAATTTTAACATAGCTAGTATAAAAAATATATTTAGAAATTTTAATATTTTTAATTATAATATAACCACTCATTGATGATTCAATTATTTTTAGTAAAATAGGATATTAAATTATATTTATTTATGAATGTGTATTTATTATTTTTATTATTTATGAAATAAAATATAATTTTTTAATTTTATTATCTTTAATGAACATTTAATGTTAAAAAGATAATTTCACATAGTAAATCAAATTTTTTGCTTAGTTTAATAATTTAATAAACCTCACTTTTGACATTTAATGTTTATGTCAACGTAAATATATAAATTTTATACCTAATTTTATATCAAATAATAATAATAATTTTAAATTTAAGTCCCAAATATAGGACCCATCAGTGTCAGGAGAATATTGGGGATTGAGTACTTTTTTTATTTTAGATTTTTTCAATGATTTCAAATGAAAATAATTTCATTTTATTATAATTTTAATTTAATTATTGGAAATTTAATAATCATACATACAAGTATATAAATACCATGAGTTACCAATGATTTAAATTTTAATTAATTTGGATTGAAAATCCATGTTGAGAAAAAAATACTATCATGTTATTTTATTTTTGTTATAGTTTTTGTCTCACATTATGTTTTAATATAGATGATGTTATCATGTTTATGATTTATGAATGATTATTATTATTATCTTTGGTTTTTCGGTTTTAGGGAATTCAATATGAGAAATTTAGATTACTCAATTTTTCATTTCATATTAGTATTGAACGTATTTCCTAGTGACATAATGTATTTATATGATTTTCTATTTATTTATTATTATTTATGTGTAGTTTTAAAATTCATTTTAAAAATATGAATTATTTTTGTTTAAGTGATTAAACCTATTAGAATATGCTACAAAATAGGATATAAAGGTGGGTGTCTATATTATGTTAGGTTTTTTACTTATGATATTTTCACATATACATTTAATATATCTTTACAATAATAACCCAAGATGAAATAAAATCTTATGTTTGTATATTGTCTATGATTTTAGGAAATATCATAGATATATATGATTATTAATTATACCTTTTGAAAATGGGTTGATGTGATTATGAAAATATTTATTCATGAGGGATTCATCAAATCCACACATCAATAATGAACTAAAAAAATGAAAGGTTGAATTTATTATTCAATATTTTCTAACTCTAGTGGTTTGATCATCGAATATAGACATAAAAAATGAACAAAATATCATTATTATTTTCTTTAAAAGCTCAAATTTTGTAGTGTTGTGATTTTTTTATCACTTTCCATTTAGTTGTTTGTTCTTGTGAATCCTTGAATATTTGTTAAATTATGATTTTACAAGGGATGATAGTTTATTACTTTCATATTTACATAGAATTTGTACTACTAGGGTGATTATAGGACCTCAATGGTATATTTTCATTTAAATGTAAAAAACCATATATTTTTTCAAATAATGGACTATATTTATATGAAATCGGGTATTGGTAAATTAATGGTTTTTGAATTATTTTGGTAGTTTATCTCTACACTAACCAGGAAATAAGACCTCAAAGTAGGGGTTATCCATGGGTGCACCCACATCTAAAAAGGAATCATCCAAATACTTCTACATCAGCTACCCTTGATGCATCAAGATTATAAATGGGAAAAAATAAATCCCAAAAAAATTGAATTCCAAAAAGTAACCATAACAGTTCTCTCAACGATATTATTCTTGAATCAAAAAACTAAAATATATACAATTTCTCCTCATATTCATGAACCATATGCTTCTATTTCTATAATCATGGAACATAATAATATTCTCCCGATGCATATGGATGAATTATTAGTTTCTTATCCATATAAGACTTCTTAAAATGAATTATCAGATAAATCTCATTTGATGATCACTAAATACATGAGAATATGATTAAGCACAAGTTTATATTGTAAATTTCAATTAAGATATATTATATTTCTTCAAATTCATTTAAAATGATTAAATACTATTTTTTAATCAATAAAAATATTTATAAAAATTTGAATCATTTTTTATGAAATAAAATATTTTATTCCATTAATACTAATTATAGTTACCAATAAATGTTTTTAATATAAATATTTTGATATTATTTATTCTCCAAAAAATTCACCTAAAATAATTATTGGTTTCATCTATCTATTTATTGAAAATATTATTATTGTGTCAATAGAATGAAAATTTATTATAAGATAATTATTTTACACAAAAATAAAAAATCATACTATTATTAATAATTTTTTTGAAAAATATTTGGAACACATTTATGTTTTATTTCATGAAATTCATAAATGATAAGTAATTTATTTTTTATACAAAAATGTTTATAAGGTGAGGAAATATCATGATTAATTATACGCGTGATCCATCTACCCCCACCCCAATCACAAAATTTTTGTTTGATCTAGATTATATTCATGGAAAATATATTTAAAGGATTGGTTATATGGAATTTAATGGTAGAAGATCTTATTATTTATGTAAATCTTATCACATATGTTTTTTTCATATATATGGTCGCAGGGTTCTCTTGATGTATTTTTATCACGCATTGGTTGGGGTCTCTAATTGCTTCTTTCCTACTATTCAAATGACTAGGGTTTCAAAAGAATCCATCTGAATATTTAAAGGTTCATGGATGATACAACTTTTTACCATACACACTAGGTATTCAAAGAGATGTATAGTAATCTTGGAATCACCTTAAACCCTCCAGAAACAATATAAATGTCTATTATTTAAGGCTTCCAAGAGATGTTATTTTTTAGTTCTTGATGCATTCAAAAATGTAAAAATGGTGAGTTTTTTGTTTTAATCATTGTTGTTATGATATTCCACTTGTTTAGTTTTGTGTTTCACTAAATTCCAAGCACTAGATCAACATAATCCCCATTTCAGTAGGAATTTGTAGAAGTTCAATAATTTTCTCCCGGCCTTGGTATAATTGTTTTCTTAAATATTTTTATCTCTCTCATATTCTCTACAACCATTTTAAATAATATGTGGGAGTGATGTAGAAATAATCTTATCTTCTAACATAAATTATATCATTAGAGATAAATCATCCACTATAATATAGGGAGATATTAATTTTGGTATATCATGGGGTTTTATAGGAAAGAGTTACAATCTTTTATCACAAGGATTTTCTTCATTGTTTCACATTATATTAGTTCATGTACTACTCTATTTTTGACTTCCATTAAAAGATAATGGAGTCATCATATTTTCATTATTACTTCGTTGTTCCCCTTCATATTTCTTCTTGAATAAATTAATTTGAGCTTCATAATGGTTTCATTTATCAGCCTTATTGGTATAAGATTAGAAGTGTCCCATCCATATGGGTTATTCCATCATAATTATGAGATTTTGTCTTATGATAAAGCAGTTGATATTCTATTATATTCATTAAAATATGGTCATTTCCATAGATCTATTCACATTTTTTTGTCATAATGTTTTCAAATGATACTTATCCCCTTCTGAAACAATACTATTGTGGTGAAACTTTTGATAATTTATGGTAACTTAAGTCCTCATGCACATATTAATCGAAAAATGTAGCCTAGTTTTTTCTTATAAGGAAACATTATTTTCTTATTACACTTCTTACAGGCATCATTATACATGATTTTTTTAGATCACTTATGTGATTTACCATGTTTGTTTTCCCTCTAAAATTTTATAAGAGATAATTCCACTATGGAGATGGTATAGTTATTCTAGGTCCCAAACACATCTGAATGATATAGATGAGAATGGGTTTTATTCAATATTAAGTTTTCTAAATTTCTATTCATTTTTTAATGATAATAATCAGACATTTATAATCAATTATATCACTACTAAGTTAAGATAGAAATGATATTTTGAAGGGGTGTAACATTTTTAATCATATTATAATCTTTTTAGAGAAATGTTTTTGAGATTTGAGTCTTTTGGACTAAAAAACCTTGACATATAAATAGGGATGATGAAACATTCTCAGTCTATACAAATCATTTTTATATAATTTCATTTATTTATATTTTTTCTTCAATTCAGGAAGTTATTTTTCACTGATTTTTGTGTATACGTTTTGGAATAATATAAAATTATAATAAATTCAAAGAAGCTTCTTCAGGAAGTAATATGTTATAAATCAAAATCTCCAAGAATTCTCATATTTATGAATACAAAATTTGTTTTGAACTAACTTTTAAGGAATTAATTCATTTTTTATCAGTATTAATTTTTAGCAAACATATTAGTGTTAATTTTTATTATATGTATCAGGAGTTCAATTTTGAGATTAATAGGAATGTTTTTTTGTTATCCCCATGTAATGCTTATAAAAATATGCAATGGAATTTATTTACCAGTGTGAATTTTTATTATTTTGAGATATATAGATAGGGGTGAGTCACATACTTGGGGTGAATATTTTTTTATAGTTAAATAATCATTTTATAATAATAAGAACAAGGTTTAGGGGGAAATATTTAGGGTTTTATTGATTCTACATGTACAATAAATAGGTTGAAGGTGAAAATAGTAGGGTTTTAGTCATTCTATATTTTTTTCTATAAGTATAGAGCATTTTTTCACTATAAATTTGAATTTTATTTTTTCTACAGATTCATTTCAAAAAAATGTTCATATTTTTTTTATAATATTCATTAATTATTTTGAAAATAGTTCTTAAATTTTTTGGTTGTCTATTGTAATCCATAGTGATGAGTGGTTTTAAATGATTTTTTTCATTTCTTATATCGAATCATTTACATAAAAAACACAATAATGTCTTTATTTTCCATTCATTATTCTAAAATAAAATAACATCATTTTTTATGATGTTTCAAACATACTATTACATGGGCATGATAAAAATCCATGATTCCAAAAGATCCATTAATATTAAAAATTATTTCATACCATATATCAAATAGTTTAATATTATCCTATTGTAAATTTTATAAATTTAAAGATACTTTTTTTATTATTTTTAAATTATACACAATAATTATTTGGTTTTTTACCAAAAATATAATTCAATAACATTTATCAGCATTCACTTTCACTATACTTTTTTCAAATTTATTAATTTACCTTATATCTTTTCTCACACAATTTCATAGGTGGGATACTATTTAGTTTTCCAAAAAATATTTCTTATGTTATTTGTGATTTTTAATTTTTATGGAACAAATAAATCCCATACCTTCACCATCTCTCCTTTTCTTGATAATAAACCCTTTCCCCAATCTCCACCTAGTCAAGTCTTTCTCATGGCACTATAATAGAGATATTATTTCCATAATTGTTTCCCTTTATATATGGATGGTTTCCATTACATGATCCAAATAAATCCTAAGCTTATCTAATTTTTTTATTCCATGATTTCTTCTATTCAATAATGATAAATCCCCACACAGTTTTCTCCATCGATGTTTTTCCTCACTCCAGATTTAATTTTTCATTTATTTTCTATTCTCCACTAGGTGATGTCTTATTTTACATTATTTTGATGAAATCATGAGTCACTAAATGTTACACTTTATATTATTATTTTTATATAAATATTAGATTGGTGTTTTTTAGCTCAGATTGTGGATGATTTTGTGAGTTATTCCTAGACTAATGTTGATTATCCATAATTATTTAGAACGTAATGATTGTTTTTATTAAATTTTGATCAGTTACTAATTCATCAAATATTATTTTCATTTCCATTCAAGAAATCTGAAGCCATTATTTTTACTTTTTATACCTTACTATTGACACTAAAGTGTCTTTTTTCATATGTTTTATTTCTTATTAATCCTTGATGTAAAGTGATTAACAAAGTTCTAGTATGTCATTTTACTTAACTAGAATGGTCATATATGATATTTCATAGATATATTGTTCTTACAAAAGTCTACATGATATCAACAATCATTATGTTCTAGGTTTTTCTAAACAAGTATCCATTTTTTATTTTTAGTAGGCAAGATTTACTTTTTCTATCATAAATATATTTTTCCTAAAATACCTATTTAATCCACACACTATAATTTTATATCTTGTATATAATTAATATTAATTTATATTGTTTGTAGTTGGTTCCGTAGAGCTAACTTCAATTTACTCTATGAAAAATTCTATTCATTTTTTGAATATTAATAAAATATTTATGAAATAATGATTATTCTTCTCTATGCCATAGTATGTGATAATGTCATAAGAGTAGTTTTTTCACTAAAAGGCCATAGAATATCCCCAATATGATGAAAACCTTTGAGTCCCATGAGATTAGTTTTAAAAAATGTGTTATATAGTTGGATTTAATCATTTAAGCAGGAAAATTGATATAGGCTATCGGGGTGGAGATTAATACGACTTTGAGGAACCTTATCTGGGTGTATTCCAATGGTAATATCCAATGTATAATATTAGGACAATGTGACCCATTTATAGGAAATCATAAATTATATGTTTCATTTGATGTTCTTATCTCTGTTTATGTGTATTGATCCTTAAAGATTAATATTTTTAATGAGTAATACAAGTCATGTACAAGAATGTATTGATTAAAACCATGTTGACATATGTCTGCGGTGTTGTAGGATAAATTTTGTAAATTATGAGTATTATTAAATTAATAAATAATGAAATAAAGGTTTTATCCCTTTTTTTCTTTAATGTATGTTGATATATTTGGACATATGATGTAAATGATATATCTTAAATAAATCCATGACCATTGTGATCTATATGCATGTCCAATTTCTATTAAGTCAATGAAAGAGGCGTGGAGCATATAGGTTCATGGTACTAGCATGAAACCTTATTGATTAGAGATATCATGAATATTAGATTATATTACTCAATTATAATATTTATTAAGTATGATTTAATTACGATGTTAACTTATTTCTCTATGGATTCCTTATCAGGTTACTAGATGTTATCTTTGTACTTTATTCATATTCACCTAATACCACTGAGAAAGACACCTAGAGGGTCACACAATAAGTATGTCCAAAATCCCAATTATATAATTTATTATCGAGCAATATGAATAAATATTATTCCGACACAAGGTTTAATAATTATTCATGTACGCTTTATCACATATAGTTCATCACTGGTTATTCAAGAGAATATTATGTGAGTGGAATATTTAATAAATATTTATTTTTTATTTAGTGAATCTAAAATTTATATTTTAATAGGAAAATAATATTTTGATATTTACTTATTAATTAAATAGTCATTATTCATGGCCTGATAAATATTGTTGTCAAATAGTGGACCGAGTTTAATAGTCAAGTGGGAAATAATATATATTTAATATTATATGATTAAATGATATTTAATTTAATTTTCTAGTTTAGTGTAACATCCCAGGTAAATGAATAATAATAGATTTTTATATTTATTAATATTTTTGAATTAAATATTAATTTTACTTTAAAAGGGTTGCTATGTTCGATAGCGTACCCGATACGTAACAACGGGTTTCTATGAAATCTTATGTTGGAAACTAATAATATAATATTATTATTTTAAATGAAAGTTAACTCCTAACCATTGTATTGGTAGGAATGAAAAAAACTAACTACAATATTATTATACATATTTTTAAAATGTATTTACTTTTATCCAATAAAAGTTAGAGTCTTAAAATGTAAATGATTCTAATTTTAAGCATAATTTACATTAAATGGCCGATTTACCGCCTTTTAATGGAGAACCCTCTTTAAATATAGTTTTAGTCACTTTAATACATTATAATTGACCAAATAAATTCTTTATTTAGAATTAGGACATCAAAATTTACTTTATGTAAATTTTTGGAATTTTTCTGATAAAGTTTATTTTTTAATGACTAGTGAAAAATATTGTATTTTAATTCAAAACTGCATTTTAATCTAATTTATTTTTATGGATAGATTATCTTTTTAATTGTTTTTAAAGTTTAATTAGAATATATTTTGACCATTTAATCCAATTTTGTTCATTGGAATTAATTTCACTTTGAATTTGGACATAAACAGGTGTCAATCTTTTGATAGTTATTGTTTCTTAAAAACACGCTATTTGTTTTAACAATGAGAATTAATTTTAAATTAATTAATGAAAATTCTATGTTTATAATTTGGTAAAATAGACATAATTTTTGAATTCATAATATCAAATATAGCTTAGGCTGAAGTTTTGGTATTTTTCTGAAAAACTTCAATTTTTGATGAATAGTGAAACCACTTAGTAGTAGTTAAAAAAAACTGAATTTTTCATTTAAATGAAATTTTACCACTTCTGTGAATTGAATTTCGAAAATCCGACATACATGGTTTTTATTAGTAAGTAAAATGTGGTTCAATAAGATGAAAATAATATTTTGTGAATAGTAACTTTTGACTTTTATTTACCGCGGTTAAAGGTAAATAGGATAATTTAAGGTAAAAAGAATATTATAGTAATTCAAAATTACCTTAATACTTGTACTAACCTTATTTTATGAGTAATTTCCGACCATGGTCATCCTTGGGTCGATTTTGGGACCCCATGGGGCCACTTATTAATGATAATGACACTTTAGATTAATTAATTTATAGCAAAGACAAAAATAACATAAACAAATATCCTTTAGTAAATTAATTTTTATTTGATGTTATATAAGTAATATTTTTGACTATAAATGTTCATTTGGAAGATAAATAAGTTTCTACATCATGGTATTTGTTTTATAATTTTAAGACATCAAATAAATTAAATTATTTATGACACAATAATGATGTAGTATTTACCTCATTAATAAATGACTTAAATAAATAAGATTATAAATATTACAATAATATCCAAAACATGTCCAATTCTTATTGGATGATTATATTTTGACCATAAGTCATCTTATCTTCGACTCTAATGATTTTTGGACCTTTAGAAACTGAATATCATTATATAATAAAATAATATTGTCACACTTTCCTAAAGAGACCCTCCTCTCCCTTATAAAAAGAGACCATTTCTAACCAATTCCTCACACATCTCAAGCCTTTTGGATCATCCAAACTCTACCCCATTAAGCTCCCTACATCCCTATTTTCCACCTAGAAGCCTTACCTTGGGCAGAAGGCACTTCAAGAAGTCCTTTTGGTTTAAACTAAAGGAAGTTACCCAAATTAAAGGTAACGGTTTCTCTTAACGTCTTTTATTTTATTTTACTTATACAACCCATAAACTCTTTTTATTACTTTATTTTATAACGAAAACAGTATCATCAATATACTAGGATGTTTTTATGAGAAGTATTCTAACTACACTTACACACACCTCCATCTAATGGGTGAAGAACATATTGTTTCTGTGGATGACAAACTAACACCTCACGAGACGATGATTGTTCGATTATCTCCTACCGCCTATCATGGTGGCCATTAAGATGACACTATATTTATATATGATATATATTATGTTTATGTTTTCTTTATTCTTGTGTATTTTTCTTTTATATCATACCTTTATGGTTTCCATTATGGGTAAACGCGATAATTTCATTTGACGAAGTGCGGACTACTGCCCCCTCAAAGTGATATGACTCTTTCATGCCATATGTGGGATGTATAAAGGATAGATTTAATGATATTATATATAATATTATACAGGAATTATAATATACCTATGTATAATTATTTTTTAATTCCATTAAAATAATAAATAGAAATGAAAGTAGTGTTCATGCGTACGTACGGCTTACCGTCTCCATGAACGGTGCATTTCATTTCTTACATCAAAATGACATGTACTGTCATAAATATATATATATACAGGATATATATGATATATATGATATATAAATAATTAATACCATTCTGGATACAATGGACTATTGACAACATGGACAACTTGTAAATATAAGGTGTTCATTTTCGACTCAAGTACCAAATATCGACAAAACGGACATTATTAACTTAAATGATTACATAATGTGTATAACATGGTAATAATTGATATAAAAGGAATAATAAACTTTAAAAAGGTTCTTAAGAAATTAGAAATTAACTTTAGTTTATTATTCAGGAGATTAAATAATGAACGGGTCAAGTCGGACACGAGGTAAGAGACTTCATCTCAATATCCTTTCATTGAAGCATATTTTCATTAATACACAACTTTCTTTTATATGGTGTATAAACCCCTTTGAATTTTAATTTCATTTCAAAGGGAATATTTTTCTATGAAGTGTTTTACTAAACGACAAAAATAATGTTCCTTTTAACGTAAGCGGTGACAACGACCTTTTCCGCCGCTGCGAGTATTATTGGATCTTTGGCTTCCTCAACAAGTCGTAATGTTTCTAAAAGAAAATAAATACCATATAATCTTTTACGTATTTTGGTATTGAAGATGGTTTTGATAAAGGATTATTTTATTCCAATATATTTAAATGATATTTTTTGATTGAAATGTGGAAATGTTATCATTCCTTTATATTTGTTTTATGTGTTATGATTTTATAATGCCACTTACACATTTGATGGGTAGTTACGTGATAAACCAAATGATGGGTGGTGCCATGATAACCTCCAATGCATTGGGTATGGAAGTTGGTCGTATGGCTATTCCATTTAGTGATATTTGTGGAAGTCAACCATATGGTTATTCCATTTAAGTATGTTTATGTCTCAAGTTACCTTTATATGTTATGTGTTCATTAAATGGGTTTTATGGTAATATTTTGGTTACAAAAGGGTATGTAGTGATATTTTATTCAGTAAAGAGTATTTACTACATCATAAAGGTGAAAAATATTACTTATGTTAAAGTATTCATGGTTTACTTGTTGTTTTGAAAAAATAACTGTTTTCCTTATTTGTGTATCCCTTACTGAGCTTTTTATGCTCATCCCAAGTTTTTGAAAATTTTTTCAAAAGAAATAATGTGGAATAGGTTCAATGATGGGATAAAGGAAAAGTCATTATGTCTTAAACATGGAACTAGACATGACTCTTTATTTCAAGAGTTCTTGTTTTGTGAAAAAATTGAAACTGAGTAGATGTGTATACTTTGTATTTTTTTTGAAATGGAATATAATAGTTATGGCCTAATTCTCTAAAACTCTAAACCTGAAAAGATCCTTAATGTTAATTATTCATTTAATTCATGATTATGTAATGTTTTAAGGCCGGGTCCTTATATTTAGTACATGTTAAAAAATAATAATATTGTTATTAGTATGTACAAGGGGTTACACATGTATTTTATAAATAATAAAGGGAAATTGTGAAATTACTTATTTTATAACCCTAGTAGAATATATACCCAAATATATAGTTTTTTCAAGTGATCGAGTTCATTTCTTTTGTTCTGCACAATGAAATTCAGAAAATCCTCAAAAATCCCTAGATAGCTCCTTTCTCCAAGAATACTGCCAAGAATGGTGAGTGATCTTCCTCTACCTTTCACTCCTGATTTTAAGAGATATCAAATAGAATTTGTTGGGGGTGGTTCTCATGGTGATCAATGGTGAATGACACGAGTGATAGGATTCGATTCGCTAGCACCCGAAGATTCAAATGACAATGTTTAAGAAATTTTCGAACATGTGCGGATCACCACTAGTGGGAATAATTTATTTATTCCTAAAAATCAATGATGGTATGATGTAGATCCATTGTCACACCCATAAATGAATAAATAATTCATCACATGATAATATTTTAGTTGCTTAAATTAATTATAAATAATATGTGGCCGTCCTTCACTTTGGTTCTGGCATTTTTTTCCATTGCCTGTATTATTTGATTAAATTATATTGATCAATACATTTATCATCATGTAAATATAATATTGATCATAAATACTTAATGAAAATGTTTTAATAACCAATCACTTGCTTCCAATGCACCCAAAAGAATAATGTGGTAACATAGAGGGTCACATAATTATTTAAAACCATTTAAAAACCATTAATTAATTTAAATATTTATAATTTATTTTTAAAATTAAGTTTAATCTTTTTTAAATATGAATTGTGATACATGTTTTTTCATATTCGTTTATCATAAATATAATCAAATTGATTAATTTTATGAATGATTTTTTTTTAAATCTCATCTAGATGTACTGAGTAATCTGTCTAGATAACACAAGAGTATACGTTGTGTAACTCAGAGGTACATGTCATTTACTAGTGTTTAATACATCAATAATTAATTTAGAATTAAATAAAGGATTTTTAATTTACTATATATGGTGAATTTAAATGTACACCACTTTTGATCAGGCCATCCTAGTTCACGATCAACTCGAGTACATGTCATGTAAATTTTTAACACGGTATATAGTCCTTAGTCACAGATGGTCTATGTATCTTCTTACATGGAATAACTAAATGGTGACCATGTAACTTAGATACCACATTACATGCATCTCATTTACACTTTGTTTACTCTAATATTTTCTATGGTACATTTTCATGAACATTCCCTAGGAACATGCCTTAGATAGATGGTGAGAATAGTACATGTTGTGTAGCTGACATGTACTAGTCTTGTACTTATAAAAAGTTAAACATAATTAAAAGTTAATTTGTTATACTATGTAGTGAATTTCAACATGTTCATTAATGTGGGATTTAAATTTATATTACATGCTATGTGACAAGTTTATATATAAACATATATAAATCCTAATTAATTTATGCATAATCTTCACATATACATATCATATATAAGTTATATTAAAATTATTAGTCTATAAATTGAAACATTACATTCTATGTTAAAAAAGGATTCATGTAAATGTTTTGATCATTAATTTGATAGCGTATGTCATAATATTATTTGATATATTATGTGTGCCACACTTCATGAGAGTAAATAGTGTATGATTATAATTCATGATGGGTATTTCAAATTGGTACTCACCATGTTTCATACAAGGTATATTTTATTGCACACAGTTAATTTTAAATAAATATATTTAACTTGTTTAAATTGTGTTGGATCAGAATCTGATGGAAATTTAGATGAGAATTAATATAAAATAATTAAATAATTGTAAAATACAATAAATTAATTTGACGGTGAATTTTCTTAAATAAGAATGATTAATACTTTAATGAAAATTTTATTAAAATTTTGCTTTATTTCATGCATATGGATGATCATGATCTTATACACGAACATTTTATTTGATTGGTTTCTTTTAATTTATTATTATATTTAATAGTTTCCATAAATCCCATCTCTCCTTTTATTATGTAAGGGATTTCAAGCCCATGGTTTCTTTTATATAAAACCCTTCCACTCAACTGTATGTGAGTAAAATAATATGTAATGGATGAAGCTCCAAAACTAGTTGAGGTGGTTCATTTTTGGAGCCAAGGAAAAACAATTCAAGAGATATAAATAGGTGGATATATAGAAAAATTCAACATGAACCATAAATGGTTCAATTTTTTTCTGTTAGGTCAAAATTTAGCTTGTCATCTGTTAGATAAACTATCCATTAGTAGAATATCATGATCATACCACTGTATTATTTTTTATGTCAATGTGCATGTTTACTTCATTGAGGATGTTTTTTCATGACCAAATGAATTAGATAGTTAATAAATTAATAATATTGCAATATGGAACTAAAATAACCTAGATTAAGCATAAATATCTTCTAAGAAATGATAAATAAATTAAATAAATACACTTAATATTAAAAAGAATGTAATAAAGATAATAAATGAAAATTTATTCTTAAAAATAAAATCCCTCAATTATATATATTACATTAGTATAACATTAAACTACTCCTGTTGAAATGATACCATAGATCAAAGTGATTGACCCGCCAATATTGGGGTTCTTTCACTTATAGGATAATTCAAACAAAATATTTCTATTTGATATAAGATATCTAACATCAAGGGTTGAATTTTCAAGAAAGACATGGTGTAACTAAGTGGAAAGGGTTGAGTAAATACAATTGAAGGATTTGAGGATTGTGGAGTCCACTCAACAGATCAAATAACTACGAGTTAATGTAGATGGAATTTGTATTAACTACATAAAACCCTTCAAATAATTTAACAAAACAAATTTAGGTAATTTGAAGAGGAATATGGATCCTTATAATTATAATATACAAGAAATAGGATATTCCAAATAAAATGGTGAGGCCTATTGTGTTTTGATGAAATAATTCAAGATTAATAAATATAATATTTGTCTAATTGTCTAAATTTTATCAGATAATGTTCTAAAACATGGTCATCATATTTGTAGAAACAATAATAAAAGGATATAAAATATATAAATATGATCCATAAATGATAAGGATATCATTATAACAAGTAAAAATTTATATTAATAGAAGAGGAGCTTACATTTCATCTTATGCTATGAAAGGAAATGTTATGTGTTGAATAAACCTATTCCAGATGTGCCTGTTAATGAGGATTATGGGGAAGATTTATCTTTGTATGAGAAACATTTTAATGATGCTACAGATGTTCACTGTTGTATGTTATCATCCATTACCAATGAAATTTTTATGAAACATAAGGTAATTGATGCTTATTTTAGAACCCAAGTCTTTTATGGTATATATCTTCTTAAATATATTTAGTTTATTTGATAGAATATGTTGCATACTGCGCTTAGCCAAACTATGATATACTATTAAATATTAACATGACTGTTGGAATTTTAATGTGACCATTAGTAATAGTAATATTTCTATTAGAATAATAACCATACCTATAAAAGTGTAAATAAAATTTCGGTATCTCATAAATGAAAATATGATATATTTATATCATGGAATAGGTAAATAAATGATTGAAAACTCATTAATTGTGTGTTAGTAATTTTGATAAATTTAAATATTTATTTACAATAGTATAATTAATAAAATTACATAAAAGTAAATTTATTTTAATAAAATATATTCATAAATTAATATTATGTTTCATTATAATTATAGAATAATTTAATGAGACCATAATTAATTTTTCAAAGTGTCGTAAAATCGGTTATAATATCAAAATTGTTATTTTTTGAATAAATGATAATTTTAATTATATATTAATGTTATCATATTTAGAAAATTATTTTCATAAAATGGGGTCCATTTTTTACATCTACATGTGGAAAAATTGGTAAGGAGGTTTTTTGGATTTTTCTACAATAGTGGAATTTTTTATGAATAGTGAAATACAGTAATTTATGGTATTTAACATTATAAGTAAATAAATAAATTATTGAGTCATGGATTATGTATGGATGAGGTATGCACACATTATTTTGAAATCACATGGTCTAGGTACTGTATTTAGTCAGGGAAATCTACCCAAATGATATTCTTGAACCAAAATAATAAACAAATGAATAAAATAATAATAAATCAACCCTCTTCTCCCCTATAAATACCTCCCCTCACCACCCCTTATCCTGACACCTTCTAAGACCTAAATATTGTATAAATGATACCAAATTCCCTTACCATGTGTCTTCCAACATCCATTGCCTATTGGTCTTAACAAGATACCAAATCCAAGTGTCTTAAGGAGGTTCCCTAAGAGACGATATTAAAGAAGTTAAATCCTCCATCTTTCTTTTTTATTTTATTTTTTGTTTTCTTATCCTCTATTCACCTATCAAATACAAAAAATCAGGATAACTCCTGTATCATATATATACATTAATTTTAAAATTTTAAGGAAATAGTCATCATCAACTCTATTCTTTTATACTTTTATTTTTAAAAATAAAAACACTGTCTCTAATGTGTTGATACACCCCCTTTGTGGATAATGAGTTTCAATTTTTAATTACTGCCATCATGTATAGTCATAAAATAATTTTTATTATTAAATAATATCTTACTACAAATATTATAAAGTTTATAATATTATGGAAACAATATATATAATGACAATGTTAAATAAAATGTCAAGAGTTCTTGATAGTCGTAAAAACTGCCAAAATAAATTAAGACACATTCATCAACATTTTATCTAATGAATCGTCATTATACCATATAAACAAATGATATATGAAACCATTTAAATTTTTTGAATTTAATTAATTCAAAATAATTTCAGCTCTGCATAAGTTATTCCCATTTGACATGAAATCCCACATTAGTACTCAAGGGAGTTGACTGTAAAGCCATGAAACGAACGCTCCCAAAACAAAATAAAAATAAAAATTATAACTAATCAAATAGCCCTAAATGAACATAATAAGATAATAATGAATAAAATATATGTTATATAGGTTCTGAATTAGTTAATTAATTAATATAATTTAATTATATATGGAATTAGATACACGTTCTGAACGCTTTCATACATGAGGTAAGGGTTTCCCCCCTCATTTTTTATTTTAGTGAGTAATATGTCTTATTCCCCACAAATATTTTTTTGTGGTATATATAATACCCATTAATATATAATATTATTAATCTATTTTCCTTCATCACATCCATTTTTTCAGTTTTTCACCATTAATTTTATGGGGCATACAGTTCGACTGATTACATAGTGGTAAGGGAATTCCTAACCCAATTTCAATTATTTGGGTTAAACATTTACTACATGTATTATTTCATGTAATGATTTTGTGTCAAGTGAATTGTTATTATATTAATTTGTATCTAAACATCTTTTATGTGTATTTATGGCAGATCTATTCATTTTATTAACACTCATATCAATGACCTGATATTAGTTAGGACATTATTTAAAAAAATACTCTTTTAAATGTTTCTTTTCTAAAATTTAAAAGGAATGTTTTTTGAAAAAATAAAATGGCATAACCAGTTTATCCCGTTATCATGATACCTTAGTTTTATAATCTTCCTTTACATGATTACAATGTTATCTTAATAAGAAATTTTTTCTTTTATAATTGTATATCTTTTTAATAAAAAGTGATTTCAATGGTAAAAAAGGTTATTATCCTCAATAATGTTTCATTGACCTTATTAAAGTATCTATGTCAACATTAGTGGTTTAATCCTATGATTTATTGAGATTTATATCTTATGATACCATTTACCATAATTTATTGAATTTTTTACAATCAGTTTGATTGGGGATGTACTATTTTGACGTCATTCACCATTTTAACCTGGATGGATTGTTATTATATTTTTTGAATGGGGAAAGTATTTACATATAATATTCTTGTTTAAATATTAATTATTATGTTTATTATGTTTCACCCCATTCTTATAAATAATTAATTTGTCTTAGTAAGTGATGGGTAGGTGCTGACGAGCCCGTACCCAAGTGGTAAGGGCTCCTGTTTGGCATCCAAGATACCCAGTTTCAAAACTGGGTGGAGGAAAATTTCTGGGTTACTGTAGTAGTACTGGAGCAGGAATTGTAGCAGAACTGTATCATGCACTGTAGAAGGTACTGTTTGGAACTATAGAAGCTGAACTATTCACTCGATTTAGGCCTTCGGGCCACCGGTTTGGGACTACGGGTCTTAGGGCCTACGGGTCTCAGGGCCTTCCGGTCATCAAAGGATTTTGGGACTCAGGGCCTTTGGGCCACAGAGACCATGGAGTAGCTCAGTTCACATAGAGTAGCCCCTATAAGAGCATCAGAGAAAAGGTTATCTGTCACTAGAAGCGGAGCTTACTGGATTGGAATAAGGAGAGGGTATGGAAACCGCCATCGGGACCAGGCAACGTGTATCTTTGTACAGGGAAATGCTAGCCGATCATCAATGAATGGTGGGTAGCTAGGTGATGAATGATTCAGAATCTGGGGAGGAGAAGCTCTAGTGGATGGTCCTATGGGTCATGTAATGGAATAATATTCCACTCAGCCTTTGGGTCATATATTGGCCTTCATGTCATGTCAGGCCTTGTGCCTTGGGCCTACGGGTCATTTAAATGTTCCCCTTCAACCCTTAAAAGGAGTATTATCCATAATAAAAAAATATGGCCTTGGTCCATTTAGGTATGTTATGGGTAGGCCCACTATAGCCTCTTAACGGCATGTGTTTTTAGTTATTCATCATTCCTTATGGATTATGTTTATTTAGATTCCATTTTATGCTAACCCTTGCTGATAACATAAGCTCACACCTTTATTATTTATTATTTTTCCCAATGATTCCATTATGTATATTATGATTGACATGTAGGGTTAATCTATTAGAACAATGGTGTTCCATATAATTCACAATATTGTATTTTATATTTTTAATTGTAATGTAAGATCCATTTATGTATCTAGTTTTCAAAAGCCACTGAAATATTTTATCCTTTTGGATATGATCTTTTGTACTTTTTACCAATGTAATAAAGTATGGAACTAGCTTCAGGATACTAGGGTCAGAGTCATTAGAGTTGGTATCATAGTAAGTTTAGTAGAAACCTTGAAACTAGATTTATGAAAACATAGATTAAGGAAATTTAACCCTATAAATGATGTTGAGAATATTCCTAATGAATCTAATCTTATGATTTAGAGTTTTGTTATACCAAAATTTACAATTTTTGTAAACTTTTTAACTAGTTTTAGATTATACATTACATTTCAAAATTTTATGATCTAATATAGTGTTTGAAATTGTTTATATATAGATCCTAATGGATGGAATTAATTTTTTTTAGTTTACATAATTAATGTTTGGATTTCCGTCATATGAAAGATAATTATGTTGGTGCTAGAACTGAAGACGGATCCGAAAAAAATATAACTATACTAGGACATCTAACTCAGATTATAAGGAATAACCTTTCCTACATCGAGAATCCTGATCCAAAATTTGGTGTATCATTCTTAGACTGCCTCATGTGATAACAACCTATATTATTCAATGGGGCAACAAATTCATTTTTAGCTAAGAAATAGATAAGCTCCTTAGGTGAGATATTTTTATCATTAGGAATTAATTAAAGGGATATGGTTATTAGGGAACATTATCATCTTTTAGGTGATGTGGGTCAATGGCGGTCATTGATTCAAAATATAGTGGAGGAAGAGGAAATTAATATCATGGAATGGAAGATTTTTAAGGAAAAATTCTTGGAAAAATATTTTCCTGGATAGTGATGAAAAGATATGGAGTGAAAATTATTTAGTCTGAGACAAAAGAATAAAATGTTGTTACGTATGAAGATATCTATTGGTGCCAAAAATCGGAAGGGAGAAGAATAATTAGAAAGTCTATGAAGCTGCCTCATGAAGAACTTTCGCAGAGCACCATGGTCCTGCGCCCACCGTGAAGCAAGGAGGAAGGATGCTCCGTGAGCCCCTTTGAAGTTCATGAGCCCACCACAAAGTAAGAAAGCGGGATGCTCTATGATCCTATTTGATGTTCGTGAGCCCGCCACGAAGCGAGGAGGCGGGATCCTCCATGATGCCCTTCGACGTTCACGAGCCCGCTGCGAAGCCAGGTGGTGGGATGCTCCATGAGCCGATTTGATGTTTGCGATCCCACCACGAAGTGAGGATGTGGGATGCTCCACGATCACCATTGATATTCATGAGCCCACCACGAAGCTAGGAGGTGGGATGCTTTGCGAGCCGATTTGACATTCGTGATCCCATCGTGAAGCGAGGAGGAGGGATGCTCCGCGATCCCCTTTGATGTTCGCGAGCCCGCCGCGAAGCGAGGAGGCGGGATGCTCCATGAGCCGATTTGACGTTCGCGAGCCCACTGCGAAGCAAGGAGGTGAGATAATCCACAATCCCCTTTGACATTTGCAGGCCCACCATGGAGTGGAATCCAGCTTCACGACGAGCGAGATCTACTTCGTGGCACCTATTGCATATAAATACCGGCCTCCCCCCAGGCCCAATGGACGGATCATCCGACCTTTCACCTTCTCAGCTCTCAAATCATGAATAACTTTCTGTCCTACAAACCATGAGTTTCTCAAGGTACTTTTTCTCCATGAAGTGCCTCCCCTTTTCCTTGTTTTCACCCCCTCTTTTGAGAGGGATGCCTTTCATGAAGCCCACGGGCCTTTGCGAAGGAATGAGATCCTCATGGGGACTCGGGTCATCGTGCAACATTTATGTTTCGCGAAGCACCCCCCATGCACGCGTGACTCAAATTATAAGGCAGATTCATTGTTCCTCGTGAAGCACATTGCTTCACAGGACCTTGCTTCGCGAGGTTCCCCTGCTTCGTAGGGCTTTGCTTTGTGAATGCCCTTCCACTTCGTGAAGCACCTCTTGAATGCACCTATTCCCTATGCCTAGGCTAGGCCACTTCACTTCGTGAAGCCCACACCTTCATGAATCCATTCCATTACATGGATCACCAGATATCTATGAGGCCTCTACTCATAAACCCCTTTTCTTCCCAACTTCCTCTCTTGTGTGACCCTCCAGGTTTTCATGAAGTGGTTTCAAAGTCCCCTGGACACCACTTCCTGTTGTGTTGTTTCGCCTCATGCTTCTTCGCATAGTCACGCTAACGGCTATTGATTCATTGCATATCCATTCTAACGTCGACCCCCCAATGGTTTTCTCTATGACACCCCCTGTCACGACATTGCTGGTGCATTCCCTTCACCAAGGTGCAGCGGGTACCGGTTATGTAAGTCTTAGGGGTGCGGAGTGAACCCACCTCGTCCGAGCTGCAGGACGTTAAACTGCCAAACATCATCATCCTCAGCAAATGAGATTAAACTGTGACTTCCCCCATGCATCCTATACGGTGAAAGGGCAACCATCCTGGTGTAAGCCCCCATCTTTTCTTGCAGGAGGCAGCATCCATGCCCCTCCTTTCTTCGATGCCAAATCCCTCTCCCGCTGGGCGTTTTTGCCACCTGGCCTCCATCCTAGAGTAATTACCAATCTCTTCAAGCTTCTAACCACTAATAATCCCATGTTTCCTCTATTGGACGTGATTACATGTAATCCCCACTTCACCTCCCATGGATGCACCTTTTCAGGTCTCTACTACCTCTTGTTTCTCACACTGGGCATGACTCACATGGTCTTAGAATAAGCACAGACCATGACATCTTCTCTGGGTAGCCTAGAGTGTAAGACTCACACCACCTGAACTACGTGGTCTTTGATCCTTGCTGAGGAAAGGTACGTATGAAGCCTCCAAAAGGTTCAAGCCCACCACCCATTGGTCTCTCCGACCCCTTTCACGTCGGTTCACCATCACCCTGGGAAGCTGAGAGTATAAGCCCTGCACCACTTGAACTATGTGGTCTTTGATCCTTTCCAAGGAAAGGTATGTAGGAATCCTCCATGAGGTTTAATACCACCTACCATTGGTCGCTCCGACCCCCTTCACATCAGTTCACCAACACCCTGGGCATCCTAGAGTGTAAGCCCCACACCACCCGAACTACATGGTCTTTGATCCTTGGTAAGGCAAGGTACGTAGGAAGTCTCCACAAGGTTCATTCCCACCACCCATTGGTCACTCTGACCCCCTTCACGTTGGTTCACCAACACCCTGGGTATCCTAGAGTGTAAGCCCCATGCCACCTGAACTACACGGTCTTTGATCCTTGCCAAGGCAAGTTACGTAGGAAGCCTCCACGAGGTTCAAGCCCACCACCCATTGGTTGCTCTGACCCTCTTCATGACATTTGACCAACATCGTGGGCCACCTCAGAGTGTAACCCCCAAATTAGCCTATAAACCAAACTACAAGGTCTTTGATCAATGCAAAGTTGAGGTACGTAGGAAGCCTTCAAGAGGTTCAAGCACAATAATCATTCGCTCTGACCACCTTCACATCAGTTCTCCCTCGTCATACATGATGTTAAACTGTGGACACCAATCAGTGATAAGTCGTTGTTTCCCCAGTCAGCAGTAAGCCATTTCACACCAAACCCATCCTGAACTACGAGGTATTTGATCCTTTCCAAGGAAAGGTACGTAGGAAGCCTCTCTGATGTTCAAGCCCAACAACCATTTATCCCGACCAACCTTCACGTCGGTTCCCACACCCTAAACTACATGGTATTTGATCCCATCCAAGTAAGGGTACGTAGAAATCCTCCCTTAGGTTTAAACCCACCATCCACCGGTCGTCATGACCATCTTCACATCGGTTCTCCCCCATCCAGCGGTAAGCCATTGGGACCTAAATCAGCGGTAATCCATTGTGATCCTATTCAATGGTAATCCATTAACATTCTTATATAATGGTAAGATGTGGCAACCCCATCCAGTGGTAAGCCATTGAAAACCTCATTTGGAAGTAATTCTTCATCAGATAAACTACATGGACTTTGATTCCCTGTCACAGGGATACATAGGAAGCCTCTTTGAGGCTCAAGCCCAAAACTATTATAATCCTCATGATGGTTCCATCCTATTCACTATCCACTGCATACAACCGCTCTATCATCCATCCTAATTATTATCTGGGCCACCACATCCTGGTGAAATCATGCCATCTCATTCCCCATTATCCTCAACAGTAATCAGGAAGTCAACCACACACTGGTCCCAACATCAGTGTTCCCTCCAGGGGTTGTACCCATATGATCCACTATATTCAGTTTTCTGATCAGTCTGATCCATCCCCGCTGGATGTCAAACTTGTGACATACCTTTTGTTAAACATGGGAAGCTGAGGAAAACCTCAGAAACCTGCCTATGGAATATAATTCCTCGCATTCGATGTGGGATGACTCAGGCTTCCGTACACTTGATAAGCCCTATAATAATGGGAAGAAACCTAGACGCGCTAGTGTCCCATCGTCCAGACATGATAGTGATGTCCAAGATGACTAATCCCCTAACCGAAGGTTTCTGTCTTGACTAGACCCCTTGGAATGTCCCGACAGAAGTAGTGTAATTAACTAGTGTCCATGAAGATATGGCACCAGGAAGAGTTTCATTAACAACGTCTTAAATCTAAAAGTGAGACCCAGACTAGGTGATGAGTTTTGAGGAGGAATCCAAGGAAGGAGGAACCGACATCCCATTATCCCATTTCAATTAAGGATAAAATCTCCCTGGACAAGGAATGTATGTTTCCTGCCTTTGGAAAGCGGGGATGCAGGGCAACAGACAGTGTCGTCATCCCGCCAAATGCGACGGACGTGCGCGCCCTGGAAAAATCATTGGAAATAGAAATGGTGAACCCAAAATGAAGTTCTTCTCCTCAATATGGAGACTAGTAGTGCTCAAGGCATCAATGGATTAGTGTGTCACCGAATCTAGTAATACGGCACTGGGTCCCGCCAGGCAAATAGCGGGCCTAGCGTGAAACTCACCATAAGTTAGGGTAGTAGAATGTTGGACATCCCATTATACAATGTTGTTAGCGTGGATCCCTCTTACTGGTCATGCAATATGGAATGGAGTTGGGACATTGGTCGTCGATTTCTTTTTCTTTCAGTAGTGATGATTTAATCTCCCTGTTTCCATGGAATCAAGTTGATGCACCCAGAACACGATCACCGCCTATACACCGATGCATGGGCAGGGGCAGTGCCAACGCGGCAGTCCTACATAGATCCGCCTCTTCCTCAATGACCTTTGCACCCATGGACCTGGGGTTCTCACACCCCATATCCCTGTCCGATTTTATTCAACGGAGGGTATTCAAGGACCTTGTGCGGTATTACGAGGAGGAGGGAATAATCCCAACCCGGGATATGGCCTGCCTAGATCAGGAGGCATTTGCGCCTCATCGCCAACGCCACCCCCGAGGGCCGCACAGGAAGCCGCTGCTCCCCACACAGACATATAACTGTTTTGAGAGCCTCTACCCAGATTGATTTGATGACTCCCTGCCTTATGCTGACGAGGTAGGTGATGTCCAGCCTATCCCGGTCAGAAGCCCATTCCAGGGGCTCCAAGCAGGGAATCCCACCCGGCCGCGTCAGCGCTGCTGCCTGGTCTTACAGGATGAGGAGTAGGTAAGCCATGTACATACACCACCGGCTCTGGTTCGTCAGACCCAACACCAGCGTCGAGCGCAAGCTGAAGAGGATTCCCACTAAGGAGCGTCAATGTCAATGACTTATGTGGCCCGATCCACCGCTGACGCATATCATCAGTTCCTTGTATACACTGAGCAGGGGCACTTCTACACCTAACTAGGATAGAGGCCCCAACCGCCCCACGAGTAGGCTGGGTCGACTCTCTTGGTCGCTGGCACAAGTAGTGGCTGCCGTGAGCTAACCCGCAGCGATGCCACCCAGTATGGTGGTCATCCTCGTACCACTACCAGGGAGAGTGCGGGCCTTCCCCAATTCGAGGATTGGCATAGAGTTCCACCTTGTGCCACCCTCAATCCCAATGAGGTCCTTCCCCATGGCAGTGACATTCGGTATGGAAGTCTCTCCCGTGCCCATTACACTGGTATGGAGTCATTCTTCATGCCCCCGACCACCGATGTAGGGACATTGCCCATCCGGTCTCTCTTCAATGTGGGGATCCTCTCCGTGTCCTCTTAGAAACTCGTGAAGTTCCTCCTCACCTTAGAAACCAGAGGTGTGAAGGCCATCCTCACCTCACTATCACCCAACACAGAGGTCCTACCCATGTTCATCTAGACCGTTACAAGGACCCTCCTCATACTGAGGTCACCCGGGGAAACAAGCATGGAGGTACTCCCCATGCTCATTATAGTTCTAGCAGAGATCTTTCCCACCCTAGAGCTATCCATGGAGGTCCTCCCCATTTCGCCTTTTAAATATTTCTATGTGCTCCTCGCACCCCAGCTTACTCAGGTGGAAACCCTCTTCGCCTCAGCACCAGTGCAGCCGAAGGGCCTCGTGTCAAAAATTAGACCTATCTCAAGGAGCCACCCAGGGGCAGGAAGGTGGGTCTTCACCAAAATAAGAAGAATTATGGGGAGGTCCGGATAGAGATCAAAATAGTCATCTTCTTAGAATCTGAAACTAAATATGACTCAGCACGAGAACCCTCCTCTCGCTCATCCGAGTCAAGGGCTGGGGCAGGAATGAGGTGCATCAGCCTAGTACTCCTGGAATGTGAGGTCCATCAGATTCTAGCCTCCCTCCACAGGTATATCTTGGAGGATTAAAATATGATAATCCCATAGTTTATAGTCGTTCAATGACCACCGTCATCACTAGAATAACTCTCTGCCTCGACAAGAGATCATAGAGAACTATTCTGGGGACCGATGGCGGGTAAGTAGCAGCACGACCTATCACCAATAGCCCTAGACCCTGATCTAGGAACTTCGTCCGTCAACCCATCTTATCGCGACATATCATCCAAGTAGCTACACTCTTCGGAAGATAGCCCGGGATTCAGTGGCCAGTCAGCATGCTCGCCGTACTCTCCACCGGCCAGCCTGTCGTTCCAGTGGTCTGCCTTAGTACCACTACCAGTTCTTCATCCACCCACAGTTGAAAATTGGGGAAATCAAGGGCCATAACCTGAATATGATCTGAAGAGATTACAGAACATACTCACATCGGATCACTTCCCTGAGATGTTCTGGCCCGTGGCAGTGCTGAGTTTTCACGCGCCGGAATCCCTCACCCCAGAGGAGGTTGAATGTTTCCGCCAAACCCTCTGGACGATGCACTATTTCCTTCATCATCATAGAGTGGTTTATCCCAGGAGCAAAGAGCATCTTAAAGACATTGGCGAGCAATGACGTCAAGTCGATCTGGCTGCATTACCTGTGGCCCAGTGCCCTGAGTCACCAGGCTGTCGTAAGGTCCTCCAAGAGTAATGCATTCAGAGTTTCACAATACTCTGCAATAACATCAAGGAGGATTCCCCCCACATGCAAATATGTGGTTGGGGGTAGTATGATGCCCTCCTCTTCAGTCCTATCCGACGACAGCCTGACCTACTAGGCGATATCGAGGATATACCTACAGGAAGGGTCACGGTCAACATGGAAAACATAGTGGATGAGGAGGATGAGTTAAAGATTCATGATGGGTACTTACCCCTTGAGGGTGTGCCACCACTACTGGACCCATCAGGAAGAGTTACTCGCCAGTAGAGGAACCTACTAGGTCTCCCTGCTCCCACCGAGGCATTGGTACTCAGTCAGAGTCCCGATATGGTTAAAAAGCACATCAGAGCTGCCAAGCACTATGACCCGTCCGCCTCAGTGCAGAAGACGGGGGAAGACCCTGAGAAGGAAACATTGTTCCAACGAGTTACTGAGTATAAGAAGTTGGACGATAACCTCTTGTTTGAACACACTGCAGAGTGATAACTAAACTATGATGATCTTAGTCTATGGAAGCAGGGGAAGGAATAACTTCTCCTCGGTGATATGCCTCCTGGCGATCCTGACCGTTATGCACCCACAGATAGGGTTAAGTCCAGAACTTACGGAAAGAGGGCACGGTATGTCTCGCCAAACCCTCCTGAATGGCGCGACAATCCAAGGGACCCAGCTCGAGCTCCCCTAGCCTTCCCGAGGGTCGTGCTGCCAGCTGCTCCACGAGCCACTGGGCCTGCTTACCGTGTTGAAGAACCCGCCAATGTGCTCGTGGTTTGGGATCCCCGTCAAGACAGAGACCCCCACCCAAATTATCTAATGGTGGCACCCATTGCCTGGATTGAGGTGCTAGAAACATGACAGGTGGAAATCCTGCTTGATGGAAAGCCATATACAGCATGGTTGGATGACATGTCGACACCACTGGGTTTCAGGAATCCCACCTTATCCCCCTTTAACGGGACGGGGGACCCGCCACAACACCTTTCCCACTTCAACTCAAGGTGTGGGCCCATGTTAGGGACTCCAACGCAGCAGGAGGATGCCAAGCTCCGCTGTTTTGTTTAGACATTGGAGGGGCCTGCGTTCGTCTGGTACATCCAGCTTCTCATCGAATCCGTAACCATCTGGAAGGACCTTCGTAGGCAATTCCTCTACCAGTTCTTCTCCACCATGTGGAAAACGAGCATCGCATACCTCTTCAAGTGCAAAAAAAGGCCTGATGAGTGTGTCACAGACATTATCACCCGGTGTAAAGGGCTTACATATTCCCTTAACATGCCACTAACTCAGGATAAATTACTAACGATGTGTGTAGGAAATGTCAAGAAGGAACTGGTTCCCTCTCTGATAACGCAGAACTACCCTGAGGGATTTCGAGAGTTATCTGATAAGTCCCAGCGCCTAGAAGAGGTCCTGAAACAAGCCAGCCAGGCACGTCCATTTCCACCTGTAATTCCCACAAGGAGGGATGCCAGAGCCGAGCCCATAATGGTGGGCCAAATAGAGGCCCCTAGATAGCTAGAATTATTATCGATAGGGCCACTTCCCCAGCCTCATAGAGGCCCGCTACCATAGGCACAGCCTCCATCCTAGAAACGACTTCCTCAATATCGGCAGGTGCCCCACGAAATGCGCCGCCACCGCCTAGGCAGGACAACCAGGCTCCGCCTACTTGACCGGATCATCCAGATCCTTGTTAGGGTCATGCTCTAAGGTCCCCCTTTCTGAACAAAAGAAACTGAACCTACTCGTTTAACGAGAATCAGGTCCCTGGCTATTTCTTAAGTGCCTTGGAACAAGGGATTGTGTGTTTTCTTGAGTGCAGGAGGATAGAAGAGGCAAACTTCACTGATCATCCCAACTACTACCTCTATCATCAAATCCTGGGGAACACCCTCAAATAGTGCTATGTGTTCAAAGACTGGCTTCAAGACCAGGTCAATAACAACATAGTCAGGTTGGGCCCAACTGTGGCACAAGTGGCATGTGTTGTCGTAAGGCCAAACAGCAGCAGCGACGATGAAGGTGAGTGGCAGCAGGTTTCTAATTGTGAGTCTTGAAATTATGATGACTGGATGGATCACAAAATGGTTGTTCATTCCCATGGTATCATTCATGCATGCCTAAATCAGTCAGAGCCTTTAGAAGATGCAGCTGCTACTTCTGCATCATCATCTCAGCCAACCTCTTCCCAGAAGAGCAAGCTTCGGCGGCACAAGCGAAAACAACGCCCCCCTGATGCCCCCATTGTCCCACACTCTTGGTGACTTCATTCCTCCAAGGATGGGGATTCCTCCCAGAATCCACCCAATAATGGATGACTATTCAAATGATAGCCAAGGGTATGCTTCGGTTAACACCATGGAGTTAGTAAACCCCTATATGACTCCCAACGACGGGGAGCACCAGACGAACCTCCCCAACGTCCCCAGCTGACGCCAATGTCGATGGAGACACAACTATATGGGTCATCAAGGCACATTAGTTGGAACCTCCAGCTAGGCTATGCATGCCCCTAAGACTAGGCAGGCCCAGCAAAGAGCTCAACACGCAGATCCTCCGCATCCGGTGTCATAAGGCCTGTCTCCACCGCCATTTGTGTTGCTTGATCAGGCAGATCCACTTCGACCATGCTGCGACCAGCCTCGCCCTACCATCGGCCAGTATCAGTCATCTAGACCTCATCCAGTAGCTATTATATGGGCTTAAAATAGAGAGAAGTGGAATATTCCCAGCACCAGTCAGCCGTTGGCCCAGCCGGCCAGGCCCGCCAGGCCTCCTGTCATAGATCAGCCTCCTGCAAGCAGAAGTTCTCACCTGGCATAGAGGGTTGATGTTCTCAAGCACCTTTCCAGCATCCCAGGGAGGCTTTCCATCCATGAGGCCCTTTTTCTGTCATCATATATGCGTGAGGCCCTCACTGAGGCTTTAAGAAGCCCCATCTAGTTTGAGACGGATTTAGTAGCTGCAGAAGCCTTTCATGTTGAAGTAGTCAAGAACACTGAATGTCAGGCCATCATTTCTTTCTTTGGAGAAGATGAAGGATCTCCCATACAGGGGAACATCTTCCCACTATACATCACTAGCCAATTTAATGGCATGGAGGTCCTCCGTTGTCTTGTTGAAACCGGCTCTGGGATTAACCTTATCCCAATGCGGACACTGCGGAAGCTGGGGTTATCCAAAGATGACTTGACTCCCTCCAATTTAAGAATCCAGGGATATGATAGGACAGAGCAGACCCAGTTGGTAAGATCCATTTGAAGACCCAGTTTGGTAGCCTAGTTTCAAGCACCATGTTTATGGTTGTCTCTCAATAAACCACGCACAATGCATTGATGGGCAGACCATGGCTCCACCTGCATGCGGTGGTCCCCTCATCGTATCACCAAAGCCTCAAGTACTCCCTCAATGGTCGAGTAGGTGTACTGCAAGGTGACGTGTCTCCTTTCACCTCTTGTGAAGCCCGCTACCTGGATGCCAACTATTATAAGAGCAAGGATTAATAGATTTAGGCCAGTGACGTCGAACCCATCGTGGTTGCAACTGACCCCTGGGCAGGTCTAGATGATGCCTACATCTTCCTGATCCATTGATTGTAGGCCACAAGCCCCGACATGGGGCAATGTTTTGTTGTCTCTGGTACAAGGGAGAAGAATATCCCCAAGTCCTAGCTACGGAGGAAAATCACCTTTTACTCCTACACAAATCAGGCTCAGGTGATCTCGGAGCCTCCTACCCCCATAAGGTATCAGCATGTCCGCCCCATGGCAACAACAGTACATCATACATGCCTGTTTCACCAAGCTGGAATCAACCAGCTCAAGCCAACGTGCCACTATTGCTTTGATATCATCATGCGTGGCCCCTTGTGCCGAAGACCAGATGGGATCGGTTCGACATCCTTCATTGCTATGGTTTTGGCAGTACTAGAATCTCCCAATGCAGTGACTATTGCTGCTCAAGATGGTACCAACCTCTCGTCAAAATATTCCAACCCATAGGAAGCTTCTCCAACTGGGGGTCCCTCCTCTGCAAGTGAAGAAGAGGATTTGTAAGATGATCCCCCTTCCTTTGAAGATGGAGTTCCCTCCATGGTCGATGTGTTGGTATAGGTGAACCTCGATAGCAAGGCAGACCCGAGACCCACAATAATCAGTTCCGCCATGCCTCTCGAGGAGTAGCAGTGGTACGTAGACTTCCTGAAACAACATCATGACGTATTCACCTGGGGCTACAACAAGATTCCAGGGCTAGATCCTCAGGTAGCCGTCCACCACCTTGGTCTCCCAACAAATCATCGCGGATTCAAGCAGCCTCCCAGGAAGATGCACCCTTCTCATGGTGCTATGGTTGAGGTCGAAGTTGACAATATCATTAGAGCCAACATCGTCAAGGAGGTCCAGTACCCCAAGTGGCTAGCCAACAATGTGCCAATCAGGAAGAAGAACGGACAGATCAGAGTCTGCATCGACACCCGAGATCTCAATCCTCAGTGCCTGAAGGATGATTTTACCCTTCCAGTGACAAAATTGTTTATCAATTCTACGATGGGGTTCCAAGCCCTTTCATTCATGGACGGGTACTTCGGATAGAATCAGATCCCAATGGCCCTTGAGGATGAGGAGTCCACAATTTTCAGGGCACCAAAAGGTACATTTTGTTACCAGGTCATACCCTTCGGCTTAAAAAATGCAGGTGCCACCTATCAGCGGGCTATGCATCGCATATTCAAGACAATTCTCGGGACATTGGTGGAATGCTATGTGGATGAATTGGTGGTCAAATCCAGCCAGTACCAGGACCATCTCAAGGACCTTGAGAAAGTGTTCGGCTTCCTCTGTTCCTGCCATCTGAAGATGAACCCGTTGAAGTGTGCCTTAGGGGTCACCTTCAAAAAGTTCCTTGGCTTTGTTTTCAGGTATCGGGTCATCGAAATTGACCCAGAAAAGATCAAGTCCATCATTAAGATGCCTCCCTCAAGCAATATTCTGGAGCTTCTAGGTTTCCAAGTCCACTTAGCCAACATACGTCGATTCATTGTGAATCTGGATGGAAAGTGTAAGATCTTTTCTTGCCTCATGAAGAAAGGCTACACCTACGAATGGGACGAAGAGTGCCAGACCGCGTTCGAGGAAATCAATCAGTATCTGCTCTAGCCTCCGGTCCTGATGTCACCCGTCCCCAGAAATTCATTGGTCCTTTATGTGACTACCTTGGAATGATCTCTTGGTTCCCTTCTCGCCCATAAGAACAATGAGGGGATGAAGACCAGTCTTTATTACCTCAGTCGTATGCTCATCAATACAGAGACCAGATACTCCCACATCGTAAAGAGCTACCTTGTACTGGTATTCGCAGTACAAAAATTGTGACACTACTTGCATCACCATGAGGTACAACTGGTGTCTCAGGTAGACCCGCTAAAGTATATTCTGAACCGCCCCATGTTGACAGGCTGACTAGCATGGTGGGTGGTAATCCTCCAACAGTTTGACATCAGGTTCGTACCTCATAAGGCTATCAAGGGACAAGCATTGGAAGATATTCTTGTTGCACATCCAACCCCCACGAACTAGTCCCTGGACCTGGATTTTTCCGAAGAGGAAATACTATCGGTAGTTCATGTCATTCCGTGTTGGCAGATGCACTTTGATGGTGCTTCCTGGAGCCCCGCAGGCAGGAGGCTCAATTATCCCCGGATAAACAGGGTAGGCCTTGGTATTGTATTTATTACCCTAGAATAACCCATTCTTTTGTATTCATTCCTATTTTTAGAAGGCTGCACCAACAACGAGGTAGAGTATCATGCTCTTATCATTGGCCTCGAGCTGGCCCTAGAGATCGATGTGACCCATTTTCATGTGAAAGGGGATTTCGAACTAGTCATCAATAAAATCAATGGTGACTATGTCATCAGGAAGTCAGAGCTCATATCATTGTTGGAACGCACTCTCCAGCTAATGGCCTAGTTCCCATATTGGCCAGAAGTTACTCATGTCCCTCGATCTCAGAACGGTCGAGCGGATTCCCTGGACGACCTAGCTGCATCACTTGAAAAACCCGAGCAGGATGATCTGATTATACATGTGGCACATCGGAGAGTCATTTCTCCCATCACCCCAGATGATGATGATGGCCTACGGGTAATCCATGTTATTACTAGGGCCTTCACATCAGGACCCCCAGGTTCCTCAGATGCAGTGGTTGAAGTGACCCTCGACTAGAGAGTCCTATTTGTCGAGTATCTCCAAAATGGTTACCTCCCGACTGATCGGGCCGAGCGCGAGTGAATCTGATGCCGCGCACTGCAGTTTACCCTCTAGAGTGGTCCTAGTCTTGAGAATATCCTCTACAAGCATGGGATCGATGGTGTTATCCTCCGTTGCATCCAAGGAGTTGAGATTTCTCAGGTCATGCAGGAGGTTCTTGCAAGTTCCTACGACACCCACTTGACTGGGTCAAAGCTATCTCACCAAATCTAGTGACTGGGGTACTTTTGGCCCTCCATGATCCATGATTGCATTGAGTTCTCCAAGATATGTCACTCATTCCAAATTCTGCTAACTTCATGCATTGGCCGCCAGAACCTCTCCACTCCACCAAGTACTTTTGGCCGTTGACGGTATGGGGACTCGATGTCGTGGTACCATATCGACCAGCGACAGCTCACTAGTGTAGGTTCATCCTGACCTCCACAGATTTATTTTTCAAGTGGGAAGAGGCATTTCCACTCAAGGATTTCAAGGCCCATTATATCGTTGACTTTGTGAGCTCCAATATCTTCTACCAGTTTGGAGCCCCTCACACTGTCCTCACCGATAACGGCACCAACTTCCGAGCAACTGAGCTAAAAAAATTGTACACCAAGTATAAAATCCGTTCGAACCATAACTCCCACTACCACGCACATGAAAATGGATAGATCAAGGTGTTCAAAAAAAACCCCTCTAACATTTTGTAGAAAATCGTTGGTCAGAATAAGAAGAGTTGGCTAGAAAAGCTCCCCAATAACCTCTGGGATTATCGGACGACGGCTTGTAATTCCACCCAGGTGACCCCATATTCCCTGGTGTACAGAGTTGAGGTCATCCTGCCCATCGAGATCTAGTTGCCTTCATTACGCACAATGGTCTATGACTAGAAGGGTCTATATAAGGTAGTCAAAATTCGTCTGACTGAATTGGAAGCACTTGACGAGAATAGGCTTTGTGCCCTGCACAATCTGGAAAGGCATTAGAATAAGATAGTTAGATCCTTCAATATGAAGGTTCGCCTCCAATCTTTCCTACAAGGTGACTTGGTATTGGCACTCCAGACACCAATGATCCCTGGAAGTAAAACACCCATGTTGGAGCCCAAGTGGGAAGGACCTTACATAATTCGCAGGGTTTACCCCAATGGTGCATACTCCCTGGTGACCATGGATGGTGAGTGTATAACTCCTCCCACCAATGCCAACTTTCTCAAGCAATACTTTGCTGAAGCCTACTGGTCCTGCATGACCTTAAACTGGACTGTCCCGCATGACCCTAAACTGCATGATGGTCCGACGTGACCCTAAACCGTTTGGTCCAGGATGACCTTAAACTATTTGGTCTTACATGACTGTAAACTATAAAATGTCATACATGACATTAAACTATATGTCATCATGAAAGACATTAAACTTCACCATTAGAACTACGTGTGGCTTGATCCATATTCCATGGGATACATAGGAACGGTCAAGCATTTCGTCTTGATCCCAGACCCCAAAATCTACTCTTTGACTATCCCCCTGGGTATAGTTCTCTCGAAGGGTCCTTTCATGATATGGTATAGGCTTCCTTAGCCCCACTCATGTCAAGATTACGACAATCGCACCATGTTCCCACACCTCATTCTTATATCCTCCCACGTCCTCACCGTACGATGATAAACTACACGGCCTTCAAGAACTATGTACGGATTGATTCCCATCCTCACGGGATATGTAGGAACACCCAGACATTTCTTCTATTGGCCTAGCCCAAAATCCAGAATCTTTCCTCAGGTCAATGCATATGGTGTGGTGCAGACTTTTGTCCCAATTCATGTCGAGATCATCTTGATTCCTCCATACATCCCACTCCCTGGAGGTGTTTTCCTCTTTCACATATGGGTACAACTATACTTCACCCACTCCTTTGATTGGGACTCCATCATCTTTACAATCTATAAGGGCCCCCGAACGGTAGGGATACTAGGCCCAAGGGCTCTCCTACCGCTTCAGGCCAATGCCCTCGAGGATGTTGAGCAAAAAACTGATATGAGTCCCACATTGTGAATATGGTCAGCGGTCGATGCTCATTTTTTGTTCCCATTCTAGGTCACTATAGGGACTATGTGTTTCGAACATGGTCAACAGCTGTCCTTTGTCATTAGAGCCACCCCAAGATGCCGCAAACATTGAGTGTAGTGGTTCATTCTTCCCCATTGTATCTCCAAGTGACGAAATCCCTTCTGGCTATGCCAGCTATTAGACCCCTATATGACAGGGAGAGCTGAGTTCGGCTCCTTGTTTCCCACACCGAGCACTGCTCACATGGGATTAGGAGCTGTGATGAGGTGGTAATCGCACAAGAGGTCATATGCTACCATTGGCTGGGATGCCCAACCTTAGGCCCCTTGGCCTTTTCTGGCCCCTAGGCCTTTTCCAGCCCCTGGCCCAAGTTCCCATTTAGGGTTGTGTGGTGTGGAGTAGACTTATGTCCTCATTCACATTGGGCTATTTTTCAATGCCACACATATCCTCTTGAGACATCCCTACCATTATTTATCATTCATACCATGAGCACAGGCCCTTCCATGCTTCGTGTGCCCAATCTCAGGCCCCCAACCCAAGTCTTAACTCTTACGAGATTGTACGGTGTGGTATGGTACTAGGTCCTCATTCATGTCGGGTTACTCGCCACGTCGTACACCTCCCTTGTTTGGGGTATCTTACCCCTTTCTTCATCCTCACTGTAATATGTTAAACTGTAAATTGGTCGGGCCTTTCTCTCTGAGGCCCATCCTCAGGCCCCTCGGCCTTTTTGGTCCCCAACCTAGGTTCTCACTTGGGGTTGTACAGTGTGGTATGGGATTATGTCCCCATTCACGTCGGGTTACTCGTCTTTTCGTACACCTCCTGTATGTGGGTTATCTTACCCATTTGCGTCCTTACTGCATGACAATAACTGCACGTTACTCTCTTCAATAACTATGTGTGGCTTGATTCCCATTCTCATGAGAGGCGTAGGACTGCCCGAACGTCTAGATTTCAGGTCCAGCCCCATCTCTTCGAAATCTCCCATTCACCTCAGCCTCTTGGCCTACCCTTTCCCAGGGAGGGGAGTATATGGTGTGGCGTGGGACTATGTCCTCATTCACATCGGGTTTGTGACAACCACACCATGTACTTATCCCTTCTGAGAATTCTCTACCCCCTTGTGCTATACTCATCCTTTAAAATCAATCTCTCTCAAGATGGGCCCCTCGGTCCTCTTTGGGGATTCAATAATGTGCCCAAGGGTACTCTTGTTTAGCACCTGGAATGTCAGATTCTACTCGGACATTATTTCACCCATTTCTCTGGCTTTGTGTTCCCCTTCATTAGGTCTTCCATCACCTTTCATACCCAAAGGGACCCCCGAATGACATGGATACTTGGCCCAAGGGCCCTCCTACCGTTATGGGCCAACATCCTCAAGGGTTTCGAGCAATAAATTGATACAAGTCCCGCATTGCGAATTTTGTCAGCGGTCGACGCTCGTTTGTTGTTCCCACATCAGGTCACACGATATGGATGCTGTGTTTCGAACATGGTCAATAGTTATCCTCCTTCATCACGCCAATCCCATTAAGCCCAAAATTTCGGTTACATGACTCCCATCCTTCTCCACCTCATTATGTCCAAGTAGAATCTTGAGACTCTTGGTACTATTCCTCAGTGTGCATTCGCATGTTAGGATGTAAAATCCGCAATAAGGTAATCATTCATGGATCCACCAATTTTCCCTTTGCATGTATTTCACGTATTGAAAATACCTTATCCGCCCTTGTTTCCCACACAAAGTTCGACTCACGTAGGCTTAGGGATCATATTATGTTATGCACTTACTTGGAATAGTCCCACTTTTCCATGGTCCAAGTTCTAAGACCTTAAACTAAGATCTATTCATATTGCCCCTTTTTAGAACTACGTATAACTTGATTCCCATTCCATGGGATACGTAGGAACACCTGGGAATCTCATCTTCATTACCAGCTTAATTGAGAGCCATTATTTCCTACTTTCTACCCTCTTACCTCCTTTTGGCCCCTTGGCCCGAGGTTTCTTTCTCAGAATCACACACAGTGTTGTATGGACCTCATCCTCATTCATGTCGGGTATAATTTATTGCACCATGAACATTCATCCGTTATCCTAGTCTCTACTAATTCTGTTCTGCACGATGGTAAAATTCATGGCTAGTCCCATCACATTACCCTAAACTGAGATAATATCGTCCCAGCTGCACGAAAAAAAACAGCACTGCATTGTGATGTCCTCTCTCAAGGGACATCATGTTTGGTATCAGTCAAACACCATTCCATTTTTCAATTCCTTCCTTTAGCTTGATTCTTGTTTTGATGCCTAGATTTGCTATTCTAGGCCCATCGATTCATAAAACAACACCTCCATTCACCCTAAAGGACAAACAAGACCTATCAAATGCTTCTTCTTTTGGGGCGAGGGCTAAGCCCGCATGCCCCTTTTATCCCCGACCCTGGTACCATACCGTGCCACCTCTTAGAACTATGCTAGGCTTGATTCTCATCCTCATGGGATACGTAGAGAAACCTAGGAATTTAGCCTTGGGTCCAGCCCCAAGAATCATAAGTCTCGTTCCTCCTCATTTTCGGCCCCTTGGCCAGATCCCTTTTGGGGGGAACCATGTGATTGCATTCTTACACTAAAAAAGTTCAGGATGCCCCACGATAACATTGGGAAGCTACAGTTTCCTCACCAGAGGAATCCTGCCTAAGAGTAGGAACAATCCATGATCAAATTGATGAGTCTAACTGACATGTTTCCACCACAGTGATGTAATTACAAGAGTATCAGATTCTGTTTGAACAAACCACCACTCCATATTCCACACCTTGCATTCCCTTTATTCGGACCCTCATCCTCTCTCACATATAAAGGAACCCCATAACAGTATGGATGCTCAGCCCATGGCCCACCTACTATCCTAGGCCAACATTCCAAAAGTCTAATTGATGAGATTCTAAGTGAGGCTCCATGTTTCGAACATGGTCAGTGGTCGACCCTCGTTTGTCATCCACATTTTAGGCTAACACAAAATATATGTTGTGTTTCGAACGCGGTCAACAATTATCTTTTATTGTTGTGCCATCCCAACAGTGTTCCAAATTTGTGGTATTGTAATTCAAACCTTCCATTCCCTTATGTTTGGATTGGCTTCCAATGCCCCTGGCGTTACCCCACTCGTGCACTAGAGCACATTGGGAACACGACACATCGATTATTCTAAGGTCCTCATCCTCTGATCGGGCCTCTCCCTTCTCTTCTTGGAAATACAGATTTTTTGTTCAAGCCCCCGGATGCCTAAAGCTTGGTCTATACTCCCACATTTGAATGGAATAATAATGTGTTCATCCCTTGTTTTTCACATCGGGCCCGACCCATGTGAACTTAGGGATTGACTGCTGGACGCTCCATGAATGTCACAGGAATGCAGTTAACCAACACAAATAACGGAGCTCATGAATGAAGTTGGCATAAAATGATCAAATCATGAAAGTGCGTTAAAAGGTTACAGGCATCACAACACCCTAGGATCGACCCCTCCCATGGATGGGTTGACCTTGTCAAAAGAGTGTAGCACCTTTGCAACCATCTGGCTGGTGGCGTCTAGGATTTGTTGTCGCCTGCTCAATTCTCATTCCTCCTCGGTAGCGATGGGGCGCAATTCATCAGCCGCAATCTGGGCCTGCTCTATGCCGTTCCGGGTGATGATCATTTCATTAGAGGCTCACTTCATTCCCTCTTCATCCTCTCCCAAATAGGCCTTCAATCACAATATTAGCTCATATTGCGCATTGAGGGAGGCCAAGTTCTTGTCCGCCCGAATCTGCAGTCGTTGGACCTCATCTTCAGCCTCCTGGAGCCTCTTTATGTTCACCGCTTTCCTCCGATGTCAACCCACACCGAGGCCACCGTCATGCTTCTGAATCTTCTCCACCATAAGATCTCAGACGAGCATGTGAGGACGTTGGGCATCCACTACCCCAGCACACAGTTCACGTAGTTGTGAGTGAAGTCTGCCCATCTCATCCAGCCATAGTGCTTGGGGGTGTCATCAATGAAGCGCTTGATCCGCTTCCATTATCGGTGATAGACTATTCTGTTGTCCTCTTCATCAGAGGTTGTCTCGTCCCATTTAGCGTAGTTGGATGGCTCAAATGTAGGGAATTCCCCCAGGAACTCGTCAGCCGGGTCTACATCCGGTGTTTGATCAGGCATGGTGGGACTTGGGATATTCGAACGATCCTCATCATCGGACCCCACCTCAATGATCTTAGGATCAGCCTCTCTGATGGTCCCACTAGTGATTGGGAGTTCCATTGTTCGATCAATCAGGATTTCCACCTCAACAGTCACCGACATTCCCCAGGGAAAGGCACTGCCAGGGGTATTGAACGGCCTCACTAAGGAAACCCACACCATTTGGAGGACTGTGCATAAAAAAAGGGGGAATGCATGTCAGTTAACATGTTTGATGGATGAAAGTCATTAATTTTGTATAGGAGACTTACAAAGATCAATTTCTTGGTCTTGTTCTTGGGTTGATGTCGTCGGGACCCCGAAGTGTGGCCCTTCATATATTGTTGGAAGGCCTGACGATTTAGGATCCACTTCGGGTATTCCGAATCCGCCAGACATGCTGATCTCCTCACCAGTAGGCGTGGACCCCGAAGGTCCCGCATTTGTTTCTATTGAAGGGAGAGAACAAGCTCTGTGCACAAGGCCCACCTGCATAATTTAGATGTTAGCAAGGAGTCCATAATGACCTAAAAGTGGGCCCTAAAGAAGGGGCTTGGAATCATTACCTCAAGGGCCATGTTGAACTCTTCAAGATCCAAGTCTCAATCCCCGACTTCACCCTCCTACAATGGGATCCTCTCTCATCCTCATCTCCCCAGGAGGATTCATCTGATTCTTCTGATAGAGGGAACCGTTCCCTTAAGTCAGCAGTCGACAATTGCGGGGGAGTGGTGCGATCGAGAAACACCTTGAATCGATTCGTCATCGGATGCGGGGTACCTCGAGAGTGCAAAAAGCCATCTAGCTCTGTCAGGTATTTCTCTACCTCTGCCTCAGATACCACAAAGCCGGCCTTGATAGGGCATATCCCCAGCAAATCTATCCTGAAACGGTTCAGATGTTGCCACATCTCTGATGGGTTGAGGAATTTCTGGTTAACTTCCTAGATGTCCCAGGCCTCCAAGAAGATATAATTCTCTGGCATATCAATCTGGAGCAGCTACTTCCCTGGAGCTTGAGTGGATATTCAATAGAACCCTCTAGGTGGACTCCCCTCAGGATAACTCTACCCTTCTTGGACCACCGGGTTCGTTGCTGCTGTTGCCTCTCCCTCAACTGGTGCGGGCCTTGCCGCTATGGCAACCCCACCACTGTGAGATGCCACTGCCACCTTCTAACCTCGACCCCAAGGATTGAGAGGCACACCATCATCAAATCGAATGGTTGGTTTCTTCGGCATTTCCCCTGGGTAGGATGCCTCCCAACTTTGGGCATATTCCTTCACTAACCTGACGACAACGGTTGGAGGAGGCAGTTGGTTCCACATATTCCCGCATTCCCGTGTGAACATGAGTCAAATCTGCCTCATCGTACATGGGTGTTCCTCGCAGTGCACCCCCAAATAGACCTACGGGGTCATTCGTTACATGCACCGGAATTGCCGAGAAAATTAGTGTGGGGTGTACGACTTGCAGAGAGTCTCAAGATCCACCCTTGCCACCAAAACTCCACCTAAAAATTCCAGGATATAGGCATGATTCTACTCCATCCCCCAGTCATCATCAGTGAATACCCCCGTCGGAAACAGAAACTGGTGGAAATTGAACTCCTCCACCATCCACACTCGGTTCAGAACTGACGGTGCGGTCAACATGGCTGGATATCTCCCAACAGTATTTAGGATGGATGGTCATAAGTTCAATTTCTAAGGGGAAATGGGGTTTGGGTATTCGTAAATCCCCCTGACATGTGCGGCTATCCAACCATACACGAGGTGGAATGGCCTGCATATTCTCAGCAGCCTCTTCCCCTCACTGATATGCCACAACAACTTATACATCTTGGCGAGTATCGGGATCCCAAGGTTGACCTGCCCTCTTGTCGCCAACACAGACACCATAATAAATGTGCTTGGTCACACTCCCATGTTGGTGTCCCTCACTGGTAGGATCCATCCACAGATGAGAGCCACGATGAACACTGTCAGCCTGACTATCAGTTGTTGTTTGTTGATGACACTAAATCCCCACTTCTTCCACTGACTGTCCTCCAAAAGTCACCAGTATGAGTGATCCTTACTCCGGGCCCCATTCAGGCAAGTCCAACGCCTCACCGGAAACTATCTGTCCTCTGGGAAGTTTAGGAACTGTTTGAACCACCACCTGAAATGGATTTCCCTCACCGCCTCCTTATCCTCTCCCGACACAAGCTACATTAAAGACATTTCCAGTGGAGGCATTTTCTCTGGGTCCTCCCACACACTCATGAAGAGGAGGAATTCATCATACAAAGCCCCTAGTATCAAGACCCCTGAGATCTGGTGGACGTCCCACAAGCTAATGCTGACTTCCCCGTGGTGAAAATGGAATGTGTTGGTCCTTGATAACCACCTACTCAACAGCTCCGGCATCAACTGCTTCAACTGGTAGATGTAAAACTAGGAGTCCCAAGATGCCTCATACAAGCCCACTCTTCTTAGATCCACCTCAAACTCCTCACATGAGGTGCCTACCCAGTAGGCCCAGGCTTAATAATCTGTGAAGTTATTGCCTTGGCCCAGGTCCCACTCCTTAGACCACCCCTTCTCCGGGTTCCCCAGAGCTGCCTTCAATATCATCTGATTCATGGTGGGAGACGTCTCCAGTTGTATCTCCTTCCCATCAACATTATTCAGGTGTTTTTATAAGAAGTCAGCAATGATGGGTGTGAATTCATCCTAGGCATGACCGTCATTCTCCTTGAACCATCGGCGCTAGCACGACGTGCTCCTGAACTAGTAAGCCGGTTCGTCCCGACTTCCTTCTGGGATTAAGACGTCATCCCTCATCCTGGATCCATAAAAAGGCAACCTCTTACATAATGTCTAGTTCCTATGGCACTCTGATAGTAACTCCAGCAAAAAACCATGGTCCTAGTGGCTCCGAATTAGCTCTCCTAAACCCAGACTGTTCACCATCCCGTCCCTTTGGGCAGCATCTGCAAGGACCCCCTGGGCATCTTCTTGATAATCCATTTAGTCTTTTAGGTTGGGGTGATTTTTGGGTTTGTTCGTAAAGCTCGTTCTCAGAGCACGCTCGTGTAGTCTGTTCATGGAGCTCTTCCTCGGACCCCAAATGCAAAGTTGTGAAGTGCACAGACACGAAGTCAAAGACTCGCTATGCGCCGCGAAGTTGAAAGCCCGATTCACAGAGAGAAATCGTGGATTATGTGGAGATTCTTTAATTGAGATCACTAAAAGACAAAATCACGAAGGAGAGAAAGGACAAAAGAGAAGCCAGCCCCTCTATTTATAGGCGATGACCCTCACAGCTTCGCGGAACACCTCGACCGTGGTGAACTTCACGGCGCGCCCAGCGGACCTGTCACTTTCCCACTCGGCGATCCTACTTCACGATCCAGCTTCGTGAATGGTGAGGAATTTTGTTGATTGACCCTCAGACATTGACCCTTGATTTCTCCTTGGATTCAAGTCTGATGGGGGGAATTTTTTGGCACCAAAAATTGGAAGGGAGAAGCATAATTAGAAAGTCTCAGAAGATGCCTCACAAAGACCTTTTGAGGAGCTTCATGGCCCCGCGCCCAACATGAAGAAATGAGGTGGGATGCTCCGCGAGCTCCTTTGACGTTCACGAGCCCACCGCGAAGTGAGGAGGTGGGATGCTCCACTATCCGATTTGACGTTCACGAGCCCAACACTAAGCAAGGAGGCGAGATGCTCCGTGAGCCCCATTGACGTTCATGAGCCACCCATGAAGCCAGGAGGTGGGATTCTCTGCGAGCCGATTTGACATTTGCAAGCCCACTGAAAAGCGATAAGGTGGGATGCTCCGTGATCCCCTTTGATGTTCATGAGACCACCATGAAGCGAGGAGGCGGGATTCTCCACAAGCTGATTTGACATTCGTGAGCCCACCGCGAAGCGAGGAGGAGGGATGCTCTGCGATCCCTTTTGACATTCGCGAGCCCTCCGCGAAGCCAGGAGGTGGGATTCTCCATGAGACGATTTGACATTTGCGAGCCCGCCTCGAAGCGAGGAGGCGGGATGCTCTGTGAGCCCCATTGACATTCGTGAGCCCGCCGCGGAGTGGGATCTAGCTTCACGCCGAGTGAGCTCTGCTTCACGATGCCTCTTGCCTATAAATACCATCCCCCCCCATGCCCAAAGGATGGATCATCCGACCTTTAACCTTCTCATCTCTCAAATCATGAATCACTTTCTGCTCCGTGAACCATGATATGATCAAGGTACTTTTTCTCCATGAATTGCCTCCCCTTTGCCTTAGTTTCACCTCCTCTTTCGAGAGGGATGCCTTTCGCGAAGCCCACGGGCCTTCATGATGGAAGGAGATCCTCATGGGGACTTGGGTCATCGCACAATGTTTATGCTTCGTGAAGCACCCCCATGCACACGTGACTCAAATGCTAAGGCAAATTCACTGTGCCTCGCGAAGCACATTTATTCACAGGACATTGCTTCACGAGGCACCCATGATTTGTAGTTCTTTGCTTCGCGAATTCCCTTCCACTTCGCAAATCACCTCTTGTATGCACCTATGCCATGTGCCTAGGCTATGACACTTCACTTCGCAAAGCCTGCACCTTCATGAAGACCTTCCATTGCATGGAGCACCATAGATCTAAGAGGAATCTACTCATAAACCCCTTTTCCCCATAACTCCCTCTCCCGTGTGACCCTCCAGGTTTGCAAAAAGTCATTTGAAAGTCACCTGGACACCACTTCTCATTGCGTTGCTTCACCTCATACTTCTTCGCATATGAAAACAAATGATTATTTCTTCTTTTCATAGCCACACTAATGTGGATCCACCAATGATTCGCTCCATGACACCCCCCAGTCATGGCATTGTTGGTGCATTCCCTTCACCAAGGTAGAGAGGGTACCAGTTATGTAAGTCCTAGGGGTGCGGAGGGAACCCACATCATCTGAGCTATATGACGTTAAACTGCCAAGCAACATCTTCCTCAACACATGATGTTAAACTGTGACTTCCCCCCATGCATCCTACATGGGGAAAGGGAAACCATCCTGGTGTAATCCCCTAGCTTTTCTTGCAGGAGGCAAGATCCCTACCCCTCCTTTTTTCGGTGCCAAATCCCTCTCCTGCTGGGCTTTGTCGCCACCAGGCCTCCATCCTGGAGTAGGACCCAAAATCTTCAGGCTTCTAACCATGCATAAGCCCCTATTTCCACTTTGGAATCTGATCATGTGAAAGACCCACTTCACCTCCCACAGACGCACCTTTCATGATGAGATTGTTAGGTCTCTTCTACCTATTGTTTCTCACATCGAGCATGACTCATGTGGGCTTAGAGAAAACAACGACCATGACATCTTCTCTAGGTAGCCTAGATTATAAGACCCACACCACCTGAACTACGTGGTCTTTGATCCTTGCCAAGGTAAGGTATGTAGGAATCCTCCACGATGTTCAAGACCACCACCCATTGGTCTCTCTTACCCCCTTCACATTGGTTCACCAACACCCTGGGTATCCTAGAGTGTAAGCCCCACACCAACTGAACTATGTGGTCTTTAATCCTTTCCAAGCCAAGGTACATAGAAAGCCTCCACAAGGTTCAATCCCACCACCCATTGGTCGCTCCGACCCCCTTAACATCGGTTCACCAACACCCTGGGCAGCCTAGAGTATAAGCCCCACACCACCTGAACTACGTGGTCTTTGATCCTTGCCAAGGAAAGGTATGTAGGAATCCTCCACGAGGTTCAATCCCACCACCCATTGGTCACTCTGACCCCCTTCACATCAGTTCACCAACACCCTGGGTAGCCTAGAGTGTAAGCCTCACGCCACCTGAACTACGAGGTCTTTGATCCATATCAAGGCAAGGTATATAGGAAGCCTCCACGAGGTTCAAGCACACCACCCATTGGTTGCTCCGAACCTCTTCATGATGGTTTACCAACACCGTGGGCCACCTCAGAGAGTAACCCCCAAATTCCCCTATAACCCAAACTACGAGGTCTTTGATCCTTGATAAGGTGAGGTATGTAGGAAGCCTCCAAGAGGTTCAAGCCCAATAAACGGTTTCTCTGACCACCTTCACATCAGTTCGCCCCCATCCTACATGACGTTAAACTGTGTACCCCAATCAATGGTAATTTGTTGCTTCCCCAATTAGAGGTAAGCTGTTGCACACCAAACCCATCCTAAACTACGATGTATTTGATCCTTTCCAAGTCAAGGTACGTAGGAAGCCTCCCTAAGTTTCAATCCCAACAACCATTGGTCCCAACAAGCCTTCAATTTGGTTCCTACACCCTGAAATATGTGGTCTTTGATCCTTGACAAGGCAGGTTACGTAGGAAGCCTCCCTAAGGTTCAAGCCCACCATCCACCGGTCGTCCCCGACAATCTTCATGTCGGTTCGCCCCCATCCAGCGGTAAGCTATTGGGACCTCAATTAGTGGTAAGTCGTTGTGATCCTATTCAACGGTAATCCGTTGACATTATTATCCAGAGGTAAACCATTGCGACCCCATCCAGCAGTAATCCATTGAAAACCCCAATTGGCGGTTAGCCGTTGTCAGATGAACTTCATGGAATTTGATTCCCTAGCACAAGGACACGTAGGAAGCCTCTTTGAGTCTCAAGCCCAAAACTATCATCATCCTCATGATGGTTCCATCCCATTCATTATACACTTCATACAACTGCTCCATCATCCATCATGATTATTATCTGGGATTCCACATCCTAGTGAAATCATGCCATCTCATTCCCCATTCTCCTCAATAGTAACCGGGAAGTCAACCACATTTTGGTCCCAACATCAGTGTTCCCTCCAGGGTTTGCACCCATCTGATCCACTCTAATCAGTGTTCTGATCTGTCTAATCCATCTCCGCTGAATGTTAAACTTGCGGCATACCCCGTGTTAAACATGGGAAGCTGAGGAAAATCTCAAAAACATGCATATGGCATATAATTCCTCACATTCGACGCAGGATTCCTCGGTCTTCTGCTCCCTCAAGAATCCCTATAATAAGGGGAAGAAACCCAGACGCACCAGTGTCCCAGTGTCCAGACATGCCAGTGATGTCCAATGTGACTACTACCCTAACAGAAGGTTGCTACCCAGACTGAACCCCTTAGAATGTCCGACAGAAGCATTGTAATTAACCGGTGTCCATGAAGATATGGCACCAGGAAGAGTTTCATGAACAACGTCTTGAATCTATATGGGAGACCCAGACTAGGTGAAGAGTTCCGAGGAGGAATCCAAGGGAGGAGGAACTGACATCCCATCATCTTATTTCGATCAAGGATAAGACATCCCTGAATAAGGAATGGATTCTGCCCACCTTTGGAAAAGGGGAATGCGTGGAAACAGATAGTGCCACCTTCCCGCCAAACAAGATGGACGCGCATGCCCTGATGAAAGCGTTGGAGAAATTATCCTTACAAAGATATTCATACATGTTGTAGAATACGTATGTAATCCAATGAGTATGATTGATCATTTATGTGATTATCTTAGACCAATAATTTTATGGGAAATATTATCCCAAAAATTCTCATCATATTAGGATACAATATCATGTTCAATAAAGACAGATAAAATGTTTTCAATGTTTTATGACTTAAAAAGGAAGAAAGAGAAGAAAAGTATAATAAATAAAATGTTAGATAAAGGTAAGAATGGAATGAAGGATTTTCCAACATGTGATAATTGTTGAAGAAATCACCATGGTATTTTCTTAAATAGAATTAGAGTTTTCTACAAGTGTTTATAAAAGGGAAACAAGGATCATGATTTCAAAGGAAAGAATGAATCTGTCCAATGCTTCAACTGTAAGAAGATGGGGAACTATGAAAATGAATATCCCAAACATTAAGGGAATATAGCTCAAAAGAAAAAAAGGTTTCAAGGTCAATAATATACTGTTATTATAGAATAAGTGTAATAATTAAAGTATTTGTGTTTATGGATTCAATAATTATATTGTAAAATTATTTTATAAATGAAATGTTTGTTAATATAATCATGAGATATAAATGTATTATACTATAACACATCTTCTTTAAGTAATTGGAAACATTTGATGAATAGAACGAGTAATCAATAGAAGTGATTATGTTGTAGGATGATCTTTTTGAAAACACATGACTTAGGAAAGATAACCCAAAATATGTTCCTGATATTGAGATAATAATAAATATACTTTTTTGGGATAGTATTAGTGACCATGAAAGTTGTAAGTGATTCGATGGTTTATGTTAAGCTAGCATTATTAGATGATTGGATTTATGGAATATATTCAACAAAATGAGGCTTTAATCATGTCATCATTCATGTTTGACAAAGTTTTAAAAGAGATTAAGGTGTTCAAGTATTTGGTATATGAAAATAATATCTAAATTATTAAGGAAAATCTTATGTTAAGTTAGTTTTCGAAATTTGACAACATTCCTTCTAAATATTTCAACTTGGAATTTGAAAAAATGTATTATTAATGAGTCTTAAGGTAACTAATTTTGGAATTGATTATGTTTTAATTTGGGTAAAGTATGATTTATCATATTTTATAACATGTTGTAGCTATTTTTATTTTGTTAACTATTTAAATTTAAAAGGAATTCCTTATTGATTGTTTGATAAAATCACTTTAGCAAAAACAATTAATCTGAAATATCCATCTTTTGGTTTATGAAATTAAGAGGAAAGAGATCAATGAAAAATGAAATGATTAAATTATCAATATAAGATTAAAATAAATCATGTAATATTATTTTCTGAATTACCTATCTATATAGTAAAAGAATCCCATAACTCCAGGAAAATGATTTTGGAACAAAAATGGTATTTGTTTAATTTTCATACTATGAAATCAATTTCATTTTAACAGATAAAAAATATATGGTTTGTGATGTTATAATTTAAAATGACCATTTATCTATCATTATGTATCAGAACATGATAGTTTGATATCTTTTTCCTTCCCAAGTTTTCACTTCCCACAAATGTTTTCTAACTGGTAAACCTCCTTTTGTGGTGAACAACACATTTTACATCTACTCTATTTAAGAGGAAGTTTTATTAACCCTATTGATGATTTGGGATTTCCATAATGGTATTTTAAAATGAAAACTCAATTATTACCAATCATATTTTTAAAATGTGAGGATGCAATATATTGATGAAGATGATAATGTAAAACCATGATATTTGATGTTATGTATCATTTTAAATAAATTCCATTTATTTGATATCTTGCACTGGACAATGAGTTTAAGCGAACCATGATATATTATTAAATATTAACATGACTGTTGGAATAGTAATGTGACCATTAGGAATAGTAATATTTTCATTATAATAATAACCTCACCAAAGAAAATATAGATAAAATTTAGGTATCTCAAAAATGAAAATATGATAAATTTATATCATGGAATAAGTAAATATTATTTTAAAAATTGATAAAATAAGTGTTGGATTTTTTGTGAAATGTAAATATTTGTTAAAAATTTTATAATTAATATAATTATTTATAAGAAAATTTATTTTCAAAAAATATATTCAAAAACTAATATTTTGTTGCATTAAAATTATAATGTAATTTTCTGATACCATAATTACTTTTTCTAAGTGTCTTAAAATCGGTTATAAGATTAAAATCAGTATTTTTTTTAATAAATTTTGATTTTAATTAAAAATTAAATTTCTTATATTTAGAAAATTATTTTCATTAAATTGAGTCGGTTTTTAAAATCTACATTTCAAAAAATAGTTAGGTTGATGTTTTTTTATTTTTAGAAAACACGTGAATTTTTTATGAATGGTGAAAGAAGGTAATTTATGGTATTCAATATTATTATTAAATAAATAAATTATTGATTCATGAATGATATATGGATGATTTTATAACCTATTATTTAAAAATCTAATTATCCAGTTACTATATTTATTCATGGTAATCAACACTATTGAAATACTTGATCCAAAATTATAGACAAATGAAAAGAATTATAAAAAAACACCCCTCACATCCCTTATAAATCCAAATCCTCACCACCCCTTATCTTCACACCATATAATAATTTAATATTGTTTTAGGTCTTCCCATTTACCTTCTAAATCTTATTAAATGCCTCCAATACCTACTGGTCTTACCAAAAGACCAAATCTAATTGTCTTGAGGATGTTCCCAAGGAGAGGATATTCAAGAGGTAAAATCCTCCTTCTTTCTCTTTTATATTATTTTATTTTATTATCCTACCCTAACCACATCCGCCATCCAAAAGAGTATAATAACTCTGGTATAATATATATACTGTAATGTTATTATGTTATTGGAATATCCCTCATCAATTATCTTCTCTTCTCTTTTTATTTTCTATAATGAAAACATCATCTATGATGTGTTGATACACCGCCTTCATAGACGATGGGTTTTCTTCCATTACACCCTTCAAGGATGGTCAAAAACCCATTATTATTGATAAATTAGTTTCTAATATAAATATTATAATTTATGTCATGTTCTGGAACTAATATATATAAACATAATATTTAATAAAATGACACAAGTTCGTGATGGTTGTAAAAACCACCGAAATAAATTAAGACTTTCTCATTAACATTTTATCTAATGAATCATACTCATAACATATAAAAAATGATATATGATAATATTTAAACATATGGAAGTTAATTATAAATAAATAATTTCACATTAGGAGAAGTTGTTCCAATTTCACAAGAATTCCCATATTTATACTTAAGGGAACCGAATATAAAACCCTGAAAGGAATGCTCTTGGAATAACAAAATTAAACATTATGAATCATAATAATGTCCATTAATGAACATAACAACATTATAATGAATCAAATATATATTTAATTTTTTTATTTATTAATTAAATAATGAATCTAATTTGATTATCTAGGATATGGTGTACATTTGAAGAATTATTTTGGACATAAGCTAAAGGTTTCTCCTCTCACTTTCTAATTCTGTAAGAAATATGACTTATTCACCACAAATGTTTTTATGGTGTATATACTACCATTAAATATATCAAATTATTAATCTCTTTATCTTCCAAGAACTCAATGTTTCATTATATTGACATTAATTTTATAGGGAATATGGTTTGAATGATTACAAAGTGGTAAAGAGATTCTTAACCCAATTTCAATTATTTGTATTAATCTTTTACACCATTGATAATGTCTTTCTATGATTATGTACTATTTTTAAAACATTAAACATTTTTATCTGGATGTTTTATTATTATATTTATTAAATGGAAAAAATATTTCCATTTCATATTCTTTATTAAATAATAATGTTTATGTTGATTATATTTCACCCCTTCAATATGAGGAATGTACTGGACATAATAACATAAAGGTGGGGCATGCTATAGCCCCATGATTCATCGGTAGGTCTAATGAGATAAAATAAAATAGATTTTGGCTGATGCCTTACCCATTTATTTAGAGTTCTAGTCTGAGTCCTTGATTTTATGTTTATGATGTTCCTCATTATGATTTCCTCCATTAGGAGATTAGTTATAAATAATCCCTCAGATTATTCGACTAGTAGAATATACATGGTTAAGTTTCATTCTCATATGATTATTTATATGGAATTATTTTATGATCTTTTATTCCTACCATATTATTCTCAATATTATGTTTTAATGTAATGTGTTTTTAGTTATTCATCTTTCTTTATTATTATAATGCCCTGAAATTCTAAACTGAGAACATTGTATTTGATAGCGTCTATGAAACATAACACTAACCATGTAGGGGAATATAATATCCATATAATTTATAATATATTTATTATTTTAAATAAATTCAATGAAATTTATATCTTTCAATTCACAAGACACTGAGTTAGAATGCGACACATGAAACAATGAGTTTCTTCAATGGTTTTTGTTACACGCAAGACTATATTTTACAATACAACAATATATTATTAAAATATCATTATTTAATAAAAAAATTACATTATGAATATGATTAACTAAAATATAAAAATAAATTTTTAAAAAATTTATATCTATAATAAATTCATTGGTTACTAATTAATTATAAATTAATATAAGAACAAATTGAATATAAAAAGAATATTTTTATAGAAAACTATTTTAATGATCAAAAATATATTTTTCCCTAATAAATTAAATTAATTAATATTAGTGAGTTATATTAATGTAATGTTTTAATAATATATTCAATATAATATTTTTGATATTCATCCAATAGATTTGATAAGAATAATATAAGAATAAACCCCAAAATTCACATAAAAACATATATTTTTATTAAGACATACGCATGAGCCTCAGCCCAGTTGGTGAGGTATCCTCAAATGTATCCATGAGACCCAGGTTTGAAACCAGGCGGAGGCATATTTCTAGGTTATTTTAGCAGTACTATAGCAGAAACTGTGCGGGTACTGTAGCAGTTACTATAGTAGGTATTGTTCGGTACTGTAGTAGCTGAAACTATTCACCTTGGGCCACCGATTTGGGCTTGAAGTCATTAAGGCCATCAGGACACCCATTCCTTCAAGTCAGTAGGGATTTTAGGCCACCTTTAAGGCATTTGGTCCACCTCAAGGCCTTCTCACCACATGGAGTTTCCCCAGACAGACTCTACAAAAAAGAAGCTACCCTAGAGGAGGATTCATAGCAGGCGCACTCAACAAAGAAGAACCAATGGATTTGGAAGAATGAGAGGGTATGACTACGTCATCGGAACCAGACTATGCATTCTTGGGATGATTATCCCGATGGCCATGTGGAGGTGGAGAGATACCATCATTATGTAGATGCTGGGGAGGGTAATTTCCTTATAGTTATAGTCTGGTTGAATTCTCTAAGACCTCCGGGTAATATAATTTCTTAGGCCTATGGGTCAAGTAATCACTAAGCCTACGGGAATTTTAAGGTTTCCCCCTCATTCCTTGAAAAGGGGGGTTATCAAAAATCAATAAAAATGAAGGCCTTCAGGACATTTGTGTATTAAGGCACTTTTACAGCCTTTTAATGAAGAACCTATTTTAAATAAATTTTTTGGTGAATTTATATGATTTATAAGTAAAAATAAACTTCATATTTTAAAGATAATAATATAAATAAGTTTAGGGTTAATATTTGTTATTTTTCTATGAAGTGTTTTTTAAAGAATAATGAAATATACTGACTTTTATTTCAAAAATTGTTAGTCATAAAATTTATTTATAAGTTTAATTTATAGTTTAAATTGTTTTTAAAGATAAATTAGACTATATTTTTGTTAATGAATCCATTCTAGGTTATTTTAATCAACTATTCATTGAAATTAAATGTAAAAAAAATAAAACTTTTGAATGTTTTTATTTTAAAACCCCACATTGTCATCCAGTCTGTAAGATTAAGTTTAAATTAGTTTTTTACACTTCTAGGATTGGAATTTGGAATAATGGATTCCATATTTGTATAATAATAATTTATAATTACTAATATGTTCAACATAGTTTTTGACCTAAAATATTAGTGAAAGTAGTTAAAATTAATTACAACAACTAAGGTGTAATTAAGCATAAAAAGGGACCAATGCTTAATATTAAGGCCCCAAATAAACTAGAAACTTGTCCAAGAGCCATTTATTTCTATAAATAGACTATATCCTAAATTTTATTTAATTTTTTCAATTATGGGATCCACTTTACATGGTAAAAACATTGGTGTAATTCCCTTTCCTGAAATTTATAAGAGTGACACTCCTCATCCACTACAAAAGGCCTCCTCTCCCCCCAATTTGTCACAACTCTCGAGATAAATTAGATCAAAACATATCTATAAAATATCTCCTAAACATACCTGTTATCAACATATAAGCCTCAACTTGGTCATAAATTCATCAAAATAATCACTTTAGTTCAAACCAAAAGGAGTTACCTGATTAAGAGGTAACATCTTTTCATAAGCTCTTTAGTTTTTCCCATTCTTCACCCCATAAACTCTTATTATTCCATGATTACATAAAAAAATATATAATAAATATTCTAGTATATTTTTATTCTAAATTATATACCTAAAATTACACAAACATCCATCTAATGTTTAACGAACATATTGTTTATGTGTACCGCGAACTATCGGCTCACATCACGATGATCATTCATTTTTCTTTTACAAACTTTCATGTTTGGAAATTATGATGGAAATTAAATTTATATATTATATATATTATATTTATTATGTCTTCAATATTGTTTAATTATTTTATATCACATAGCTTTATACTTTTCAATTTTTTTAAAAATGATACCATGTTTGTGGAAGTGTGGACTACCGCCCCCTCAAAGCGATGTGATTGGTTCACACAATACATGGAATATATAATGGATGGTTTTAATTTAAAAAATGAGAAATAAAAAAATCTATATTATTTTAATTAAATAATTACTTTTCTAGAAATATAATATATATCATTTTATTTGTTACCCATTCACACACTTAAAAATTAATAACGTCGTTCGTGGACCTGTGGACTATCACCTCCTCAACCTAATGTGATTACTTTTACATCACAAGAATTATATATATTAGTATATATGACTAAATAATATGGTATTTATACTTAAATTATCATTTTGGAATTACATAAGTTACTTATGTTATTTCTACAGTGATCATTGAAAAATGGGAACGTTACTCATGCGTACGTACGACCTACTGACTCAATGATTGCAACATTGGTTCATTTTTCATAACCATATTTAATGATGGGTTTTAAAAGTATACTTGATGTATAAATTTGATAATTCTGTATTTTTTATTATTATTTAGATGTTATATAATGACCCCATTTACCACAGTTGACCAAAAAAAGTTATTTTTGACACATAAACTAAATTTTCTCAAAACACCCGACATAAACTTAATTGATTAAATAGTTGTATATGACATTGTAATAAGTGGAATAAAAGTTATGGTAAACATGAATATGGTTATTAATCATCTAAATATTTAACATAAGTTTGTTATTCAAGAATATAAAGGCACATGATCCATTCATATGCAAGGTAACATAATCTGATCTCAGTTTTTACATTCATGAGATAAATTTCATTTTCACCACATACTTATTTTGTGTGGTGTATCTACCTCTCTTTTGATATATTATATCATTAATACATTTATATTAATTGTATTTAAAACTTTATTTTAATTTTATTACATATTGATTCTTATGATTTAAAATGTTTCAGAGTGGTATGGGACACTTTCGAATGATTAATAATTAATTTTCCCAAGAATAATTTTAAGTTTCCATTTGAGTAAATTAAATGACCACTATTCAATAAAACCATTAATATTATTCTCCTCTGGTTGTTCATGTTCATTTTCATGTATTATTACCATTTCAACACTTTTTTACTCAAAATGTTTTAGAAATTCTTTTTAAGAAAACCCAACATTATTTCTCTCTTTAGTCAGAGAACGTATTTTAATAAAAAAACAATGTTCTATTAAAAATATAAATAAAGGTTTTAAAATTTTCAAAATTATTTAGTGAATAAATTTTTATCATTTTTGTCTTTTACCAATTTTTTTAGAGTAATCTTATTGTCTCCTTCTGAACATGGAATTGTGATAAATTTTTACAATGAAAAAGGAACGTTATTTTACCTCATATGGCATGTACGAAATTACCCATCGTCATTTCATTAAATATTTTTTACATGTTTAAAATGTTACTTTTTAAATTTTTTTATCAAAAGTGATTTTTAAAGAAAATGTTTTTCAAAATGTTTTCCAAAACAAATAGATATTTTCTTAAATAGAGCTTTAAACAAATCTTTTTATACAACAATGAAAATAAACCATTATTTTAATCCACTTGGGGAATGTTGTATTTATACCATCCTTAATATTCCTCTATAATGTTTTTGACTGATGTTTCCAAGGATTACATCAACATTCATGTTCTTGATTCTATTTTTTGTTCCCATGAAATATTAAATTTCCTATGATCATTGAACATTGAATTTCCACTAGTTATCTATATAATTTATCAGGGATATGTTAATTTACTAAACCGTATAACATTTATCATACAATGTTTACTTTAAAAGTTAATTGATTAATTTGGGAAATATTAATAAATATATTTCATTTACTAAATACAATTATTTGGTAATAAATATTATTTAATCGATATGAGGAATGCTTTGGGTAAGTAAGACACATTTTTGGGATTGTTTAAGGTAATACCAATGCGTTGGTGACTGGTTAATGAAATCACATCAACACAATGTTAGTCTCATGAGATAAAAATTTTTGGTGAAAATTTTTAACGTTTTTTGTCAAGTATAATATATTGGTTTCTATTTGATCTACCAAACCATCTTATGAAAGGTCTTTATAGTAATGGTTCCATATACCAAGGAAATATGTCATCCAATAATTAATCATTTCCCCCATTTAGTTTTGCTTATTATTCATCCATTAGATCATGAATTGACATATCAATGGACACATATCATTTTTAGTTCATTTATTAAATAGAATGTGTTCCAGTTTCTTAAATTCCCATTTTTATTTTTCCTTATATAGTTATTTGAATGGCATTAATTTCTATTTATTTAACTTCACATTTTATTATTATAATTTATTAATTTTTTCTTATTGTGTATTTTTCCCATACTGATAATTTGAGCTCACCCTTATTATGTTTCCTTTCCTTAGGAATCCAAAAATTATGAATAATATTTATTGATATGCTATATGGAATAAATTTATTATCCTCGAAGTTATTCAAGAACAAAATTATGTTTAAACTAGTGTATTAAATTTTAATGTATGACTCATGTATGTATCTGGTCTACCGAGACTACTAAACTCTTCAGTCCTTTGGGACATGATTTAAATGTATATTTATACAATTTAATTAACAATAGACACTGGTTTTAGGTCATATGAATTCATATCACTAAAATTGGTATCAGAGGAAGTTTAGTAGCAACCTTGGGAATTAGATTTAGGAATACATAGATTGGATAACATACCCAGAAGGTATAATTTGAGAATAATTGTAGAAGAACAACATATAATTTTACTAAGGTAGATATTATGTGTGTATTCCTAGAAACATATCCCTGTCTGGATACTACATGTGGACATGGTTCTGGAATAGATGTACCTAGGAGTAACAACTCTCACAAGGTGTGTCGCACCTGACTCGACATAGTCTGGTCCACAACAACATGCCTTACTTTACACCTAGTTTGACACTCTAGGGATATGATTAAGATAATTCGCATTTTCTTTACAAACCACTATGAAGGGTTTTAAAAATGAATAACCCAGGTTAAACCTGAGTTTTCTTAGATTGATGATAAGGTGTCATGATTTAGAGATCCAGAAAAATGATATTGTGGATAAACCCTATACCAAGGAAGGACCAACGATGAAATAGATGGATGGTGTATTTATGTATTGAAGTTGTATTTAATACCTTTATTAAAACTCTATTTAGTGATACATATATTAAGGATTTCCATAATATTTATTTTTCAAATTATATAAATATGGTTTTAGAAATGGAAAACTTGTATGTCGGGTGACAACCAATCATGTCTAGCAAGGCTATGGGTCTTGAACACATGACTAAAGGATAATAAGGGTTTCATGCCAACCACTGGCCTATGTAATATCCTAGTAAATATTTCATTTTTTACCTAAATAATTGGACAAATAAATATTAATGATGAACCAGTAATGTAACGTTTTATGATTAAATATTAAAATATTAACCATATTGGCATTGGATAACAGTTATAGTCAAATGTAAAGACTTTAAACTCTTTTATGGGCCTTATGACCTGTTAAATGTTTATTTTAGTGCTTCATACATGAACGTTGATTTTCAGAAATCCATTTTTTAAAGTAATGAATGAATTGAAAATAGATTGAAGCACAACCAAAGGATGAAATTTTATTTATAGAAATAAAACAAGAAAATATATTTCCTTATATTCTTAGGCAGTAAAATATTTAGTCAACATTAGGAAAATTGATTAGAAAAAAATGTTATCCCAATACCATAATTTTTCTAGAACTGATGGTCTTCAAAATCATCACAAATTTATAGATTTTAGGCCCTAAAAATTACATTTATCAATCACTTTTTTCTGATTGATGATGTCAATCAATCCCTATAAATATTTCTGATTTTCCTCCACATATGTATCTATACTTATCCCTAATGTTCTCGTACTTAGAGAGATAGTTATACGTTATTCCATATGACCTTTATACTTCCCATTCTATCGTTTCTAGAAGATTTATTATGAACCCTTCTCATTATGTGGGATTTCAACAAAGGATAAATCAAACAATCTGTTAACTAGATAAATTTTAAATTGTGAGGACACAATTTAATTAAGGTGGGGAGAATGTAACGCCCCGAAATTTTAAAGTGAGAACATTGTATTCAATAGTGTGTATGACACACAACACCAATCATGAAAGGGAATATAGACTAAGAATTTATAATATATTTATTAGTTTAAATCCATTAAACCTAATTAAAATCATTCAATTCATGTTATATTGAGTTATCATGTGACACACGTGACAATGAGTTTCTTAAATGGCTAGCATTACATGCAAGACTGAGTTTTACCAAACAATGATATATTATAAAAATATTATTATTTAATCTATATATATATATATTCCATTAGAAATATGATTAATTAATATATGAATGTATATTTTTTATACAAAATATAAAATGAATTCATTAGTTACAAATTAATTATAAATTAATATAAGAACCAATTTAATATTAAAATAATATTTTTATAAAAAACTATAATAATTATTACAAATATTTTTTAACCTAAAAAATTAAATTAAATATAATTATTGAGTGATATTAATGTAATATATTTAATATATATTAAATAAAAAAATTTATATTCATCCAATAGATATGATAATATTATGATAAGAACAAACTCAGTATTTCACATAAAAAACCTATACTTTTATTAGGGAAATTTTACCTCATTTTAATAGAGAATCTATTAAATAAATTTTTATTTTTAAAAATTTAATATGTCAAAATAAACTTCATAATTTTATTCACATCATAATAATTATGTTAGGGTGAATGTTTGGTATTTTTCCGTGAAGATTCATTTTTCAATGAATAATGAAAAATACAAAATTTTAATTCAGGTATTCTTTTTCAAAAAATTATTTATAAGGATAAATTATAATTAAAGTTTTTTTAAAGTTTAATAAGATTATTATTTTATTAATTAATCTAATTTAGTTAATTTAAATAAATTTCACTTTAAAATTTAATATAAAAACATATTAAACATTTGAATGTTTTTAATTTAGAAACCTGCATTTTCATCCCTTCTGCAGGATTAAATTTAATTAATTTCATAAAATTATTTGATTGGAATTTGGAAAAATTGATTTCATATTTGGAATTAGAATAATTTCCAAATTATTATAATTTCATCTTTTTTTTTTACCAAAAATTAGTGATAATAATTAAAATTAATTACAATGAGAAATGTGAAATTAAGCTTAACGAGGGACGAAACCTTTAAATTATTGGCCCAAATAACTTATAAAGTTTTAAAATAGAAATTTATGTACCTATTTATACCATATAATCCCTTGGATATAATATTTTCCATTATTTATGCCACTTTCCATGAGAAATGGTGGGTTGAATTCCCTTTGCCAAAATTTACAAGTGTGCCACTCCTCCTCCACTATAAAAAGTCCTCCTCCCCTCCCAATTCCATGAAAATATCAATACAATTTGCCTCAACAAAAATATTAAATATATCCCTTCAATATACCTCCCATTAACCTAGAAGGATCAACTTGTCTAGAAATTCATCCAAGGAATCCCTTTGGTTCAAACCAAAATGAGTTACCCGGTTAAGAGGTAACATATTTCCTTAAGCTCATTAGTTTTATTTCCATCATACACCCATTAATATCTTATTATTAAATTAATATATAACAAAACTATTTTAATAAATTTATTATTATGTATTATTCTAAGGGTTCTACCAACACTTGCACACACTTTTGTCTAATGGGTAACTGACATACTGTTTATTTGGACGGTGAACTACCGCCCCATGAAAGGATGATTGTTTTTTTCCTTTACCACATTTCATGGTTTGAAATTATAAAATAAAATCTATTTATAAATGTTATATATGATATTTTTTATGATTTAATATTCTTTAATTCTTTTAAAATACATATCTTTATAATTTCCATTTTTGGTAAAAACGATAATGTCATTGGTGGAAGTGTGCACTACCGCCACCTCAAAGTGATGTGATTCATTCAAACGAAACATGGAATATATAAAAGATGGTTTTAGTTAAAAATATGTAACCTAAAACAAATCTATATTATATTAATTAAATAATTACTTTTTGTAAAATATAATATATATAATATTTCTTAATTAAACTTTCACACACTTAAAAAGTAATAACGTTGTTCGTGGACATGTGGACTACCTCCCCCTCGACATGATGTGAATAATTTTACATATCAATATTTATATATATAAGTTTATTGGATTAAATAATATGGTATTAATTATATATGTATCATTTTGTAAAGATTTAAGTTACTTAACTTCTTTCCACAGTGATCATTAAAAAATGGGAACGTTACTCATGCGTACGTAGGACCTACCATATCCCTATTTGTAATGTTGGTTCATTTATCATATAAATTTTTAATGATTCATTTAAAAAGTATAATTTATGCATAAATATGATAATTATGTTATTTATATTATTCTTTAGATGTTATATAATGACCCCATTGACCATAGTTGACCTATAAAAGTTGTTTTTGACACATAAACCGAAATTGGTCAAAACACCCGGCGTAAACTTAACTAATTACGTAGTTGTATAATACATGGTAATAAGTGAAATAAAATTAATGATAAAAATATAATAGATTATTAATCAATTAAATAATGAATATATTTTTTTTATTCTATAATTTAGCGACACATAATATATATCAAACACAATGTAAGTGATTTTCATCACATGTTTTATGTCACTAAGATAATTTTCATGTTCACCACATAAATTTTTTATGTGGTGTATCTACTACCATTTTGATATATTATATTAATGTAATTTAAAACTTTAATTTAGTTTTATTCCTTAATAATTATTACTGTTTAAAATGATTCAAATTGGTATTGGACACTTGAGAATGTTTAAAAATTATTTTCATCGATAATAATTTTAATGATATTTCATTTACATTCAGGAAATTTATATGAACATTGTTAAATAAACCATTTAATTTTATTCTCCTCTGGTTATTCATGAACATTTATAAGTATTAGTACCATTTTCCACTCTTTGGTACTCATAATGATTTATAAGATGTTCTTAAGAAAACCAGCTTCATTTTTCTCTTTTGTCGGAGAAGTTGTTTTCTTCTAAAAACCAAGTTTTATTATAATGTTTTAAAAATGGTTTTAACCTTTTCAAAATTATTTACTCAATCCTTTTTTTCTTTTACTAATGGTTTTAAATGAATATTCTTTTCGCTTTTTGAACAAGGCATTTTTCTAAATTTTTACCATGAAAAAGAAATGCCATTCTACCTCAAACAACATGTAAGTATTTACCTACAGTAATTTTTTTGAAACTTCCTTTTAATGTTTAAAAGGTTAATTTTTATAGAAAATTTTTTTAAAAGTGATTTTAAGAGAAATTATTTTTCAAAACAAAAAGATATTTTCTACTAGAATGATTTAAAATATCTCTTTATTCATCAATGATAGCAACCCACTATTTTACTCCACATGGGGTATATTGTACTAATACCATCCTTAATCATCCTCTATATTTTTTTGATTGATTTGGACAAGTATATTATCGACATTCATTTATTTTATTCCTTTATTAGTCTCCTTGGAATATTAAATTTAATATGATAATTGAACATTGAATTTCCCCTATCTATACATATCATTTATCATTGATATGATCATTACATAAACCATATTCCATTTTTCATACGGTGATTAATTTGAAAGTTATTTGATTATTTGTGGAAATATTGAAAAAAAATTATCCTCTATTCAATATAGATATTTTATAAGGCATGTTATTCATTCGATATGAGGAATGCTTCAGACAAGTAAGACACATGTTGGACATTGTTTAAGGTAATCCCTACGGTTTGGGGACTAGTGAATGAAATCCCCTCAGTTTATCGATAGTCTCATGATATGAAATTAGTTAGAGACAAACCCTTCAGGGGTTTTTCCAAGTATAATTGATGGGTTTCTACCTGATATGATAAACTATCTTCTGAAATCTCTTGATGGTAATGGTTCATTGTATCTAGGAAAAATGGCATCCAATAATTAAGAAATTCCTTCATTTAGTTTTAGTTATTAATCATCCATGATATCTTGAATTTAAATATCTATAGATACATTTCCTTTTCAATTCCTTGATTAAATTACATGTGTTTCAGCTTCTTAACTTTCCGTATTTCTTTTTACTTATCTAGATATATGTGTTTCATGTGTTTCCATTTATTTACATTTACATATTATTATTATAATTGATTAATTATTACTTCCAATTTATTTTCCCCTTATTGATAATTTGACATAAACCTTATTATGTTTCTTATCCATAGGGATACAAGAAGATATAATGATATGTAAGGATATTCTTAATGGAATAAAGTTATTAACCTCAAAGTTATTTAGAAAAAAAAACATGTTGTAATCAGTGTATTTAGTTTTAATGTATGAAATATGTATGTATCTGGTTTACCAATAATACTAAACACATTGGTTCTTTAGGATGTGATTTACTTGTTTCTTATTCTAATGTAATTGATAGAATACATCGGCTTTGGGGCTTCTAGGGTCGGGTCACTATAATTATTTATATTTATTTAGTATCAATTATATGCTTAACCTTACATAGCATCTGATCTCACCCCATTATTATGTTTTATTTTTCCCCAAGATGCCAAGATGTATATTAGGATTGACATGTAGGGATAATCTAGAAGAATAATGGAGTTCTCAAAGGATTCACTATATTAATTTTATATTTTAAATTTAAATGTAATATCCATTGATGTATCTAGTTTTTGAAGGATACAAAACTATTTGGTCCTTTGGGATGTGATCTATTGTACTGAGTAGCAATGTAATAATTTAAGTAACCAGATCCAGGATATTGGGGTTAGGGTATTTAAACTTATAGAATTATGTATCAAATTTAGGATCTCTATCAGAATAAAGAGAGACATTATAGATACAATATCTCCAATTCTATGTTACAACTATTCTTGGAGAGTCTGCACCAGCTGGGCCATATGTAGTCAAGCATATTGGATACATTAAAAACATAGAAATATTAGGGATAAATTAAAATAAGTATTGAACATATATCTCATTAATTCCCTACTAAAAAATACCTTATTCAATTTTAGTATTAATAACAACAAGTGGAATAGTGATAAGATCATTTTGGAACGTATTACTTTGATCCACAAAGTGGATAACGACCTGGGGAATCACAAAACTATAGACCCTATGGTGAATAATAAAATAATGAATAAATTGAAGGGGCCCAAGACTCATAACATGTCTAAATCACCTAAGCACCATTCTTCCCAGAGGAGGAAGATCTACAGATAATGCAATGAAAAGGAGGAAGTACATTTTTCATGTGGAAAAAAGGCCATGGAAGAAGTCCTACACCCATAAGAAAAGTAATGTTAAAGTTTTACTTGTTATGAAGTGTGGTATTTAAATATCTGATCATTGGGTATTATATATATCTTGTGTTGCTCAAATATATATCCAAGAGCACGAACCATGTAGATTCTAAAATATTTTTATAGGGGATGTGGATTTTCAAGCTACTAATGGTGCGAGGATGGATGCTCAAGACATTATTGACTACAACCTTTCATTACCAGCATGAATGATATTTTTTTTAAGATATTTTTATTATGTATTAACAATTTCCAATAAAAAATTATATATCATTCCTTGATGCAGATGGAATTATTTTCAAGTTATGCAATACATGTTGTTTTTATAAAGAAAACATAGGTTATAGCTTGGATGATTTAAATAATGGTATTTATGAATTAAATTACTAAAAAAATATATTTGAAATAAATAATGAATCATGTTAAAATGACTCATATAATAGCCACCTATGAAATTTCCATCTTGGTCATGTAAATGAAAACTGTATGAAAAATATCTATCAAGATGGTTTTTTAGACTCTTCTACAATAAAACAACTTTAAATATGTCATGTTAGTTTACTAAAAAAATAAACAAACAACCATTTGGTGGATAGTTTGAAAGTGACACATATAATTTTGGATTGGTAAAAACTAATTTTTTGGACTATTTCTAGGAGAATCAAGAGGTGGGTATTATTAATTCATAACTTTTACTGATCACCTAAGTTGATATGGATATATCTACTTGATGAGGTATAAATCTGAGTCCTTTGAGAAATTGAAATAATTCAAGAATGAATTATAGGATCAAATTATAAAGAAGATAAGTAAGATTATATTATATCTAGGTGTTGAATATCTTAACCTAGATTTTATCAAAATTTTATAGGAGTTTGGGATTCCATCACAACTCACTCTACCTTACAGACCAAACTAGAATGTTGTTAGTGAAAAGAGGAACCATGTCTTGTTTTACATGGTATGTTTGATGATGAGTCATAATGGTATTATATTTTCATTATGGGGATATGAATTTCGAATTATGGAATATACATTAACCCAAGTACCAAATAAGGTGTAAGATGTTATTCCATTTGATTTATAGAGTGGAAAGAAACATGTTTTTTTCACATACATGTGTATGGGGTTGTTAGGTTTTTGTTAAGGCCTTATAAGGAAAAAAAATAGTACCCCAGGGATAAAAGTGGATGATTATAGGATATCCTAATGAAATAAAGGGATACTACATTTTCAAACCCTCCAAAAATAATTTTATTTTCTCTAGAAAAGATATATTTCTTGAGAGTTAAAACAACCTCAAAAAGGATAGTGGGAAGAAGATTGACTTTGATGAAGTTGATGATCAAGATACACAAGAGTTGGTAGAGGAAAATATTCTATAGGTCCTAATGGTATAATTAGTTCATAAAATACAAGTAATTCATAGGATCACTATAGGGGAAGGAGAACTATAAAGATATGGTTTTCTCATCATAGAAGATGGTGAATCATTAATGGCCTCCAATGATGAACCTCTCTCCTACAATGAGGCTATAGAGAGCTCATAAGCAGCAATATGGAAAGAATCCATGAATTATTAAATATATTCCAAGTATCAAAAACATGTTTGGGTTCTGATCGATGAACCAGCTAATGTAATGCTCATAGGATGGTATTCAAGAGAAAACTAGATGGGGAAGGTAATGTAAATACCTATAATGCAAGGATAGTGGATAAATGGTTTTAACAGTGTTATGGAATTGACTATAATGAGGCCTTTTCACAAATTTCCATGTTTAGATCCATCGAAATTCATCCTCCTACATCAGCTTACCAAGATTATTAAATTTTTCAGATCTATGTCAAAATTGATTTCCATAAGGTGAATTTTCTGTAAGATGTCTATAAGACAAAATCAAAAGGTTCTGGGACTCTAGGTGATGCCAATAATATTTTCAAGTTGAATAGATCCATTTAATTATTGAAGACATCATCTAGGTCATGGAACATTAAATTTTATAAATCTATTAAATAATATGGTTCATTAAGAAAAAATGAAATCCATGTGTTTACAAGATGTTTAGTGGGAATGAAGTCTCCATCCTAGTAGTATATGTTGATTACATGTTACATATTGGAATTGGCATAACAGTATTATAATCTAGTAAGGGATTATTGAACAAATGTTACTCCATGAAGGACATAAGTGAAGCATCATATATTATAAGGATGAAGATCATTCGTGATAGATCCAAGAGGCTTCTTGGACTTAGTTAAAGTACATTCATTGAACAAATACAAAAGATATTATGTATGGAATAATACATGATTGGATTATATCAAGTGTCTCATGGAATATATCCTTTTATGATTTTGTTTTCTATTTCATAATAGGAGAAATAAAAAAATGAGTAAGATCCCATATGCTTTAAAAATCGGGCCAATCATGTATGTCATGTTTTGTACTAGACTTGATGTTGACTCTTCATTGATCATGGTAGGAAGATATGGAGAAGACACAAGAGAAAATCATTGGCATAATGTTAAGGATATTCTAAAGTATCTGAGAGGTACTAAGGATATGTTTCTAGTGTGTGGAGGAGATGAGGAGTGAGTCATCAAGGGTTATACTGATGTTAGTTTTCAAACAGGTTAGAATGATCTGAAGTCATAGTTAGGAAAAGTTTTCTGTCTCAATAGAGGATCATTAAGCTAGAAGAGTTCAAGGAAGCTAGTTGTCACTATTTCTATAGTGGATATCAAGTATATAGTGGCTTCTAAAGCATCTAAGGAATCCATTTGGATAGGAAACATTTTCTAGGGGCATGATATGAAACCTAGAAGTAAAGAACCAATAACATTGTATTGAATTAATGATGCAGCAGTGGCTTTTGAAAAAGATACAAGGTCAAACAGATGGACAAAGCACATAATTTAGAAGTATCACCTCTTGGGGTATTTTAATCAGAGGGTTGAATTTAAAGTAATTGGTATAGTGAACTTTGATTTTCATACATCAACATTAGATGACATTTTTTGAACACTTAAAACATTTTACAAACAGACACCCAAATACCATATTAGTATAGTACCTTTGGAAATATGGAAACATGAACACTAGTAAATATGTGAGATACACTATCTCCCGTGTCCTCTAAGAGTAGAACCCCTCTTAGACATATCATATATAAAATATATCTTTATAACTTGGGGATAGAAACTTAAAAAGGTGTGAGCTCATATGCTTAGTAAGGATAAACAAGGGACATATGCAAGCATAAACTTGAGAATAAGGGCATGATAACATTATAATTTCATACCATGCTAATCAAATATCATAAACTCAAATCATGGCATAATTATTGGAAATCCATTAGACATGAATCATAAGGAAATAAGGAACATGAGCCATGAAATAATAACACAAAAATATAACATGTAATTGTGGAAAACACGTAAGCATGTAATATGATTTCCATATCATCAAGGAATCACTTAAAATACCATCTTATTAGTATGGGTTCACTCCTCATACCATCTTGGTATTCATGGTTTACTCCCATTTCCATATAAGTAGCATGAGTTCACTCTTTATATAATATCAGTAGTCATAGTTCACTCAAATGGCTATCTTAGTAGTTAAGGTTCACTCCAAAGACCATCTTAGTCTGTCTCAATAGATATAAATATTTACCCAAAGCATTTTAGGGAGATATAGGTCCCACACATCTTAAAATGAAATTATACATACATGCTCCACAAAATCATAAACAATAATATCATAACCCAGGAAATGAAATGTGTATTATACAAATAAGATCATATTATAACATGTGGAAAAATATAAAGGTTTCATAATCACTTCATCGACAACATAACCCATGAATGAAGTGGGTTTTAAAATCATATGACACATAAAAGAGATAAAGATTTCATAAATATCATGCCATATAATCACAAAAAAATTAAGTGAATGAATATGAATGGAACATTTTATCATTTCCCTAGAAAATAATGAGTAATACCAACAGATGTTATCTTATATGGGAAATAATTTTGAAAGTTCTTTTAAAAACATTTACTTAGGAAAATATCCTTCTCCTTTGAAAAATTATTTTTAAAACATAAAAATTTTGAAAAATATTTTCTATAAAAATAAGATTAAAAACATATAACAGAATCTTGAAAACATTTTGAAGACATTTTTCCCTAAAATTTCAAATGAACCTTGAAAACCATTTCAAAACCATTTTCATTCAGAACTTATAAAAGACTCTCAAAAACCTTTTGAAACATAATCCCCATTAAATAAATATCATAAAAGGAATATTTAAATTCCAATAAAAATAATAATAATATTCATAGAATACATTGATGAGTATTATATACACTAAACAATATAAATGAGTGGTGAACATGGAATGTATCTCCTAGATATAAAAATTGAGATGAAATTCCATTACCTTATGTCTTGACTCTCTTCATACTCATACAAGATTCCTGTATAATAATTTTTAGTTTATTATAAAAATTTTATACAATCATATAATTATATCTAATAACATATATGGTATGATTTTGAACTTATATTACCATCTTGTTTACAATCATATGTTAAAGACTCATTTTGGGTAATATTTGCATTTTTCTTCACATGTGTCTTAATTTGTTATATCATTGGTCCCTATAATTATATCATGATTTTTAGAATGTAAAGGAAAATATAAATATAATGTATATTAATTACATGTGTATTATAATAATCTATAAAATATAGATGTATGAAATCAAATACACCATTCATGGAGACAGTAAGTCGTATGTAGGTATGAACACTATTTTTGTTTTTTTCATACTGAAAGAAAGAAAAAAATGGAACATATGTATATAAATATATACATATAATATCATTAAAAATAAATATCATGTTATAAGTATAATATAAGTTCACAAAATTCATCCTTAATACAATCCATGTAGTGTGTGAATGAATCACATCGCTTTTAAGGGGTGGTAGTCCAAACATCCTCAAATGATATTATCATATTAACAAAAAATGGAATGTATAATGATATGTGTTGTAAATAAATTACTAAAGAATAAATAAATTATAAATATCATACATATTATTTATAAACCGTGTTTCCATCATAATACCCACCATGATAGGCGGTAAAGGAAAAACAAAAAATGTTCATTTTATAAGGTGGTAGTTCGCCGTACACATTAACAATATTTTGTTACCCATTAGATGGAGGTGTTGTAAGTTTAGATGAAACCATTTGAATAAATATATATTATTATATTTATTATACTGGTGTTGTTATAAATTCATGGAATAATAATAGTTAATGATTTGGATAATGGAAATAAAATAAAAGAACTTGAAGAAGAATGTTGCCTCTTATTCGAGTAACTCCTTTTAGTTTTCACCAAAAGGATTCCATGGATATATTTACTCTAAAGTAGAGTATTATAAGATGGGGTGAGATATTTTTAGGATCTATTATGGAATATATTTTTCAAGCCAATGTGGCTTTAGAGGTGTGAAGAAGTTGGAGCAGAGGAGGCCTTTTGTAGTGGAGGAGTGGAACATTTGTAAATTTTGGGAAAGAGAACTCAACCCACATTTTTACCTTGGAAAGTAGATCCAATAATTTTAAAATTATGAGACTTGTTATTATAGGGTATAAATATGGCCATCCAATGGAATTTGAAAAATTTTAATTTGGATTTAGGCTCTTAAGATTATGGTTTATTCCTTAGTTATGCTTAATTTTACCTTAATTGATATAATTAATTTTAATTACAATCACTAATATTTTTGGTAAAAAAATAAAATGAATTTATTTGAAATTATAATTTATTATAACCCCAAATATGGAATCCATTTTTCTAAATTAAAATCACATATGTGGAAGAAATTAATTTAAATTTTATCCTGTAGTTGGGTTGAGAATGCGAGTTTTTAAAGTAAAAATGTTCAACACTTTGCTATCTTTTTACATTAGATTTAAAAATGAATTTTATTCCAATGAAATAAATTGTTTTTATTGATAAAAATATGATATAATTGATGTTTGGAAACAATTTAAAATTTAATCATTCTTTTTAAATAAATTAGATGAAAAATCAATTTTGAACTAAAATTCAGTATTTTTTCACAAATCATTAAAAACTGATACTTCACATAAAAATTACAAATATTTACTATAACACAATTTTTATGTTTCCCATTCAAATATTAAGATTATTTTTAAATATTAAATCTATAAATATTCCAAAACATTGATTTAAAATTAGTTAACCATTAGAAGGTGGTAAAAATAATTTTATAAAAAATATTAGTTTTTAAGTATAAAATTATGTTTGTTATTATCTTATGTCTATCAAGTATACTGTATGAATATAAAAAATATTTTATTGAATATATAAATTATATACTACATTAATATCACTCACTAATTATAATTAATTTAATTTAATAGGGAAAATAATTTATAATTATAATAATATTTTCCTTTATATTCAACCGGTTTTCATATTCATTTCAAATTAATTTGTAACCAATGAATTTATCTTATAATTGTGTAAACCATATATTTCCATAAATAATTTAATAATATTCCTGACCAAAAATTTAATATCTACGTTATATCTTATTATATTAAATGAAAAAAGTTTAATCATATATTATTTTTTAGTAAAACTCAGTATTGCATGTTACACAAGCCATCAAGGAAATTAAATCTTGTGTGTAATGTATACTAACCTTAGTGTTCCATGTAGATCATGTTAAAAATTATGTTTTGTATAGTGCATGATAACTTGGTGTCTTGTATAATGGAAACCAAACATAGTGCGTTAATTCAAACTATTTTCAGTGTTGCATGAACTGAAAACTCTCAAAAAGATTAAATTAATTCAAAAAAGGAATATTTCATGAAATATCAAGATGGTACATTCTACCCCCCTTAATATGAATTTATCCCTCAAAATTAATTCGGGTTATCAAATGTTTAATTCATACATGTTCTGTAACGACCCAAAGTTTCATTAATGAAAATCCCTCTTGATCCAGTTAAATGTCTCTTTATGAAAAATGTTTTTATAAGATGTCAACTTCTTTAGTTTTACGTTAATATTTGTGACCGTTACTTTTATAGCCGTTGAACAGTGATCATCTGAGTAGTATAAATATAAGGCTTTAACGAAACCATTTCTACTCAGACAAAGGAAGCGATGGCCTCATCCAGTAGAATTCCCCTTACGAATCCCATTTGTCGGAGCTTGGAAAAGAGGTGGCGTCTTTGGGCTTTGCCCTTGACCAAGCCCAAGCTGAGCTTCATCAAGTCAAGCTCGAACGTGATCGTCTACGGGAAAAATGGAAGTTGATAGAGATTACCACTCGAGCGATGTTATCCGAGCAGCCCCAAGAGTCTGTCACCATTGCACACCTTACCCTTAGGTCTTATGCGGCTATTTTAAGGGGTTATGTAACAAATAAGTAGCACCATGTTCATGTACATTATTTTTGTGTATAATAACGAATATATTTTTTTTGATACATTGTAATTAGTTTTTAAAGTATAAATGGTGTTTTTAGTTATTATTTAATTATGAATTATATTTTATTAAATTAAAGGATTTTTGAATTAAATAATATTTTAATAAAATATTATTATTAATATTAAATTAATTTTTATTAAATTTAAATGATCTTATAATTTTATGAATGCAATTAAAATTTTTATTAAGGTTTGAAAGCCATTTCTGTCAAAACCCGTGAATTTTTTATAAATGTCGGATTTTATTTTAAAAGTGAAAATTAACATATTTAGAAAATTATTTAGATAAAATAAATATTATTTTTGGAATCAGGACGTCGAAATTATCCAACGGTGAATTTTTCATAATTTTCTGAGACAGTCAAATTTTTTGGTAAAAATTAAATACCATTTAAATATATAATGTGTTTTATGACATCATAATGACCCAATGGTGATGTAATAAAATACCATAATCCTTATGTTCGGCCAATATGTGTTTTATCATTAAAATAATGAGGTTTTGGGTTTTCTTGACTTACTTTTCAAAGCATTAATGGAGCCCTCAAGACTTATTCAACACTTTGACTTTTTAAATTAATTTCCATGGGAGTGTGACTCACCTCCACATAAGCAACCCTAATTTTTTAATAGGTTCGGACCTTGGACTTGTAAAATATTGTTTTCCTCTTTCCTTTTCCAGAAACCATGGGAAAATACCATGGGATGGTTTGTGGTTTGGATTTTTTTAATATAAGGGGTCCCAAACCTAAATAATAAAGAATTCTCTCACCTTTCCTGTATAAACCCACCCAAGCTCCCACTTTCTCCTCACTAAAATCCCTTGGAGTTCGTCCAACCTCTGCCCTACCCTCTCTAGAATCCTCCCAAGGTGACCCAAGCTCCCAAGAAGCCTCTCACAAGCCTCTCTCTAGCCTTTGGAAGAACACTTCCAAGTAAGGGGTTTTCTTCCTTTCTCATTTTTTTGTCAATTTTCTTTAAGTTGTATTTCCCTTTTTATTTCAATTATGAATGTTGGGGTATGGTTTCGCACCTCCCCCATACTTCCCTCTTATTGTTTTAATGATGGCAGAAACCTTTTCAATCTCATTAAATGCCTCCCATGTACACCCGTTACTATGCCGAAATTCTGAAAGGAACTTCTCTCTCTTCTTTTACATTCAAGCAATACTTTTGTATCATGAATCTAAATTCCATTTCTATTGTTGGTACATGTATATATATGATCTCCTTACTTTCCATTACATGTAAATATGATGAGGAACCCCTTTCTCTCTCATCAACTTTTTTTATGAATTCTTATGTCATGCCGTTACGCTGCCGAAATCGCACCGATTTTCTAAGCCAATGTCTTTGTGTAGTGAATACCATGCCCATTTCTCCATCAAGGGTATTCACCTTTATGCACATTTACATATTGATTATAAAGTTTCATGTATGAATTCCACTTTCCTTTATCGTGGAAGAAATGATTATGTTTTATGAATCCATGTTTTAGGATCCATGTGGCACACTTATGCATGAAATGAAATGTTTAAGAAGGGTGCGCCCTTTATAGCGCTCCAATGCATTGGGTAAAGTATAGTATCATGATACGTCATGTGCAATGAGTGTTGACTCATGATAATTCAATTGCAATGAGGGTTTACTCGTGCTTCAAGTGCAATGAGGGTTTACTCATGCTCCATGTGCAATGAGCCTTGGCTCATGCTAATTCAATGTTAAGTGTTGTTTCCACATTCCCATGCTATGATTATCATGCTTTATCATGCCTTTATGTTCATGTTTCTATTATGCTCTATTGATATGCCTATTTCATAACATGTATTTCACTCCTCATTTTATTCATTGTTTACTCCCTTACTGGGCTTTATAGCTCACCCTTTTCTTATGCATGTCCTCAGGTTATCCCATGCAATGCTAAGTACGAAGGAATGTAGTGGTCATGTAAAGGAAGTTTTCAATAAGGATTTTTTATTTCAAGTTTAAAGTTTTTATGTAATGATCCTAAGCCCCAAAGTCACTAAACCTCTCGATCTTCTTTGTTGGATCAAGTGACGGTTTATGTAATAAAGCATGTTTAAGTTTTAATAAAAAGCAGGGTTGTCATAGTTGGTATCAGAGGATAGGCTTAGTTATTTTTGGGATTAGGAAACCCTAGTAAAGCCTTAGATACAAGACTAAGCATAATAAAAACATCCCTAAGTTTTGGTAAATACTAAGTAAGTGGTTTATCAAACAAATACATCCCTGTCTGGATACGAGCAGGTAGAGGCGGCTCTGGCACAGATGTATCCTAGGGGTAAAACCCGAAAACACCGCTTTGAGCTAGACTCGAACGGGAACTGGTGCACAACAACGGGCCTTGCTGCACTCTTGGTTACGACACTCCCAGGGGATATGTTTTGATAAATTCACAATCTTAGTATGAACCCTCATTAAGGGAAAAAAATGCCCCTAAGAATATATGTTAGAAGGAAGATCATGAAAAGCCTGGATTGAATCCTATAGACTCATGAGTTAAAGAGATTAAAGTTTATTTATAAGTCATCAACTTTTGTCTTTGGATTACCCTTTATGTGTTACCCCTAACTTTCTTTTATTCCAGCCAATGGCCGGTAATAGGAGAACTCGCGCTAACAACCGTTGTGAAGATCAGTGTGATGATTGTACTTATGAGATGCCCAATCCAATGGGAGCAGGAATCGCGAACTTTGTCACGCTTCTCTCTCAGCTAACTCAAGTTTTGAATAGAAACACTGGTCAAGAGGAACGTTCAACCCCCCTAAGAAATAACAAGTCGCTATTGAAAGCTTCATGAGACAAAGGCCTCCTACTTTTAGTGGATCATCTGATCCCACAATCGCTGAACAATGGATCAACTCCGTTGAAAACATATTCTCCATCCTCCAATGCTCTAAAAAAGAGAAGGTTCTCCTGGCGGCTTATCGTATGGAGGGTGAAGCTGATCAATGGTGGACGTTGATCAAAAATACGAAGCCTGAGGAGGAGATCGAGGCTTTGGAATGGAAGGAATTTCGGAAGATGTTTTTCGATAAATATTTTCAGCGCACCCTCCGTCTTAAGATGGAAAGGGACATCCTTTCCCTCAAGCAAAAAGATGAAGAATATGTGGGATCATACGAGGAAAACTTCACAAGGCTTGCACGATACGCTTCCGGCTTTGTCGTTACCCCCGAATGCAAGGTCGACCGCTTCTTTGGTGGGCTGAAGCCTAGCTGGCAGAAAGCATTAGTGATCCGTGACTTCGACAGCTATGAGGAAATTGTCCGATGTGACCTCAAGGTTGAAATGGAGATCGGAGAATCACATGGGTATCATGGGGACAATAAGCGTAAGGTGGACTTCAATGCTGGTGGTCCGATGGATAAATCCAACGACACTAAGAAATTCCAGCACCCCACTTGCCAAAAGTGTGGAATGAAGCACCCTGGAAATTGCCTTAGGGGGACAAGAAAATGCTTCAAGTGTGGAAGATAAGGGCACCTAGCTGTTAACTGTCAGCAAGAAGGACCCGCGGCTGCGACAGAGGGAAGGAATGCTCCGTTCGAACCTCAACGCGTTTTTCAATGCTTCAAATGCAAAGAACCGGGTCATTTTGCGAATCAGTTCCCTAATCCAAGGGTTATCGGAGGCAACCAGCAACCTCCAAGACAGCAAGGAAGAAACTTTGCCACCACTTTTGCCGAAGTGAACCCCAACAACGAAGTGGTGACAGGTACGCTAGTTATTCATTCAAGAATAGTGAACGTACTTTTTTATTCAGGTTCTACGCATTCTTTTATATCTCAAAAAGTTTAGTAGAACAATCCCTGCACCACCACAAATCATGGAAGTAAAGATGTTGGTGAGTACGGAAAATGGGGCAATCATTGCATCCCATGAGTATAAGTCCTCCCCTGTTATAATATGTGGATTGAATTTCCCGGCGAACCTCGTCATACTTCCTTTGGTGGAATTTGATGAAATTCTTGGCATGGATTGGCTTTCCTTATATAGAGCCAACATAAATTGTCGGGAGAGGGAAATCACACTCCATATGGAGAATCGACCCCGATTCTTTACAAGTGTCAGGAGGAAGATGAATCTCCTTTAGCTCCATCATCTCAAGCATGGATATTACTGCCTTATGAGCACGCATATCTGGCTCAGATTATTGAGTCCAAGGAAGAAACCACCCTTGAAGAAATTTCTATTGTGAGGGAATTCGCTGAAGTATTTCCCGAGGAACTTCCTGGTCTTCCTCCAAGAAGAGATGTTGAGTTCTCAATTGAACTTATACCTGGGGCGCTACCAATATCCAAGACTCCATGTAGAATGACTGTTGTTGAGCTTGAAGAGCTGAAGAAAACAACTACAGGAGAATCTGGATAAAGGGTTTATACACCCAAGTGCATCACCATGGGGTGCACCAGTCCTCTTCGTCAAGAAGAAGGATGGGTCAATGCGGCTTTTCATCGATTATCGTGAACTTAACAAAATCACGATAAAGAACAAGTATCCTCTCCCAAGAATCGATGACCTGTTTGATCAGCTGCGTGAAGCACAATACTTCTCCAAGGTCGACTTGCGGTCGGGATATTATCAAGTAAGGGTGAAGAACGAAGATATCCCCAAGACTGCTTTTCGTACAAGGTACGGGCACTATGAATTCATAGTAATTCCTTTCGGACTCACCAATGCTCCAACAATATTCATGGACTTGATGAATAGAGTCTTTAGAGATTACCTTGACAAATTTGTGGTAGTCTTTATAGATGATATTCTAATATACTCCAAAACCAAGGAGAACCATGAGGAGCATTTAAAAACTATACTAGAGACTTTGCGCAAGGAGAATCTCTATGAAAAGTACAGCAAGTGTGAATTTTGGTTGAAGGAAGTCTCATTCTTGGGTCATATCTTCACAAGCAATGGGATATCTGTGGACCCCTCCAAAACAGATGCAATTGAGGGATGGCCGAGGCCAACATCGGTAACTGATATCCATAGCTTCTTGGGGTTAGCCGGATATTATCGACGATTTGTGAGAAATTTCTCAAGATTGTCCAACCCTCTTACCAAGGTAACTCGAAAGGGAGTAAAGTTTTCTTAGAGTGATGAATGCGAAGAAAGCTTCAAGGAGTTAAAAAGGAGGCTTATCACTGCACCCGTGCTCACTTTACCCACAAGTGGGGAGATTTTTATGGTATTCAGTGATGCTTCGAAGAAGGGATTAGGATGTTTGCTGATGTAGAATGATAAAGTGATATCCTATGCCTCAAGGCAGTTGAAAATCCATGAGCTAAACTATCCAACGCATGATCTGGAGTTGGCGGCGGTGATCTTTGCCTTGAAAATCTGGCGGCATTATCTCTATGGAGAGAAATGTGAGATATATACTGACCACAAGAGTCTTAAATATATATTCACACAGAAAGAGCTTAATATGCGCCAGAGAAGATGGATAGAGCTCATCAAGGATTATGACTGTTCAATACATTACCACCCTGGGAAAGCGAACAAGGTGGCGGATGCCCTAAGTAGAAAGGATCCAGCGATTCTATCAATGATGAGAATTGAGAAGGATCCAATCTTCTTAGACTTGATGAAGATGGACGTGGGAATCATAAAGAAGGGAACATCATCAATCCTTTCACAAATGATTGCTCAACCATCTCTTTTGGAAAGGTTAAAGGATGCTCAAAAGGATGATGCGAGAATCCAAGAAAAAGTGGAAGCTATCAAAAAGGGGAAATCCTCGGAGTTTAATGTTAATGAAGAAGGAATTGTGCAGTTTGGGAAAAGACTATGTGTTCCATCAAGTTCGGAGCTGAAGAAGGAACTTTTGGATGATCCACATAGTTCAAATTTCTCTATTCACCCAGGGAGCACAAAGATGTATCGAGATCTCCGAGAAAACTTTTGGTGGGATAATATGAAGAAGGAGATCGTTGAATATACATCAAAGTGCCTGGTGTGTCAGCAAGTGAAGGCAGAGAGGCAGAAGTCTAAGGGGATGATGCAACCATTGCCCATACCAGAATGGAAATGGGAGAACGTCACCATGGACTTTGTCACCAGACTTCCAAGGACATCCAAAGGCAACAATGCAATCTGGGTTGTTCTGGATCGTCTTACAAAGACTGCACACTTCATTGCTATTCGAGAGGATTTCTCTTTGGATCAACTGGCACGGATATATATCAGGGAAGTGGTACAGTTGCATGGAGTACCACTATCTATTGTGTCTGACCGAGATCCAAGATTTACCTCTATGTTTTGGAAGAGTCTTCAACATGCTCTGAATACTGAACTAAACTTCAGTACGGCCTATCATCCTCAAACTGATGGCCAATCCGAGCGGACTATCCAAACACTTGAGGATATGTTGAGAGCGTGCTCAATGGACTTTAAAGGAGGATGGGATCAACATCTTCCTCTAGTTGAGTTCTCTTATAATAATAGTTTCCACTCGAGCATCCAAATGGCACCATATGAAGCCCTGTATGGGAAAAGGTGCAGAACACCGGCATGTTGGGATGAGGTTGGTGAACGTAAGCTGCTTGGACCAGAAATGGTCGAAGAAATGGTGGAGAAGGTGAAAACCATTCAGCAGCATATCAAGGCAGCCCAAAGTCGACAGAAGAGTTATGCAGATAATCGTCGACGAGACCTTTAGTTTAAAGTCGGAGACATGGTGTTTTTACGCATATCTTCGTAGAAGAAGGTCATGAGGTTTGGAAAGAAAGGGAAGTTAAGTCCAAGGTACATCGGCCCCTTCGAGATTCTTGATCTTGTTGGGGCTGTGGCCTATCGACTAGCACTTCCACCTACTATGGACAAGGTGCATGATGTCTTCCATGTATCCCTCTTAAGGAAGTACATACCAGACCCTTCACATGTACTCTCTTCTGAGGTGGTACAATTAGAAGACGATCTTTCTTATGAGGAGCAACCAGTGATGATCTTAGATCGTAGAGAAAAAAAATTTACAAATGATCTTATAATTTTATTATGAATTATATTTTATTAAATTAAAGGATTTTTGAATTAAATAATATTTTAATAAAATATTATTATTAATATTAAATTAATTTTTATTAAATATAAATGATCTTATAATTTTATGAATGCAATTAAAATTTTTATTAAGGTTTGAAAGCCATTTCTGTCAAAACCCGTGAATTTTTTTATAAATGTCGGTTTTTATTTTAAAAGTCAAAATTAACATATTTAGAAAATTATTCAGATAAAATAAATATTATTTTTGGAATCAGGACGTCGAAATTATCCAATGGTGAATTTTTCATAATTTTCTGAGACAGTCAAATTTTTGGGTAAAAATTAAATACCATTTAAATATATAATGTGTTTTATGACATCATAATGACCCAATGGTGATGTAATAAAATACCATAATCCTTATGTTCGGCCAATATGTGTTTTATCATTAAAATAATTAGGTTTTGGGTTTGTTTTACTTACTTTTCAAAGCATTAATGGAGCCCTCAAGACTTATTCAACACTTTGACTTTTTAAATTAATTTCCATGGGAGTGTAACTCACCTCCACATAAGCAACCCTAATTTTTTAATAAGTTCGGACCTTGGACTTGTAAAATATTGTTTTCCTCTTTCCTTTTCCAGAAACCATGGGCAAATACCATGGGATGGTTTGTGGTTTGGATTTTTTTAATATAAGGGGTCCCAAACCTAAATAATAAAGAATTCTCTCACCTTTCATATATAAACCCACCCAAGATCCCACTTTCTCCTCACTAAAATCCCTTGGAGTTCGTCCAACCTCTTCCCTACCCTCTCTAGAATCCTCCCAAGGTGCCCCAAGCTCCCAAGAAGCCTCTCACAAGCCTCTCTCTAGCCTTTGGAAGCACACTTCCAAGTAAGGGGTTTTCTTCCTTTCTCATTTTTTTGTCAATTTTCTTTAAGTGGTATTTCCCTTTTTATTTCAATTATGAATGTTGGGGTATGGTTTCTCACCTCCCCCATACTTCCCTCTTATTGTTTGAATGATGGGAGAACCCTTTTCTCTCTCATTAAATGCCTCCCATGTACACCTGTTACTATGCCGAAATTCCGAAAGGAACTTCTCTCTCTTCTTTTACATTCAAGCAATACTTTTGTATCATGAATCTAAATTCCATTTCTATTGTTGGGTCATGTATATATATGATCTCCTTACTGTCCATTACATGTAAATATGATGAGGAACCCCTTTCTCTCTCATCAACTTTTTTTATGAATTCTTATGTCACGCCGTTACGCTGCCGAAATCACACCGATTTTCTAAGCCAATGTCTTTGTGTAGTGAATACCATGCCCATTTCTCCATCAAGGGTATTCACCTTTATGCACATTTACATATTGATTATAAAGTTTCATGTATGAATTCCACTTTCCTTTATCGTGGAAGAAATGATTATGTTTTATGAATCCATGTTTTATGATCCATGTGGCACACTTATGCATGAAATGAAATGTTTAAGAAGGGTGCACCCTTTATAGCGCTCCAATGCATTGGGTAAAGTATAGTATCATGATATGTCATGTGCAATGAGTGTTGACTCATGATAATTCAAGTGCAATGAGGGTTTACTCGTGCTTCAAGTGCAATGAGGGTTTACTCATGCTCCATGTGCAATGAGCCTTGGCTCATGCTAATTCAATGTTAAGTGTTGTTGCCACATTCCCATGCTATGATTATCATGCTTTATCATGCCTTTATGTTCATGTTTCTATTATTCTCTATTGATATGCCTATTGCCTAACATGTATTTCACTCCTCATGTTATTCATTTTTTACTCCCTTACTGGGCTTTATATCTCACCCTTTTCTTATGCATGTCCTCAGGTTATCCCATGCAATGCTAAGTACGAAGGAATGTAGTGGTCATGTAAAGGAAGTTTTCAATAAGGATTTTGTATTTCAAGTTTAAATTTTTTATGTAATGATCCTAATCCCCAAATACACTAAACCTCTCGATCTTCTTTTTTGGATCAAGTGAAGTTTTATGTAATAAAGCATGTTTAAGATGTAATAAAAAGCAGGGTTGTCATATGTTCCTTTAATAGAAACCCACATTGTAAAAATGAACAATAAAACTTCCTTTAAAAAAGAGAGTTGGATCCATAATGGTTACATTGGGTAACACATATATGTGTTTTCACATATGAGATCATAGGTGGAAAGTGACAACATATACGTGGAAGAGAAATCTAACCAGCATGTTCTAATAAAAAGTTATAGAGAGTATGGTCAGAAGAAAGTTAACAATCACAAAGCCATAAATCTATGATGACCTAAAAGACCATACGATCAATCAGAATCAAAGTTACTAGGATAAATTTTTTGGTTTCAAGATACTTTTTCCTAAATTTGAAGAATTTTCATGAAAATATATAGTTTCATGATTTTAGGAAAACCTCTCCCTTTATTGTTCATTGATCCATGACACCTCTCTCTCAAAAAAGGAAGGTTAATTTTTCATTACTCAAGTACTAAGAGACCATGAGACCAATGATATTCCATCCCATTTTTCATTAGTTATCATCAACACAATATTGTTAGAAAATTTTATCTGATATACATAAATCCTCATGTGGGGAGAAAATTCTTTAATCACCCAAACATCACTCAAATTTTAATTTAATCTCACCATAAATGGTTAAACTTATAACTCTTTCAAAATATGAAAATACAAAACAATATAACTAAATTCATGAAATCAGATTAACATTGATTCCCCATATATAAAATATATGACATTAATTTCACATTCCAAACATGTGAATACCCTCATCATATATTCCCTTAGAACATGGTAATAACCAAAATTATAATAAATCCTTTTGGAAAACATGCATGCTTCCTTATCCAATGATTACTAGATACATTCTTTAAATCCGAGAAGTTTTAAACCTCATCCTTATTAACAGATATCAATTTGTCAATAATCAGTTCTTGAATAATCTATACTATCCAATTTACTTATTTATATTCAACATATCTTTATACAGACATCATTATCTCAATGTCAGACATTAATTAACTATTACCCGCTCTTAATCAAAATATCACCCTTCAATTACATTAATTTCATATGTATTCATCACCATTAATATATCCTTTTCAATAATTAATGGAAGATAATATTGAAAATAGTTATATATTTCATGATTCATATAACATAATCATTTAATTCCAAACCATAAATACTTTATTCATCCAACATTTTTCTTAAACCACTACTCTAGATTCATCAACATATTCCTTAATACCTCTTTCCTAGAATATGAAATGTGAATAATTTCTTAAGGTTCTTTAACCTCAATCTAATCGGGCATCTGATGTTGAATGTAAACAATACTGTAATAACATCACATACCTTTCACATGTCGTTTTTGGTCTCTTTATCGTCATCAACAAAACCATTACTTATAAAACCTTGTAGACTCTCTTCATGAGCCTTCCACATATGACATTGATTTTCATAGTGCCCATAATGGACACATTTAAATTAGTCTTCAATTGATAATATCTTAGGGAGGAAAATATTCTGATCCATTTTGTTAATTGAAATTTTTATTTTCCCTTTGCAGTTACTTGCTTTCAGACCTTCATATCTATAGTTAAAACTTCCTCATGTTCCTCAAAGACATTCACATGGGTTATTTTTCCACATTCTTGACACAAATGATACTAAATATTATTTCCACCAGGGTATCAATTACATAAACTCTCAATGAACCCCTTCTTTCTATTCCTTTATAAGTTTGAGAGTTGTTTATAGTACACATTGTTAATCATGTTCCTTGAAAACTGATTAGGCAGGATCACAACATCCTTCACTCTACTGATCATCCCATTTGACTGATCATCAAGAAATATTCCATCACATTTAACATAAACCCAGTTCCTTCTAGTTCCTTCCATTGGCTAAAATAATGAATAATTGAGTATGAAATGATTATCAGAGTGAGGATTAACATAATCATGAAAATACTTATATAATGTCTAAATTATGAAACCTTTCATAAACTATGAGTCCTAAGGTTTATCCTAGGTTATATATAACTAAATCATATTTAAATCATTCATGATAGTTCATGAAGAGTTTTTGGTTTCCCAAATAATATCCCCCAGTAGTGTGAAACTTGGTGCGCAGCAAGGCCCATTGTCTTGTACCATATTAACCTGATTTAGGCTTGGGACATCATGTCAGAGTTTTCACACCTAGGTACATCTGTACCAAAGCCACATCCACTTATTTTTTATATAAAGGGATGTATTTATAGGAAACCAATGACTCTATCATTGAAAAAAATTCTACGACATTGTTCTATATGTTTCCTTATCCATAGACTTATACTTAGACTTTTTCTTCGGGTTCTTACTAAGATTTTTTCATCCTAGATTCCAGAGGTCAACTAAACCTTTGATATGATACTAACTTTATTGACCCTCAATTTTCATACATTAACAATACAAAAATTTTGTAGAATACATAAAACATTATACAAACAAACCCCCAAAGACTATATCAGTCTAGTGCCTTTGTAAACAAGGTAATGTAAACAATGGTACATGGGTGATCTATTTTATCTCCCACTAGGTCCTCCAAAACTAGCACCCCCCTTTGAAATATCATATGTAAAATATATCTTCATGACCTGGGGAGGGAAACATAAAAAGGGGTGAGTTAATATGCTTATTAAGGATAAAAATGGGAGATATGTAAGCATAAGCATGAGAATAAGGGTATGAGAAGGTGATAATAAAATTAGAAGATCATACCTTGCATATCAAAGATCACAAAAAGAAATCAAAAGAAAATAAAGAACATGGTCCATAAAAGCATAACATATAAATAAAACATGGAATTGTGGAAAACAAATAAGCATATAAAATTACTTTCATAGTAGTCAAATCATCACTTCCAATACCATATTAGTAGAATGGGTTTACTTCCCATACAATATTGATATTCATGGTTTACTCCCATATCCATAATAGTAGCATGATTTCACTCAGCATATCATCTTGATAGTAATGGTTCACTCCCATATCCATATTAGTATTCAAGGTTCACCCCCATGAAAATATTAATCTACCTAATGAGATATAAATATTTATCCAAATCTTTGAGGGATATATAGGTTCCACACATCTAAAAATTAAATTATACATGCATTGTTTGTGCCAAAATTCAGTGAAGGGCCACGTCGGGCAGATAAAAGAGCAACGAATGAATCAGAGACCCAAAAGAATGAGATCCCGGGGCCCAGGAGGTGGACATGTGCAAGATTTGGAAGGCGCATGCAATAGGACTTCTGGCACGCAAAGTGTTGTGCGCCGGCCAGGCCTTCTACGCCAAAAACGGTGTGCTCCGCAACTAGGTGCCCGACCCCGCTTCCGTGCCCAAGGCGTTGATGAGTGCCCGTTTGCGCGCTCGGCCCCACTTCCACACCAAAGAAGACTTTGACCACATATTTTTGTGCCCAACCCCGGTTCCACGCCCAAGGCGGCGTTGAGAACCCGTTTTTGTGCCCGGCCCCACTTCCGTGCACAAGGAGACATCCAGTGGTGGTTTGTGTGCCCGACCCCGTTTTCGCGCCCAAGGAGATGTTGAATGGGGTTTGTTGGCAAAGCTCTTGTGCACCACTCTGAGGACACCAGATATAAAATGAACCGTATCCCCACTCTTTGGGGATGGAAACTAAAGATGAAACGACACTCTACTACGCAAAAACCCAGTCTTCCACGACCATGAGAAAAACCCATGGCCTTCAGGTATTGGTTGTTACGCGATAGGTTCCCCAGGGGTGACTTCGGACGGGCCCTCTGATCCTTGTGAATTTTGTTTTTTTTCTCTAACTTGTTTGCATGCAAGGGGTCCCCTCTTGTGCCCAAGTCCCCGCTACATCAAGCACCCTTTTGCACATTCCGTCCAAATTGTGTGCAAACAGTCCATCTTATGTGCAACCCCGCTGTCTTGCACAAAACCCTTCCATCTTGCGCGCAACCTCTTCGGCTTACGCCCAAACCTTTCCTCTTGCACATAGACTTCCTATTTTTCATCGGCCCTTTCTCTTATGCACGGTCCATGTGCAGCCCTCACCTTCAGACACCTTGTTCGAGCCTCTCTTATGCACGACACACCTGCATCACTCGATCTTTTCCCATATGGCCCTTCAGGTTTTCACAAAGTAACATCAAATTTCCTTGGATGATAATGCCTGTTGCGTTGCTTCGCCTCATGATTCTTCTCACAGGAACACTAACGGCTATCGCATCTTCACATATCCATGCTAACATGGACCACAAAATGGTTCTCCCCATAACACCCCCTCACCACGGCATTGTCTATCCCTTCTCTTTATGAAGGTGTAGAGGGTGTCAGTTATGTAAGTCTTAGGGGTGTATAGTGCACCCAATTCTTCCAAGATGTAGGATGTTAAACTGCCAAGCGCCATCGTCCTCAGCACATGACATTAAACTATGACCTCTCCCCATGCCTCACACATGGTGTGCCCCACCTTGGACATTCTACATGCCCATTGGTCTCCATGAGAGTGATATCATTCCTCACATGGAATGAGACCCTTTTCATCGGAGTAACGTCTGCCCGCGTGGAAAGGGAAAACACCTTGGTGTAAGTCCCCTAGATTTTCTTGTAGAAGGTGGCATCCTTGCCCCTCCTTTATTCGGTGCCAAATACCCCTCTCACTGGTCTTTACCGCCACCAGGCCTACATCTTGGATTAAGTCCCAACATATTTGGGATACTAACCATGTGTAATCCCCTATTTACTATTTGGGATGATAACCACGTCTAAGCCACACTCTACTTTCTGTGGATGCACCTTTCACGATGTGATCATCAGGTCTTTTCTGCCTCTTGTTTCTCACACCGAGAATGACTCATGTGAGCCTAAAGTAAGCATTGACCATGACATCCTTTTGGGTATCCTAGAGTGTAAGTCCCAAACCCATTCCGAACTACGTGGACTTTGATCCTTGCCAAGGCGGGGTACGTAGGAAGCCTCTATGAGGTTCAATCCCAACAACCATTGGTCCCGACCATCTTAACTACGGTTCACCAAACCATCTCTAGAACAACGAGGTCTCTGATCCTTGCTAAGGTGAGGTACGTAGGAAGCCTTCATGAGGTTCAAGCCCAACACCCGGTCGTTCTAACCCCCTTCACGTCGGTTCAACCCTGTCCTGCAAGACGTTAAACTATGGACCTCAATCAGCTGTAAGCCATTGTTTCCCCAGTCAGTGGTAAGCCATTGCATCATCATGAACTATGTGGTATTTTATCCATGCTAATGAGGGGTACGTAGGAAGCCTATATGAGGTTCAATCCCAAAAACCATTGGTTCCGACACCCCTTCTCATCAGTTCAAACCATCCTAAACTATGTGGTCTTTGATCCTTGCCAAGGTGGGGTACGTAGGAAGCCTCCACAAGGTTCAATCCCAACAACCATTGGTTTTGACCCCCCATTCATGTCGGTTCACACCATCCTGAACTACGTGGTATTTGACCTTGCCATGGTAGGGTACGTTGGAAGCCTCCATGAGGTTCAAGCCCACTGTCCATTGGTCCAATCCATATTCACGCCAGACCACCTTCATCCCGCATGACATTAAAATGCTTGACCCCTTTTCATCATGTACGATGTTATACTGCATCCCTCATCCATCGGTAAACTGTTGTGACCCCATCTAGTGGTAATCCATTATGACCCCATTCAGTGGTAAGTGGTTGTGACCCCATTAAATGGTAATCTGTTGACATCCCCATCCAGTTGTAAGCCGTTGTGACCCCATCCAGCTGTAAGACACTGAAATTGCCAATCGGATGTAACCCGTCGTTAGATTAACTGCATGGACATTGATTCCCTGCCACGGGGATACATAGGAGGTCTCTTCGTGAATCAATCCCATCATCACCATCATCCTCGAGTTGAATCCATCTCATTCTCTATCTGCTTCATTAAACCCTCCATCCTCCATCCTGATTCTTACCCGGGCCGCCACATCCCAGAGGGATCATGCCACCTCATTCCCCATTCCCATTAATAGTAACTGGGAATCTAACCACACATTGACCCCAACATTAGTGTTCCCTCTAGGGGTTGCACCCATATGATCCACTCTAATCAGTGTTCTGATCTGTCTGATCTGTCTCTGCCAGATATTAAACTCACGACATACCCTGTTTTAAACATGGGAAGCTAAGGAAAACCTCAGATGCATGCCTATGGAATATGATTCTTTGCGTTCGATGTGTGATCCCTCGGGCTTCCACACCCTCAAGAATCCCTATAATAAGGGAAAGAAACCCATAAATGCCAGTTTCCCAGTGTCCAGACATGCCAGTGATGTCCAGTGTGACTACTCCCATGACCAAAGGTTGCTTCCCTGACTAAACCCTTTGGAATGTCCCGATAAAAGTAGTGTAATTAACTGGTGTCCATGAAGATATGGAACCAAGAAGAGTTTCACAAAAAAAGTCTTAAATCTATAAGGGAGACCCAGACTAGGTGACGAGTTCTGAGGAGGAATCCTCGGGAGGAAGAACCGACATCACATTATCCCATTTCGATCAAAGAGAAAACATCCCTAAACATGGAACAGATGTCTCCCACCTTTGGAAAGCGGGAATACGGGGCAAAAAACAGTGTCGTCGTCCCCCCAACAAGATGGATGCGTGAGACCCGATGAAATTGTCGAAAACAGAAATGCTGAACCCGACATGAATATATTATCCTCAATCTGGAGATTAGTAGTGCTTGAGACATCAGTGGATTAGTGTGTCACATAATCCATCTATCCGGCATCAGGTCCCTCCAAGAAAATAGCGGGCCTAGCGTGAAACTCACCAGAAGTTGGGGCAGTGAAAACGTTGGGAATCTCAGTCTGCGACGTTGTCAGTGTTGATCCCTCTTACGAGCCATGGAAGATGTAATAGACATGGGGAACTGGCCATCGATTCCTTTCCTTTCAGCACTAATGGTACAATCTCCCTGCTTCCAGGAACTAAGCAGCAGCACCCGAAACGCAATGACCGCCTACCCACCGAAACAGGGGCGGGGGAAATTCCAGTGTAGCAGTCTCGCACGGTTTTGCTTCTTCTGCAGCGATCTCAATGGCCACGACCACTGGGCACCTCCACCCCATCTCTCCCTCAGAGTTCATCCAATGAAGGCTGATCAATGACCTCATATGCTGGTACGAGGAGGAGGGTATTATCCCAACTCGGAAAATGGCCATCCTAGATTTAGAGACATTTGCACCTCATCATCAACGCCACCCCAGAGGGCCACGCAGGGAGCCGATGCTCCTCACTCCAACATATAATTGTTTTGGGAGCCTCTCCTCGGAATGTCTCAATGGCTCCATGCCCTACACAGATGAGGTAGGGGACATCCGGGTCAGCCCAGCTAGGATCCCATTCTAGGGGCTCCCAGTAAGGGCTCCTACTAGACCACATCAGTGCTGTCACCCAGTCTTACTAGCTGAGGAGCAGGTAAGCCATGTACCTGCACCACTAGCTCCAATCCGTCTAACCCGGCGTTAGCGTCGGGCGCAAGCCGAAGAGGGCGCCTGACGAGGGGAGTCAATGTCAGTGGCTACTGTGGCCCGAGCCACCATCGATGCATATCAACAGCTCCTTGTATATGTTTAGCAAGGGAATATAAATTCCCAACATAGATCGATGCCCCAACAGCCCCACGGGTAGGCTGGGCCGACTCTCTTGGTCGATGGCACATGCATTGGTCGTCGCAGACTAACCCGTGGCAACGACACCCAGTACAGAGGTCCTCCCCGTACCACTACCATAAAGAACACGGATCTTCCCTGCTTCCAATCTTGGCATGGACGTCTGCCCAGTGCCACCTTTAATCCAAATGAGGGTCCTCCCCATGACAGTGATGCTCAGTACGAAAATCTCTCTTGTTCCCACTACATTGTATATGGAGTTATTCCTCCCTCCATAGACTGTTGGTATGGGGACGTCGCACATATGGTCACTCTTCAACGCGGGGAGCCTCCCCGTGTCCTCGTAAAAGCTGGAGAAGGTCCTCCTCGCCTTAGAAACCAGAGGGTTGAATGCCAGCCTCACCTCACCAGCACCCAACACGGAGGTCCTACCCCTATTCAGCTAGACTAGTACGAGGACCCTCCTCATACTGATTTCATTAGGGGAAACAATCATGGAGGTCCTCCTCATGCTCATACCAGTTCCAGTGGAGGTATTTCCCGCTCCAGCGCTACCCATGGAGGTCCTCCCCATGCTCCTACCGGTTCCAGCGGAGGTCTTGCCTGCTCCAGTGCTACCCATGGTGGTCCTCCCCATGTTCCCTTTGACATCTGTCCTGGTGCTCCTCACACCTCGGCTTGCTCAGGTGGAAAGCCTCTCCGCCCCTGCACCAGTGCGGCCAGAGGACCTCATGTCAGGGGTCTACCCTGTCCTGAAGAGCGATCCAGGGGTAGGAAGGCGGTTTTTTTCCACCATAAGAATAATTTAGGGAATGTTCGGACATAGGTCAAACCAGTCCGCTTCTCAGACTCTGAAGTAGAGTACGACTCAGTACAGGAACCCTCCCCTCGCTCCTCCGAGTCAAGGACTGGGGAAAAAACACAGCACATCAGCCTAGTACTACTGGAATGTGTGGTCCATCTTATTCCCTCCTCCCTCTATAGGTATATCCAAGAGGATGAAAATTTGGAAACCCCATAGGTTAGGTCATGAAATCACCACTGTCATCACCAGAAGAACTCTCTACCTCGACTAGAGATCATGAAGAGCTATTCTGGGGACCAATGGTGGGTGAGCAGCAGCGCGGCCCATAACTAGTAGCCCTAGCCCCTGAACCAAGAACTGTGGCCATCAGTCCATCCTACTTCGATGTAGTGGCTAAGTCGCCACACCATTCATAGGATAGCCTGAGATGTGGCGGTTTTTCAGCTCACTCGTCGTACTCTCCACCGACCAGCCTACCGTCTCATTGGTCTAATTCGGTACTGCTACCGGTTCTTTAGATGCCTCTAGTTGACTAGTGATGTAATGAAGGGACAACCCCTGAATCCGATCCAAGGAGATTATGGAATATCCTCACAGCGGACCACTTCCCTGAGATGTTTTATCCTATGGAGGCACCAAATTTTTGCACGCTGGAATCCCTCACCCTAGAGGAAGTTGAGTGTTTCCATCAAACCCTCTAGGCGACACACTTTCATCTTTTTCATCAGCGAGTGGTTTATCCAAAGAGTCAAGGGCATTTTGGAGACATTGGAGAGAAATGTTGTCTAGTTGATTTGGCTGCAATCCCTATGGCCCAGCGCCCTGAGTCACCAGGTCACCATAGGGCCCTCCAACAGTAATGTGTTCAAAGTTTTAAGATACTCTTCAAGATTATCATGGAGGCTTCCACTCACCTACAGATCCATGGTTAGGGACAATATGATGCCCTCATCTTCAGTATTATTCAATGATAACCCGACTCTCTATGTGAAATTTAGGAAATTCCCCCAGGTAGAGTCATGGTAAACATGGCCACCCAATCGGAAGAGGAAAAATGAGATGGAGCTCCTGGACAGGGACCTCCCCTTGAAGGCGTTCCATAGCTACTGGACCCCTCAGGTAGGGTTACTCATCAACAAAGGAGCCTTCTGGGACTCCCTGCGCCCACTGAGGCATTAGTCCTTAGCCGAAATCATGGTATGGGTAAAGAGAATCTCGGAGCCGCCAAACCCTATGACCCATCTAGATCAGGGCAAAAGATGGAGGAAGACCCTAAAAAAGCAGCGTTGTGTCAGCAACTTGCCGAGCAGAAGAAGTTGGTCGATGACCTCCTAGATGAACGGGCTACAGAGCGATGGCCAGATTATGATGATCCTAGGCCCAGGCAGTAGGGGCATGAACAACTTCCCCTCGATGAGCTACCTCCAGGTGACCCTGACCATCCTGCCCTCATGGACAGGGTTGAAGCCGGAACTTATAGCAAGAGGGCACGGTATGTCTCAGAAAACCCTCCAAAACGGCGTGACAATCCAATGGACCCATCATGGGTTCCCGCGGCTTCCCTGAGGGTCGTTCCACCAGCCGCTCCACAAGACGCTCGGCCCACTTACCATGTTTAAGAACCCGCCAATGCACCCATGGTTAGGGATGCCTATCAATACAGGGACTCCCACCTAGATGATCCAATGGAGACACTCATTACCCACCTTGAGGCGTTGGAAATGCAATAGGAGGAAATCCCACCTGATGGAAAGACATATCCAGCATGGGTGGATGATATGCCAGCACCTCCAGGCTTCGAGAACCCCACATTTTCCCCCTTCAGTGGGACAGGGGACCCACCACAACATTTGACCCACTTCACCTCAAGGTGTGGGACCATGTTAGTGACACCAGCACAGCAGGAGGCCACTAAGCTCCGATGTTTTGTGCAGATATTGGAGGGGCCTGTATTTTGCTAGTACAACCAGCTCCTTATCAGATCAGTAACCAACTGGGAGGACCTTAGCAGGCAATTCCTCTACCAGTTCAGCTCAACGACCCGAAAAACGAGTATCACAGACATCTTAAAATTCAAGAAGAGGCATGATGAGTGTGTCGCTGACTTTGTCACCCAGTGGAAAGGACTCAATTATTCTGTTGACATGTCACTGACTCAAGAGAAATTACTGATTATGTGTGTAGGAAATGTTAATACGGAACTGGTTCCCTCTCTAATCACCCAGAACTACCCTGGAGGATTCCGAGATTTCTCTGATAAGGCCCAGCGCCTAGAGGAAGCCCTACAGCAGGCTAAGAAAGAATGTCTATTGCCTCATGTGATCTCCGCAAGAAGGGTCTCCAGGACCGAGCCCACCACAGTTCCCCAAATAGATACCCCCAGACAGCTGGGACTATTACCAGTGGAGCCACCTCCGTAGCCTCGTAGAGGCCCGCCACCACAAGCACAACCTCAAGCCCAATAGCGGCCCCCTCAGAATCAGCAGGTTCCCCCACGTAATGTGCCGCCACCACCTAAGCAGGACAATTAGGCCTCGCCTCCTCAAAAGGCACCTCTAGCCCCTCGTCAGGGCCAGACTTAAAGGCCCCCCTTTTTAGACAAAAGAAACCATTATTACTCATTCAACGAGAATTAGGTTCCTGGCTATTTCCAAAGTGCCTTAGAAAAGGGGATTTTACGCTTACCTGAGTGTAGAAGGCCCGAAGAGTTGAACATCACTGATCTCCCCCAACTACTTCCCTTATCACTGGATCCTAGGGAACACCCTCAAGCAGTGCTATGTGTTCAAATATTGGCTTCAAGACCAGGTCTATAACAACATAGTCAGACTAGGCCTTGCCTCGATACTAGTAGAATGCATCTTTGTGAGGCCAAACTGTAGTAGCGATAGTGGAGGCGAGTGGCATCAGGTTTCCAGTCATGGATCCTAGAAGTATGATGACTGGATGGTTTAAAAAACAGTATCTCATTACCATGGTGTCATCCGGGCATGCCTGAATCAGCCAGAGCCTTCAGAACTGCAGCCACCACTTCTGCATCATTGTCTCAGTCGGCCTCTTCCCAGAATAGAAAACACTGGTGACGCAAGGGAATGAAAATTCCCCCACCGATGTCATCGTCATCTCGTAATCTCGGTGACCTCATGCCCCTATAGATAGAGACACCTCTCAGAATCTATCCAGTAGTGGATGAATCTTTAAGTGACAATCAAGGGTCTGCTTCGATTAACACCGTGGAGTTGGAAAACCCCTACATGACTCCCGATGATGGGGAACGCCGGGAAGATCTCCCCAACATCCCCAGCCAAAACCAACGTCAGTGAATCCATGAGCATATGGGTTGTTGAGAAACATCTGTTGGCACTTCCAACCAGGTCGTGCACGCCACTGAGACTAGAGAGCAGGACCAGCGTAGAGCTAGGCACGCGTAGCCTCCTCATCTGATGTCAGTGGGCTTGCCTCCACCGCCGTTTGTGCTACTGGATGAGGAAGATCCACCTCGACCATACCGCGACCAGCCTCACCCTTATGTAAGCCGGTCTCTGTAATCTGTCCCTCATCCAGTAGCCACTCTACAGGCTTTGCCTACTGAGCAACGGTATATGCCCAACACCAATCAGCCACCGATACAACCAATAGGGCCCTCCATGCCTCCTGTCATAGGGTGACCTCCTGTAAGCAGACGTTCACACCTGGCATGGAAGTATGATGTTCTCAACCACCTTTCTAGCATCCCAGCAAGTATTTCCATCCTTGAAGCCCTTTTCCTGTCATCAGATATGTGTGAGGCCCTCGCTGAGGCTTTAAGAATCCCCCTCTAGTTTGAGACAGAAGTAGCAGTCGCAGAAGCCTTTCATGCTGAAGCAGTTGAGAATGATGAATTCCATTCCATTATCTCATTATCTGGAAAAGATAAAGGCTCCCCCATACAAGGTAATATTCACCCACTTTACATCACTGGCCAATTAAATGGCATGGAGGTTCGCCGCTGTCTTTTTGACATAGGTTCTGGGATTAACCTTATCCCAGGACAGATTTTGAAGAAGATGGGGTTATCCAAGGATGATTTGACTCCCTTTGACCTAAAAATATAGGGATACGATAGGATAGAGCAGACCCCGGTTGGAAAGATCCGTTTGAAGACTCAGTTAGGTGGCCTAGTTTCCAGCACCGAGTTCATGGTTGTCCCCCAAGACACCACGTACAATGCATTGATGGTCAGACCATGGCTTCACCTGCACATGGTGGTTCCCTCATCGCATCACCAGTGCCTCAAGTATTCCCTCAATGGTCAAGTGGGCGTTCTCTGAGGTGACGAGTCTCCTTTTTCCTCTTGTGATACCCGCTACCTGGATGCTGACTATTACAAGAGCAATGAAAAGCAGATTCGGGCTAGTGAGGATGAACCTATTGCGGTTGCAACTGACCCCTAGGCAGGTCTGGGTAACACCTACGTCTTCCCAATCCATCAATTGGTGGCCATGACCCCCGATATGGGGTAGTGTTTTTTTGTCCCTGGTACAAGGGGGATGCATATTCTCAGGTCCAAGTGAGGTTGGTAGATCACTTTGTATTCTTATACGAACCAAGCCTCAGTGATCCCTGGGCCTCCTACTCCCGTAAGATATCGGGATTTGTACACCATGGCAACAAAAATACATCATACTTTCTTGTTCCACCAGACTGGAATCAACCGGATCAAGCAAACGTGCCATTATTTCTTCAATATCATCAAGCATGGAACCTTGGGCCGAAGACCAGACATGATCGAATCGATGGCCTTCATTGCTATGGTTTCGGCATCATATGAATCTCCTGATGTGTTTTCCACTACCGCTCAAGTAGGTACCAACCTCTCACTAGGGGATTTCAACCCCGTGGAAGCTCCTCCAACTGGGGATTCCTCCTCCGCAACTAAAGAAAAGGATTTGGAGGATGCTCCCCCCACCTTTGAGGAGGGCTTCTCTTCCACAATCGATGAACTGTTACAGGTGAACCTCAATAGCGAGGCAGATCCGAGACCCAAGTTGATCAGTGACGCTATGCCCCCCCCCCCCGATGAGCAACAACGGTACGTAGACTTCCTTAAATAGCACCGTGACGTGTTCGCCTGGAGCTATGACGAGATGTCAGGACTAGATTTTCATGTAGACATACACCGCCTCGGTCTTCCAAAAAATCATTGCGGGTTCAAGAAGCCTTCTACGAAGATAAACCCTTCTCACGACGCCATGGTAGAGGCAGAAGTTGATAAGCTCATCCGGGAAAATTTTGTTAAGGAGGTCCAATGCCCCAAATGGCTAGCCAACATTGTGGTAGTTAGGAAGAAGAATTGGTAGATTAGATTTTGCATCGACTTCCGGGACCTCAACCGTCACTTCCCGAAGGATGATTTTCCCCTTACAGTGATAGAATTGTTGATCAATGAAACATCTGGGTTCCAATATATCTCCTTCATGTATGGTTACTCTAGATACAACTAGATCCGAATGGCCCCCAAGGACGACGAGTTCACAACTTTCAGGGCACCCCGAGGTACTTTATGTTACCAGGTTATGCCCTTCGGCCTCCAGAATTCACGTGCCACCTATCAGTGGTCCATGCACCGCATATTTAATCCAATCCTCCTGACATTGGTGGAGTATTATGTGGATGAACTGGTGGTCAAATATCTCAAACTCCAGGACCATATCAAGGATCTTGAAAAATTGTTCAGCTTCCTCCATTCCAATCATCTGAAGATGAACCCATTGAAGTTTTCTTTTGGGGTCACCTTTGGAAAGTTTCTCAAATTCTTTGTCAAATACCAGGGTATCGAGATTGACCTAGATAAGATCAAGGACATCGTCCAGATGCCTCTCCCAAACAATATTTAGGATCTTTGAGGTTTTTTAGGCCAATTAGCCTACATACGCCGATTCATCGCAAACTTGGATGGCAAGTGTAATACCTTCTCTCGGATCATGAAGAAAGGCACGCTCTATGAGTGGGATGAAGAATGCCAGACTGAATTCAAAGAAATCAAGTATTATCTGATCCAACCTCCAGTATTAATGCCACATGACTCCGGAAATCCACTGGTCCTTTATGTGAATACCCTGGACCAATCTCTTAGAGCCCTTCTCACCCAGAAGAACAATTAGGGGATGAAGAACAGACTTTACTACCTCAACTGCATGCTCCTCGATACGGAGACCAGATACTCCCCTATCAAGAAGAGATGCCTTGAACTGGTATTCGCAGTAGAGAATTTGCAACATTACCTACAACACCATGAGGTACAGCTAGTGTCCCGAGTAGATCCACTGAATTACATCTTGAACCTCTCCATGTTGACAGGCCATCTAGCTTAGCGGGCAGTAATTCTTCAGCTGTTCGATATCAGGTTTGTCCCCTAGAAAGCTATCAAGGGACAAGCATTGGCAGACTTCCTCGCTACCCATCCAGCCCCTACTGAACAGTCCTTGGATCTCAATTTCCCTGATGAGTTGATCCTCTCAATATAACAAGCCATGTTGTATTGGTAGATGAACTTCGGTGGTGCTTCCCGAATCCCCACCGGTAGGAGGCTCAATGATCCAAGGCTCAATAGGGTAGCCTTGGGTATCGTCTTTATTACCCCAGCACACGCCATTTTTTTGTACTCATTCCTATTGTTAGATGGCTGCACCAACAATGAGGAAGAGTACCAGGCTCTTATCACTGTCCTCAAGCTAGCCCCCAAGATTGATGTGCCCCATTTTCATGTGAAAGGGGATTCCGAACTAGTCATCAAGCATATCAATGGTGACTATGTCATCAGAAACCCATAGCTCATGCCATTGTTGGAGCGCACTCTCCAGCTAATGGCCCAATTCTCATCTCATCCGGATGTTACTCATGTCCCTCGATCTCATAATGGTCGAGCTGACGCCTTGGACGACCTGGATGCATCACTTGCAGAACCCGAGCAAGATGGTCTGATTATCCATGTGGCACATCAGAGATTCATTACTCTTGTCTCCCCAGATGATGACGACAACCTACAGGTAAGCCATCTTACCACCAAAACCTCCACGTAATGACCCCCAGGTCATTCAGATGCGGTGATTGAAGTATCTCCTGATTGGATAATGCCTTTGGTTGAATACCTCCAACATGGTAATATTTTGGAAGATCGGGACAAGCGCGAGTGAATTCGACGCCGCGCGTTACATTTTACCCTCCATAATGGTCATAGTGTTGAGAATATCCTCTAGAAGTGTGGGTTTTATGGCTTTCTCCTCTGTTGCGTCCAAGGAGTCGAGATTTCTTAGGTCATGCAGGAGGTTCATGTCGGTTCCTACGGCTCCCACCAAACTAGGCCAAAGCTTTCCCATCCAATCCGAAGACTTGGGTACTTCTGGACCTCCATGATCCATGACTGCATCAATTTTTCTAAAATGTGTCATGCGTGTCAAGTTCATGCCATCTTTTTGCATCGGCCACTATAACCTCTCCACACTACCAAGTACTCTTGGCCCTTCACATTTTGGGGACTGGATGTCATGGGACCATATCCACCGGAGAGAGCTCGCCAATGTCGGTTCATCCTAACCGCTACGGATTTATTTTCCAAGTGGGAAGAGGCAGTTCCTCTCAAGGAAGTCAAGGACTATTCTATCGTTGAATTAGTGAGCTCCAACATAATCTAACGATTTGGAGTCCCTCACGCTGTCCTCACTGATAACGACACCAACTTCTGATCAGCTAATCTAAAGAAATTGTACGCTAATTACAACATCTACTCTAACCATAACTCCTGCTATCACATGGAAGAAAATGGACAGATCGAGGCATTCAAAAAAACCCTCTCTAAAAATTTTCAGAAAATGGTTGGTCATAATAAGAAGAGTTGGCTAGACAAGCTCCCCAACACCCTCTGGTCTTATCAGACAATGACTCATAATTCCACCCAGGTGACCCCATATTCCATGTTGTATGTAACTGAGGCTATCCTGCCGAATGAGATTTAGTTGCCTTCATTACGCATAGGGGTTTATGACCAGCAGGCGCTAGGTAAGGTAGCTAAAATTCATCTGGCTGAATTGGAAGCACTTGACGAGAATATGCTTCATGACCTGCACAATCTGGAAAGGCATAAAAATAAGATAGAGCCTTTAACAAGAAGGTTTGCCTTTGTGCTTTCCTATAAGGTGATCTAGTATTGTCCCTCAAGACACCAATGATACCTAGTAGGAAACCACCCAAGTTGGAGCCCAAATGGGAAGACACTTTCTTTGTTCACAAGGTTTACCCCAATGGCACATACTCACTGGTGACCATGGATGGTGAGCGTATAACCCCTCCCACCAATATCAAATTTATCTAGAAATACTTTTCCTGAGCCAATTGGTCCTGCATGACCCTAAACTGCTTTATCCCACATGACGTTAAACTGTTCATTGCCCCACATGATGTTAAACTATTCATCATCCGCACCACATGACGTTAAACTGCATGGCCTTTTAGAACTACGTAAGGCTTGATTCCCATCCACATGGGATATGTAAGAATGCTCAAACATCTCGTCTTGAGTCCAGCCCCAAACTCTCTTCTTTGACTATTCCCCCCTAGGGGTAGACCACTTGGTGGATCCTTAAACGGAATGGTGAAGGATTATTTGGCACCACTAATATCAGGATTATGATGATCACACCCTTTTCTCCCTCCTTGTTCTTCTAGTCTCCCACGTCCTCACTACATGATGTTAAACTGCATGGCCTTTAAGAACTACGTACGGCTTGATTCCCATCCTCATGGGATATGTAGGAACGCCCAAAAATTTTGTCTGTTGGCCCAGCCCAAACTTCGGAATTCCCCCTTGGGTCGGGACACATGGTATGGTATATAATTTTTCACCAATTCACGTCGAGCTCATCTCGATCCCACCATACGTCTCGTTCCTCGGATATTTCCATCACTTTCACCACCCCGCTTGATGTTAAAATGCATGGGCACAGCTATGCTTCACCCACTCCTTTGATTGGGACTCCATCACCTTTCACATCCAAAAGGACCCCCGATTGGCATGGATGCTCGGCCTAAGGGATCTCCTACCACTTCGGGCCAACGCCCTCGAGGATTTTGAGCAACAAATTGATACAATTCCCGCATTGAGAATATGGTCAGTGGTCGATGCTCATTTGTGTTCCCATTTCAGGTCACACTATAAGGATGTTGTGTTTCAAACATGGTTTGTGGCTATCCTTTGTCGTTGTCACCACCCCCATAGATTCCAAACATTGAGTGTCATGGTTCATCCTACCCGTTATATCGTTGAGTTGCGATTCCTTTCAGGTGATACCAGCTAGTAGACCCTTATATGAGAGGGAAATCTGAATCCGACTCCTTGTGTCCCACACCGACAACTACTCACATGGGATTAGGAGTTCTGATGAAGTGGTAACTGCACAGGAGGTCATATGGCTATAGTTGGCCGAGACACCCAGTCTCAGGTCCTTCAAACCCTTCAGGACCCTGGACCAAGTTCTCATTTAGGATTGTGTGGTACGGTACAGACTCATGCCCTCATTCATGTCGGGTTATTCGTCATGACGTACACATCCCGGGATGAGATACCTTACCCCTAACATCATCCTCAATACAAGAAGTTAAACTATAAAATGGCCGGGACTTTTTGTCTGAGGCCCAGCCTTAGGCCCCTCAGCCTTTTTGGGCCCCTGGCCCAAGTTCTCGCTTAGGGTTGTACGGTATGGACTCACATTCTTATTCACGTCGGGTTACTCATCGTTTCATACACACTCCTCATTGGGGTATCTAGCCCTTATTTGCTCCATCCCTTATCTAGAACTACGTGTGGCTTGATTCCCACCCTAATGGGATATGTAGGACCGCCCGTACATCTAGACTTCGGGTCCAGCCACATTTCTAAGAGATCTACCTGTTATCCGGGCCCCTTAGCCTGAATTCATCTAGGAAAGAGATATGGTGTGGTATGGGATTATGTCCTCATTGACGTTGGGTTTTGTATAACCACGCCATGTACCTATTTCTCCTAAGAGTTCTCTATCTCATTGTTCTATACTCATATTTTCAAATCACCCATTATCAAGTTGAGCCCCTTGACCCTCTACGGTGGTTCACCAATGTGCCCAAAAGTACTCTGGTCTAGAACCTGGAGTGTTATATTCTACGTGGATATGCTTTCAACCATTTTTCAGTCTTCGTGTTCCCCTTCATTTGGGATTCCATAATCTTTCACACCCGAAGGCACCCCCAAATGGCATGGATTCTAGGCCTAAGGGCTCTCCTACCATTACAGGCCAACATCTCCAAGGGTTTTGGACAAAAAATTGATACAAGTACCACATCGCGAATATGGTCAGTGGTTGATGCTCATTTGTTTATCCCCATTTTAGGATAATGCGATATGGATACAGTTTTTCAAACATGGTCAATAGTTATCCTCTATCATCATGCCAGCCCCTTCATGCCTTGAATGTTTGTTACATGATTCACATTATTTTTCACCCCATCATGTCCAAATATAATTTCGACACCCCTGGAACTATCCCTTAGTGCGCATTAGCGTTTTAGGAGGACAAAAGCCGCAGTAAAGGCATCATTCGGTGCTCCGCATTGAATTCCCTTTGGCGTGCTTTCCAGGTATTGAAAAAAACCTCTTCCTTCCTTGTTTCCCACATGGAGTTTGTCTCACATGAGCTTAGGGATCGGATTGGGGTCTGATTTTACTCAAAAGGATTCTGCCCCTCTATGGTCCAAGTTCTAAGACCATAAACTAATATCTCTTCAAGAACTACATATGGCTTGATTCCCATCCCTATGGGATACGTAGGAACTCCTAGACATCTTGTCTTTGAGTCCATATTGAGTGCCACTAATTTATCTCTTCTTCCCTACCTTATGGGCTCTAACACTTATGGGATAGCATGGCGTGGTGTGGGGTTATGTCCACATTCATGTCAGGTTTGCATTAGCTTCACCACATACACCCCTTTCTAAGAGTTACCCCCTGTACTTCCTATTCCACATGACATTAAACTATATGTTTTCCCAAATGAAATTAAAAGATATCTTATGAACTTTGTGTGGATTGATTCCCATTCCCATTGGATATATAGGAACACTCAGACATCTCTTCTTCGGGTCCAGCTCAATCGGGAGATGATTTCTCCTGCCCCTTTATCCTATAATCTTTCCTGGCCCCTCAGCCCGGGGTTCCCTCCTCAGAATTTCTCACGGTATGGTGTAGACCTCATCCTCATTCACGCTGGGTATGCTTTATCACGCCCTGCACATTACCTTTCGAACCTCATCCTTCTTTTATATGTTTGAGTCATACAACTCAAGACTATGATGCTTATTCCCACATGACATTAAACTATTGCATCTATCATGCACGATGTTAAAATGCATGGTTGGTCCCATCACATGACCCCCAACTGTTTCAGTATCATCCTGAACGAATGATGAAAAAATGGCATTGCACCATGGTATCCTCACTCGAAGGGGCATCATGTTTGGTATTGGTCACACACCATAACATTTTTCAACACCAGCGTATGGATTGATTCTAGTGGAGTACCTGCATTTTCTATCCTAGGTCCATGGCTTCAAAAAAACACACCTTAATCCTAAAAGGAAAAACAAGATCTATCAAATACCGCTTCTTTTGGTGCATGGGCCAGACCTACAAAACCTTATTATCTCTGGCACTGGTCTCTTACCATGCCATTCCCAGAACTACATATGGCTTGATTCCCATCCTCATGGGATATGTAGGAATTCCCATGCACTTTGCCTCGGGCTCAACCTAACTTTTATTTTTGGTCCCTCGACCTAAAACCTTCTCAAGAAACGCATGGTGATCTGGACTCCAGGTCCTCATTCATGTCGGGTTTTATAATTAACTCACCATGTGTCTCCCGCATTCCCTACCGTCTATGGTCTCAGCTCTACGAACCTAAACTAAGATCACCTTCGTCCTTGCCATAAGACGTTAAACTGCACGAAACCTTCCAGAACAATGTGTGGCTTGATTCCCATCATCATGGGATATGTAGGAACACCCAAACATCCTGTCTCCGCATCTAGACCCAGAAATCTAAAATCATATCCCCTCCTTTTTCAACCCCTTGGCCCAAACTCATTTGGGAACATGTGGTGTGACGAGTACCTCTTAGTTTCTCATTCACGTTGGGTTTTCCAATAGCCGCACCATGTGCTTCCCATATCTTTTCCCAGAATGGTCCGAGTTCTATGACCCAAAACTAAGATCTCCCTATGGGAACGGTGCGTCATGTTTGGATATTTCGCCACCCTATGTACAGTACATTAAATCAAGAACCCCTCAATGGTTCAACCTAGGACCTTAAGCTCGAAGCGTGAGACCCCATGACCCTTGTCCTTGGGGGGAAGGGACTCGAGTCCCTCTATCTGATACATCTTATAGTTGTATTCAGATGCGCTTTGACAAAGAGCCCAAAGTGTGGAGTTTTCACAGGGACATTCCCCTCATTCCATGTCCAAGCTTTGTGAGCCCATCATTTGGATCCTCAACCTCTTCCATTTCTGAAGGGACCCCCTTTGTGGCCTGGCCTCATGCCACACCGGCTTACCTACCATCTTGGTACAACGTCCCTGAGGACCTCTGACGACATTCGCGACAGGTCCCATATTTCAAACATGGTCAGCGGTTGACCCTCATTTGCATGTCCCCATTCCAGGCTAACACAATATGATTACCATGTTTCGAACATGGTCAACAATTATCCCATATTGTTACGCCACCATCATTGTGGTCTAGATCATGAGCATCACGATTCAAATGTTTCCACTTCCTTATGTTCAAGTGGAATTCCAACATACTAGGATTTAATCTTCCGTGCATCTAGGTGTGTCATATAGGCGGGTAAACATCATTGGGATGTCATTAACCTGGTGTCCCATCACCCCTGACGTGTTCCTTCATGTCCTAGGAAAGTCCCATAACTACTTCTTGTTTTCCCACATCGATCATGACTCACGTGGGCTTAGTAGTTATGGTAGGACGTGTACTGACACAGCCATGCCACGCATGCCTTTCATCATCCCGCATGACGTTAAACGGTGCCCTCCATAACTACATACGGCTTGATTCCCATCCCTATGGGATACGTAGGAATGTCAGACTTATTTACTTCAGGACCAGCTTAACTTTCACTTTTGGTCCCTTGACCTAAAGATCTTCCTCTGAGGATACGTGGTGTGATCTGGAATTTGAGTCCTCATTCACATCTGGTTTATAGATACCGCACCACATACTCCCTTCTTGGGATCTTCCCTTTCACTCCTCATCCTACTGCATGACGTTAAACTGCACAAGTCCTTATTTCCTCAATGCATGACACTAAACTGTGGTTCTACCCTGAACAAGTTCAGGATTCCCTATGTTAATCAAGGGATGCACCAGATCCCTTTCCAGAAAATATTCTCCCTACCACTGTTGGTCTCTGACCACACTATGCCCCAAGAACTATGTTTTGCTTGATTCTCATCTTTATGCGATACATAGAGACGCACAGGAATTACAGCCTAGGCCCAGCCCCAGGGTCATTAACCCTCTTGGCCCTTGCCCCCAATCACGGTCCACTCACTATGACCTTAAAATATGATCCTAAAGTCCATGTAACATGACTCTAAACTATTAACCTTGGTCCATGAAGTATGAACCTTAAACTGTGTGCACAATCTTCACTGTATGACATAAAACTATGTGTCATTCCATGTCCTTACCTGAGAGGTCTTGTTCAGAAGTATGTATGATCCCTGATCATACTGATACACCCACCTAATGTGTTTCCACCACGGTGGTGTAATTTTGAGAGTGTTGGAATCCATCTAAACAACCCATCACTCCACCCTCCATGCTTTGCGTGCCCTTTATTCGGACCCTTGTTCCTCTTTCACATCTGAAAGAACCCCCTAACAGTTTCGATGCTCGACTTATGGCTCGCCTACTATCCTGGGCTAATGTTACAGAAGTCTAATGGGTATCATTTTGAGTCAGGCCCCGTGTTTTGAACTTGGTCAGCAGTCGACCCTCATTTTTTATCCCAATTTCAGGCTAACGCAACAAGAATACTATGTTTCAAACATGGTCAACAATTATTCTTCATTATCACGCCACCCCCACAGTGTTATGAATCTTGGGTATTGTGATTCACACCTTCCTTTCACCGCTATTCGGATTTATTCTAGTTCCCCTAGCGTTACCCCATTAGTGCACAAGAGCACACTGGGAAAATGGTAATTCGACTGTTCTGAGAGCTTCATTCTCAAGTCAGGTCTCTCTCTTCTCTTCCTAGGAATTCAGATTAGTTGTTAAAACCTTGGGTGCCCGATTCTTGGTTGGCACTCCTACATTCAGACAATGTAATAGTGCGAGTATCCCTTGTTTCTCACACTAGGTATGGCCCATGTGATCTTAGGAATGGATTGCTATTTATTTTAGGATTTTGGTTTAATGCATTAAACCAAACAAACAAGTAAATAAATCTATCCATACATGAAGTTCAGAAAAAGTGGCAGTAAGGAGAAATTTGTTTATAAGTTTAACCAAAACAGGGACCTTAGGGATCATCATCTTGGATAAATCTCTCTAGCACTACTAACTTTTGGCTTGTGGTCTACAAGATTGCCTCCTACCCCTTGAGAACCTTCTCTTTATCAGCGGCCACAGGGCACAGTTCACTAACCATAGCCTGTGATTTCTCCTATTCAGTTTGAAGTGCAGTCATTTGGTGACCCGCACCCACTATTTTCTCTTGGGCGTCCACCATCTGGGCCCTCATTTCCTCCACAAGATCGGAACATTTTTCAATGAATACCTCCTTCTCTTTCATCCATTCTTTGAGGCATCAGACCTCTTGTTCTACCTTTAGGAATTCTTGGGTACTCCCTGACTCTTGCAGACACTGAGAAACATTGGATCATTGGCTTCTCTCATGCAGCTTCTCAGCCATGTACTCGCGGACTGTCGAATGAAGACGTTGAGCATCCACCCCTCTAGCACAGAGAAAGCATAGCCAGGTATGAAGCGATCCCATCTGTTTCATCCATTCCATCTGAGGTTGACTGAGAAAGAACTTGAAACAATTCCACCCTTTATGTTGCATCATACGGCTCTCATCAGCCACCTACGAGTCAGAATCATCTATTTCCAAAGGATCTGCAGGCTGATAGTCAGGGAAATCAGCGAGGAGTGTAGCAGCAGGGTCTTATTTGGGAACCTCTACCTCGTCAGCGACTTATCTCTCATCGAGCTGGAGTTATACCCAAATAGCATTACCATCCCTCATTTCGATCTCCGGCTCACTGAGTACCGGGGTAGGGTTTCCTAGAATGGTTTCTTTTTCAAAATTAGATGTGGTCGCTGCCCATCTCGCTCCTGCAAATGTCCCGGACTCGACGGGTTGTCGTGCCTCCAACCGTTTGATCAATGAATAGGGAATCAGTATCTTGGTTAGCTAAATTCTCCAATAAATATGGAAGACTAATGAGAAAGGACATACAACATCCAAGTGCAGCGATGTCTAATTTAAGTGTCATGGCAGGGGCCCTAGCCACGGGGGAGCCTTCGGCGCTTGTCAACTCGATTACCGGTTTCGGCTCCTCTTGGACGATGGGGATGGCAGGGGGCTCTCCTTCTGGCTAATTATCCACCAGTACAGCTAAAATTGGTGCCCCACTGCACACATTCTCGAGGACTGGACCTCGAGGTTGCTCCTCGGTCTCCATAGACGTACCCGCGCCCCCGGTGGGGAAGGTCTTTTGGGACCCTTGCCCATGTGTTCCTGAATAGGAAAGGGCTTGGTTGACAGATCGAGACTTTGAAAATATGAAGGCCAGTATATGTTTTAAACAATACCTCAAGCTACTCTGCCAGTTCTGCATCGGAGCCGATGAATTCTCCACTCTCTGTGGAACTCCGCTGGTGAGTGGGAGATTCTGAAGGCCCCCCGCCACCAAGACCCTCAACTTAGTCCTCTTCTTCCATTTCTTCTCCTTATTCTTATTATTATTATTATTCTTCTTCCTCTACACTGTCATCCTCGAATGGTATCTTCTCTGGTTCCCGCTCCTGGCCAAGAATTACTTTCACCAGGAGATGCGGTTCTTCATATCACCCCCGCTGGCATGCGTACATGTCCATGGATACCAGGTATGCATGAAAGCGATGAAAGTTTACTTTACCCACTATTCGGATGCGCCCTATGTCTAGTAGATCGAGCCCAGTGTGTATCAACCTCCACCATAACTCTTCGGCAGACATGGACTGTCACAGTGTTCTCCAAGTAGACTACAGAGAAGGGAAGATAACATTAGTGGATGGTGTCAAGAGGTACCTGATTTGCATTCTGATGAGGTCCCTAGTTGAACCCCAAGGCCGTGCATGAAACCACCCTTCCCTAGAGGGCAGAGGCAAGTTCTTAGCCTACGATGCACCAGCCGATGAAGTACCGGTGCACACTGCGCTTGCTCCCCAACCTATTCTTTTCCTAACTTCCCCTGCGGCACCTCGCCTAGCTTCCTACTCTTTGGGCTCTACACCAGTTTCCTTGATTTTCTGAACAGATTTCCAAAGAATAGCCATGGGGTACATCCTCATCCAGTGTTCAGCATACTCTATTGACAGTCCAGCACTGACATCAGTGGGGGGAAGAATAATGATTTTTCCCATGCCTTTCGTCATGAACCTGAGCCACAGTTGGTGGAGAATGTAGGGATGCCACTCTTCTTGAACCGCCGTATATACTTTCTTGGGCATCCGTTGCATGCACCCAAACTTCCTGGAAAACATAGTCGGTACATAGGGTTTGAAAAAGATTTTTCCATCAATTCGGGCAACCAGTACGCCTCCCCAGATGCTCTGCAGGTACTCCCTATGCTCAAGTGGACCCCGCCCATCGTCTACCGTTTGGGCTACTGTGGTTCAGAATGGGTGTAAGTGGAAGTGAGTATGGATTCCGACCTTGAGCTTGACTTCGTCATCCCTGAGCATCAATGGGCGGATCCCAGCAATGTTCAAGAGGGATGGCCGCATACCGTTACCAGGGGCAGATGGAATTTGGGAAGTCGTACCCACAACAGTGAGCTATGACCCAACCATGGAGGATCTGGAATGGCCCACATATCCTCCTGGGCGTACTTCCCCTCGAAATGAACCCAAGGATACTGTATATCCAAGCCAACACTGGTACCCCTAGGTTAACCTTGTTCTTTTCCGCTATAATCTCAGCCATCACCAGCATCCCCGACCGGATTCCAATCCTTGTGTCCCTCACAGGTAATAATCATCCACTCAAGAACGCGGTGAGGAACCCGACATATCGCACATTCAGGTCCCAAACTTCATTGATGCCAAAGTCGCATGATCGATACTCTCTCATCTCCAAAATCTTCCAATATGATCCTGCTTTTCCCCTTTGAGTTGTGTTCGGGCCTTTCTTCCCTCAGCCTGACATCTTTATGGCCGTGCCCTGGGTTAGGAAGAGACTAAACCACCCTGAATAGGATATATCCTTTAGGAAGTATTTTATTTTGTGTTCCTCTTTAGAAAGCTCTAGTAGGCTCCATGACAGGATTGGGGTGCATGTCTTATCCCTCGAGACAATCTCCGTCGGGAGGAACTCATCATACGGATACCCCCTCCAAGGGGATTCCCTCGATACAATGGACATCCCACAGACTGATGCCCACCTCCCCATGATGGAGGAGAAAAGTGTTGGTATCAGACGACCAGCGACTAAACATCTCTGCTACTAGGTCCTGCTATCGGTAAAAGTGTAATTGTGACGTCCAAACAGCCTCAAAAAGCCCAATGACCCATATATTTGGCCCGAAATCCTTTCATGTATGGCGTACCCAGTATGCCCATGCCCATTCATTGGTGAAGTTTCCCACGGATCTAAAATCCCACTCCTGCCAACCCATTGTCTCGTCAGTAATGCTTCTTTTGAAAGTACTTGCATAAATGGTGGGAGATTCCTTAGGAACTTTATCGCTTCCTGCAACTGTCCGAGTCTTCGGGTTTAGGATGTAGATAGTTTTTTTTGTGTCTCCCTAGTAGGATGGTCGTTGTTGGTAATATTGAATTTTTGAAGAGTATCCTCGCGCGTCACCCACGACCGCAATGTATCCATATCAAAACCTAGCATCATCACCTCTTCCAGAAGACTGAAGTTCTAGAGCGGTAGGATACCGATCAGGACGTAGTCCTTTTGAGCTTGTGTAAGCATGCCTAAAAGCATTTGAATGTCAGACATGACTCTCCTCGCATGAAGAATCTGATGGTTCACGATCATTTGGGTCCTTCTTGCTGCAGCGGAAACTTCCCTCTCAGCGTCGGTCTGTTGAGCGGACATTTTTAGAAATGCGGAGGGGTCAACACGAAAGAAGGAAGATTCGGTGTGCAAAAAATGGCAATGACATGAAAAAAAGGAAAATTCAGTGTGCAAAACTGACGGCACGAAAGAAGGTCAACATGTGCGGAAAGATTATGGATGACATGCAAAACCCAGAGTCAATCGCAGAATCTTACACGTGGAACAATAAGTTTTTCACGCGCGATAGCAAGAAAGCTTGTCATGCAGAAGAAGTCAAAGTATCTCCAAGGGGGGCCCTCGGCCTATTTATAAAGTGCAGACGCGTCTTCCACGCCCGCGCAGACCTCTTGAACGTACAAATTGCATTTTTGCATGCCACCGAGGAAATCATTCCTATTCTTTGGCATCCCTCAGAATTCAACCTTTGGGTTCTATTTCAGATCTGATTCTTAGGGGGGAATTGTTTGGCACTGAAATTTGGATAAGGGCCTTGTTGGGTGGATAAAAGAGAAAAGAATGAATTCGGGACCCAAAATAATGAGATCCCAGGGCCCAAGAGGCGGACACACGCAAGATTTCGAAGGCGCACACAAGAGGACTTCCATCACGCAAACCATTGCGGGCCGGTTGGGCCTTCAATGCCCAAAATGGTGTGTTCCGCGACTGGATGCCCGACCTTGCTTCCACACCCAAGGCAATGACGAATGCCCATTTGCGATATCGGCCCCCCTTCCATGCCCAAGGCGATGTAGAAAGCAAGTTTGTGCGCCCGACCCCAGTTTCACACCCAAGGTGATGTTGAGCACCCATTTGCGCACCCGGCCCCGCTTCTGCACACAAGGCGATGTCCAGCGGCGGTTTGCACTCCTGACCCCATTTCCGCGCCCAAGGAGACATCGACTGGGGTTTGCATGTCAGGCTCTTGCGCACCACTCCGAGGACACTATCTATAAAACAAACCATATCCCCTCTCATCAGGGATGGTAACCGAAGATGAAGTGACACTCTACTGCGCAAAAACCCCATCTTCCACGACCGTGAAAAATAGCCATAGCCTTCAGGTATTGGTTGTTGCGTGATAGGCTCTCCGGGGATGCCTTCGTACAGGCCCACTGATCATTGTGAATTTCATTTTTTTCCCTAACTACTTTGCATGCAAGGGGTCCCCTCTTGCGTGCAATTCCCCGCTACGTCAGGCTCTCTTACATTCATTCCATCCAAATTGCACGAAAACTATATGTATTGCACGTAACCCCACCATCTTGTGCGCCACCTGTCCTACTTGCGTGCAACCCTTCCATCTTGCATGCCACCCGCACCTCTTGCGCAAAAACTTTTCCTCTTGCGCGCAGACTTCCTATTTTTCCTTGTCCATTTCTCTTACGTGTGCTCCATGTGCTGTCCTCACCTTTAGGCACCTTGTTCGAGCCTCTCTTATGTGCGACCCACCTTCGTCACACACTCTTTTTCCATGTGGCTCATCAGGTTTGCACGAAGTAACTTCAAAGTACCTTGGACGATACTGCCCTTTTTGTTGCTTCGCCACATGATTCTTCACATAGGAATGCTAACGACTATTGTTTCTTTGCATAGCCACGCTAACATGGACCCCCCAATGGTTTTCTCCATAACACCCCCTCGTCATGGCATTTCCTATCCCTTCTCTTCACCAAGGTGTAGAGGGTGCCGGTTATGTATGTCCTAGGGGTGCGGAGTGCACCCACTTCATCCAAGCTGCAGAACGTTAATCTTCCAAGTGCCACCATCCTCATCACATGACGTTAAACTGTGACCTTTCCTCGTGCCTCGCATGTGGGGTGCCCCCACCTTGGACATTCTGCATGCCCATTGATCTCCACGAGAGTGAGATCATTCCTCACATGGAATGAGAACCTCTTCATCGGAGTGGGGTCTGTCTGTGGGGAAACGGAAACCTCCTTGGTTTATGTCCCCTAGCTTTTATTGGAGGAGGCAACATCCTTGCCCCTCCTTTCTTCGGTTCCAAATCTCTCTCCCGCCAGGATTTGTCACCAACAAACCTCCATCCTAAAGTAATTACCAACCTCTTTGGAAAGATAACTATGTGTAAGCCCCTGTTTCTTCTTTGGGCTGCTAACCACATGTATGCCCCCACTCTACTTTCTGTGGATGCACCTTTCATGATGTGATTGTTAGGTCTTTACTGCCTCTTGTTTCTCACACCGAGCATGACTCATTGAGCTTAAAGTAAGCATCGACCATGAAAACCTTATGGGCAGCCTAGAGTGTAAATCCCACACCCATTCCGAACTATGTGGACTTTGATCCTTGCTAAGGTGGGGTATGTAAGAAGCCTCCACGAGGTTCAATCCCAGCGACCATTGGTCTCGACCATCTTCACGATGGTTCACCAAACCATCTCTGGAACTACGAGGTCTTTGATCCTTGCCAAGGTGAGGTATGTAGGAAGCCTCCATGTGGTTCAAGCCCAACACCCGGTCGCTCCGAGCCCCTTCACGTCGGTTCGCCCCCGTCCTGCATGACGCTAAACTGTGGACCTCAATCAGTGGTAAGTCATTGTTTCCCCAGTCAACAGTAAGCCGTTGCATTATCCTGAACAATGTGGTCTTTGATCCTTGCCAAGACAGGGTGTGTAGAAAGCCTCCACAAGGTTCAATCCTAACAACCATTTGTTCCGACCCCCCTTCACGTCAGTTCCCACCATCCTGAGCTACATGGTCTTTGATCCTTGCCAAGGAGGGGTACGTAGGAAGCCTCCATGAGGTTCAAGCCCAACAACCATTGGTTCTAACCCCCCATTCATGTCGGTTCACACCATCCTGAACTACTTGGTATTTGATTCTTGCCAAGGTAGGGTACGTATGAATCCTCCATGAGGTTTAGGTCCATGGTCCATTGGTCCTGAATATCTTCACGTCAAACCACCTTCTTCCTGTATGACATTAAACTGCTTGCCCCCTTTTCGTCCTACATGACGTTAAATCGCATCACTCATCCAACGGTAAGCTATTGTGACCCTATAAAGTGGTAAACCATTGTGACCCCATTCAGCGGTAAGCCGTTGTGACCTCATTCAGTGGTAAGCAGTTGACATCCCCATTCTACGGTATGTCGTTGTAACCCCATCCAACGGTAAGCCATTGAAATCCCCAATCAGTGGTAAGCCGTCATCCGATGAACTAATAAATATAAATAATAAATAATAAATAAATATAAATAATAAATAAATATAAATAATAAATAATAAATAATAATAAATAATAAGTAATAAGTAATAAATAATAAATAAATATTAATAATAAATAATAAATAATAAATAATAAATAATAAATATAAATAATAAACAATAAATAATAAATAATAAATAATAAATAATAAATAATAAATAATAAATAATAAATAATAAATAATAAATAAATAAAAATAATAAATAATAAATAAATATAAATAATAAATAATAGTTAATAACTAATAAATAATAAATAATAAATAATAAATAATAAATAAATATAAATAATAAATAAATATAAATAATATATAATAAATAATAAATAAATATAAATATTAAATAAATATAAATAATAAAGAGTAAATAAAAAATAATAAATAATAAATAATAAATAATAAATAATAAATAATAAATAATAAATAATAAATAATAAATAATAAATAATAAATAGATATAAATAATAAATAAATATAAAAAATAAAAAATAATAAATAATAAATAATAAATAATAAATAATAAATAAATAATAAATAATAAATAAATTAAAATAATAAATAAATATAAATAATAAATAAATATAAATAATAAATAATAAATAATAAATAAATAAAAAAAAATAAATAAAAAATAATAAATATAAATACTAAATATAAATAATAAATATAAATAATAAATAATAAATAATTATATATAATAAATAATAAATAAATATAAATAATAAATAGTAAATAATAAATAATAAAAAGTAAATAATAAATAATAAATAATAAATAATAAATAATAAATAATAAATAATAAATAATAAATAATAAATAATAAATAATAAATAAATATAAATAATAAATAAATAAAAAAAATAAAAAAATAATAATAAATAATAAATAATAAATAATAAATAAATATAAATAATAAATAATAAATAAATATAAATAATAAATAAATATAAATAATAAATAAATATAAATAATATATAATATATAATATATAATATATAATAAATAAATAATAAATACATAACAAATAAATAAAAAATAATAAATATAAATAATAAATATAAAAAATAAATATAAATAATAAATAATAAATAGATATAAATAATAAATAATAAATATATATAAATAATAAATAGTAAATAATAAAAAATAAATAATAAATAATAAATAATAAATAATAAATAATAAATAAATATAAATAATAAATAATAAATAAATATAAATAATAAATAAATATAAATAATAAATAATAAATAATAAATAATAATTAAATAATAATTAAATAATAAATAAATAATAAATATATAATAAATAATAAATAATAAATAGAAATAATAAATATAAATAATAAATAATAAATAAATATAAATAATAAATAATAAATAAATATAAATAATAAATAAATATAAATAATAAATAAAAAAATATAAATAATAAAAAAATATAAATAATAAATAATAAATAATAAATAAATAAATAATATATAATAAATATAAATAGTAAATATAAATAATAAATAATAAATAATAAATAATAAATAACCAGTAACAAATATTATTATTATTAATAATATTTTATTATTAGTACTAATAAATTATTAATAATAAATAATAAATAATAAGTAAATATAAATAATACATAAATAATAAATAATAAAGGAAACACATGAAAAAGTATGAAAAGACGTGGTAAGGGATGAAAAATCATGAAAACGCATGGAAACGGGTGGAGAAGAACATGAAGAATGAGGCATTAGAAAGAATGAGAACGCATGAGAATGCATGAAAACTCATGAAAACTCTGGAAAACCCCTTAATAATTCAACATAATCATCATAATAACCTACAAAAAACCATTGATAAAGATAACAAGTCATGAAAACCCAAATAAACAGTAATAAATTGAGCAACCATTAAAACCCGTCAAAACGGACATAAAGAGACAAAAACATTGGACTCACATTAACGGAGATAACGTATGATCCGAGAGTCCGTTTTTGATCTGCAACCTGTCAAACCAAATATCCTGAAACGATCTTCGACCTGAAAGGTGAAAGAGTCCGAATAGACAGGCGGATTGGAAGTTACAACCATTTTAAAAAATGCTGACAGGGAACAGGTGCTAGAAACGAGGGATCGAAAAACATAACAAACCCGATACCCACTAAAAAGGTCATAACATATGATCCAGAAGTGCATGTGGGCACCGCGACCAATCAAACTGAAGATCATGGAACGAGCTATGATCTGGCAGGTGGAGGAGTCCGAACTGACACGCGGATCAAATGTTAGGTTCGTTTGAAGACAAGTTCAACGGGACACTGGTGACAGAAACAAAGTTTCAAAGGAATTCTAAGGGGTTTTTGAGGTTGAAGAACATGACAGAAGCTTTCTTCTGTTGACTTGGTGAGTAGCTCTCTTCACTGGCTTCGATTTGATATGTGGTAGAGCCCAAACGGACACCCGGAGCGAAAGTTATGACCGTTTGAAGTTGGAGAACTTTTTTCAACTTTTTGATAACTCTAATATCTTCTTCACCTTAGACCGTCTCACGGGTTTGATTATATTTGCCTCTATATCTCTTCATGAGCTTCGATTTGACTGGTCGTAGCGCTCCAATGGATGCCCGGATCAAAAGTTATGGTCGTTATAGTGATTTCGGGGTTTCTCGTGTTTTTTTATTTTTTTCCCTTTCATTTCGTGGCAGTTTTACCAAAACAACCGCTATTTTGGGGCGGTTTTTTAAAAAACCGCCGCTAATCCTCGAAAAAAAATAAAAAAAATAAAAAAAATTAAAAAAAAATTATGGCATTTCGCGGCGGTTTTTTCACGGCGGTTTAAAAACCGCCGCGAAATGGCGGCCCGAAAAACGTTTAGCGGCGATTTTTAAAACCGCCACGAAAAAACCGCCGCTAAACGACAGTTTTCTTGTAGTGGGGGAGAGCGTCCGTTATGGATGATCTATTAGGAAGAGTATGCTAGGAGGGGTGAGGTGTGCTATGATGTGTGGATTACTGGAGATGGATACCCACGAAGAAGGGAGGTAGGATCTGGCTGGTACAACTCGGTGCAACGAGAAGGATGGGAAGCCAGGTAGCATAGGTGCTACTATGAGGAAGGAGACAGCGAGGCTCAGTGTAAGACCATGTAAGAAGGCTAGTTGTTGGGATGGAAAGGGGACATGTGGTCCATGTTGACCCCCTCATTTTCTACCTTTTTTGACTTCTGTATAAGCCACCGCCCCTAGCCCCTTAATTAATTTTTATTTGTGTGTGGAATTCCAGACAAAGAAAAAAAATTTATAATAATAATAATTATTATAATTAAATAATTATTATTGTTATTAAAGTTATATTAAAACCAATCCTTTGAAACACGATCCAGTCAGAAAATAGTATTCATCAGATTTGATCTCTGATTTCCATATATATAGAACAATTGGAATTAAACTATGTGGTTTTATATAAATACATTCATCAATTTAATTACCTGAAAGGAAACTATGTTCGATCAATATTTTTTTCTTCAGATGGAAGTATCTTGTTCATCCATCCTCAGATGGAATAATGGTTGGATCTATTGAGACCAAAATTAAACCCTCTACTTATATTTAATGAAATTTTAATTTTCATGGCCCCAACAATTTATGAAATCACTCTTATACCAATTGAAGGTACCATGACGCTCAGTGGAAGCCTATGAGTTGGGTATTTTAATATTTTTCATCATCGGAGCAACAAAATTTGTCGTTAATGATGATCTGAGCCCCAGTATGGTCCCGAGGATCTTGTGTAAATTAAAGGAGAACAAGAATGTAAATAGAAAACTAAACCAATTCGGATATGAATCCATGCTCAACTGTAACTCCTCACCATTGATAATTTTTTGAAGGATCCATAGAAAGAACCCTCTAGATAATCCACACACACTTCAATAATCTGATGGAGCATCGTATGTTGAATTCTGGGTACTAGCGTGGAAATCTGACGATGGCTTTGATGCCTCGATGGTCACCGCATCGATATGCCTTTGATGATTGAGGGAGATAATGATCCAAGTGCCTGGGTTAAGAGTCTTTCTCTCTAAAAAGTGGGAGAGGAGAGAGATGCTCTATATTTCTTGATGTGAATAGTACATGGAAGGAGTCTCTCTCCTCCTATAAATTGTGGATGTTCAAAATACCAAATATGGTTCCCCGAAACCCATTTATTTAACATCCATTAAATAAATAATTATGATGAACTAATATGAATTAATGTTATTTATTATTTTATCACATACCAATAATATATATTAAATATATATTTTGATAAAAATAAATTCATTAACTCAAATCATAATTCCTTCTTAATATTAAATGAACCTAAAATAATATTCATTCAAATAATACTTTCTCGTATTTACATAACTTGTAAATATATTTAATAAATAAATTCAATACCAATTATTCTTTACTTTTATAATATGAATTTATTTATTTATCGGTGATCTTTAACTTGGACTACACTTTGATCCCATGGTGGGGCCCACCATTTCCATTATGCATATTCAATTGAATAGGGAGGATTCTTGAATACGCTATTATGTGTGACCCTCTTGGCGCATATATTGATAGCAGTGAATAAAATCTATAGACCAAGAGCGGGCTCTACCAACCCATCAAGGACCCTACAGATATAAGTATTTTCATAGCACTAACACCCAACCTATAAACTTGTACTATGTACTTTAATATCTTTGACATTAAATGTCTCATAAATAAGGATGCAAACATGTTTCATCACCCTTTTCTTGCTATATTATTTATTTATCTAATCAAGATGGATTTACATTTTTACTACCATGGCCACATATTTATGAATGTACTATTATATTGGTCAATATGGACCAAGATATACTACTTTCTCAACATGGAAGAGACAAATCATTTTTTGACCTTTCAACCAATGTCATACCACCAATGGTACACCCAAAATAAGCTATTTCTCTATGATTTCATTTTCATGGTTTTTTCCTTGCATCAATGTATGCAATCAAATTTCACACACTTGTAATGATCTCAAGTTAGGAGACCAATAGACATATTCATAGATAGGATCAACCTGTGACATAATGAGAATTCAATGTTCTTATTGTTGGATCTATCATCATGATCTTTCTACTAGAGATCACTAAGTGTAATCTTAATGAGACGAAGTCTCAATGCTTATGAGACTCCAACACCTGATAGTAAAACATATACATTGTTTATTCTGTAAGATGTATCTTGACCGTAGTACCTCTGTTTAAGGTTAATTTCAAAGTATCATGAGGTTCTCATTATAACATGGTATCTGTTGTAACCTTTTGATATGAAATTTAATCTATGAAAATTACTATTAGATATTGGGTGAAAAAAATTACATTATAATGGTAACTTATACATCATGTATATCTAACTCTATACAATATATGGTAATCAAAAGTATTGTATAGTCAGTTCTATGGAACCCACTATTACACAATTTATTACCTGATGAGCGTAACTATGACCCCATGATCAAGATCTAGTTGAATATGTGTTTTCACTAAATTTCTGGTGAAATTTCCTTAATGGTAAGCACATTTCATTCTTCACAGATCATAAGAATTATTGTTATGTCTTTTCAGAGCATGATCTAAATATGAATCAATGTTGTTAGGTGGAGTTTCTTTAGGACTATGATTTTGAGATCTCCTACACCTCAAGAAATGGGAATTATGTGGATGATCTTGTGATAATAAAGATATAAAAGGATATTGTTTAGGAGTCTATGGATTCTTGGAGAGTAATGGAGGAGTTGGTAGCACTTCACTTAGATGCAAGGATGGATGACAGTAGAGCCTGTTTCTTTCAGATCACAGTGAATTATTCTTTGATGTAGCAGGTGACGGAGTCTCTGTGGGGAGACTCAAGTTAGTGGAGTTGTGTGATCATGTTTCCTATGGTGATTCTCTGGATGGATGGTCAGAAGATGGTCTGAACCAGATTTCATTTTGGTGGATGGTTTTTTTTTCTGGTTGGGATGCTTGATGGAGTCCTTCATGAGTTCCATATCTCCCCATTAGCAGTACACCAATGAGTTTCCAAGATTTACCATGGAATCATGACACAATTTTTGTGGTCAGGGGTGAAATGAGAAGTTGTGGAGTTTGTGTCTTGATGTCTTGTTTTTCATAGGTAAAGTCCAAGCACCATGTTCATAGATGTTTGTTGTAGCCCTTGAATGTTACCAATGGTAAATGAGAGGGAATCATGATTTATTTTGATGTAGGGTTACCCTAAGCACATGGAAGTTGTGATTCTATATGGGTAATTATGGATTGGTTTATGAAATTGGCTCACATCATAGATAACAAGGATCCATGAACAATTTATGGTTTGGAAAAATTTATATGGATGATGAGGTGTGGCTACACAGAGTCGTGAGGTCCATTAACTCAAATCAGGTTTCATTTTTTATCTCGTAATTCTAGAAGGGATTGTATCATGTTTTTGGCACTCAATTATTCCTCAACCCAACTATCCAACCTATCACATATGGGAATAAAGATATGAATATCCTTACATTTTAGGATACGTTGTGGGCATGCATCTTGGTCATCGACAGATCATGGTTGTGATACCTACCCTTGGTTGAGTTTTCGTTTAATAACTACTATCACTCATCCATTGTTATGGCCCCATTTGAAGCTTTCTAGGGGAATCCATGCCATTCTACTTTATGTTGGTAATATTTTGGGGAGTTGGGAATTCATGGACTCTATTTGGTGTAGAGACAGACAGAAAAAGTTTAGTTGGTTCAATTGAGGATGAAAGTAGCATAGGACCAGAAAACATAATATGTCGATCATAGGAGGAGGTACTTGGAGTTTTAAATCAGTGACCACATGTTCTTAAGGGGTTCCCTTCAACGTGTGAATCATAGGTTTAGAAAATAGAGTAAGATCTCTCCCCATTTTATTAGGACCTTCAAGGTGTTTGGGAATGTCGTCAAGGTGGCTTGCCGATTATAACTTTCCCCACAACTGGACTAGTTCCATGACATCTTCAACATCTCTCAGCTCTATCAGTATAATTACATTGACTCCCATGTCATTTACTGGGTAGAGTTGGTTATTGAGGATGATTCGACATTCGTTGAATATCTGGTGGAGATCCAAGACTATCGAGAGAATGTACAATAAGGATGGACCATTCACCTGGTTCATGTACTATTGAGGCATGATGTCCTAGAGGAGAGTACTTGGGAGCGTGATATGTATATGTGTGCCTAGTACCTAGTGTTTTTTTTCTTCCTTGCTCTATTTTTTTATGATGTTCTATTTTGTCCTTGGTATTTTATGAGATATGCTGTGTTCCCCATGATGTGATTTGTGCTATGTGATGTTTGATAAAGTTCCAACATGGGAAAAGGAAATATCTAATTCTTAATCAATAGGAATTATACCATGATGTGATCAAACCTATTCTAGTGATTTAGGGCCCCCTAGTGAGGGTAATATATTGATATGGAGGATAAAATTCATTGATTCCTGTGTTTGGGGAATATATTTTTGTTCATATGTTGTGGGAGTTTGTGTTAGTATTTCTGGTTTGTAGAATCATTTTAGATGTAATGAGATTCAAGAAAGGTATCTCGAGGGATGGTTGTTTGGACTCTTTCTCTCCTTCCTTACATGTTTTTTTAATTATATAGGGTGATAATAGTATGAGTGTTATCTGATGTAACACCTTGGACTATCTAGTTCATTAAATTTCCAAAAATATTCTTATTATGGTGCCCATGGGAAATTCCATGGTGTTTTTGATGTTGTAGGGTTATATTGGCAATAGTTCATTCCGGAGAAGAGAAATTTATAGTGGTAACTTACTGGAGGTGATTCACTAGTGGTTACTTGCAGGTGGTGACTTGCTGGTGGTAACTTTCTAGTGGCAACTCATGGGTGGTGACTCACCGATGGTGACTCGCAGGCCATGACTTCCTAGTGATGAAAAGTGAATAATTTTTACAATTTTTACAAAATGTACAGACTTTTAATTTGACAACTACTATGGATAAAATTGGTTTTAATTCTTTAATTAAGGGTTTTAAAGCCCTTTTAAGGTAATTAATCATACCATGAATTTATAAAAAAAAATTGAGGCCCTTTAAATTATTAAAACATGTGTTTTTAATTATATCTCACTTTAATGAACCCTTAAAACCATATATAATCCCAGTGATTCAGGAATTAATATTCCAAAATGGAATTATATCTTCATTCTTTCATGCTTAATTTCTCTTGAGATGTGAGGTTCCAAATCCTTCTTCAATTAGATCATAAAGCCTTATTTTTTGAGTCTTTTTGACTTCCGTAAAATGATTTCCTCCTATATTTTCACCCTAGGTTTCTATTATAGAAAATTGTTTTAAGTATCCTTTGTTCTAAGTAAGAATTCCTTTATTTATTCTTTTTGTGTATCATGCAGTGAGGTGTTCATATGTTTATCTATGTAGAATTGTTTTCAACCAAATTAACAAAGATTATCAAATTGATTAAATTTTTGTGAAAGGGGTAGGGGAAAGTGAATCACATTATTTTACAAGCTTTATTATTATTATTGTTATTGTTTTTTATAGGAGAAATTACATGATGAAAGTTTTGGTCCTTAGGTTTTCATTTTAGTGTTCTTATGATGTGAATTATGGTATGAATGTTGTGTGATGGATGAAAACACTTATATGTGATGTTCCCTGTTACTAAATTTGAAAAGGTCTTGTATTTTGGTATGTGATGTGATGTGTGGAATGGTTAATATTTGGGGTTTTTCGGCTGACGTGATGAATTGTGGATATGTTGGGACACATGTGGAAGAGTGGATGAGATCTGGTTTTGTAGTGTGTCTACGATGTTTGTTATGGTGCGGTGGTGAAGCGGGTCTTCAATGTTGTTTGTGATGTGGTTTGGGAAGTTGTTCTATTGTAAAATGATGCTTGTTTTTCCTGTATAGTTCTAGTTTCCCAGTTATTATTGGATCATGAAATGAATAATAATATTGGGAATTATTAATGGGGAATTAAGAAGTAGTTGTTTGGGATAAATAGGTAATGTTTATATATGAATGATGGGATGTAAATAGTAACAAAAGTTTATCTTTTAATGTAATAGGTGGGTAATATTGATTCTATAAAATGGAAAAATGATAATTAAAAATTAATATATGAACTGTGGATTTTTTTCTTATGGGGGGTTATGCTTTTTGCTTTGGCAGCAAAAGTAGAGGTTCCTTTGAGTTCTTTTGTGCCCTGTTTTGAACCCTTAGGATAGATATTTTGTTCTGTAACCATATATGTATATAGCCTTTATATTTTTTTGATTTCTATATGCTCCCACACTCATCGAGCAGTATGTGATAACACATGAATAGTCATGTGGGGGTGTTTTTACCAACATCTCGGTGGGATGGCAGATGGATGGCTACTCAATCTTCCCAACTCCCTCTTCCAAGTGTTTTTTTGATATGCATGGGCTATGATGGATAGAAGTCAAAAGTGACACTATCTATATGTGATGTGATGAGTATGCGATGGGCCAAGTGTGTTTGGGTGAGATTTAGTGAGATGTATTATGGTGTGGTTCATTCATGGTATGAGGAGGGAATGATGTTGATTTCCATCACCTTGATGATACCCTACTACCCTAGTTAAGAGATGTCACGTATTGGTCTAGGTGTCTGCAGGCTTCATGAAATGTCTTTCAGAAGAGGAGGGATCACAAATACATATGAAATTAGGGTAAGAGAGTAGAAAATCATTAGGAAATCAGTGAGAAGTACCCAATCATCTGAATGCTTCATATTATATTATTATAATTGGATGCGTTATTTGGAGAGTGATCCATGGTGGGGTTTTTCTTTTGGTTAGTATACCTATATAGGTGCTATTTGGTTTTGATGTTTTTCTCACAGGTGAATTTGTATGATATTTTCACATTTTCATAAGATATATTGGCTTTCCTATTATGTATACATGTATTCTCAAAGTATGTATATAAAAACACATTATGGTTTCCAAGAGGGATTAATGGACCATGCTAGAAATTACTATCTCATACATTTAGATAGTTATTGTGTCACTGCTTTAGCTTTATTTTTGGGTATTTACTTTGGGGATCGTTATCTGTATTAATTTATTTACCAATTAATTGTAGTATAGTTTTTGGTTTTATTATATATATGGAATGGACTTTTTTTCAATTTATTCACCTTATCTATCTATATTATTTATATTATAGAGGGTAATGCCTCCCATATATGATATTTTTATAATTTCAGTGGTAGTCTCTATGAAGAGACCCACTAGAAATGGGGCATTGGGCTCATTAACTCCCTACCCTCATTTCAGTATATTTGGATGGAGGGGGGCATGATAGTTTAGGCCACTAATACAATGGGGTACCCAAATATATCTCTCAGATCCAGGATCAGGTAATAGATTCCATTTTGATTTTATTATCTTTTTGTGTTATTATGACCAGACATGGGATCTTAGGAGATGAGGATAGAGAACGTTCTTATGATGATAATTGAGATAACCTTTGGGAATTTTTTTATTATTTTTGATTTTTTATGTATTACCTATTATATAACTTCCTCATATACATGTTGGCATTACAGAAACATGCATGGTTGTAAATTTTTATGTTGGAAAGTTTATCAATGTTTTACATTATTAGTTATTATTACTATATTCGACTAAATTATTTATTTAGTTATTTTTGTGATGTTTGATACTACTCCACATGGTATAGTATCCATACTATAAATCCATTAGAACCTTGCTTCATGTTGGAATCCTCTGGCGTATGAGGAGGTGTGCTTTAGGCTAGGTGACCTTCCATTCTGACAATTGATTATAGAGTGAGATAGTTCGAGGCATTACAAATGGTATTAGATCTTTATTTTTCTTTTTCTTAATTTTTTTTATGGTATATAAGGGACTAGGAATGTGTTAGCATTGAGTAAATAGCCATTTCTGGGAGTGATAAACCCACACACTGGAAAAATGCAAAGTGTCTAGGGATGGTGATGTTTTTAATGTTTTTCATTATTACGGTTGATTATTAAATATCATTTAGTGGTAGGTGTACCATTACATACTTACTAATCTATTATATTCATGGTATTTTATCCGTGGAATGGTATTGTAAGGAAGTATTATTACATGAATCACTATAGGCAGAAATAGAATCACATACCTTGCATATTCCATGCCATGTTGGTTTCATTTATTGATTTCCTTATACATGAAGGATGCACCATGTATGTTTAGTTTCTTGCTTATATATAAACCATGTTTATGTAATTATTTTTCATCATAAATATTAAACTAAGTTGTGTGATAAATATCCAAGTATAAATGTAATATTACTACTATGTGATAGAATAAATTGTTATAATTATGATACATGATTGGTTATTAACATGCCAAGATCAAAAAAATGTATCTTCCAATATAGATTAATGGTTGAACCTTAAATAAAAAATGAAAATATGTTTGATCCATAGACCATTTCTTAGATGGTCTGAAACATTACTAGTTAAAGTTAAATGGGAAATAATTTTCCAATTTATTAAGTGCATATACATTTATAAATGGGCTAATGGTGTCCCAAATAATTTGACCCTCATATGTAAAATTTTTATATTCTAAATCAAGGGATAAAACATGATTACAGAAACATTCATGCCAATTGTAACTTATAAAGGCATGTAACCTTATAAACTATGATTTTTAATGAATCTTACTGAATTATTATATATGCTAAATTGAAATCTTTACATGAAATTTTTACTATTATAAGGGATTATATATCTATGACCTAGGCATGTCAACTCATATGAATAAATTATTAAAGGCATGGTTGGACTTGAGTAGGAATGTTTGGGCATGAATTTATATGATAAACTCACTGATTTTTTTATTATTAGTCAGTAAATCAACATTTATTTGGTTTCATTTAGATGAACTCAGGTTATAATTATGGGACCCTCATATGTCACCTTTAAATTGATATTCATTAGTATTTAATCCCATAGGGGTATGCTTATGCTAAATGTGATGGTAATTTAAAGTTCTAGCTTCTAGTTATACATGTTACATATAAATGTTTGGTTGTATCTTACTAAGTAGATCCCATTTAATTAATAAATAAAATTTCTATGCTTTTTATAATTACTATATGAGGAATTATTTAATTAAAATTCCAATTAAAATCTAAAGGGTGTTTTCCTCTGTAATGTACAATTAACATCTTCTCTAACTAAATAAATAATCAGAAAATATGTGGATAAATAAATGGTAAAATAAGGAATTTATAAGATAAATTTCCTAAAATGTGATGGGATGTCAACTAAAAAATTATTCTTGAAAGGATTTTTTATATAACATTCCTAAGATTCCATGTGGCATTAGTTAAATAAAGTACGTAGGGAAATTTCCTTAGATATATATTACTTTGTGTTTTTAAACTAATTCTTTAAAGTGCTAAAGATAAAATGTGAAATCTATGTAATGTCTAATCTTAAAACCATAAAGTGGTGTTTTATATTTAACCATAGTGTAAGGGTTATATTATACGATAAGCATAAAGGTTAGGTTTAAGAGCCTATTGACCTCTTCAGTAAGACCTAATAATAGGGTAGATGCATACGGTTTTTGTATAGGACTATCCCAATGCAAGTATCTCCCTCATAAGATAAAATAATTTTAAAATTATTATAAGGAATTTCATACGTGAGGTTTTATTCAACTATCATTCATCCTATGAAGGAATCTAATTTTTACAAACCACACCCAGGTGGATGTGAGGTCATCTGGTAAGTTGGTCCTTTTTAAGGTCATGAGAATCATGTAATTCTCGGATTCGGTAGGTTAGACGTGCTAATGGAATGGCCATCCACATATTAGGTCATGCGACCCTTATTCTTTAGTGATGGATCACTCATGAGGCCCTCATCTAGATTAAAATTCATATGGGACAATATTATTGAAGGATAAATCTTTGGTGTGATTCATTAAGTACATGGATGCATAGGGACTATTTTCCTATTAATATTATCTAATGATGTTTAATTTTGTTGATGAAATCATTGGGTAATATTTACTAATAAATGTGGTACCCATCATGTGGTTAAAATTGTGTATTGAACTAAAATCGTTAATGCCTTAATTTGTTACAGAACATTTTTGGTAATCTATGAAGAGTTACCCGGAAAATAGAATAATTTGAGTTATCTTGTGATATGGAATGACGTTGTAATGGATTGGGTGTTGTAACACTACTAATCAGTTCAGTTTTAGCCTATATTCTAGATGAAAATGATATGTGTGAGTGTGGCTCGGGAGAGTGTCACACACACATAGAGATTAGATTTCAAATGGGACACTTTTATATAGATGGTTTCCCTCTCTTTTCATATAGGTTCTTGGTAAAAGCATGTTTTCCACATCCATAACCCATATTCGGTGTTGGATGTAAAATTCATCTAGGAAATGATTCCATTATCAGTAAACGGTGACTTGGACACTAATAAGCTTGGGAGAATCATATTGATCATGGAGAAGTGTATCCCTCAGTGTAGAGGTATCACAATCCTATATAACCACATGTAAATGGTTAAAACTACTTTTGAAAGATCGTGAGGATATTATTTTGTGTTTCTATTACTTGAAATGATACTAGAGATAAAACCCCAATATGGTTTTGGATGGATTTTGGATGCTAGATTTAGATTCAGTGTGTGTAAGTGACCCCTAGAAATTGATGTTTTTAACACCTGTGAGTGCTTTCAAGTAATAATGATGATAAAATGGTTGACTATGTATACAGCCTTCTAGGACACCATGAGTCATGGTTGGACTATTGTGGGAGTTTTTTAAACAATCATAATTTAGATCAATATTGAGGGAATCATGGTCAGTTAATGAAGATGTATGGAAAGGTGAAATTAATCTCTTAAAATGAAGTCAAAAATAGGTGGTTCAACTATTGTTTTCTAGGAATATTTGGATATGGATGGTTGGAAAAGATTCTATAAACCTATTCTTGGATATGATGGAAGCTTCTCGAGTATTATGGATAAATTTTGACAACATCACAACTTACTCTAGGCTTAGTGATGATCATGCCCCCGGTCTTGATATCATTCAAGGTATATTGAGGGAGAACAAAGAATACAATAATATAAAATAAATACATTGAATGACTTATTGGATAAAAACATTACTATTTAGTAATTTATATATAGGACCATGGATAATCATAGAAGTGTGGGATTTCTTGAGTGATTATGGGATTACCTTGTAGGAATCCTTAGATACACTCATGGATTCCAGTGGATTATTTCATTCAAAAAAAATCATGATACTATGGATGGTCTCATTCAATGTTCATAATATATGGATGTTTCTTATATTTTCCAAAATCTCACTTGTAAACACTTTAGAATGGACTGCCTTGGATTAACTCTATAGACTTCAGTAATTAACTATTAGGTTACCCTAGACCTATAGTTAGGATTAGACGATATGTTTTATTATAGGCATCGCTAGAATCAATGTATGGGATTAAGTGAGCATTATTAGTATGAATTCAGTATTCCTTGGAAATAAGTCATCATAATCGGTGTTTCTTTGCATTAGTTTTAAATATATTTCTTCAGAAATAGTTATCCAGCAGTATATAGACTATACTTACTCTTTATTGGTATAATTATTTTGGTGGGGAACCACTTCTGGAACATTTTACAGAGAAGGTGAGTGATGAGAAATATTTACAAGAGGATTTTCATGAAAATTTTTGCTCATCTAGGCTAAATGTGGTCAATTGGGAATCGACTGTTTGATCATGATGATAATTATACTAGTAGTTTCATTAGAATGAAAATCGATTTTTCATTTAACAAATTATGATGGTGGCAAGTATTGTGGTTCAAAATTGTTAGTTAAATGTTAGAACATATGGTGGTAATTTTCAAGATTTGAACATGGAAATATAAGATGACATGGTCATGTATTAGGTTAGATGGGGTGGGTATGTTCCTTCCTAATGTTCTACGAATGGTTGTGAGCCTTGGTTCATGTTTTAATTTCTTACACACAATATGTTGGATTAAATGTTTACTGGTGTATTTGGAATATAAAATGAAATGTGGTAATTATAAGGGAAATACCTCAAACCAAATAAGTTTGGTGATGTTTTTTCATTTCCCAAATCACCTCAGGGAAGAGAAGTTATAATGTGGGGTGATTTTAAGATCACATGTTTTCTCTCAACATAAATTTTAAAAATTAAATTAAAATACTTTTTTGGTGGATTAGCCAAATGTTAAACCAATATTCAGAATGTAAATATGATCATTGAAATAGAAAAATTTATTGTTTTTAGATTTGTATGTATCGTAATGTTTCATAGATTCTAAGATATGTTTCTAGATCATAGTATCAGAAATATACTTTTTATAAGAAACAAAAATTAGTGCTTGGCTGGCGCACATTTAGTACTAACTATGCGGTATAAACTATGTGGATAGCTTTCTATAGGGACATGGTTTAATGAAAATATGTATCCCTATAGGGAAAATCATGTGGCATATTTCAGGGGCATGGAGGGTGTCACACTACTTGTTAAATTTTTAACCTGAGGTCGCACAAACATGTGAGGGGTATGTAGAAACTTGGAAATGGAGATTCCCAAGATGTGTATAGTTTGTCTAACCATGCACTAGCAATGAAAGGTTGGTCCCACTTTGTATTTTAGTACATCATGTTTGGTGAATGATTCAATAATCAATGTGGCTAACCTATGTGGCTCATTGAAAGGGAAAAAATAACCCCTTCCCCCTCTACCCTTAAATGTATTTAACCACATTTTCCACCCTCATTTTCCCAAATAACCCACTGAGAACTCCCTCCTCCCACTCCTCTTACAATGTTGGGTTATCCTTCATTATTAGTCTAATTCAAGTGTATTTGGGTTCATTTGAATCCTTTTGATAACTCTTATACTAATATTGGTTCTTTTCTTCATTTATATTTCCATCATTAGCACTATCATAATTCGAGTTAATTCAATCAAATTTTAGGGTGTTTGTATAATATTATGATTTCTCTCATTTTGGATCAAATAAAAGCTTGATAATGAGTTAGTGAAGACTTATAATCATGAAGTATGTGGTCTATGGATTTTACATCATGTTTTTTTCTTTTATAAATTATTCTTCATGTTGTTCACGAGAAATTCTGTAATTTTCCTATAAAATTTGAAATTTATGATGGATAATCTAATGCATTGATTAAATAATAGTTAGGAATTAATTTTTTTTATTTTAGTTTTTCACCTATACATGAACCATACCTTTTTATGAACTATGTAACTTCCTATGGCCTTTTTTCTATGTAATTAAATCCCATTTGCAGGATGTTGTTTAAATAATTCAATCACCGTTGGAGGTCTTTTAGTTGTCCCTCATATATGGGATGAATAGTTTGGGATAATGAACTTGGAATTAAAACTATGCCATGTTTTCTAATAAAAAACAATTGAGGCGTGTTTCCTCCTCTAATAAAATGGGTATGTCAAATGGGAATATTTAAATGGTTAACTAGTATGCTTATTTACATGGACACCTTGATTATTAACACATGAATTATTAAATATAAGGTATGTCTAGATGGACTTATTTACAATTTATTAGTCATTTTGATAAGGAATAATATGTACATGGACCCCATTATTAATTATAATTGCAATGAGTGAATGAAAAGCTTACAAACATGGCCTTCTTTATTGTTTATCTATAAATGGGAAAATCGAATCAATATTTCCCAGACCGATGTTAACTATTTTATTGAGGGGGACTGGTAATTCATTTGATGGGATTAATTGGTAGATGAATTGTGTTATGCATTGAGAGATACTTGGGTTCCATTTTACATAATTCCTTGGATTGGATTAGAGGTTTAATAAATTGTATTATTCCTCGGGTGAAACTTGGGTTTCCTGATATGGAACACATTAGATGGACCTGGTAGTCCATACATTTTATAATTTCTTGGTGATACATTGGTTCCTGGTAGAATTCTAGGTATGGGTCTGTATGGGGATGGATTTATAGTACACCATGAGTGACACTTGAATTTCTCTTTACAGATTCCCTTGAAGGGATTAGAAGTAAAATAAATTACATTTTCATTATTTTTCATTATGTTAACCGAATGATAAACGAAAAATTTAGTGAACTTATGTAACCTTATATGGTTACTATGACACACATTCTTCTAGATTCCTGGAAATATAGTAATGGGTCCTGGTCTCACTTTATTACCGATCATTATTATTATATGTGGATATCATGGTTGTATACATCGTGTCATCACTAGTAATCATCTATGTATCTATATATATTTATATATGTGGTAGTATATATATATATGTGTGTGTGTGTGTGTGTGTGATGTAACATGTCCAGAGATATTCCCGCATAGACCGTAGCAGGTATTGTCTGCCAGCATTCCCATGGGGACCTGAGCGTGGTACGATTATTTCTATTTCTATTTCATTACATCTTTCTTATATACCTACACACTATCTTATTTTGTATTCATGGACTATATTATGCATTATACATCATTGGTAGTGGCCTATTGAGTATATCTCACACTCTATTCCGGACGTCATTTCACTAGGGTACCCAAACATATTTCACTATTATAGGACCATGTTCTAGATCTGGATATCTTTTAGTCATATTTTTGCGATGTTATGTGTGGTCATGGGTGATTATGAGAAGATGACTAAGACAATGCTTATTATTCTCATGGAGATTGCCTTTAAGATTTTTACTTCAATTTTTTATTTATTCCGTATTACCTATTGTTTGAAATATTTTTGTAAACATTAGCATTCCATATACATGAAAGGTTATATCTTTTGGAATTGGCCAATTTTTCATTTTAACAACCCAAAACTCTAAAATAATAACAATTTATTCGATTGTGTATGTGACACAAAACACTGAGATCAAATATCCCCTGAAATATATTTCATTTAATTTAATCTCTTCGTTAGCTTGTAGGACACACAACCCTAAGTCTAAATAAACCAAAATATATTATACTATTATAACCTAGCAGTTAATTTTTTTGGTATGGAGAGTGATAACAAAATTTTGAAAATTATAATTATCAATTGTTTATAAATAATATATAAACCATTTAAAATTAATAGAAATTTGTTCTGATTTTTTTTTTCTAAAAGATGGTTTAGTCATGCTTTGTGCACATAAATAAAAATTAATTTTTATAGATTTTATAAAAATTACTTGATAAAATTAAATTCATTTTTAAAATAAGAATATCAAAATTTTATTAGGGATACATTTTGGGATTCTTGAGAAATATTTCATTTTTTCATGAATAATAAAAAATAGGGAGTTTTAATTTAAAACTACCTTTTAATTTAAATTATTTATATTATGAAATTATATATTGATTTTTTATAAATTTAAATGTGTTCAATTATATATTTTTTAATACAATTTATGTGATTTAAAACATTTTCATACATAATTTTGACATCAAAATATTGTAAACATTTTCATTTTCTCTCTAAAAATCTTTTTTCTCTTCAAGTTTGTTAGATTAATTTTAAATTAAAAAAAAAATTCAATTATATGAATGGAATTTGAAAAAATATATTCCATATATTGTTTACTGTTTTAAGTATTCATTTTGGTGAAAAGTTTTCTTGAACATACTATAAAATATAAATTAGAATAATTTATATTTTATAGTATGTTCAACAATTTTTTTGACCAAAATGAATAGTTAAAAGAGTAAAAATTAATTGCCACGGTTAAGGTAAAAATTGATTTACTACATGGTTAAAATAAAATGATAAGGGTTAAAATAACCCAAAATTTGTCTAAAATCTATGGATGGACATATTACCAGGTCATGTTTAAATATCAATATTTAACCAGTTTTACCCTTTTGTATTGATAAAAACATGAGTAAATCAATTTGTAAGGAAGTATTATTACATGAATCACTATAGGAAGAAATAGAATCACATACCTTGTATATTACAAGCCATGTTGGTTTCAATTATTGATTTATGGATACCTGCAAGATGCACCATGTATGTTTAGTTTCTTGCTTATATATACACAATGTTTATGTAATTATTTTGCATTATAAATATTAAACTATGTTGTGTGATAAATTTCAAAGTATAAATGTAATATTACTACTATCTGATAGAATAAATTGTTATAATTATGATACATGATTGGTTATTAACATGCCAAGATCAAATAAAGGTATTTTCCAATATATATTAATGGTTTACCCTTAAATAAAAAATGAAAACATGTTTGATCATAGACCATTGCTTAGATGGTCTAAAACATTACTACATAAAGTTAAATGGGAAATAATTTTCCAATTTATAAGTGCATATAAATTTATAAATGGGCTAATGTTGTCCCGAATAATTTGACCCTCATATATAAACTTTTTATATTCTAAATCAAGGGATAAAACATGCTTACAGAAACATGCATGCCAATTGTAACTTATAAAGGCATGTACCCTTATAAACTATGATTTTTAATGAATCTTACTGAATTATTATATATGCTAAATTGAAATATTTACATGAAATGTTTACTATTATAAGGAATTATATCTCTATGACCTAGTCATGACAACTCATATGAATAAATTATTAAAGGCATGGTTGGACCTGAGTAGGCATGTTTGGGCATGAAGTTATATGATAAACTCAATGAGTTTTTGATTATTAGTTAGTAAATCAACATTTATTTGGTTTCATTTAGATTCAGTCAGGTTATAATTATGGGACCCTCATATGTCACCTTTAAATTGATATTCATTAGTATTTAATCCCCTATGGGTATGCTTGTGCAAAATGTGATGGTTATTTAAAGTTCTAGCTTCTAGTTATACATGTTACATATAAATGTTTGGTGGTATCTTACTAAGTAGATCCATTTTAATTAATAAATACATTTTCTATGCTTTTTATAATTACTATATGAGAAATTATTTAATTAAAATTCCAATTTAAATCTAAAGGGGTTTTTCCTCTGTAATGTGCAACTAACATTTTCTCTAACAAAAGAAATAATCAGAATATATGTGGATAAATAAATGGTAAAATAAAGAATTTATAAGATAAATTTCCTAAAATGTGATGGTATGTCGACTAAAAAATGATTCTTGAAAGGATTTTTTATATAACATTCCTAATATTCCATGTGGCATTAGTTAAATAAAGTACTTAGGGAAATTTCCCTAAATATATATTACTTTGTGTTTTTAAACTAATTCTTTAAAGTGCTAAAGATAAAATGTGCAATCGATGTAATGTCTAATCTTAAAACCATATAGTGGTGTTTTATATTTAACCATAGTGTAAGGTTTATATTATATGATAAGCATAGAGGTTAGGTTGAAGATCCTATTAACCTCTTCAACAGGACCTAATAATAGGGTAGATGCATACAGTTTTTGTATAAGACTATCCCAATGAAAGTATCTCCCTCATAAGGTAAAATAATTGTAAAATTATTATAAGGACTTTAATACATGAGGTTTCACTCAACTATCGTTCATCCTATGAAGGACTCTGATTTTTACAAACCACACCCAGGTCGATGGGAGGTCATCAGGTAAGTTGGTCCTTTTTATGGTCATGAGAATCGTGTAATTCTAGGATTTAGTAGGTTAGACGTGCTAATGGAATGGTCATACACATAGTAGGTCATGTGAACCTTATTCTTTAGTGAGGGATCACTCATGAGGCCATCATCTAGATTAAAATTCATATGGGATAATATTTTTGAAGGATAAATCTTTGGTGTGATTCATCAAGTACATGGATACATAGGGACTATTTTCCTATGAATATTATCTAATGATGTTTCATTTTGTTAATGACATATTTGGGTAATATTTACCAATAAATGTGGTACCCATCATGTGGTTAAAATTGTGTATTGAACTGAAATTGTTAATGCCTTAATTTGTTACAGAACATTTTTGGTAATCTATGAATTAGAGTTACCTGAACAATAGAATAATTTGGGTAATCTAGTGATATGGAACAAGGTTTTAATGGATTGGGTGTTGTAACACTTCTAATCAGTTCATTGTTGGCCTCTATTCTAGATGAAAATGATATGTGTGAGTGTGGATCGGGAGAGTGTCACACACACATAGAGATTAGATTTCAACTGGCACGCTTTTATATAGATGGTTTCCCTCTCATTTCATATAGGTTATTGGTAAAAGCATGTTTTCCACATCTATAACCCATATTCGGTGTTGGATGTAGTATCCATAAAAGAAATTATTCCACTATCAGTAAACGGTGACTTGGACACTAATATGGTGAGGAGATCATATTGATCAAGGAGAAGTGTATCCCTCAGTGTAGAGGTATCACAATCCTATAGAACCACATGTAAATGGTTAAAACTACTTTTGAAAGATCATGAGGATAGTATTTTGTGTTTCTATTACGTGAAATGATACTAGAGATAAAACCCCAATATGGGTTTGGATAGATTTTGGATGCTAGATTTAGATTTAGTGTGTGTAAGTGACCCCTATAATTTGATGTTTTTAACACCTGTCAGTGCTTCAACGAATAACGATGAAAAAATGGTTGACTATGTATACAACCTTATAGGACACCATGAGTCATGGTTGGACTACGGTGGGAGTTTTTTAAACAATCATAATGTAGATCAATATTGAGGGAATCATGGTCAGTTAATGAATATGTATTGAAAGGTGAAATTAATCTCTTCAAATAAAGGCAAACAGACGTGGTTCAAATATTTTTTTATAGGAATATTTGGATATGGATGGTTGGAAAAGATTCTATACACCTATTCTTGGATATGATGGAAGTTTCTCGAGTATTATTGATAAATTTTGACAACATCACAGCTTACTATAGGCTTAGTGATGATCATGCCCCTGATCTTGATATCATTTAAGGTATATTTATGGAGAACAAAGTATACTATAATATAAAATAAATACATTGAATGACTTGTTGGATAAAAAAATGACTATTTAGGAATTTATATATAGGATCATGGATAATCATAGAAGTGTGGGATATCTTGAGTGATTATGGGATTACCTTGTAGTAATTCCTTAGATACACTCATGGATTCTAGTATATTATTTCATTCAAAAAAAAACTCATGATACTATGTATAGTCTCATTCAATGTTCTTGATATGGGGATGTTTCTTATATTTTGCAAAATCTCACTTGTAAACTCTTCAGAATGGACTACTTTGGATTAACTCTATGGACTCCAGTAGTTAACTATTAGGTTACCGTAGACCTACAGTTAGGATTAGATGATATGTTTCATTAGAGGAATCACCAGAATCCGTGTATGGGATTAAGTGAGAATTATTATTATGAATTCAGTATTCCCTCTAAATATTACATCATAATCAGTGTTTTTTTGCATCAGTTTTAAATCTATTTTTTCAGAAATAGTTATCCAGTAGTATGTAGACTATATTTACTCTTTATTGGTTAAATTATTTTGGTGGGGAACCACTTCTAGAACATTATACAGAGAAGGTGAGTGATGATAAATATTTACAAGAGGATTTTCATCAAAAATTTAGCTCATCTAGGATAAATGTGGTCAATTGGGAATCGACTGTCTGATCATGTTGATAATTATACTAGTAGTGTCATTACAATGAATATCGATTTTTCATTTAACAAATTATGATGGTGGAAAGTATTGTGGTTCAAAATTGTTAGTTAAATGTTAGAACATATGGTGGTAATTTTCAAGAGTTGAATATGGAAATATAAGATGACATGGTCATGTATTAGGTTATATGGGGTGGGTATGTTCCTTCCTAATGTTCTATAAATGGTTGTGAGCCTTGGTTCAAGGTTTAATTTCTTACACACAATATGTTGAAATAAATGATTACTGGTGCATTTGGAATATAAAATTAAATGTGGTAATTCTAAGGGAAATACTTGAAACCAAATTGGTTTGGTGAAGTATTTTCATCCCCAAATCATCTTAGGGAAAAGAGGTTATAATGTGGGGTGATTTTAAGATCACATGTTTTCTGTCAACATAAATTTTAAAAATTAATTTAAAATATTTTTTTGGTGGACTAGCCAAATGTTAAACAAATATTCAGAATGTAAATATGATCATTAAAATAGAGAAATTTATTGTTTTTAGATTTTTAAAGTATCATAATGTTTCTTAGATTCTAAGATATGTTTCTAGAGCATAGTATTAGAAAGATTCTTTTTAGAAGAAACAGAAATTAGTGCTTGGTTGGTGCACATTTAGTACTAACTATGTGGTATAAACTATGTGGATAGATTTCTATAGGGACATGGTTTAATGAAAATATGTATCCCTATAGGGAAAATCATGTGGCATATTTCATGGGCGTGGAGTGTGTCACACTACTTGTTAAATTGTTAACCTGAGGTCGCACAAACATTTGAGGGGTTTGTAGAAACATAGAAATGGGGATTCCCAAGATTTGTATAGTTTGTCTAACTATGCGCTAGCAATGCAAGGTTGGTGCCACTTTGTATTGTGGTACATCATGATTGGTGAATGATTCTCTAATAAATGTGGCTAACATATGTGGATCATTAAAAGGGAAAAAATAACCCCTTCCCCCTCCAACCTTAAATGGATTTAACCACATTTTCCACCCTCATTATCCCAAATAACCCACTGAGAACTCCCTCCTCCCACTCCTCTTCCAATGTTGGGTTATACTTCATTATTAGTCCAATTCAAGTTTATTTGGGTTCATTTGAATCCTTTTGATAACTCTTATACTAATATTGGTTCTTTTCTTCATTTATATTTCCATCATCAGCACTATCATAATTCGAGTTAATTCACCTAAATTTTAGGGTGTTTGTATAATATTATGATTTCTATCATTTTAGATCAAATAAAAGCTTGATAATGAGTGAGTAAATAATTATAATCATGATGTATGTGGTCTATGGATTTTACATCATGTTTTTTCTTTTATAAATGATTATTCATGTTGTTCACTAGAAATTCTGCAATTTTCCTATAAAATATTAAATTTATAATGGATAATATAACGCATTGATTATATAATAGTTATAAATTAAATTTATTTATTTGATTTTTTTCACCTATACATGAACCATACCTTTTGATGAAATATGTAACTTCCTATGGCCTTTTCTTTTTCTATGTAATTAAATCCCATTTGCAGGATGTTGTTTAAATAATTCAATCATTGTTGGAGGTCTGTTAGTTGTCCCTCATATATGGGATGAATAGTTTGGGATAATGAACTTGTAATTAAAACTATGCCATGTTTTATAATAAAAAAAATTGAGGCATGTTTCCTCCTCTAATAAAATGGGTATGTCAAATGGGAATATTTAAGTGGTTAACTGGTATGCTTATTTACATGGACACCTTGATTATTCATACGTGAATGATTAAATAGATGGTATATCTAAATGGCCTTATTTAAAATTTATTAGTGATTATGATAAGGAATACTATGTACATGGACCGCCATTATTAATTATAATTGCAATGGGTGAATGAAAAGATTACAAACATGGCCTTCTTTATTGTTTATCTATAAATGGGAAAATCGAATCAATATTTCCCAGACCGATGTTTACTATTGTATTGAGGGAGACTGGTAATTCATTTGATGGGCTTAATTGGTAGATGAATTGTGTTATGCATTGAGCGATACTTGGGTTCCATTTTACAGAATTCCTTGGATTGGATTAGAGGTTTAATAAATTGTATTATTCCTCAGGTGACACTTGGGTTTCTCGATATGGAACACATTAGATAGACCTGGTAGTCTATCCATTTTATAATTTCTTGGTGATACATTGTTTCCTGGTAGAATTCTAGGGATGGGTCTGTATGGGGGTGGATTTATAGTACACCATGAGTGACACTTGAATTTCTCTTTACAGATGCCCTTGAAGGGCTTAGAAGTAAAATAATTTACATTTTCATGATTGTTCTTTCTGTTAACCGAATAATAAACTACAAATTTAGTGAACTTATGTAACCTTATATGGTTACCATGATACACATTCTTCTAGATTCCTGGAAATATAGTAATGGGTCTTGGTCTCACTTTATTACCGATCACTATTATTATATGTGGATATCTTGGTTATATACATCGTGTCATCACTAGTAATAATGTATGTGTCTATATATATTTATATATGTGGTAATATATATATATATATATATATATATATATATGTGATGTGACATGTTCAGAGATATTCCTGCATAGACTGTAGTAGGTATTGTCTGCCAGTATTCCCATGTGGATATGAGCGTGGTACAATTATTTCTATTTCATTACATTACATCTTTCTTATATACCTACACACTATCTCATTTTGTATTCATGGACTATATTATGCATTATACATCATTGTTAGTGGCCTATTGAGTATATCTCAGACTCTATTCCGGACGTCATTTCACTAGGGTACCCGAACATATTTCACTATTATAGGACCATGTTCTAGATCTGGATATCTTTTTGTCATATTTTTGCGATGTTATGCATGGTCATGGGTGATTAGGAGAAGATGACTAAGACAATGCTTAGTATTATCATGGAGATAGCCTTTAATATTTTTACTTCAATTTTTTATTTATTTCGTATTACCTATTGTTTTAAATCCTTTTGTAAACTTTATCATTCCATCAACATGAAAGGTTATATCTTTTGGAATTAGCCAATTTTTTATTTTAACAACCCAAATTCTAAAATAACAACAATTTACTCGATTTTGTATGTGACGCACAACATGGAGATTAAACATCCCTTGAAATATATTTTATTTAATTTAATATCTTCATTAGCTTGCGGTACACACAACCCTAAGTCTAAATAAACCGAAATATATTATACTGTTATAACCTAGCAGTTAATTTTTTTTGGTATGGAGAGTGATAACAGAATTTTGAAAATTATAATTATCAATTGGTTATAAATAATATATAAACCATTTAAAATGAATAGAATTTTTTTTCTGAAAAAATATATTTTTTTCTAAAAGATGGTTTAGTCATTCTTTGTGCACATAATAGAAAATTATTTTTTACAAATTTTATAAAAATTACTTGATAAAATGAATTTAATTTTTAATATAAGAATATCAAAATTTTATTAGGGATACATTTTGGAATTCTTTAGAAATATTTCATTTTTTTCATGAATAGTAAAAAATATGGAAGTTTAATTGAAAAATACGTTTTAATTTAAATTTTTTATAATATTAAATTATATATTTATTTTTTATAAATTAAAATGTGTTCAATTATATATATTTTAATACAATTTATGTGATTTAAATCATTTTCATACATAATTTTGACATGAAAATATTGTAAAAATTTTCATTTTCTCTCTAAAAATCTTTTTTCTCTTCAAGTTTGTCAGATTAATTTTAAATTAAAAAAATTTCAATTATATGAATGAAATTTGAAAAAATATATTCCATATATTTTTTACTATTTTAAGTATTCATTTTGGTCACAAATTTTATTGAACATACTATCAAATATAAATTATAATAATTTATATTTTATAGTAAGTTCAACAAAAATTTTGACCAAAATTAATAGTTAAAAGAGTAAAAATTAATTACCACGGTTACGGTAAAAATTGATTTACTACATGGTTAAAATAAAATGATAAGTGTTAAAATAACCCAAAATTTGTCTAAAATCTATTGGATGGACATATTAACATTTCATGTTTAAATACCTATGGATTCATTATATATTATATACATTTTTTACTTCCATTCCTTAGGGGATATGACAATGTCACTAATGTGTACGGGGGACTATCGCCACATGATGTGATGTGATTCGTATTTCACTAATGATTTACATGTAATGTAATAAATATAATGTTTAAAAATATATGTGGTATAATTGAAATAAGTTTTATATTCATGAAATATTAATAATTTTATAATGATAATATATTATTTATTTATTATACACAAAAAAATGATTATATCATTCGTGTACGTGTGGACTACCGCCTTCCTGAAGTGATGTGAATATCTTTTCATCAGCACATAACATAGATGATATATATATATAATTATATTTAACTATATAATATGTTATATATGATATTATTATCATTATTTAAATATATAATATTACTTACCTCATTTCCATAATGATCATTGAAAAATGGAAACTTACTCAAGTGTACATACAGCCTAACATCCCCATTATTGTAACATAATTTATTTTTCTTAACCATATTTAATTATTTGTTTTAAATTTATAATTGATGTAAAAATATGATAATTATTTCATTATTATTATTAAGGATATTATATAACTATATAATTTGTATAATAACCAGATCACTCATGACTAAACACACATGAGATAACATGGAAATTAACACAAAAACATATAAAATAGTGAAAGATTATTAATAAATGGGTGATAAGATGTTATAAAATGATCATATATGATATTTTAAATACTAATATTATTATTTTATAATTTAATAACATGTTTAAAAAAACTATAAATAAGGATAAATCACTTACAACCAAAAACAGTATGAGGTATGGGATTATGTTTTAATTTCCTTTCATTGAGTCACATTTTTATGTTATGAACCAGTTTATTTTATATGGTTTATATACCACCCAATTTACATGTAATATCATTATTTATAAATTACTCATGGTATATTAAGATTCCATTTGATTTATTTTATCTAATTATATTTAATTTAATATTTACCAAGTGGTAAAGAATTTTATAACTTAAGTTCTTTTCATTGGGTTATATTACATCTTCATCATATTTGATATTATAAGATTTTTTGTGAAAGGTTTTTTTATTATAATATTTGATATTCATAATTATTTTATGTGGATTTATAGTTTATATATATAATCTATTCATTAATTACTTCTCAATTCAATTTTATGATCATTGTAAGTGTTTAATTCACAATCTAATTCTAATTGAGATTGTTTGAAATTCTATTTTAGTTAAAGGAAATTATTTTACCAATTAATAATAAACTCATTTAATTAACACATAATATTCTTATTAATAATATTTTAATTTAATATTACCATTTTTCACTCTTAGGTACGTAAAAGGTTTTGTAAAATGTTTTTATGAAAATATGACTTCATTTATCTATTCGGACAAAAATCAGTTTCTTTAAAAACACTGTTTTCATAAAATGTTTTCAAAAATGTTTTAAAACTTTTAAAAATGGATAATTAAAGAAATTTTTAACCATTTTTACCTTTTATAGAATTTTTTTAATGGAATATTCATGTTTTTTTTAAAATAATTTCTCTTTGTATTTTATAAATTAAAAGTGAAAGGAATCATTGATTTAATGTGCACAACATGAATATAATTTACATCCATCATGAACACTCATATATTTTAAAAAAACATTTTTTATTTTCAAGTAATATTCTCAATGAAACTTATTTTCACATTTTTTGTGAAAATCAATTTTTTAAAATAAATTTTTAAAGTGAAAAGGACAATTTACCTAATAATTTTTTGAAATATATTTTAATTGTATTTATATTAATCATTGAATACAACCCATTATTCTTAATTCAAAAGGAATATGTTGTACTGATACAATCCTTATACTTATTCTACATGGTTTATGATCATTTTAACCAAGTAAAGTATTGAAATTAACTTTATTGATTCATTTTAGTAGTCACTAACTATCCCATGAAATATTCACTTGTCTCTAATCATTGGAAATTAAATTTATACAAAATATTCTTATTATTTATCATATATATTCATAATTCATAAACCATATCCCATTCCTACATATGGTGTTTTACTTTGAATGAAATTTTATTGATTGGGGAAATATTTGTCCTCCTTATTCATTCTTCAATATAGATATTTAATGGTATGGAATATTGTTCGTGAATTAAATATATTATTAGATATATGATGAATGATTTAGACATGAAGACATTGATGGGCCTCAGTAATAGATATCCCTTAGATGCATCAACTTGTTTCATGAGACAAATTAGTATGTTGCTTGAAATTTTATGGCTAAACCAAATGATTTTGTACCATATAGTTTAAAAAAATTGAATACATATCTTGATGGTAGATATATCATGTGCTTGATACATGGAATCAAATAATTATGAATTTCATTTTTTGAAAATTATTTTATTATTATTATCCATGAAACTTTCATTATGATGTTATCACAAGATTCATTAAATCCTCATTTGATTGATTAAATGTATTGTGAGTTCAGTTATTTACTATTCCATGTTGATTAATCATTATCTTATCATAATATTAATGTCATTTAAATTTAAGGAGTGTTCAGTTATTTACCTTTAAATAATAATAATTATTATTGATTCTTTATAGATTTTGATGTAATTAAAACTTACTAGGAATTTGATCTCACCATTATTTTTTTATTTTTCCAATTATTCTATTAAGTGTACTATGATTTATGTGAAAGGATATTCTAGTGGGAATAATTTTATTCATGAAACAATTTTTGAATTAATTTGTGTTTTGAAATGTTATAAAAGAATCATTTATGTATCTAGTTTACCAATACTACCTAACTATTTTATCCTCTAGGATGTAATTCCTCATATCATATGCCAATGTAATAAAGTAGAAATCATCACTAGACTACTATGTTTGGGATCACTACAATAAATGTTTTAATTTATAATATATTATTATCTTACACTATATTATTTATTTCATTTTTACAATGTGGTTGATACTTATCCAGAGGGTATAGGCACCCCACCATACATCCAGTAGGACCTCATTGCTAGTTAGGGACCTTTGATGTATGGGTAGTCATGCTTGAGGCTGGGAAACAAAATTTTACAACTATGAATTATAGTGGGACTCAAGTTGGGGTGTTACATTGGCTTTGGTTGGCTAATTTTACATAGGCTCAAACTAATGTACATACTAAAACTACTCAGTACGATCATCTCTAAAGCTTCTCCAACATTACCCTCATGAAAATTATAGATATATCTCCCATTTTTTCATGGCCGAAAATATATCTTTATGAAATGAATACTTTCATAGACTTCAATGTTCATTATGAAAAGTAATATTTAAATGAACTTTATAAAATTCATTACGAAATAATGATATGTTTTATGGAATTCAAATGCTTCACATCAATAGTTGTAGTAAAAATATTTACTCTCCAAAGACCACATTCATATATTTAAAACATTATGAATAGTTCAAAAGATTATAATATTATATGAAGAATTGTTTAGGAATGACATCTAATTCAATTAAATGAATCCACAACAATTATTTAAACATCACCACTTTATATCAAGATGTGATCTTTGATCTTCCATATATGGAATTCAATATTCAAAAACAATTCTAGGGAACACTAAAGGACTTCCATACTATTTTTCATCCTTAATACATATTGAAACTAAGTAATTCATTAGTTATTAACAAAATTACAACAAATTAAAAATAAACAAAAAGTAGGATCTATATATGGATCATCAATTACACATAATCTACTATATGATTTCAATTGTTTTTTTAGTTTTTGGATGTTTTTAGTGAAGAAAAGACTATTTAAAGTTCTTATGATAATCATTATGGACTCCACAAATCACTAGGGAAGTTGTATCAAATATTTGTAGACAATGGAATGGAATAGTCATTTAGAAGAAGCCTATTGGAGATTAATATCTCCCAAACCACCATGAAATTGGATCGATATTGTGTAATGAATCAGATGATCTAAACCATTCATGATGTTTAATGTTAAAAAATTATTGAGTAGGATATCCCATTACATAGGAGAACATGATGATGGGATAATTCCAAAGGGCCCAGACATGTGAAAAAATAACCATTATGGACTATTGTCATGAAAATTGGGTATGATTTGTTTGAAGTTGATACATGGTGGTGGGTCAGTAGGGTCACATACAATAAGATATCATTGAAATCCAAATTGGGCACTCCTTCTATACACAATATCATGTTTATGAAAATAATTTTCATATGATTTATTATTACACATGAATTTGAACCTCTCTGGGTGATGAATGTAATTCCTCCTTTCAATACGTTGAAAATATGTTCTATTTTTGACAATGTCCTTATTGGAACCAACTGTGAATTGTATGATTTTGAACTATTTTTATGTCTTAGAAAAATGTGAAAAAATTTATTTTATATTACTATTTTAGTTTTTTATTGTTCAAGGTTAATTTAATTTTTGGGAATTACTCTACCAAAAAATGATGTTATTTGGTAAATCAATGCTGATATGTGTGAACTATTATCAACATATCCATGGAATTGTGAATCTTCTATGTTTTAATCATTGATTCACTAATTAACGATCTATTTTAATATAAGGGCATGTATTCCCATATCCTAATTGATAGGTTCTTCAAAGTTTCTATATGATAAATATCTTCCAAGACCAAACACAACCATTTTTCAAAATAGTTTGTCATGGTGGAGATATTGAGATTTTTTTTCAAGTTTAGCTTAGTGGACCAGATGTCAGATGTGGACTGAATGCAATGCCCAAAGGGGATTTGGGTTGTCTAGGAATCTAAAAAAGACATTAGCATGTTCGGTTGTATCATATGTGTTGTATGGTGGGATGATGCCACACATGAAAATGAACCCTGATCACATGGAAAAGAGGTTATTTTGGTCACATCCAAAAAAATAGAAGCTCCCATGAGAATATAATAACAAATGAAGTTAGTTGTCTCTTCCTCCCATATATCATTTTCCTAATTCTATAAAATCAAAATATTGTAATATACCTAAACCATTAAATTGGAATGAACTAATCAACATCATTGCAATATTATTATGATTTTAGTGATTCATTACTGAGTGTGTAGAAAATTTATAGAACCAATTTAAACATTCTAAATTAATTCTTTGAAATGTACTTGGGTTTGACTATTTGATGATTTATATGTACCATATTTTTGTTTCCAGTGTGATATAGGGGTAAAACTACTTCCATCAACGCGTGTATGAAAGGGGAATTTATTACATGAGTGGTAAACCACTACAATGATAACCATCTCACAAACATCTACTTATATCCACAAGTTCAAGAAAGGGGGCCTACAACAAACATAATGAAAGGGAAATGTTTGTTAAACCATCACAGTGATAACCATACGAAAAATATCTACTTCCACACACAAATACAAGTGTTATAAAAGGTACCTATAAGAAAAATTCATGCCTAAATGCATGGATTCCATCACCAGTGTGAACTAGGATAATGACACTTGATTTTTGAGAAAAATAGATTTCAAATGATAATGGAATTAAATTATGTTTGAACATGTTATTTGAAATAAATAGTAATTTTTTTGGAGTTTAACATAATCCAATTTTATAATTATTATATAATAAATATATTTCACATAGTTATACTAATAAATATATTATAATATTTTAGAAACAAATATTAAAATGCCACTGCATAATATTTTATTTATAAACAAAATTTTCAAATAGATATTATTTTTAGTATTACTTATAATATTTATAATAATATTACTGTTGGAAAGATAAATGTTAATAATATTATCAATAGATAATTTTTTCATATGAATCTACTGAAAAATATTTTAACCCACATATATATTATATATTTGAATTTTCATAATTTCAATTGTATTATTTTATATGTCCCAATAAAATTTAGAAAAAAACATTTATGAAAAATTTAGTGGCACGAAATATTTTTTTGGTAAAACACTTTACTAATAATAAATGGTATTTTCTAATAAATATACCCTTATTAGAAAAACAAAATTATTATTTATCATGAGGGATTTCAATAAACTAACCAATTAACATATTATTTAATTAAATTAAATAAATAAATAAATAAATATACTATTATGTAAAAAACCAAAGGTTTATGATGTGAACTATTGTAACTCCATCCCTATCGTAAAACCCCCATTTCAGAATCAATAGTGGTGTTATTTTTCCCATATGATTATCTATTAATGAGACATAAATTCTTTATTATAAAAACACATGCATAGATAAAAATAATATTTTTACATAATATTGTTTCTCCAAGGCCCCTTGATGATCATAATTCTATGTCAACTCATGCAAGGGATAAACACCACATCCCAAAATCAACAGAACCAACAAAAATTTCATTTTCAGTTATTTACTAGGATAAATTGACAATTTTTTCCTAGAGAGGGCCATGAATATGAAAACTCATAATTGATCTAAGTATCATTCCAGAAAAACCAAGGTCTCTGCATCTAACCCACAATAAAACCTTTCATCCTCAAAAAGAAAAAACTGGAGGTGTTGAATACGGTAACTCATGATAGAACCTCATATAGAAAATGATCCAGCAATATATTAACTTCCTTAACATCTAAATGTATCTGATATAACCGAACTCATAACACAATTTCATTGGAAATGAGCATCCCCTTACATCAAAAATGTAATCAACTCTGACCTTCTTGAAGAAAGAAGTAATAGGAAACACACATCAGCTCCATGTTAGTATTTTCATGACTCAAAACCCAAAATTTTTCCAAACCAAAGGTCATCCCTCAAAATAGAATAAAACAAAACAATAAACTATTTACACCTATCTCAAACAAGGCCTTTTTAAAAGGTTATTACATGTTGCAGCACTCTTATCCCTATAATTAATGATATTTCTTGATGTTTTTCATTTGATGAAAACAAATATCATCCACACACATCACTGAACACTTTATAAGATTCTACGCTAACAATAGAAGGGTTGTAAAGTAGAAATCTCATTCGATACAAAATATGTTTCTTTAACATCTCATACTAGTAAGGAATAGGTAAAAATGTAGACTACTTATTACTCAAGGGTGATATAGGACTTCTTTTATATCCTCAAAAAACATTGGAATCCTCCTTTTATATCCTGGTCTCCAAAAGGATTTTCAATCACTATTGATCGTTTCCTATATTTTTTATCTCCACTATTTTGTGAAAGATACTGACAAGCACCATAGACAACACCCCAACCATGTTAAACCACTAAATAATCACACCACATCCTTTATAGTTTCCCAATCCACCACAATTGGATTAATATGATCTATACTATTTAGATGAATCAACTATGTCTGCTCTAATTCCCAAAATAACACCTTCTTGAGCAACTAAAATCCACATCCTTCTGATAAAAAAGCTTCCTAAACCATTTTGTATGAGTTTTTATGAATTGGGTATACCCAAAAAGTTCCATTGGAAAACCATCAAGTAACATCCACTATCCATCTGAAAAAGTGGGACCATACTCCCCACCTTAAAGAAATCCTTTATGACTATAGCTTGAGAAAGTAATGTTAAACTAAAGAACAAGGTCGATGTTATCAGTACTGGATACCCTTACAATATGATAGGGTGTTGGGAAACCTATCATTGATTTATTAGGATCTACATATCCCTATTTACACTAGAATAAAAACACCAACACTATATACTGAAGTTCCACCTCTTTCATATTTACATAGAGTCCTCTGTATGGAGCTTCAACCGCTATGCCTCTGTAGCATTACACTGATCTCACCAGCCATTATGGCTTCATCATCATGAAGAATAACATCACCCCTATGAATCTAGATTTGATACTATGAAATATTACTATGTATATGATACTAAGATGGGAATAAAATAAAAAAATCCTTGAATGGTTTAGTACATATGCTCATAAATTCTACTGGGGTGCTCTCACCCCACTCAGAAACATTCAAACATCATTCGTGTAATGAAATATAATGTATACATTACCATTTCAACAAGGTTTAACCATGGATTTCCATCAAAATCATCCATGAAATTCTCTATCCATAAATATCATGAACTATTATCCACACAAATAATGAAATAATGCATAGTAAACACCAACTAGTAAGTCAATAGTAACTACTAATGGGTTGACCAAACTCACCACATCATAGAGAGCCATGTTTACTACAAAAGAAAGGACCCACTGATGTACCCGATTTGTGTATACATTTCCATATATTTTAACGAGCATAAAAACTTTTTTTCACTAAATTTCAATTGTTTTGTGGTTCAAATTCTTTTTATTGGTGATCATGATGATTTTCAGGTATTTTAATGCCAAAGACATAAATCAGGGGAAGTTTATCAGAAACTCCAAACTACATGGCATGTACTTTAGGAAACACGCCATGTATCAGCACCCCTACATGGATTGGCTAGGCCGAGTAAATGCCCAAGTTTCTATAAACCATTACACATCATGTTCCTCATGCTACACACTCTGTACCGTCTTCTAGAAGTGGTTGGTGGCTAAGAGCAAGACTACATGCCCGTGTTTCTGGCTGAAGACTACACGCTGTGTACGAACCCTACACACACCGTGTGAACCTTATAGAAGCGGTTGGTGGATAATGAGCCATATTACATGCCATATATGACGGTGCTATATGACATGTTCTTCCACCTACCAAGAAGCGTCGGGTTCCAAGTCAAAAAAAGCATTTTAGATCACCTACCGACAGAGAAAAGATGGACAAAATGCATTTACCAGTTGTACGTGCCGTGTAATTCCTAGTACACGTCATGTACTACTAAAACCTATAAATAGTTTTATGGCCCTAAAAGTTTGGGAGTCATTCATTAGTCATCAATTCTGTGATATTATAAGGGAGATCACTCTTGAAACGGCTAAGAATAGAAGAAAAGAGAGAAAGAAAAGGAGATAGGAGAGGAGAGAAGGTGCTTCCGTGCTACCTTCTCGATGTCCTTCACTCCAAATATTTCAAGAGGATGTATTCAGGTACTACAAGCTCTTTAATTACTATATACTCTATGAGTAGCTAAATTCCCTATGTGTTGGGGCTGTGGACTATTGTGAGTTGTTATTTGTCATTTGTGATGTTGTAACCATGGTGTTTATTCTTCTTTCTCATAATTCCTTATTAACTATTTCTAAGTATCACTAGAAATATCATATCGGACCAAGAACAAGATTTCTAGGGATCCATTAAGGAATTGTGATTTAAAAAATCCATGACCATTGGGTGTTTTAATCATCTCAAAAGGGAACACAATTAATAAAATTAAGAGAAATCAATTTTCAGACCAAAGAAATTTGTTTCTATTTATTCAAACAAAACTCACATGTCCAAGGGAGTTCTGTTACATAAATAATCTTAGAGATCTGAATTATCTTGAACCACACAACCTCATAAGAAAATTGATTTAATAAGAACCTTTAAAACCCACAAAGTCGACGCATTTCTCTCCAAGTTTTCATCAAAACCAAATTTTGGTGTTTTCTCTTTATCTTTCAAGTAATTTGTTAAGAAGTTAAAATTTAATCACCTTTTTATCAAAATACAAAAGAATCGACTCTAAATTCAGTAAACATTACTAAACCAATTAAAAACTAGATATATGAAACCAAAATTACTCATTCTCCCTGTAGATCGATCCCTTACTGGTACTATACTTGTTAGGGTAATATAATTTGGATTGTCAAAAATAACACTTCAGCAGGAACAATAACCAAATTTTGGCACCGTTTTCAAGGAAAAAAGTCACAATTGTTTTTGTTTAAATCCAGTTTGTATACATTTTAGTGAAATTAAAAATAAAAAATTCTAAAAAATTTATCTTTTTCTTATTTCTCTTTTTATTATTTTTTGTCTTCCACTTTTACGCTTGGTGTGTTAAGTGTTGTGAAAATTCATAGGTATATGAGTGGTCATATTACTCGTTCCAAGAACACTTAGTCATCAGAGATTTTTCCAATTGACCCAGAGATCGAACGAACACTTTTGAGGTGAGGATGTGCACTCATGGATGAGTGAAACCAAAACAATCCCATGGTGCATAACAAAGAGGGATATCCAGCTGCTGTCCAAGGATCTGGACAACCATTTTTCCCGGATGAAAACTGGAACCAGTAAGCTCCACTTGTTACAAGGTATGGCCCGCAACAACTTCAAAAGTTCCAACTAGAGTGGATGCCATACCTGCAGCTAGGTTTGGGGACATAATTTGCTCCTGCACAACAGTTTGTGCCCCCACCTACTCAAGAGAAACTGCCCCCACACCGTACCATTATGAAGTAGGGTCTTACCTCTATCCAAGGGAAAGATATATGAATCTTCCGACCACCAGTTTAGGCCCAAAACTTCGAAATAAAACCGACCATTATGAAACTGATCCATAACATGGTGTAATTCGGTGGTTTACCAAGTGAGGACCCGAACGCTCATCTCTCCAACTTCGTCGAGATTTGTGACACCTTATTTTACCACGGAGTGTCAAAAGATTCCATTTTTCTTCACCTCTTACCCTTATCATTAAGGGATAAGGAAAAGGAGTTAATTAAGGGACTACCTCAAAAGTCTATCCTCACCTAGGAGGTGTTAGCCAAGTCCTTCTTGTCCAAATACTTTCCACCATCAAATATGGTGACTCTACGGAATGAGATCCACAACTTCCAGTAGCATGACTCAGAATCCTTATACGAGTCTTAGGATCAATTCAATGAGATGATACACAAATATCCTCCCCATGGACTTCCATTATAGATGCAAGTACAAACCTTCTATGGAAGCCTAACTACGAACACCAAATCCATGGTGGATGCTACTACTGGAGGAATGGTAATACGGAAATCTCCTGAAGAGCTCTTTTACTTCCTAGAGGATATGACGGCCAACATCTTCTAGTGGATTTAAGAATGAAGAACTCAAAATCAAGGTATGCACAATATTGATGCCACCATGATGCTCGCTTCCCAATTATATGCGGTGTCTAATAAGATTGATGTGTTGAACCTGAAGAATGCATCCCAAGTTAAAGTAGCAAACCATCCTGCATGTAGTGAATGTGGTGACAAACACATCATTGGTGAATGGCCATGGTCAACTTCAAGCCCTTCAACAATCAAGGTGAGCTACATTTCTCCAAACTTAGGGCCGAATATGTATCCTTAGTTCTAGAACCCAGCATGGAGAGAACAAACAAACATGGGGTACTAGTATCAACATCAAACTCCTTCACCACAGAGACCACCTGGATATCGTCAATAGCAGTACCAAAACCCATATCCAATATAGCAACAACAGGGGACTTACCAGCAGGAAGGGTACCAAAACTCTCTCTCGCAACCACCAAGGCATCCACTACATCCACCACCTGCATAATAAACTTAGCAAGAACCCACATCAAAACTGTAAGAAATGATAAAAAAAATTATTACCACTACTGAAACTCGATTTCAAAACCTGGAATCATCCATTCGAAGCCTGGAAAATCAAATTTGGAAACTATAAAATCATCTCCCCTCAAGAAAACCTGGTACACTACAGGTAATACTGAGAAGGACCCATGTGAAGAGGCCCATGTAGTCACTATATAAAGTGATAAGAATCTACCTCAGACACCAACTGTAAAGAAATGTGAGGTTATAAATCTATCTCAACCTTCACCCTCTTCAGTTGAGTAAACCACAATGAAGGACCCCTCTTCATCAAAAGAACCATCAAAAGAGAAGAAGTCCTCATATGGTAAGGGAAAATAGGTGGTCAAGCCTTTTGAGCCCACATTACCATTTCCATAGAGGATGAAGCCAATGAAGCTAGATCACTAATTCGGTAAATTCATGGAGGTATTCTAGAATCTACACATCAACATACCTTTCATAGAAGCTTTAACTCAGATTCCAACGTAAACAAAGTTCATAAAGGATATTCTCTCTAACAAAAGAAATATGGAGGATTTGGGAACCATTTCATAGAATAAGTAATTCTCAGTAGTGGTTAAATTCTCGCTTTCTCCAAAACTCCAATATCTGGGTAGTTTCACTATCCCATGTACCATTGGATCATGTGAGTTTGGAAAATCTCTATGTGACATAGGATCTAGCACAAACTTGATGTGCTTCAGTGTCTTCAAGAAGTTGGGGATCAATTATCTCAAACCCACCTGAGTAGTCCTCTAGTTAGCATATCTCTCCATCAAATATCCCAAGGGGTTTCTCGAGTATGTGCTGGTGAAGGTAGGACAATTAATTATCCCTGCCGACTTCATCATTCTTAATACAGAGGAAGACCGGGAGGCACCTTTGATTCTGGGAAGTCCTTTATTGGCCACTGGTAAGGAACTGATCAATGTCCACCAAGGAGAACTAATATTCATAGTCGGCGATGAAAGAGTCTCCTACAACTTCCTCAAGGATGTCAAGCAAGCATCACTACTGGAACATGAGGACTATTATGTGGTAACAACAATGGAAAAGAACTTAATCTACAAGGAAGATGGTATGGTAAGTTATTTTATCATTGATGACCCACTTCACAGATACCCAAGATGCACCCACAGAGTTTCAATTTCTCAAAGTCCAAGGTGGTCATTACTGGAAATGCACAGTTGTCCCCGAAATTTTGGAGCAAGCAGATGTGTAACCAATTGTGTCCTCGATTCTGAAGGAACCAAAACATGAGCTAAAACCTCTCCCTTTATCTATAAAATATAGCTATCTAGGTGATCAACAAACAATTCCAGTTATACTTAATGCAGCTCTATCTCAAGATCAAGAAAATTCACTTTTGTAGGTTCTGATGAAAAGAAAGCAATCTATTGCGTGGAAAATTGCTGATCTGACAGGAATCAACCCCACCATTTTCACCCATAAGGTTATCCTGTAAGAATGAGAAAATAACTCTTAGTAACCACAACAATGGCTGAACACTCCAATGAAATAAGTTTTAAAGAAGTAATTAATCAAATTGATAGATGCAGTAATCATATACCCCATTTTAGACAGCCCATTGGTGAGTCCTCTACAAGTGGTACCCAAAAAAGGGGGTATCATTATAGACTCCAATGATAAAAATGAACTTATCTCTACATGGACAGTCACTGGTTAAAGATTTTATGTAGAATAATGAAAGTTGAACAATGCAACATGGAAGGATAACTTACCATTGCCCTTCATGGATTAGATGCTGGAACAACTAGTGGGGCACGAGTTTTACCGCTTCCTCAACCGTTATTCGGGATAAAACCAAATCTCCATTTCTCCTGAAGATCAAGAAAAAAACCTTCACATGCCCTTATGGTGCGTTTTCTTATCGAAGAATGTCTTTTGGGATGTGCAATGATCCTACCACCTTCCAACGATGTATGTTGGAAATATTCCGTGACATGGAATAACAAAGCCTAGAAGTCTTTGTGGATTATTTTTTTCATCTATGGAAAATACTTCAACACTTGTATGAGGAATATAGATCTAGTTTTGAAACGTTGAGTGCACACTAAGAATGTTTTAAAATAGAAAAAAATCCATTTTATGGTGCAGACTGTTATCGTCTTGGGCCATCGGATCTCTATGAAAGGGATATAAGTTGATCCTACAAAGATATAAGTTATTTCAAATATACCTATCCCAAATTCTTTTAGAGCTATACAAAGATTTCTGGGGCATGCCAGTTTTTATAGATGGTTTGTCCAAGACCATTTAAAGATTTCCAAGCCACTCACCAATATCCTCTCTAAGGATTACATCTTCGAGTTTGACGAGGCATGATACACATCTTTTCATCATCTAAAGAAAAGACTGGTGGAAGATCTGGTGATGATTTCTCCAAATTGGGAGGTGAAATTTGAAGTCATGTGTTATTCTAGTGACTATGTAGTGGGCGCAGTACTGGGGAAATGGATGGATCACATCTTCCAGCCCATTTACTTTTCTAGTAGAACTTTGAATGAAGCACATGTGAACTACACTACAATGGATAAATAAATGCTTGAAATGGTGTTTTCATTTGACAAGTTTCTTTCTTTATTGGTTCTATCCAAAGTTATTTTATATACTGACCATTCAAAACTCAAGTATTTAATAATAAAGAAGGATGTGAATCCATGGATCATCTGTTGGGTGCTTCTCTTCCAAGAGTTCGAATATGAGATCCACAACAAGAAGGGCAGTGAGAACGTTATTGCTAACTACCTCTCCCACCTAGAACTGCCTCATTTGGAGAAAGAGGATGACCGATACATTAGAGAAGACTTCCCAGATGAGAAACTTTTCTCAATTGAAGGACCACCTTGACCTTGGTATGAAAATATTGCAAATTATTTGGTTATAGAAGAAGTTCACCCCGATCTCACTTACCAGCAGATGAAGTGGTTTTTATTCAATGTCAAGAGGTACTTATGGGAAGACCCTCTACTCTTTCAATCATGTGGTGATGAGGTGATTCGTCATTGCATCCTTAAGAATGAAGTTCAAGTAATTATGGAGTTCTATCACACCTCACCAGTTGGAGGACATCATGGCCCATACCGTACGATAGAGAAGATCCTATAGTCTGGATTTTTCTGGCCTACCATGCACAGGGATTCTCATCACTTTGTAACTAGGGGTGATCGATGTCAAAGGACATGTAATATAGGACAACAAGCCAAGATTCCTCAACACCCCATCCTAGAGGTCGAAATCTTAGATGTCTGGGGAATTGACTTCATGGGGCCATCTCTCCCATCATATGGGAACTCCTACATACTCATCTATGCGGATTATGTCTCTAAGTGGGTAGAAGCCACTACTACAACACATGACACGACCAAGGTAGTTTTGGACTTTTTAAAGAAACACATCTTTAGCAGATTTGGTGTTCCTCTAGTGTTGATCAGCAATAGGGGAACACATTTTGAAAATGATTTAATGAAGAATGTGTTACTTAAGTATGGGGTGAATCATAACATGGGAACACCTTATCATCCCCAATCTAGTGGATAGGTAAAATTATAAAATTGGGAGCTTAAATTGATCCTTGAGAAAATGGTGGTTGCTTCAAGGAAGGACTGTTCCAAAAAGCTTGATGATTCCTTATGGGAATACCAAACCTCCTTCAAAACAACTATGGGGATGTCTCTGTTCTTCCTTGTCTATGGGAAGCCATACCACCTACCAGTGGAGCTGGACAATAAATCCATTGGTCCAACAAGGCCCGGAATTTCAATTTAAAGGTTGCTGAAGAGAAGCACAAGTTCCAGCTGATGGAGCTTGATGAGATTCAACGGGATGAGTATGAGAATGCCAGACTTTACAAAGAAAAGATATCGGTGATCCACGACCAGATGATTTCCCACAAAACCTTCCAACCCGGTGATCGGGTATTGATTTTCAACTCACATCTATAATTGTTTCTAGGATAGTTGAAATCCCGATGGTCGGGACCATTCCAAGTGCTCAATGTTTTCCACCATGGTGTGGTGGAAATTTCTGGTGAAGATGGAAAACCTTTCAAGGTGAATGGACAATTCTTAAATATTTATCATCACATGGAGTATATGGTGGGTGCAATTTCCACCATTAATTTTAGGTAACAAGAGGTAGCTAGGTCAAGACAACAACCTAAAAAAAGGCACTTCCTAGGAGGTAACCTAGAGGTTACACGTCGTGTACCACCTATACACATGGTGTGTACTGATCTTTTTAGTTTATATTCCTAATATTTTAAATACATATATTAACTAACTTAATAAACAGGGATGATTCTAGTGCTGATGGTTATGTCACTGGAGTTTATATGAGCTGTCCCCGGTTCGAATCCCTTCATACCTACCTTCGGCACAAGGTTCATCCTTTTTATACTCATGTTTTCTTATATAGAATGTGTGGTATTTTTCAAAATCATATATAATTTTTTCTAAATAAAAGAAAACTCATGATGGGGATGTATCGGCTATTCAGGGTCATATATCGGCTTCTAAAAGACATGGGTTCGAATCCTGAAAACCGGACCATTTCCATCATTTTTCATATTAATAAAACCACACTGCGTGCAATTTGATATACATCGTGTGTGCCATGTTTTCAATGATTTAAATAGTTTTTGAAATATGAACATACATGTAGGTGAAGTTGGAATATTGGAAGAGTCTTGACCCTAGATCCAAAAGACCCTGGTTTGAACTCGGCTAATCTCCCTACTTCATCCCTTTTATTCCAATTAAAAACCACATGTCGTTCCTTTTCTTCATCCTATGTAGTATTGGCCATGTACATTAAATATATATAATTCCTAAACATGAGAAGTAGTACATCCTTTTCTGGAGTGGTTGAGGGCTTGAGTTTGGATCGGCCAATTGCCGGTTTGAACCTCGCCCCAAGCACCATACTAATGGTTGTACTTATCTTTTTTCAATTTTAGAACACACGAAGTGTATTTCCCGATACATTACATGTATAGATTTATTTTTAGTAAATAAAATATATACATATATATATATATTTATTTTTATTTTTATTTATTTTTATTATTATTAATTATTATATAGTTTACTATAATAATTATATTATATATTTATTGTTTGTTCTCATAAAAAATGAAAAATGCAAAAGAGGGACCAAAATCTTTATAACATATTATTGGTTTATGGTCCCATATTGAAAAAGGAATGTCATGGTAATTATACCTTTGAGATATATTGATTGGGGGATCATTTCAATTAAGCTCTATTTTGAATATCATGCATTATTTTTTAGAATTCAGACTCCTTTTTAAGCCTCTGAGATTAATTTTTATCATTACCTACCAACCCTTAGCCTCAAAAACATTCGAACCTTATTGAAATCCCTCATGATTCTTGTGATTTGACTCATGAAGTGGAGAATTAGAACACTTTAAAGCCCATAGATTGAGTGAATATACATAATATTGAGCATAAATCTAATTAAATAGATCATGAGTGATGAGTGTGGTATCTTGAGGTGAGGTAAATATTCAAGGGGAATGATTATTTATAAAAAGTTAAAAAATGTGAATGAAAGAGAATGTAAATTTTTAATTATGTTATATAAGAGGCATGATTATAATATCTTTGAAAATGAAATCTGTTTTGTTCCTTTTAAAAATATTCTACTATGGTTTTAGTATTTATAGTTATAATTAGTTAAATTATCCCATTTTAGGGTAATAATTATATTGATTAGATGTTGAGATCTTTCTTGAGGACAAGAAAATGACTAAGTGTGTGGGTGTTTGATGTACCTAATTTGTGTATACATTTCCAAATATTTTAATGAGCATAAAAACTGTTTTTCATCAAATTTCAATTTTTTGTGGTTAAAATTATTTTTATTGGTGATCATGATGATTTTCATGTATTTCCATGGAAAATACAGAAATCGGGGGGAGTTTATCAAAAATTACAAACTACATGGCATGTAATTTAGGAAACACGTCGTGTATTAGCACCCCAAAATAGATTTTCTAGGCCAAGTACATGCCCAAGATTCTAGAAAAGATTACACTCCTTGTGCATCTTACTAAATGCCATGTACCCCCTTCTAGAAGCGGTTGGTGGTTGAGAGAAAGACTACACACCCATGTTGTCGGTTGAAGACAACACCCTATGTACAACCACTACATATGCCATGTGGACCTTCTAGAAGAAGTAGGTGGCTGATGAACCATATTACATGACATGTATGGCATTAAAACATGCCATGTACTTACACATACCAAGAAACACCATGTTCCAGGTCAAATATGGTGTGTTAACTCACCTACCAGCAGAGAAAAGATGGCCAAAACGTGTTTACCAATAGTACACGTCGTGTACTTCCTAGTACACACCTTGTACTACTAAAACCTATAAATAGGTGGTAGGCCCTCCAAGTATAGGATCCATTCAGACTTTATCCATTCAGTTATATTTTCATGGAGAGAACTCTGAAAACAGACAGGAAGAGAAGAAAATAGAGAAAGAAAAGGATATAAGAGAGGAGAGAAGGTGCTTCTGTGTTACCTTCCTGATGAACTTTTATCCAAAGCATTCAATAGGATGTATTCTGGTACTACAAGTTATTTAATTACTAGCTAATCTATTAGTATCTAAATTACCTATGTGTTGGGGATGTGGAAAATTGTGAGTTGTAATTCTTCATTTGTGATGTTGTAATCGTGTTGTTTATTATTCTTTCTCATGATTCCTTATTAACTCTTTATAAATATCACTAGAAATATCATATCGAACCAAGAATGAGATTTCTAGGGATCCTTTAAGGAATTGAGATTTAAAACATCCATGACCATTGGGTGTTTTAATCATCTCAAAAGGGAATGTAATTAATATAATTAAGAGAAATCAACTTCTAGACCAAAGAAATTGGTTTCTATTGATTTAAACAAAAATCACTAGACCAAGGGGGTTCTATTACATAAATAATCTCAGAGATGTGAATTATCAAGAACAACACAACCTCATAAGAAAATTTATTTAATAACAACCTTTAAAACCCACATCCCCGACGCATTTCTCTCCAAATTTTCATCAAAACCAAATTTCTATGTTTTCTCTTTATCTTTCAAGTAATTTGTTCAGAAATTAAAATTCAATCACCTTTTTATCAAAACACAATAGAATAAACTCTAAATTTTGTAAAATTCACTAAACCAATTGCAAAGTAGAGAAAATGAACAAAAATAACTCATTCTCACTGTGGATCGATCTCTTACTGGTATTATACTTGTTAGGGTAATATAATTTGAATTATCGAAAATAACACTTCGGTAGGAATGATAACCACCCACCTCATTTACCTGAATGTAAATCACTTAATAACACCAGAAAAATAAAACAATCCTTGATAAGGTGGGTATCACTACTCCTCTTCTCTATTATGTATGATTATATGAAAAATATCTATTCCTCTATCATGGATACACTCAATTCACCGTAAGGGATGATTGAATAAAGTTTGCCACCATAAAAAAATCTCTATATGACTAGGGCCAGGCTATGGGTTCCCCTATAATATATAACACTAAAAAATATCGTGCATGATGTCTATATAATTATTAAGTTATCTACTATAATAGTCAATAATTAATTGAATGGAATCATAACCCAAATAAAACCCAATGATTCCTAACCATATCCATTCATCACACATAATATACCATAGCTTTGATTTTATGCACTACATGTCTGACATGAATTAGATTATTGTGGTTTCTATAGAAACACAACCACATATCAACAATCCTTGTAGATTATTTTTCAAAATAACTATTATTGAATAATTTCACTACAAAACATGTTTGAGAAACACTACATGTTGTGTGTGTTCCTTGATTCCTACTCAGAAATGGTCATGCTACCCAAAATAGGGTTCAAAATCATGAGATAAATCTTTCACCCTAGATCGATACTAAAACTCTATGCACATTAGAGTAGTCTCATTAATATTTTATGAAAACATCACCCTCCAATGATGCACCATTCCTTATATGAATCGTGATCTATGAAATGACATATGGCCTGAAAAAACTGGATCCAAATGGAAACACAAGTCTAATATTCCATCCAAACCTCCGTCACTCAGGGGTTACACTTCTTGAAAACTAGTGAGGCCTCCTGTGACATAATCCAAAAAGCATATCTATACTACATGTAGTTTTTAAAAATTAGTGGGAATTATGATCCGGTGTATAAGAAGGATTTTCAATAAGAGTGCAGGGAAGACAAACAACCTTTGATCATTGTGCAATAATTTATCTTATCCATCTCTTGAAAATAATGCCTCATCTCCCCTATATTATAGTTAAGGGGAAACTATTTATATTTGTATCTCGCACGATGGATGATAGTTTCACAATGAACATTGGTATATAAATAAGGACCCACACCTCATCATATTACACATATCAATCAAGGCTAGCATTTTTAAATCACATGTATGAAGGAGATCCCGCCCCTATTGAATTGAACATAGTAAAAGAGGGTAGAATGAAATAGTATGTTATATCCTACCATGGAACAATAACACACAATATAAGAGAGGATATTCATAGGTCCCATTAATATAATCCTCATCTCTCAGTTGGTTGATCGAAAGTGGCTCATTCAAATGTTTGATTATATCATGAACCATCCTTTTAATAATGGATACCTTGGAATCCTCCAATAATAAACATAGTAAAACATAATATAAAAAATCATATCTAGGGAGAAAAATGAATAATTCCATAAAAATATGTTCCCCATTCCTTTATTATGAATGTATCATTATTGTTTCCCCATAACTAGCATCATAGTGTACCAAGTCTACAAGCAAGTAGTTAGAGTCCTAATTAATTGACACCTCAACTTTCAAATCATCATTGGGTTTGCTAGCCTGAAATCCAAAAAATGAGACAAATTAACAACATTACTCTGAGTCCCAATTCATCCTCTCATGAAACCTTTCAACAAACTCTATCCCTAGTATAATACCACTCTGAAAAAACTAGTGTAGAAAACATTTTTTACGTCGGTTATTTTTTATTATTCACATCATCTTTGAGCTGATGTTATGAAAGGAGACATTATAAATATTGTTTTTTACGTCGGTTATTTTAAAACCAATGTAAAAAAAATAAATCCGAAGCATTTTTCATGTTGGTTCTTAAATAACCGATGTGAAAAATGCTTTGTATGATCGATTTATTACATTGGTTATTTAATAACCGACATCATATATATTTTATTATGTCATTTATTACATAAATAACTTAATATATCGTGCCTCTGAAGCATATTTCACATTGGTTATACAATAACCGACGTGAAAAATGTTATACGATGTCGGTAATTAAATAACCGATGTAAAAAACCATTCTCCATGAATTTATTATGTTGGTTATGAAATAATCGACATAAAAAACCATACCCCTAGGAATTTATTACATCAGTTATAAAATAACCGACTTGAAAACCAGTTTGTGAAGCATTTTTCACATCGGTTATACAATAACTACCGTGAAAAACGATATACAACATCGGTTATTTAATAACGGACATAAAAAACCATTCCCTAAGAATTTATTAGGTTGGTTATTAAATAACCAACAAAAAAAACCATTCCCTAGGAATTTATAACATCAGTTATAAAATAACTAACGTAAAAACAAAATTTCTGTATCATAAAACTATGAAACCATTACTTTGCTATACCAAAGTAGACATGAAACAAACAGAAAATAGACCAAAATCAAACCAAAACTAGACCAGAATCCATACCAAAAAAGCAACAGAACCAGACCAAAACAAGAAGAGTTGGAGAAAAATTTAACATTCACATTTATAACATTCAAAACATACAATGTCAACTAAAAAACCTATATCCAACCAAAACAACTACCAAAAACCCAATTACAATTACAATATTCAAAATTACATTTTACACTACAAACAATCTAAAATCCAATCAAACCTATAAAATAATTTGACCATTCCAATTGTAAGTGTTTTAACTCTTGAGAACTATAGGGTTGAGGTTCATCAAATAGATATAAATTAAAAGGAAAGTATTTAACATGTAAACTGAATAAATCAAATGAAATATTATGGTAATGATTATAAGGAAATATACCCTGGTAAAACTTCAAAGGTGTTCCATTTTTAATTATTTCATACATAATTTTTAACATATAATATCTATATTTGATGATGCCTTGTTGTTCATGACAATTATATTTAAATGAGTGTCAATTCAAAATATCATTTTTATGTAATACATTGAAAAGTACAAATTATAAATGGATATTTACCATTACTTTTACATATTTGATCTTGGCACTCTTTCTCATTGTGTTTTTTTTCCAAAGTAGGCCCATCCATTGTTAGAAAATAATATAAATGATATAAATTTAAAATTAATTATAATATAAAAAACTATTAAGAAATTGAAACTTACTTTTCCAACATATTCTTAAAACTTCCCCGTATATCGCCATGGACCGAGCATATCCAATAAATTGTTTTCTCCCTTGGACAAAAAACACATAATCTTTAATGATCACTGATATAAAAGAAAATTTATGGTTAGTGTTTTTTATGTTAAAAGATAAATAAAACATTTCTAGATATATGTTTCATACCTCTCACAAAAAGGCATCATCCAACACTTCATGATTATATTCTGTTCAAATATTTCAGCAATATAAATTGTTCTTTGTTCCACATCTAATGCATGTGCTTCAGGGGAAATCATATGTGGGTCCATGTATCTATATAAATTTATCTGGTTATTCTTATCACACATTTTATAGAGATACCTAATACAAAACTGACATAAGTATACATTTTTAATAAATAAAAAACAGGGAAAGTTGTTAAGACTTACATGGAAAAAATCTACACCATGTTGATTCCCAAATTATCTCTAGTAAAAAGCTCCATGATATAATTTTTCACAATACCCACATTTATTTCACATCAAAAAACATGAGCTTCAATTGGAAACAAATAATGATCCACCAAAAAATTTGAATATCTTGACAATCTGTCAAGACTACAAGAATCTATATCTGATGTCATAACCATTTGTCTTTATTGTTGTTTATACAATATTTATTTACATTTGATGTATTCATGTTAATAAATAGAAAAATATATTAGTTTTCAAATTTTAAAACAAATTTAATAAAAAATAAAATAAAATATATAACATACATACCTCTATTGTAATGAGTAGCCTAAATCTGGATAGCCAAACTAAAAAGTGGCCGATATTGTGTCCAATTGTTGTCACCTCATCTATAGGTAATATAACTCAAGCTAATCTATCTATAATATCCTATACAGTGACCCAATGATGTTTTAACTCTAATTATTGATGATTAATTGTATCTAATATACAATATACCAGCACATATGAAACTATATGATGGTGAGAATCATCAACATACAACTCACAATAAGTAAGAAATTGTAGAGGTGGAGTAGGATGAAAAATGGGGTCCGCAGGCTGATGTGGGGGTGTGGGAGCTACTGGAAGAGGTGGAGGATAAATAATGGGGTTTGTAGGGGGAGGTAGAGGAGTGGGAGCTACAGTATGTAATTTTCTTTGCATGTCTGCAAACATAGACTGTACCGACGCTCTAATCTTTTCCTCCATCATCACATTAATATTATGAACTTCAACCTCCAAGGATTATATTTTTTTATAAACACCCTAAATGGAAGAAGTTAAAGAATGTGGCAACACTTTTATTACAGATACACATGTTGGGTATCCTCGTACACGACCACAGTGTTTGGGCTTTCCCAATGTTGCAGATAAAATATGTTGCATCCCAACAGCTTTAAATACCCCATGTGTGGTCTTCTCCTCAATAGAATCATGTATTAATTAATTGAACATTTCCGTAATGATTCAAAGTATATAAAGAATAGAATTAACCTAAATAAATAAAATAAATATCTTACAATCCTCTCATATATGATTATCGATTATTTCGAAAGATATTTCCCTTTTTTCCCATCCTAGATATCTTCCATTTTTCATCTCTAGATGGAGTGGATTAAGGGACAGCCTCTCCAGAGCTTGAAGACTCAGATCTATGTTTTTCTAATTTTTCTACCATCATTTGTTCTGCCAATAAACTATACCCTCCTCAAGATAAAGTATGAGGTTATAAATTTTTAGATTAGATCTCAGGATCATATATCCTTGTTTACTATAAATTAAGAATAAAAAATCATTAAAAAATTAATAAGATCATTTATATAAGAAAGCTTATAAAATTTTACATTTCCCTTACCAAAAATGATTATTTTCTTATAAATTCAACAAATTGTGTCCATGTGTCTTCATCTATGAAAGGATATATATATATATATGACATGGATTTTCCTGCTTCCTATGAGAAAAAATGAAATCAAATGAGAGGGTTAATTTGAAATTCATCCATTTCCTAGCAGCCATCGATAAACATTTCCTCCTGACTCCTCTAGTGTCAAGAATATCAAATTTCATCTGATAAAGAAGAGTTAAAACATATTATACTATAAACATTTAAATATTAGTTAAACAATAGAAGAATATCTTACCAAAATTTTCTCCCACAAATGAGATATTATCGCTTTGTCCACACTTCTCCTATCATTATAGAAAATGATTACTTTTCTTTTACCCTGAGTTGATACAAAACTCTTAAAATATTTTTCATTTGGACCTCTAGGAATATCATCCTCATCAAAATCAATAAGTATCCTCTAGTCCTGGATATGGGAAAGTGATAATTTTGGTAAACATGTGTATACACATTTACTAACTCTTGAACTCTTCTTTGTCATTATGGGAGAACATGAGGATGATTGGGGAACATCAAGAGAAGCATGTGAATGTTCCTCCAAATAGGTATGATCATGATGCTCATCTCCAGAATCATGTGGTTGATCAACTGATTGATCTTTCATTATCCTTCAAATCAAAAAATCAAACATTAGTTCAAAAATATAAAAATTCAAATATTACAATACTAATGTAAAAAAAAACTGAACTAAGTTACATAATAGTAGACATGGTAAATATGGTAATCATGTTAAACAATGGTAAAGATGGTAAACATGGTAGTGTAATTTTCATTCAACAAAATCAACAAATATATAAGTTACGTAAAGGTAAACTATGGTAAAATGGTAAACATGGTAAAAATGGTAAACATGGTACACATGGTAAAGTAATTGTTATTCAACAAAATCAATAAATATATAAATTATGTAATGGTAAACATGGTAAACTAAACTAAACAAAATTAAAATAAACAAACATTCCTATTCATTTGTTTTAATATGCATTTCAATAAAGAAAAAAATTACAATATCTAACATTTTATGAAAATAATAAATGTAAAAAAAGAAATAAAAATATGTTACCTATAATATTAGGAATGTACAAATGGATTGTTTTCCCAAATTCCTTTTTCATGATCATTCCTTATGGCACAAACTCAGTCTTTAACATGATCATTATTATTTTCTGCCAATATTTCCATGGAAGTAGGGATCTCACATAAATCAGCATCTTCTTCAAGTTTATTATCACCAACATATTGTTTTTTTCCTTGTAGAACAATAAAACACTGAATATCATATTGATCCACTACATAGAAAATCACTTTTTCATGTGTTTCCATTATAAAATAATTTGTTGTGACTTCCAATCTATTCAGATTAACAAATGTCATTCCAAATTCCTTGTGTATGACACTATTGTTACTGATAAACCATTTTTACTTAAAAATAGGAACTTTAATTTTAAAGTAATCAACCTCACATATTTCTTTAATGACTCTATAATATGCACTTGATGCAGAAATTGGGTTTTTGTCTTTAGAACTCAAAAAATGCATTGCTTCTACAAACACCAATACACCACTATTCTGAACTACACTTCTGCTGTCCTAAGCTTTCATATGAAATGTATAGCCATTAATGTCATACCCCAACCATGTTATCACATTTAAAGTTGGACCTCCCACTAACCATATGAATGTCTCTAATACATCTTATCTATTTATCAAGGTCTTTTTAAACCATGGAAAAAAAATATTGTGCTCATTCAAAATCCATATTTCTTTCTTCTTTGGATGACATTGTTTCAACTCATTAATATGCAATGTGATATATAGTTGAGAATCAACTATGTTATTCAAGATGTATAAATGTACCTTCTTCATCTGTTCAGCTGACAATGATTTGACTTTCAAGCCACAAATCCCCTTTCCCTCATTATTAGCTCGTTCATGGTGAGATGGTGGCAAACCTATGTTCTCCGCTGCAGCCAAGTAGCTCGTACAAAACTCCCCAACCTACTTAGAAATATACTTTTCAACAATGGAGACTTCAGGTCCATATGTATTCTTAACATACCATTTCAATATTTTCATATACTTTTCAAAAGGATACATCCATTGAAGATATACAAGACCACAAAGATTTATTTCTCGAACCATATGAACCATTAAATTCACCATTATATCAAAACAATATGGAGAAAAATACATTTATAATTTAAAAAGTATATAAAATTCATCCTTTTCCAAAAATGTTCAAACCATTCACCTCAATGACCTTATTACAAATTTAATTGAAAAAATAACACGACTTCATTATAGTCTTTCTAAAAAAATGGGAAATATTTCATTCAATGAAACTGGTAGAAGTTATTGCATCATGACATGAAAATCATGATATTTCATACATATAAACTTCAAATCCTTCAAAGAGACAAATAATTTAACATTTGAAGAATAAACTTGCGGTACTTTGATATCATGAATACACTAAAAAAAGATAATTTTATCCCTCATGGAAAATGTATGACAAGTTGGGGGAAGAAATGTTCGTCTTCCATTAGAAGTGGGAGCTAACTCCAAATGTATTCCCATTGATAGTAAGTCTAATCTTTCATTCAACCCATCATTAGTATTTATTTTAATATCTATAAATGTTCCAATCAAACTATTGCAAATATTATTCTCCACATGCATGATATCAATATTATGTTTCACTTCATGATATCTCCAATATGGTAGCTCAAAAAATATTGAACTTTTTTTCCAAATATGTCTATCATTACTAGATTTATATGTCTTTCCCAATGTCACGTCAAGGTTTTTCACCCCCTCAAAATACACATTAGTGGATAAAGGTTTTGGAGAAATATCAAATTATTATGAGCCATTGAATGTATTTTTTAATCTTTTAAAAAAGTGATCTAGAGAAAAACACTTTCGATGACCCATGTATACTATTTTCCTCCCATTATGCAATTGACAATATGAAGTCTATTTTTCTCAAATTGGACATACTTTATTCCCCTTAACACTGTATCCAGAAAAATTTACATACTCTAGGAAGTCATTTATAGTGAACATAAGAATTACATGCAGTTAAAAATATTCCATTTTATAAGAATCATACACCCTAATACCATCCTCCCATAAAAGTTTCAAATCATCAGTAACTAGTGACAAGAAAATATCAATATCATTTCTGAGTTGCTTCATACCGGATATCATTATACTCAATACGAGATATTTGATATTCATACAAACTTTAATAGAGAGGTTGTAAATTACCAATAAAACATGCCATGAACTATGTGTGCTACTAAGGCTTCAATATGGATTCATTCCATCTATGCACAACCCAAGTTTGAGATTTATAATTTCATTTCGAAATGTAGGATATTGCTCATCAATTTTCTTCCATTGTGGACAATTAGCTAGATGGTGTATTTTTTCATCATAAATCCACTCATCAGTATGCCATCTTAACCTTTTTGAATCATGGTAATTAGAAAATAAACATTTCAAATGATGAATTATCAGAATATACCAAAATACCTTGGCAGGGATCTCTGTAATCACTTCATCAACCTATGATTTTTCTTTCAAATTATACCATGATGTTCCACCTTTAGGAAACTTTGAAAAAAAATTATATTCCTTCCTATATATCATATAGTCATTTGTAAAGGCATGTATTTACTTATATCCCAATCCCATTAGGAATAATATTTTCTTTGCCTTATAATGTGAATCTAGAAGATCGTTTTCTTTTAGAAGAATGTCTTTTAACAATTTTAGTAGCTCGGTAAAACTTTTATTACTCCATCCATGTTTCACCTTTAGGTTAATCAATCTTAACACTATAGAAAAAACCGTAAAATCCATACAACCAAGATATAATGGTTTTTTAGCATCACCATACATGCGTGAAGCTATTAGTTCTATCTCAGTTTTTTCAACTACAATATCACGAATCATTTCTTCAATTCCATCGAAGATACCATATTGAAAATAATCATCATTAGTAGATCTGACATTATATCTAGTTTCACCATTCCAAATCCAATGATAGTAACTTAGATTAAAACCATGATAAATCATATGATCTTTTATATCTATACTTTTCAACTTCTTCATATTCAAACATTACAGGCATGGACATAAAAAATTTCATTGCTTGGAACATTTCATTTATAAAATTCCAAAAAGGAATCAACACCTTCCTCATATTCATTACTCATTTGATGTGACATAATCCATCTTCGACTCATTATTACCTATAAAAAATATCAAAATTATAAATCTTTTTAAGATAATCCAATTTTAGATTTATATGAAAAATATCATAATTTGAATGTAAAACAATTTTGAAATATAAAACAAATATATGCATATTTGAAAAAAATAAGCATGGAAATAATTTTAAAAAGAAAATATAGTTAGATAAAATAGTTTTATATTTATATTAAATATTGACATAATATGAAAGTAAAGCAATTTAAAAAAAAACAATTGGTAATATATGTGTTAGTAATTAGGGATTGGGGAACATTCAAAGGAAAGTTTTTACTCGATTTCTATCGATATTGAAAAGTTAGTCATCTAATAGAAAAGTGTCCAATGAAATTATTATATGATGATGATAAAAAAACACATGAAAATTTTTCAAAGGGTGTGAAAGGAAAGTTTAATTTAGAATGGAAATCCTTTAGAAAGAAGAACTTGCTTTCCCAAGAAGATGTTATCTCCAAATAAGTTTAAGTGGAGGAATATGAAAACTATAAATACTTCTGGTAATAATTTATTACCTCTATAATAAACAAAAAAACCTTCAAGAAACTAATTATGAAATCACTAATGTTGATGGAAGAGTAAACCTTATTTTTAAATTAAAATATTCTCTTGAATAGATCAACTTTTTGAGGGATAACATGAAAATAATTTTAGGATTCCATATCTCTGTCATATGGATCATTATATAATAGTATACATTCATCATGGATCCTTTCTTCTTAATTTACACAAAGAATATATCCTGGTGCCACTAGATACCAAATTCACCCTTCCATAAAAATTAAATATTAAGTATAAATATTAAAATATGTATACATTCACCATCTTGATCTACCAAAACAGGTATTCAAGGCTTAACATCTCTAGTGAGATCTCAAAGAGCTTCCTCAATAAGAATCCTTGTATGTAAAATAAGGAAATAACTATTTAAATCTTCATATAATCTTTAATGATGAATATAAAATCACTAACCCATTCATTCGATGATATTATGAGCTCTTATATACAAAAAATACATTATTGAAGTCTTTCATTTCTTTAAACTCATATTCAATATGTAAATAGAAGTAAAAAATAGTCTAGGATAGAATGGGATATCATTTTATAGAAAAATATAACTATCCATATCATTTAATGACTTCCCACATAAGAAATATTGATAATCATTCACCTCCAATTTATTTTTCTTCAATAACTCCTAGAGATGATAAGAGAGGATTACCTAGCTCAATATGATGAATATATTCACCTCTATATCTCTTATTTCCTACCATGTTTTTTTTAAAGAGAATTGTATAGTAAGTTAGTTTATATTCAAACACTTAATAAGGAGTTTTATCATATAAGGAAAAATAAAATAATGAATATAAAAGGAATTTTAATTCAAATATATTACCAAAATTAAGAATTACACAATGATACAAATTTTTATAGTAAAAAATATATTGAATAACATCCTTTGTTGTAAGGTTATAGGGAAGAACTTGCATGATATTTATTTCGTGGTAGCACACACATGGAAGTACATGCACAAACACATGATAAAACACACATGGTAGTAACAAAAATCGTAAAACATGCATGATATCACTCTCTTGGTTTATTTTACCAGGAAATAACTTATCATGGTATAAAAGAACACTATGAAACTTATCATGATAGAAATAAAAATGATAGAAAAATAATATCTCAACAATAAATTTAGGGCATCGAAAAAAAACAAAGAATGAAACTGAGGTGTGTGAGGCTTACTTGAGTCTTGTGAGTCGACCTGATAGATCCAGTGATAATAAAGATTATGAATGATGTTTTAAAAATGAGGTTAGAGAAAATGAATTCGAATAATCGTTTTTAGGTTTTACATGTGAGAGAGACGAGCCTCAAGTATCCCGATCGAAGAAAACAGAACGACAGAATACGAGGCCCTTTAAATCATTTAAAATATTTATCAGGTTGGTTATTTAATAACCTACGTGATAAACTATTTTTTTATTTTTATCATGATGGTTATTAAATAATTGATGTGATAAACTATTTTTTATGTTTATCAGGTTGGTTATTTTATAACCGACGTGATAAATCACTGATATTTTCTTTATCACGTCACTTATAAAATAACTGACTTGATAAATGGCCAAGATTTGATTTATCACATTGGTTATTTTATAACTGATGTGATAAATCATCGATATTTGCTTTATCATGTCAGTTATAAAATAACTAACATCATAAATTGCCAATATTTTATTTATCACATCGGTTTTTTTATAACCAACATGATAAATTTACGAGATTTGATTTATCGTGTTGGTTATAAAATAACATACGTGATAAATCAAATCTCGGTATTTTTTAAATTAGTTATAAAATAACTGATGTGAAAATTTTATTCTCTACATTTATGACATTGGTTAAAAATAACTGATTTGATAAACCAATTTTTACAGCTTTTTACATTGGTTATATCTAACCAACATAAAAAATGCTGACGTAGTAAACGTTTTTTGCACTAGTGTTGTTCCCCTTCCTAAGCTAGAAGTAATCCAAGAGTTGAACCCTAATCCTATACCTGATATGGTTATTTCTAATCATAACTAATGATAAATAATAATAAAAATATGAGTGACCTTAGGCTAAATTAAGCTACAATATAAACATATCTACAATGTATAAAATAATCAAAAACACATGTAGAGTATGTATATAATAAACCAAACTGTATAAAACACATGAATGGGACATCTAGTAAAAATATATGATCACTTATGAATATAAAATGGAATAGTAAAACTGATAAAAATCTAAATCTAATAGATAAGATATATTAGAAGGATCCTCCTAAATTCATGTATCCATGAATCGATCTCTAGTATCAATAATCAATACCACCATCACAAACAACCACACTCTGACATTATCTATGATTTTTCTAAAATTTTCACCAGGAATTAGATCCAAACAATCCTCACCAATTACTCATCTACTAATAAAATCCATGAGTATATCCATCACATGTACATGTACAACATTAATGAGTACAAGTCTTATGTACATTTGAGTATAAACATACCCAATAGCATGCCTTGAAAAGCAAAAAAGGAATCACAAAGATACAATACCATTCAAGCTCTGGTATATGTATGAAACTAGATGGGAATATGTGTAGGTATTCTGGATATGTGTTATAAATAGAATTACTAGGAAAAAAATGAAGTCCCAATAATTTCATAACCTATCATCAATGGTTTTAATCTCATGGGAAACTAGGTATGTTCAAGATATTGAAGATAACATGTATAGTCTAAATTCACTATTCTAGCTATTCACTTTGACTTGAATACAACCATGTGGTACCGTATGGATTAAATATCATGAAGTAACCAATTTTACCAACATTTATACCATCTAAATCATTACCTAAAACCATAATGAGGGGACCTCCCCTTGGTGTATAAAGTACATTATTCGAAGGAGTAATGTACCTATAATGATCATTATAGCATTATCAATCTACAAAAACATGGGGGAACTTTCTTCTTAAACATGGATAGATTCTCTGATCAAGGGTGTACAAACTCCAACTACAATAACCAACCATGTTATTATCAATATTACATCACCTCATAGAGACCAAAGAGTGGAACCCCTCCCTTTGTGACAGAAAAATATTGGTCAAAGGGATATCCATTCCTAATGGTAGAACCTCCCCCCAAGTAGGACACAGAAAGAACACCACATTTAGGGGAAAAGGGAATTCCTTCCAAGTTAAATGATCCACACATCGACAATCACATTACCAGAAAATAGTATATAAGGATATCACACAATGGTAAGAAGAAAGATGAGATTACATTAATATTAGTACCGGTGACCTGTACCTCACTGAACGACATATACCAGGTGAAAAAAATTCCTAACCTTGAGATTTATCTTATGGTCACACTTGAATAACATTATTGGTCCAAAAAATATATATACAAGGATTTTTATAACTCACCTTCAAATGGAAGTGAATGGATTAACCAAGAACACCAGAATGATTTGAAAAGAAAAAATACCTAGCATATAAAATTTATTTTTCAATAATGATCTTCATATGAAAAACATACATTTTATCATAACACATATGAAAGAAGTTACACATTGGGATCAAAGGCCAGGCCATGAGTCGGAATTAAAAATAAATTATTGGTCATAACTTTTTCAAATAAATGTATATTTCCAATGGTCACAAACACACTATCAATTTGGATCCATAGTAATATGACAAGACTAAAACACAAATTAATAAACAAAATAACAATGATAATAATTATAATTATAATATTATTATAATAATATATAATTATTTTTGTTTAATATAATATAATTATACATGATAATGGGGTTGGGAAGAAGAACTCACATGAACCACCAAGTGGATCACGCCCACCGCTGGTCCTCTCCTACATAATAATAATAATTATTATTATTATTATTATTATTTCTCATTAATATCTTACCAGCATGTGTTAGTTATACAGATAATCTCATTCATTCCTACATAACCCTATCATACCCAACACATGTTGTGATCACATTTATTACAATTGTTTGTGTTATATGGCCATCATGTGGATTCCACAACCCTATTTTTCACAACATAACATCGCCACATTCCTTGTATCAATATACCCATGAATGCAATTTCATAGTAGATGCATTCATTATATTTGATTCCCCATTAATGATTTCCTTCAAACATGTTGTTCACCCCCTTTAATACCTTTAATTCACCCCTAAAGAAGTTGTTCTCCCCACAACATTGGTCGGTCCCCTCATTCCATGAAGCACACCTCTCAATATCCCCAGTTGAGACATATCCTTCTATATGGGCCTTTAAAACCCAATGATGTTGTATTCCACCTATAATGCAGCCTCTTCTAGCCCCAGTCATGTTTCTCCACCACAAAACAATTTTAGGGATGATGTCCATTATCTTAACTTGAGAGGAATTATAGATAAGGGAATAGATAGAAAATGAAAATAAAAGATAATATATTCTCTATGATTCATTCATCTCTCTCCCAATCCCTCTTTTCCTATCAAAATCACTTTAATAAGAATATTTAGATGGATTAGTCCTTGAAGGACATAAAAACTATGAAGGGTTTTCGAGGTGGTGTTTGGTGTAGAATAATTCAAAGATATTAATATGTATCCAATTATTAAAAATTCCCATTGAACATGGTGTATATGATCAATTCATATTCACATAATCACCATGGAAGTTTTTTTAGGGTTTGACTATAGACAAGAATCAATGTAAGTGGCATACTTCGAATAACAAAATTCATACCCTCTGAAAACATATGTCTCTAATACACTTTATTTATTGGTTATTTACATAATGGTACACATTATACAATCTTGAAATATAATTAAAACTAGTGACTTTTAGAGATTAGGTATATAGAGCGACAACATGATACATGGATAAAAAAAATTACTGGAAATTTCTTTAAAATGATCCTAAAATTTCATTGCTCTTTAAAAATAGAACAAGATAACCGAAGTACATACAAAAGAAAGGGGTGAGATATAAATACATGTAAGGGAATAAAATATTCATATCATATGGTAAAAGTTTACATGTGATTGAATAGTAATATCATGGAAACATTGGAGGGGTGATAATCCTAATCACAAATAATAAGGCCTGATATAACATGAAAGAATAAATGATACATGGGAATGTGGGGAACAAATTAAAAATGTTATCATAAACATAGGGAAAATATAACAAATAATATATCATAACATGGTTAGAAAAGTCTCTTAATGTATTTTTTATACTCCCTAGTCCCATACAAGACATCTCATGAGACTATAAATTTTCCTTATGAATTGCAGTTCTATTTGGGTGCACCCATCATTTTCATATCATATACTTGCATAATTATTCCACATTAATCATATAAACTAAATATTACTTTCATCAATTTTAATCCTATGAACAAGGATTGTGGTTTATTTACATGTATTCCATCAATAATTGAAGGATATTTATTTATGTTTGAATACTCTTGAGTGAAAATAAGCATGGGTATTCACAACAGAAATGCTTGGCATTAAAAATCACTGGATAATTTCAACAGTGTACGTAAAGGTTAATGGGTGGTCTTAATGGACTGAAATTGGTATATCATTGGTTAAATATCATAAATTTAGTAATAAAGATGTGTGAAATCTTATCCCAACATTATAAATTGTAAAATTAAGGGCATAATATAAAGTATATTCTTGAATGAGGAGGAGGATAGGACCCGTTACCATGAGAGGGTGATTCTAAATGATTGGGAGGAGAATCATGAGAGATTTATGGAACCTTATTAGTTCTCTATAAATTGAATGGTTGAGTAATATCTTGATCCAAGGATTTTGAGTGAGGAGGACAAGTATTTTTGGTGTGTTTATATAGGAAAGGAAAGGAGAATTCTTTATTAATTTCCAAAATTATGTTTTGGACACTGTAAGATAAATTATGGAAAACTAAAACTCATCCCATGGTTTTTCCCCATGTTTTATACTAAAGTGATGTTTTTTCATTACTTTATATATTTATGAACTGATAGAAATAATATAATACCCTTGGATATGTGGAAGTGATCCATTTTTATAGTGAATTGATTTTAGAAACCTAAAATATATTATAGGTTTTGTGGGATTAAATAGTGGTTTATAAAATTTATAAAATAAACTAAAAACCAAATGTTTTAAATTGGAAAAATATATTTGACCTGAGATCCCTTTTATGGAATATAATTAATCTCTTTTGGGTCATTATGATGTAATAAGACACAACATATATTTATGCCGCATTTAATTTGGACCCAAAATTTAGAATATATATGAAAATTATAAAAAAATCAATATTGGATAATTTGGACATGATGATTTCAAAAATTAATATTTATTTTAATCAAATAATTCTCTATGTATGGGAATTTTCACTATTAAATTAATAATTCACATTTATTTGAAATTATGGCCTTTTTTATAATTACATTTTTATGACCCTTATAAAATTAATTTTGACGTTGTAAATTTTTTTATTATTTATTTATAATTAAAAATTTATTAGTAATAATATTTTATCAAAATATTATTTATTAAAAACATCATGAATTCATTAAAACAATGTTTCTTGATTACAATTATACATTTTCTAGAAATACAATTTGTGTTTCATTGTATCAAAATAAATTTTTTATCAAAATCATCATCTAATTATTTCAAAATTAGTATTAAAATTGATAAATATAATCATTTTTTTATTAAATGAAAATATATAAATTCATACTATTATTGTGTATATAAATATCCCCTTATTACAATAGTGAATTCCATAAGTACAAGGTGTGTTATGGTGAGATTTTCATGGGGTGGTTCGACATACATGGTGTGGGATGTGATCTTGATGATCTTGAACTTCTCTTATAAATGGTGTTTTTTGATGTTTTATTTGTTGAATATCATATTAAGTTAGATCAAGGGAAAAATTCAGGGATTCTATGTCCCATGAAAGCTTTAATAAATTGGTTACATGATGTATGGCCCTACTTGTTGAGGACATCACTTATTTCTTAGGTATCAATTAAACTTTATCATAAACATTAATATAATAATAATATGGATCATTATACATTGGATATACTAATAATGTATATTATGAATAATGGTATTTTTAAATTTTTCAAACCATATAACTATTCAAAATTTCTAATGTAGTGCATATATTTTATCTAACTTCACTAATTAATAATAGATATATTTATTTAGAAAGAGGGTATTTCATTAATAAAAGTTCAAGTTGTTACATTATTCCCCCATTCATATATTTCACCATATAAATTTTTATTTCATACACTAAAATAGATGAGGTCGCTTGTGTTTCATCAACTCTTCCAATTCTCTTGTCACTTCCTATATCTTTTGGTTCTTTCATAACACTTTTACCTGGAGAGTTGTCTTATTTCATATAGCCTTGTCTCTTTGATTCACCAGATTATCCTCATAAGAAAGACCATTTTCCAATGGTACAACCTATAGATTGAGTATATGTGAGGGGTCTAGTATGTAATTCCTAAATAGGGATACATGGAACACATCGTGTACTTAAGAAATTATAGGCAGGAGTCCTAGTTTTTAAGACATCACTCCAATATAATCAAGGATCTCAAAGGGTACAATGTATCTAGGACTAAGATTTCCAATATTCACAAACCAAATGACATTATTCCTTGGTGATATAAGACAAAATACATTATATTTAACCTCAAAATCCATGTATCATCGATGTTTATTTGCATAGATTTTTTGTTTACTTTTGGTGGATTTCATATTATGATGAATGGTTTGAAACTTCTCTATAATCTCTTGGATATTATTATGTCCCATCAACATCTTCTCTCCAACTTCATCCCAGAATGTTTGATTATGACACCTTTTACTATATAGGGCCTCATACAGTCCATTTTAATGCTATATGAGGACTCCAATAGGAAATTATGTTGGTTCCAACATCCTTTTATATCCATCGAAAAATGTCTTAACTTGTCCTAAAATGTTGGAATGGTACTTTCAGACTAATTATCTATTTGAGGGTGATAAATAATGTTTGACCAATGTTCTTGTATCCAATGCTTAATGAACTCTTGTACAAAACCTTGAGGTAAACCTCAGATCTCAATTAGATAAAATATAGAGTGTAAATTCATACAATCTTCCCACTTCCCTTATGTGTATCTTGGTTAGTTATTTTACAGATAAATATTACTTTATAGAAATGAAATTCATTGACTTGGTACGGTGATCGACAACCACCCAGATAGTGTTATTGGATTTTGGTGTCATGGGGAGTCATACGATGTAATCCATAGTTTTTTCTCATTTCTATAATAATATTTAAAGTAGTTTCATAATACACATAGACTTATTTTATTCTTCTTTGAATTGTTGGAATAATAAGCATTGAGATAAAAACTCCACAATCTCCCTCTTCATGTTGTCCCACTAGATGTTTTTCAATAAATCTTTATATAAATTTGTAATTCTAGAAAAAATAAAGAAGGATGATCTACGTGCATATTCCAAAAGTCCCCACATGGAATTTGATTTTTATTGGACATATATTAGGGTTCCAAACCATAAAAATCAATCATTAGTAATGTTTAACTCTATAATAATCTCTATATTCTTTAGTAGAAACTCATCATCCTTTTAAGCCTCCTTATTATTCTCAAGAATTTATGGTAGAGAAGTTATTTGATCAATGTAGGATGATGATCCTCTTATTATTCCCATGTAAATCCTTTTCATGTCAAAGAATATTGGATCCTTTATAATCCTCATCATGGATAGAGTTTCACGATGAGTTCTACTTAGATCCTAATCATCTTTTCTTTAATTTCCCAGGATGGAAATGGATTGAACAATCATAATCCTTGATAGTCCCTAACTGGATTCATTTCCACATATTAATATATATATATATATATATATATATACTTGAGGCATTTATGATATATATATATATATATATATATACATATCAGACTTCTCCATGTAGAGATAAGTTTTCCATATATTCAACATAAAGATCACTGTTTATAATTTTAGATAATGTTTTGGGTAGTTATAATAATAGATAATTAATTTGTGGGATGTATAGACTATAAAATTTACATCTTACATGATTAAAAAAACCAAATAATTTTTCATTTCATTATTTTAGATCACAAATCCTTCACCACTAGTAGTTAATATTATAACTAGTGTAGTGATTATCCTCTTATTTATCTATTGAAAACATTATTTTCATTTATCATTATAGAAATAGAAGAATTTGATCCAACTAATCTTGGTCAGTTGTAATGAACATCATGATAATTTTCTTAAAAATTGACGATAGTAACATCTAATATAAAGGAACTTCATACTTACCTCATACATATTGGCCTTGATCATCTTTCAATTGATTTATATTTTGAAGAATCTATGGATATCCCTTTACTAGTAATAACATGTCAAAAGAAATTTACATACTTCAACTAAAACTCACAATTACTATACTTCAAAAATAAATTTTCCTTTCACAAATTCATTTGTATGAAATTAAAATACTCCACATGTTCCTCATTAATTTTAGAGTAGACGAGAATTTCATTTGTAATGATGACCACAAATTTATCAATGTAATATCTAAAGAGTACCTTCATCATCTCTATGAATATTGATGGATCATTAGTGATTCAAAATGGCATCACTATGAAATTGAAGTACCCATACCTTCTAGGAAAAACAATATTGGGGATATCCTCCTTCTTTACCTTTACTTGATAATTTCCCAATGGAAGATCCACCATAGGAAGGTATTAGTATCGATTATTTGATAAAAAAAAGTCATCAATATGTTGAATGAGATACTTTTTCTCTAAAATGATATTGTTGAGATCATTATATTCAATGCAGAGGTACATTGACCATATTTCTTCTTGAAAAAGAGAGAATGTGCACTCCATGTTGAATCACTTAAGAATAAGAACCCTTTATATAGATTAACACATTGATGCTTCTTCATATCCTTATGTTCAACAACATCAATTCAATATGGAGTCTTGGATATTGGTACAGCTTCAGATATAGGCTCCATTGAAAATTTAACCTCTCGAATAGAAGGAAGACCAGAAAATTTTCCATGAAACATATTAAATTATTCATTCACAACTTGAATGTCTACATGGATGAACTTTTTCATATTCTTAATTGTTTTAGAAATATACACTCTCTCACAAGGAAATAATATCAATTCTTCTATTGTTGGTTCCAAATATGATTTATCCTTCTCATTTAAAATGAATATAATTGGATGGAGATTCATGACAAAGACGGTGATTTCCTTCTCTAAGAAATTTATATTGTATTTATATAAGGAAAGCCAATCTATGCACATAATTGCATCAAAGTTTCCTAAAAGAAGTATCATATGATTCATTGGTATATTAATATAATATATTTGGACAAGGTAGAGTTATATACACTGGATGGAATAATTTCCCCATTTTTTTATTTTCATTAATTTCTCTTCTTCCATGATTTTTTTTATGTTTGAATAGTTCTACTAAAACTCTGAGATACAAAAAATTAATAGAACAAGAATCAAAAAGTATATTTTCTATCCTTGATTGAATAAATAGAAAACCTATCACCACATTTGTTTTCTTGATCCAACTTAGAAGTTGTGATAGAATAATTTTTCCCTTGATACCTTCGAGGTTGTTAGCATTTATTATCTGTGAAAACCCATGGGTTAGGGAACTCACTTATGTTAGGAAAAAATCCCTCAATTTAACATTGTTGTGTTTTTGGGTTGATTTTTTTTGTTGATAAAGTTGTTTTACATAGTCAGTTGTGGATTTATAGTTATATAGTTGACATGTTATGTTGACCAAGATCCCAGACAAAGGAATTGATTCTCTATAGGAGGTACAAAAAAATGTATATTCAAGGTGGCACTATTTCCATGTGTTTTTAAAATATTTGGGGTCCAAAATTTTGAGGTTTGATCAATCACAATGAATGTTGTATTTCCATGAATTCCTCATAAATATATGGAAAAGAAATAAATTTCATGATGGTAATGATATTTTCAATGGAATTTGGTGTCCCAAAGGATGGTTTTTGTGAAGGTGTGATGAATCATAAATGTTCTATGGAAAGATATTTAGTCTCATCATCTAGGATAATTGGATAATTATGAATGAAAAGAGGGATGATGGTGATTCTCCATGACTATAAGAATTGGAGAATCGTGAATGTATGAATTCTTGACAGTGATTCTCCATGACTATGAGAAGCTTTGTGAATGTTGCAATTTCCTTGGAGGTTCACAAAAAAAATTAGAGATATTCAAGAAAAGGTGACTATGAGGATGGAATCTTATGGAATAAGAGGTAAGAACTATAAATATGACTCTACCCCATCATAAAATAAGTTCAATCCTTAAGGAAAATCTTTAGGCTCTGAATTTTTGAAAGTGATTCACAAAGGCTGTTCTTGTGAAAAAAGTTTATAAAAAATGAAATTTCACAAAGTCTATGAAATCTAAATGAAATTAGTAATAATCATGAATGTATTAAAGTTTTTGAAGGTGATTCACAAAGGCCTTTCTTGTGAAAAAAGTTTATGAAAAATGAAATTTCACAAAGTCTATGAAATCTAAATGAAAGTAGTAATAATCATGAATGTATTAAAGTTTTTGAAGGCTATAAAAATCATACCAAATGTGTGAGATTTTCAATGGAAATATAGGCTTTCAGAAATCGATTGAGATTCACTAAAGGAGGTTGCTTTTCTAAGGATGGTTGATCTTCATGAAAGAGGTGATCTTGACAAATAGTTTTGGGTTTTCAAAGGTAGTAGATACTTATGACTAATTTGGTAGTTTCATGAAGGATATTTGATATTTGTGAATATAGTGATCATCATGAATGTGTTGAAGAAGAATAACAATGTAAATATGTGTTACAGTAATATTCATATAGTGGATAAAAGTGGGAATTCAAATTAGAATAAATCTACAATTGAAGATGTATTCATTATTACTAATTATTGGACCTACATGTCCATGAACTGGGAATAAATCATTTCCAAACTAGTGATAAAGGGAAGAGGAAGAAAGGGATATTTTTCACTTGTAGTGATCCATAGAAGGAATGATTGAGGGAGTAGCCCTTGGGAAGTAGTGAGCTATCCCAAAACATTGTAATGTCAGTGAGCCTGAGTGTAGAAGTGATCTAGCCTAAACCTTTTTTTGTAGTGTCCCGTATTGGATTTGGTACAACCACACATTTCCAATGTATGATTCTTAGATCTATCCCAATTATGGAGAAATTAGTAAAATATTTGTGTCTTATGCATGATTTCATTTCTATTCTTACATTGATATGGAAAAGGGAGATATGATTGTTTTTTAATGATGAAACAAGATCTGAATAGGAACTTATTTTATTTTATCATACCTAGATCCCCCCTCATGGGGTATTTAACCATGTTGGAATAACAATTTGTATTATAGAGAAAGGTTACTATAATTGGTAGTCTATAAGATGAATAAATGGAAGATGTTAATCACAATCGGATTACGATAAATGACAAAAACAATTTTCAGCTACGAAAGAATTAGATACAACACTTCTTTCTATCATTGGGTATGGATGTGTTCATAGCTGCAATGCATAGTATTTCTACCAGTATGTATAGTAATGTTTTATTAGAAGTATAACAAATATAATTGGATGATAATAACAAAAAAATCAATGTGTTAGGGGGAAATCTATCCAATTTAGTCTATACAAAGGGGATGTCATACCATTTATCACATACTATGTGGTAAAAGCTTATAAATATTTTTAATGATGACTCAAAAGTTAGATAAGAAAATTTCCATGTTCTATGGAATAAGTATGATGATATGAGAATGTACCCTAATGTGTACATCGATGAATATTATTGTTGAAGACATGTGTGGCCTCAAAGAAATTATTGAAGATGTAATACTTTTCAATTTCATATTGAGAATACATCCACCTTAGTTCAATTAGAAAGTTTATATATTGAAAGATAATGATCCAAAGGAGATAACGTTGGATAACATGCACAACACTCTTGTTTCATATGAGATAAGAAATGATGATAATGATTCAATGGAAATATGGATGTCTAAATATATGGAATTCAAGGCCATGAAGAAGAACAATATTGAAGATGGTAGGTTAAAAAAGAGTTAGATGGATTAATATCATTCCTTTTATCAAATTTACAAATAGAAAAATGAATATTAAAAGGTAAACATCCACTTTTATTCTATCGATGTGAAAATGTTGGATATCTTACAGTTAGGTTTCATAATAAGATTCAAGATGATGATGAGGTTGTTGTCAAAATTCCTAGGATGAATAAATTATCCTACATGAATAGTAAGAAAAATTTAATGAAAAATTTCTTTGAGAAAATAATATTATTTCACAAGAAGATGATAGTTCAGAATAATCTATGGTATAAGAGTTGGAGGACTGTAATGATCATGAAGAATATTCTATGGTGGAAGTTGTGAAAAATTACCAAAAACGGTAAGAAATAGACAATGAAGAATGAGAATTTGAAGGAATGGTTGACCTTAAGATGGAATTACAAGCTTCACGTGAATATATATACATTTGGAGAACCAAAAAAAAAGAAATAAAATAGGGTGGTTCATGATGCAAGACTATTTATGAAGGTCTAGATATAAGAGAAGTATGAGTTGATGGATGAAATTTGAAACATTATGTCTACAATACCAAAAAACATAGATATGATCAGTTAGTATAAACTCAATGTTGAAGAATAGAAAAGGGTGGACTATGGTTTAACTATTATAGTGAAAGATTAGGTGAAACTCATTGAAAATATTAAGGGGGAGGTAGTCATAATGTGAATGAAAGTGAATGAGTAGGAGATTCTATTGACTCTAGAAGAATCATCTACAAAGGCAACATAAAATGGAAAAGTAGAGTTCAAAGTACCTTTGAAACTGAAAATTTAATGTAAGGAGGAGAAACCTATAGATCTAAATATTACAACTAGTGTGGGGATTGATTGAAAATTGAAAATAGTATTGGTTGATGTCAAACCACAAGAACCCACTCTGAGATTGAAAATTTATTTAGGTGTGAATCAGAACTAGAAGATTCATAGAACCCAAGTTAAAACCAGTAGTGTTGTATTAAAACATTGGAATTCACCCTACATTAGATTTTATTGTTGTGGAAATATGGGAAACTCAAAAAATGTATGTTCCATATACAAGAGGTACTGAAGAGAAAAAGACCGAAAAAGGTATCCATATAGAGATCAATATTTCAAGATATTGTTTGATTTCCAATATTTTGGGTATAGATGATTCGAAACATGGAAAGATATTTCTCATCAAAAATGTAGAGGAATGTGCCGAATCCAACTGAATTTGTCCATAAGTAGTATATAAATGTATCCTCAAATGAGATGAAAATGAAACACTGATATGTATCATTATAATGGGATGTTGTTCCATCATACTCTAAGGAAGTTCAAGATTATCAATCTATAATGGGCATGAAGTAAAAAACATGGATCAAAAATAAAAGATCTAAGAAGGCAATGCTTGTGGTGATTTTCCTTCAAGAATAAGATCATTTTAGTGTATGGATACTTGATAGTGAATGAACATCCCATATAATAGGAAATAAATAACTTGTTCTAGGAATAAAATAGGACAAAGAAGGTGTTTTAAATTTTGGAAATGATAAAGGCTGAAAGATTATTGGCTTAGGATAATCCAAATTTGGGGTAAAAGAAACGAGACGTGTTGATGTATTAGTTGTTAAAGGTCTCAGTCACAACTTTGATAGTGTCAATCAACCATGGGACTCAATTACTGCAATAAGATTTACTAAAAAAATGTGTATAAAGGAATAGATTTCTCAATTTTTCTATAGGGAAAAATGAAGGGGAATCACTAACCTATAAGTTGAGAAGAATATATGTTCTTTTTATCTAGATAGGAAGAAAGAAGGTTATGGAATAAATAGATTTTCCATCTAGCCCAACCATCCCTAAATGTTCTGATAAAATGTGTTGCAGATCGAGATATCCCCAAGTTGTCATGTCATTATACTCACACGTGTGATTCTTGTCAATAAGAGAATATTATCAGAAAGACAAATAATGTGAAACAATAGAAGTCAACAATATTGCTTGAATTGGTAGTTGAATATGTTTGTGGACCAATCTCACCAATATCCATTGAAAAAATCATGTATTAAATTTAATTTAATGATGATTTTAGTACGATGGCATGGGTATTTCTCATTTCCCACAAGTTTAACATGTTCATTCACGTAAAACATATCAGAGGGAATTAGAAATGATTATTGTATAGAAGATTGTGAAGTTTCATACGAATAAGAGTATATAATTCACAAGTATACATGTCAAATATTATCTTAATAAACATGGGACATGGCATCATGATTCGGAAGTGAGAACTCCTCAACAAAATGGAGTGTTTGAGATGAGAAATTGGATTATCAACAATGTGGCTAGAACCATTCTTATTGAAAATGATATACCAAAGAAATTCTTTATGGAAGTGGTATTGACATCATTCTATATATCTAACATGTAACTATTTTATTCAAAGGTATAAAATACTCCATATCAGATGTGGTATAGAAAGAAACCAAAATTGAGATACATTCAAATATTTTAAGTATGTGTTTTATTCTCAAAAATGGGAAACACATGAAATATGAGTCACGTGTAGATGAGGGGATAATATTTTGAAACTTAGGAAAATGAAATTAATATAAATTATTCAACAAGAGTATAGTAAAATTAGTTTAAATAAATAATGTCTCTATAATAGATAATGAACAAAATCTTCAAAAACATAGTGAACATTTTGATAATGAAAATGATGAGAAGGTTATATCCTCAAGTGGAGTTGATGTGGAAGATTCTGATTCATAGGAAGATACTAATAATGAGAAGCAGGAAGTAAAATCTATATATGAATTACAACCAAAAGGTCAATCTGAAATTAACAGACAAAACATCATTAGTTCTCAACAAGCACTAGTTAAAAAACAAATAATGAATTCATTACAATAGGCATTCTGAATATCTCATGTAGAGACTAGATGTTTTAATAAAGAAGCTAAAGATGATAACTTAGTCTAGGATATGAGTGAAGATCTTGAAAAAATTGAGAAGACTTAGAGATGATAGATTGTTTCTAGAACAAAAAAAATATGAATTTCATCAAGAGAATGTGGGTCTTCTACAACAAGATGAATGATGATGGAACAATAATTCAAAATAAATCATGACTAGTGTGAAAATAGTTCTCATAGATAGAGGGTATTAATGATGATGAAACATTTTCCCCTATTTTGAGTCTAGAGATAATCATATTATTCTTTCCCATAATAGTGAAATGAAGGATCAATGTTTTCCAGATGGACGTCATGTCAGCATCTCTGAATGGGGTTTTGGAAGAATAACTTTATACTGAGAATTCATTTTGTTTTATCATTCATGATGAAGTGAAAAGAGTTTTTCAGCTGAAGAAGGTTCTATATGGTTGAAAAAAGAACCAAGAGCAAGGTATTAGGGACTAGATCAGTATTTTAAGAAGCTCAATTTTTAGTGTGGTAGATTTCATTACAATATATACATAAACAATGGCAGTAAAGAATGGATTATGGTTCTGGTATATGTTTATGAAATAATATTTAGAGGATATGACAAAGCATAGAGAAAACTGTTCACTGAATTCATGAAAAGTGAAATCAAAATGGTAATTATTGGTGAAATGGGGTTTTTCTATGGTTTACAGGTGACCCAAGGAAATAATGGAACATTTATTTCTCAATATAAATATGTTAATTGGATTCATAGAAAATTTTTAATTAATAATTCCAAGAATATGATTACTCCAGTGTCTAACCAGATAAAACTGTCCTGAGAAGATGATTGAAATTCCCTTAATGTCATACAAAATAAGAAAATCATTGGAAATATATTGTAATTAACATCGAAAATACATGAAATTATTTTCCCACATTCCAATAAGCATGATATTACCACTTTATTTTAGTTAAAAGAATACTTTGTTATATCAAGGGCATGGTAGATTTTAATTTTTTGTATAATGAAAAATATCAGAAACAGTTGTTGGGATATACAAATGCATATTGGGCCAGATCATAATAAGATATAAAATAAATATCAGGAGTTGTATTCTATATTGTAAGATTGTGTATTTCATGTATAAGAAAATGTGATTAAATTTTGTTGAGCACCACAGAAGCTGAATTTATTATGGCTACTTAGGCATGCACACAATTATTGTGTATAAAGGAGTATCTTGATGATATGGGAATTGAAGTGAGGTTTCTGATTGGAATAAAATAAGACAACTCAAGTACTATAATTCTTTGAAAAAATCTAGTCCATCACTCATAGAAAAAACACATTGAAATAAAGTATCTTTTTATCATGGATAAGGTGGATCAAGGGCTTGTGAAGTTGTATTGTGTGCCTATATAATTATAGGTTGGAGTCATTATAAAAAATTAATTACCCAAAGAAGTTTTTGAATTTCATCAACTAGATCTTTTAGTTTAGTCTAATCCCGCACTTGAAACATTGTGGTTGTGGGAACACATCTCCCTAAGGTACGACGTGTTTTTCCCTAATGTGTTGATATGTGTTGCTTACCAGGTTTCAAACAACAACAAAGTGACCTTCATGTCTGTTGACAAGGAAGGGGGGAATTATAACTTTAAAAGGTGAGGAAATGTATTAATGAAAATAGTGGTGGAATATATTAGAGGGAGCAGAAAAATATTAAGAGTTTTAAATCTGACAATGCTAATGGTGATTGATCAAAGGATATATATCAACATATATAGGGTTCATGATTTAAGAAGTTCAGTGGTTTTTTAATGAAGTTCTTCATTGTTGAACATTCCATTCTACTCTTGTTTATCAAGACAAATATAGATCATGTTGGCCAATAGTGTGCGTTGAATAAATATTTGATCACTATATTAATCATAAGAAGTGAATTGTGCTAGAATATTGAAGAATCATTAATGTGGTATTAATATGGGGAGAGTTTTAAACAAACTCAAAGGGGATATTGTTGGAAAATAGACCCTCAAGGTAATGTTCAAGTGTTTTTGGGTTTATTATGTTTATTAATAAATAATGATTCTATGTTCATTTGAGGAGTTCCAGAGAGATATTTTACAAGGAATGTTTTGAAAGATCTAAGATAAATTAATAGATTCTTGGGAGGTGATGCATAAAATAAGGTATACATGGTGCCACTGTTTACCACTGTTTTCCAAATTTTGGCATTCCAATATTTGGAGGTTGGATCAGTCACCATGAAAGAATTATTTCCATGAATTCCTTAAACAAATATGGAAAAGTCATGATTTTCAAGATTATTTTAGTTTTTAAATGGAAAATTACTTTGAAAAGTCATTTGATGTCCTGAACAATGGGTTTCATAATGGTGTGAAGCATTTCAAACACATGATGGAAATATGTAAACTCTCTATGACTATAAAAAGTTGATAATTGTGAATTCATACGGGTTTGATGTTTATTATCCATGACTATGAGAAGTGGAGCATTATTAATGCACGAAGGGTTGACTGTATTTCTCCATGACTTTGAGAAGATTTATGAATGGAGAAATTTCCTTTCATCTTCACAAAATAGGGAGCTTCATGAACAAAATTAGAAAGTATAGAAAAAAGGTGATGATGGGGATGGAAACTTGTTGAATGAAAGGGAATTCCCATAACTATTCCTCTATCCCCCTCAAAAAATTATATCAATCCTTAATTAAATTACTTAAGCTCTGAATTTGAGAAGTTGATTCATGATGGTTTCTCTTGGGAAAGAAGATTACGAAGAAAAGAAGTTCATGAAGGCTATGAAAGATGACCAAAATTGTAAGAATATTTATAGTATTGAAGTTCAAGAAGGATAAAAAATTCAACTGAATGTTGTAGATTTTGAAAGTCTAAGTGACCTTTATAAAAGTGATTGAGCTTCACAGATGGAAGTTTCTTCATAAAGGTTGGTTGAAAATCATGAAAGAGGTTAGCTTCACTATTGTTGTTGGATTCGTGAAGGACGTAGATACTTATAATTATTTGGGTAGTTTCTTAAGGTATTTTTGTGCTTTATGAAGGGAGTGATTATCATGAATTTTTTTAGGAGGAATATCCTAGTAAATATGGGGAAATGGTATATTAATAAAGTGGATGAAAGTTTGAATTTGATAGACAATATTTCAAAAATTGATGATGAATTAATTATTTCTAATTAAGGGACCTACATGTACATAAACTATGTGTGAATACTTTCTAGATCAGTGAGAAATGGAAGAGGAAGAAAGTGATCATTTCTACTACAAGTGACCCATAGAAAAAAAAATATTAAGGTAGTGACACTTTGGAAGTAGCGAATTATCCATAATCATTATAAAGTCAGAGAGAATGAGCATAAAATTGATCAATAACATAACTTTTTTTCAATTGTGCCTTAGTGGATCTGGTATATTGGCACGTTTTCACTCTATTCTCTTTGTATATAGGCCAGTGAGTTTGAACCATGTAAAATTGTTATTTCTCATTCATGATATCTTTTCTGTTTATACATAGCTATGGGAAAGGGAGAGAAGAGTGTTTTGTTAAATGATGAAACAATATCTGAAGGGGTTGTTGTTTTAATTTGTCATACCTTAATTTAGCCCCCCTTTTATGGTATTTATCCTAGCTGGGAAAACAACATACATAATTTCCATGTTCCCTAAAATTGAATCATTATACCACTAGATAATGGTTCACTAGAGGATTTTTATCTTCCATAACATTGGTGGGTTTTTACTATCTATAATCTCTAGCTAGGTTCCCTTACTTCTTACAGTTAAATCACTTCCTCTCCCCCTTAGGAAATTTTTGGGATGTTTATTCCCACACTGTTGAAAAGTGGGGTGTTGGTATTTCATTCCTCCATTATATTTTTCCATCATATCACTGGTATGAAACTATATCATCCTATTCATATCCCCATAAATACCATGATATTAGATGATCACCATTTTTAATTTGAGGGAAAATTGAACAATTTCATCATAGTTATCCAACTCCCAGAATAGATAAGGATTTTTGTACATTGAGTTATATCCAAAAAAATAAGTTGTCAACTTTAAATTTAGGGGAAATGAAAAATTCAAAGGTGTATTGTGCATGCCTTTTAAAGTTTTTCTCACATGTCTCGATGGATTCATCGTCCCTTTTCTTGAGGATAAGGAAATACCTCTATATTTTTCAATTTATGATTATAATGAAAATATATATTGAATTTGTTTCCATAATTACATCCACTACATCACTTTGATATCATCCTTTTGTGTTGGAAACCTTTCACAGGGTGTGGAAGAATCAATTATATTTTTTTGTTATGCAGCACATAGCCTAACCAGGGTTATCTCACATGAAGAGTTTCTCAGTGTATTCACTTACTTCTTCAAAATCTCCTAAACTATCTATTATTGTTTTTTTAGTTTTAAATGAATAAAATGATAATGTTTTTTGTATTTTTATTACCTTTATAATGACATGAATCATGGAAATTTAACAAACATGTAAACTAGAAATAATTAGTTAAGGAAAGAAAGAACTTGGTTTTGGGGATTTTTTTAAGGTTCAATCATTATTATACTTTATGTGTTTGATTTGAATTTGATAATGCAAACATGAAATATAATGTTTTAATTTCAATTATTTATTTAAAATTGTGGAATATCATTTAATGCCTAAGTACTCTCAATTCCACCTCCTCTTTTAATCATGGTTGATGACACACCTTGGTCTAAGATGTGTCATTTTCCAATACCTGGGACTATTGAGTCCATTTCATCAATTGATTATCTGAACTCCAACATGTGAATAGATAACCAATGGATAAAGGGAAATGTGATTAAATAAAATAATAGAGATAGATTGAGTTTCATGTGAACAGGGGATGTTACCACTTCATGGACATTCACCTCACCCATTCATGTTAATCAATTCTCTCTACAAACATAGAATTAAACTTTAATGAAAATTCATGAACACCTTGACCTACCCCTGGGGAAAGCCTTGCGGTTAGACTGTCATTTCTGAGAGTAAAAGAACACTTGATGGAGTGGGTGGAAGAGAAGAAGAAGAAATATAATAAAATAAAATAAATAAAATTTAAAAATAATGGTGATCATAAAATATAAGATTAAATTAAAATAGAATTGGGATGAGAGAGAGTGTGGAGAAAATAATAAAATAAAAAGTATTAAATTATATAATTTATAAAGACTATAATAATAATAATTTATTATTATTATTATTAAGAGAAGAAGAGACTAATAAACTATGATAATAAAATAAAAACATTTAAAGAGTATTAATAATAATTATAGTAATAGTGGTAATAATAATAATAATAATAATAATAAAATTAAAAGGAAGAATAAGAGAGAATGGATATTGGGTGGGAAAAAAATTAAAAAACGCATGTATGAATTTATTTAATTTAAACTAAAATCTAAATTACAATTTAAAATGAAAATCAATTATAAAAAAAATAAATAAAAATAAAATAAAATGAAAATGGATAAGGGGGGATAAGGCTATAATATATGGCATCCATTCATTAATATCTTCTACTTGGTGCCCTGGATGGTTTGGAAAGGAGGGGTTCACCTCTATTTATATGTGAGGAGGGATATTTGTAGTTCGAGAATCTGTACTCTGAATTATTACACCAGTTGGACCCGATAAATGGATTATGCACGCATATAATTATTCCTTGAAGTTGTTAAGAAATTTCTTGCATGTATACCATCCAATTTTCAGAATAATTGGCCATGTGTAGAGTGAGTTATTCCTATTTCACACTGAAAATTTAATCTTCCCAGAAAGACTCTCCATATTCAATGTCTCTAATTTCCAATGCAATAACAGCCTTGAAAACAGACTATTCATGTGTGGCCTCCTTCATGAAAGTTTTTCAGAAGTGGAATGTGTGTCCCCAATTAACGTTTTACCAAATTGGGGCCATCCAATCAAGATATATGGTCCCAATATGAAAAATCTCCAGATCTATGAACAGTTTTGAAGGACCGACTTGTGAGCTAGTTTTGGGCTTCCAAATAGTGGATTTAGCTTTGGGTCGTGAAGAATGAAATGAATCCCATGATGTATAAAATCCTAAAAATATTTAAATTCATGATTTGGATAATAATAGGATATTTTATGGCCTAAGTACATAAATATTTTAAAACAGTTAAAATTAAAAATATTCTATTTTTTCAATTGAGCTCAAAATACCACTAAAATCATAAAATGCGAGAATGTACTTTAAAATAAATGTTTTGTGGTATTAAAAACAATTAACATAAAAGACAAATTATGGAAAATCTTTATTCTATTAAATACCCCTCACTTAAACCATGCTTTTCCTCAATCATAAAATCTCAACAAGGAATTAAATAGGGAACCAATGTTATCATATTCATATTTCAATGTAATAAAATCAAACAATTATCAATGTCAAATAAAATTTTAAAATTACACATAAAATATCAATTAAATTTCTCATTTTACAATGAAACAACCAATCCATGTATTTTAATTTCCCCATTAAAAAATGATGTAATTACTCCACTTATTAATTCAAGACCCTCAATTCATTGTTATTAAACATGTTAAATCAGGATTTACCACACTTTTGATTCTATTATATACTCACTCATGATAAAATTAAATTAGGTTTATTCTCACAAAAAAATCACATAAAATCATTACAGATTGTAATCAAGGTACAAATGTCTCTGGTTCTTAAGGTTGGTAGCGATTGATGTCATAAATTAAATCTCAAAGAGGTGGTTTATCTCTTAAATCATAAAGCATTATTTTTAATGTAAAAGTTCAACGATATTATCCCCTTCAATTTATATGAACTCCAAACTTCCCCAAAAGTCCAAAGTAATTTTTATGATGAGTTTAAGCATAATGAATGATTTTTTCCATATTTTAGTTGGTGTTTGTCTTAGTAGTAAGTCCCCAGAATCCTACATGAAAAATGGGGGTTCAAAACCCATTGGGTGCAGATACTGTAGCAGTACTATAGCGGTACAGAAGCAACGGTGTTACTGTAGCAGCAGCGGGCACTGTAGAAATGGAGGGAACTATAGAAGTTGTAGGACACTGTAATGGCAGCAGGACACTATAGTAACAGCGTGTACTGTGTGGGTAATGTAGCAGGCATGTACTATAGCAGTACTATTCATAGAATGGGCCTTAGGCAAATATATTTGGGCCTACGGGCCAAGTAATGGGATATATTCCCATTGGGCCTTCATTATATATAATGGGTATCCCTCTACCCAGTTTAGAGAGGAATTTTCTTTTCTTAAATAATAAAATGAGGATTCGCTCCGAACCTTTAAAAATTTTATTTGTTCTATCACTAGAATAATTTTTATATTTTTTTATTTTTCAAATAACCATTACATGTTTTTCATTTTTGAAAAATTTATGATTAGAATATACCTCACATACACCAAAAAATCACTTATAATAAAAATCATAGGTCTAGTAATTTTTATTTTTGGTTTACCCAAATCACAACTCATTTTTCTGATTTTTTTTGTTATTTTTTCATTTCCATTTTTTTATATTCAAGAGGGGGAAAATATATTATAATGAATGATTACACAAACTTTTAAAATTCCCACAATAATCACCCCAACACTTCTTCTTTACAATGAAAATCATCCCATTTACCATGACTCCCTTTACCCCACACTTCAACTTTAAAATATCATGCTACTACTAAGAGGGTATGAATGGATAAAAATGGCTTGAAACATGGATAATTAATGACAAGGTAATTCATTATATCTATGGGATAACTAAGGATTGATGTAAAGGTGTTCTTTTAAGGATATGTGGATTTTAAAAGGATGCTTAAATCATTTTAAATGTCTTTTTTCAGAGTTATATCTTTGAAAACATCAAATGCATGTTCTGGCATGTGGTATGCCCCAAGACCACTCAAGAGATATGATCAAGAAAAAATAGGATGTAATTGGTCTATAAATCCTCTTAGTAATGGAAATATGATATTCAAAAATCACTCAAGTCATGATTAATAATAAAAAATAAATTCACATTAATTTCAAAAAATCAATGTATGAAAATTTGTTCAGAAAATTCATTTACAAGAATCATTTAATTTTCTTAAATCATAAGTCCTTAGACTAGTATCAAGGGTTCACTTTAGTCATCCAATTATCCATTTTAATAATTTAATCTCAATAACATTGAAATCTAAAACATCACATCATAGGATTCATATGAAACTCATGTCTTCTAGAAGAGTCAAGTAAAATATGAATTTATGTGTGGGTATCTAATTTTCACTTTTTAAGATCAAAACATGAATTAAAAAAGAATTTAAGGATTTTAAATGTTTAAACACTAAAAGTGAACTACCATTCCCCTGAATATTAGACCTCCTTCACTCTTTTAGGATTCCATTTTTCAGTTATTAACCTACAAAAGAAAATTACACAATTAAGCACAAGTTTGATGTCATTAATGCTAAAAAAGATGAGGAGTGGAATTCATTTTGTGTTAAATCCTTTGACTGAAACAGAAATTTAAATTCCTAGAAAGAAATTTTAATGGATAATTATTGTAATTATCCCCCCATGTGGGTCCTAGATTTTTACTACCTTCATAGGGATGTACCTGCTGTTTTCCAAAGTTTGATGGTGGATAAATCATCCTTGATTTAAACCACCACATGTGGCTTTTCACAGCTTTTACTTCATCCTTGTTAGTGAGGAATGATCCATGCATAGATTACACTAGATACTCCCCTTCACGATGAGGTATAGAATTCATAGAGGGTCATGATGAATTATGAATCATCCTACTTCTTGGTTACAACTTGTGAAACCATATCTTCATCCAGTGCTAGCTTCACATTGGTTAGAAGAGATGTAATTACAAAATAAGTGTTAAAATGTATTTTTAGTCTGATAGAATCTAAACATGAAGAATTTAAATTATAATTCCAACTTTCAATATTAGCAGTCTCTATCTTGATTTCATTAGGATCAACCACATGGATCTCTTTGTGGTCCTCCACAAATGAATATTCAATTAAATCAGGGAGCTATGTGTGTTACTCATTAAGATCCTGTTCAATTTCATCATATTCCTCCTTGGAAAAATGATATTCATCCAAATCTGTAAAATAAAAATAGGATATAGTTATACTCAATTCAGTATCAATAATATTGGAAGAAATAGAGTTCATGAAAGGTTCAACTCCATGAATTAGTTCTGCTTAAATTTCCCATTCAATTGAAAGTTTCTCTTAGAGTCGATCATCATTAGAGGAGGTAGGCAGTCAGGATCCTCTATCATTACTTCAAATTCCACCACTTGGGTGGATTCTTCTTCCACCAAGGAAAGATATATATTTAATGGTGGTTTCTTTTCAACATTTTCTAGAATTAGGTTATCATGTTGCATTTTTATATCATCCCAATTTCTCAAAAATTCATCCAAATTCACATGATATCCCTCATGTAAATCCATAGAAAATGATCATTCATGTATATCATCTATAAATGGTTATTAAATTTGGAATTAATATTCATGTACCTCTACATTTAACTCCAATTTTTATTCAATTTCAAAGATGAGTGGTGAAATTTCTTCCTCCACTTCCTCGGGTTCTTACTCTAGTTCATGGTTAGGTTTCTCCACTAATGGACAAACATATTCAAGTGATATTTCATTTTTTTTCTATGATTTATTTAATATCTTGAGCATGAGCCCTATTATAATCTTCATCTTTTTGTTTTTTTGTTGTTATTTTTGTTTCACCCATGAGTAATCTACCCATTCATAATGATATTAATTTGAATAAATCATGGAAAAATATTTTTTTTGTTATTCATAGAAAAAATAATGAAAAATCTATATAAAATGTCAAAATAGAAAAAAAAAATAAGTAGACTACTGATTATATCCCCTATAATAGATCCATTTTTGACACATTCCTATAATAGGTTTTGCAAAAAATTATATTTTTTCCTAATGCAGCGCAAAGGCTGGCCATGGTCGTCGCACTTTAGGAGCTTCTCGGTGTGTTCACTTACTTATTCTAAATCACATAAGTTATCTATTTTTTTAAGTTTTAAATGAAAATAATGGACTTGTTTTTAGGTTTTTAATTACTTTTCTAATGACATGAAATATTGAAATTTAAACTAACATGAAAACTAGACAAAATGAGTTAAGGAAAGAAAGCACTTGGTTTTGGGGTTTGGTTTAAGCTTCAATAATTATTCTCAGTTATTTTTTTATATCAGTTTGATAATAAAAACATAAAATCTCATGCTTTAATTAATATTATTTATTTATAAATCATGGAATATCATTGAATGCATAATAACTCTCAATTCCACCTCCTCTATTAATTATGGTCGATGACACACCTCGGTCTATGATGTGTTATCTTCCAGGACCTGGCTCTATCGAATCTGTTTCATCCATTGATTATCTTAGCCCCAACTTTTGAAGATATGACTAATTGATTGAGGTATAATTGAATAAATAATATAATATAAATATATTGAGTTGCATGTCATCGAGGGCATTTACAACATCAGGGATATTCGCCTTACCCATGCATGCTACTCAATTCTATCTAAAAACATAAAATTAAACTTTAATAAAAATTCATAAACACCTTAAACTCACCTCCAGTAGGACTTTGGGTTATCCTGCCATTTATGAATGTAAGAGATCACTTGGTGGAGTTGGTGGAAGAGAACAAGAAGAAACAGAATAAAAAAAAATTAAAAACAATGGTAATGAGAAAATAAAAAATTAAAGTAAAATTGAATTGGGTTGAGAGAGAGAGAAGAGAGAATAATAAAAGAAAACAATAAAAAATAAAATAAAAAATTATATAATTTATAAAGAATGTAATATTAATAAATATAATTTATTATTAGTAGTATTATCAAGAGAAGAAGAGATTTAGAAAGTAAGATAATAAAATAAAAATGTTAAAACATTACAAATAAGAATTATAGTAATAGTGACAATATTAATAATTATATTACTACTAATAATAATAATAATATAATTAAAAGGAAGAAGAATATAGGATAGATAATGGGTGGAAACAAAATTTAAAACATGCATAGAAGATTTTATTTAATTTAAAATATAATTTAAATTATCATTTTAAATGAAAATGTAAACTAAAACAAAAAAATGAAGGAGATAGAGGGAAAAGGTTGTAGTAAATGACCTCTCTTGGTGGAGATATCCCCCTTGGTTCCTCAGATAATTTGTAACGGAGGGGTGCACTTCCTTTTATAGGTGAGGAGAGAGATTTTTTGTTCCAGAATCTGTACTCCAAAAGATTGCACGTCTTTGACCCATTAAATGGATGATTCATGATTATACTCCTTCATGAAAGGTTTTGTGAAATTTATTTCGCATCTCCCCTCTAAATTTTAATGTGTTCATAAATGTATAGAGATAATTATCACTAGTTCATTCCAAGAATTTAATATGACTAGATAGACTCTATATATTTCTTATCTCTAATTTCCCATGCATTAATGGCCTTGAAAATGGATAATTCACCCATGTAAGCCTTCATGAAATTTATTAAGAAATTTCTTTCTCTTATCCACTTCAAATTTAAGAGAATTTGGGCCTTCCAATCAAGTGATATGGTCCCAACTTCAAGAATTTCTAGAGTTGTGAATATTTTTGAATTCCCATCTTCTAATCTAGATTTGGGCTTCCAAATGGTGGATTTAGTTTTGGGTCCAAAAAAATGAAATGGATCCTAGGATGCATAAAATCCTAAAAAAAATAAATTAATGAATTGGGTATGTATAGAATATTTTATGGACTAAATATATTAAAAATTTTAAAAATTTAAAATTCAAAATAGGCCATTTTTTTATTGAGATCAAAATACCACTAAAATCATAAAATGTGATAATTTAATTTAAAATAACACTTTTTTTGGATTAAAAAATTTAAATTCAAAGTACAATTATGGGAAAAAATTCTATCATCTTGCTTCATATGTTTGAATAATGTACATCATTTGTCAAATTCTACCTCTGTATGATAAATAGCTAGCATGATATTATATATCTCATATCATTGAAAAATGGATAACATCTTTTCAATGGAGTTGATCAATTTCTCTACAATTTATAGATCAGAATACCGATTAGAAGTCAGAGACCTTTGTTGCATAATGGTCTATATTTCAAATTTCTATTTCATAGGGGGATTCAATAACTCCTCTTGATTCATGTTTTGATCAAAAAAATGAGTTAAATTTGAAGGTATTTTCTTGAATTTATTGTTTTCAACTATTATCAGTTTAGGGATTTCATTAGGGTGTATATTACATTGTTCTTCAAAATTTTTAGTTACTCGATTACTCCTATTCCCAAATAATGACTAATAATAAAAGGAAAACTAGGGATGCATATTTCTAAACTATTAAAAAACAAATGGGAAAACATGAACATAATGATAAAACTCAAAACTTATATATATATTTTAACATTTGAATTTTAGGGTCTCAATCTATGTTATCCATGATCTATTACCTAACATAACATCTTTTGGAAATTTTTTGTTACCTTAATAATGCCCGATAAAGATCTTGTGAATTTACCAATTCATATTCTTTGGGGGTGTGAAATTAGGTGTGCAATAAGACCTATTGTCATTCACTAGGTAACTATCAAGTCCAGACCAATACGCCATTTTCGGTGTTATTACCCCTATGTACATATGTTTCAGAACCCTGTAAAATTTCAGTATCCAGATAGAAATGTATTTTCATGAAAACCACATAATCTATTATTTAAAAAAAAGTTAGGGATGTTTTTGTATGTTTAGTCTTATAAATAAGGCTTTTAATATAGTTTTCTAATCCTAGTCCCAAAAATAACAAGACTTTACTCTAACAAAATTTATGATAACTAATGTCTTTAATACACTTTATTTTCTAAATTATTATATAATGGTACACAATATATAATTCATAAACAACATTAAGACAATTTGTTTTTGGGAAATTATATATATATCATATCAAATTGATACATGGACAGAAAAATTTTATTGAAAATTTTGTTAACATGCTCCTAAAATTCCATTTCTCTTTTAATACTGCAATGGATAACTTATGAAGATATATAAGAAAGGGGGGACATATAAATCTTATTAAGGGAATAAAAAATAATGGGATAAGGTAATATATTATATGGGATCCAATAGTAATATCATGGTAACTTAAGAATGTTGAGAATCATAATCTTGAACAATAAGGCATGACACAACCTGATAGCATAATGGAAACTTGGGAATGTAGCAAGAAAATTAAACATGTAATTATAAACATAGGTCAAGGATAACCACCAAGACATCATTATATGATTGAAAAGTACCATAATGAATTAGTTTTACACCCATATCCCATACATTATGTCTCATGATACCTAAACATTACCCAATGTATTATAGCGATATTTGGGTGCACTAATAATTGTCATATCATGTACATGTATAAGTGTGCCACATAAATCATATAACATGAAGATTTATTTCATCAATTTCAATACCGAGATCAATGAATGTGCTTTATATAGACGGAATTACCAATTCAATGAAATATATATACATCTTGGTGAATAATCTTGAGTGGAAAAAATGATGAGTGTTCACAAAAAAATGATTAGCATGGAAAATTCACATGATAAGTTTGGAAGAATAATGGGGGTAATAAAGGATCATGGAAGGTATTAACCAAAGTGAACATGGTATATCAAAACAATCATGATAATGTAAGTTAGTGGGATGTTTTAAATCATATCGCATCATGAAAACATGTATAAAAAAGGCATACTATAAAGGAGGTGCTTAAATAAAGAGGAGAAGGAGGGGATCCCTTATCTTGTGATGGTGCTTCTAAAATCTTGGATGGAGCTTCTATATAGCTTGGGGAACTTTAGAAGGTAATTAAATAGGTAATGTTAGATGAATGGCATGATAAAAGGGTTTTATGTGAAGAGTAGTGATATTTTGGAGGGTTCATATAGAAAAAAGTGGGGTAGTGTTTATTAATTTCCAAACATTGGTTTTGGACTCTATATGATAGTGTAATGAAAACCAAAATTCTAACCATGTTTTTCAATGGATTCTTAGAAATCGAAATGGTTTTAATTATCTTAAAATTTCATGAATGAATCTCATTAAAATAAAATCCCTGATGATGTGGATGTGAATCATGTTTACAAATAATTGATTGTAAAACCTTAAAATATAATATCAATTTTATAGGATTAATTAAGGGTATATTATGTTAATAAAAACATCAAAAACACATTATTTTAAATGGGAAATATATATTTTGTCATGAATTCATTTTATGGAATATATTACATCACTCTTTGGTCATTTTGATGTCATAATAAACATCATATATTTATACAATATTTATTTTTGACCTAAAATTTTGACTATATTTGAAAATTATAAGAAAACCCCATTGGATAATTTCAACAGGATGATTTCAAAAAAAATATAAATTTTTTCTAGATAGTTCTCTTTTTATTGAAATTTATACTTTTGAATAAAAAATCACATTTATTGAAAAATACAAGTTTGTTGAAAATATCTTTTTTAACCCTTATAAAATTATTTTTGACTTAATAAAATTATATAATTAATTATATTCAATAAATATATTTAATAAAAAATTAGTTAATAAAAAAATTATTAAAATTTAATTTACTTTAGAAATTATTGAATTCAATAAAATTGAGTGTCGTGATTGAAAGTACATTTTTTTTTGCAAAATAAAATTTGTGTTTTATTGTATGCGAATCAAATTTTTATCAAACTCATTATCAAATAATTTAAAAATTAATATTAAAAGGGAAAAAATATAATCATTTTTTGTAAGAATAAAATATTAAAAATCGTACTGTTAGGTTCTAGATAAATATCCCTTTATTACACAAGTGAATTCCCTAAGGGTCACTTGTGTGATGGTGATATTTTCTTAGGGTGGTTCAACATACATGGTTTGAGTTTTGATCTCGATGAGCCTTAAATCCACTAATAAATGGTTTCATTCGTGTATTAGTTATTGAATAGAAGTATGGTCTTGATGAATGGAAAATCTGATGGATTCTATCTCTATCAGAAGCATGGATAAATTGTATTCATAGGGTATTATCCAACTTGTTGAGGCCATTGATTATTTATTATATTTAAATTAGAATTTATCACAATACTTAATATACTAATCATAATAGTCAATATATAATGGCTATATTAAAAACAGTTATGTTAAATAATGGTATTTGAAATTTGAAAGACCGTATAACTTTTCAAAATATCCAATATAGTGCATTTGTTTTCTATGACTTAATTACTTAATAAGTTATTTATTTTTTAAAAAGAGTAAATTTAGTTTATAAAATATTTGGTTGTTACATACTGTATGATGAATCTTCAAAACTTTAATCCATATTCGGATTTTAACTGCAATTTTCATTATCATGAGATATGGTCATGGATATGGAATGAATCCACATCGGATTACATCAACAATTACGATGATGAATTTCAATAAAGGATATGGTTATTTGATTAATTGTGGCCTCCACCAAGAATATCATCCCTCTCATATTTTTATCTCTAGGTCAACCAATGAATAAAAGTTACTAATCTAATAGGGGAAACATAATGGAATATTTGTAGTAGAAGTACCCAATGTTTTCTAGGAACTCACTGAATAACATAACAATAAATTGAAAAAAAGTAAATTAATTAATTAATTCACAATTTATAGAAAACACACAAGGTTCCTGATGTGAAACAAACATCCCTAGGGTGTTACCCTGATTTTGGACTCTACCATGTGGAATTTTATCCCATCTGATGTTATATTAACTAGACATAAATGTTTCATTCCAAAAATATTCTTGTGGATGAAAATAATAATTTTACACTAAATATATTTTTTTCAAGGCCCTTACACACTCTCAGTTCTATGTCATCTCATCCCAGGGGAAATAAACATGACCTAAAATCAATGAAACCCTCAAATAATTTCTATAAGGCTATTTTCTTTGGTAAAATGACTAATTTACATTAGGAGTATTCCTAAAATACGAAAAATCAAAACTAAGCTATATATTGTTTGAGAAAGACCTAGGTCTTCATATAGTCCCCACCATAAATAATTTTAATCCTTGAAAAGGAATGAAAACATGTGGTTATGAATACAAAATATCATTAAATGACCTTATGCATAAATAGACTCATCATTATTCATATTCTATTCACCTTTTTGATGTTCGGGCTCCAAATGACATGGAACACATTTCCTTAGAAGGGAACTTCTATATCCATCCAAAATAATATCAGATCCAATATTCTCCAAGAAAGAAAAATGTAGGAAAAAACCTCTACTATGAGGAATTATTGTCATGAATCAACACCCAAAATATTTCTAATCAGAATTTCACCCCCCACATGGAATTAAACCAAACCATGATCTATTGACACCCATCATAAAAAAAAGATTTTTAAAAATACTATTACCATTATAATAGCTCATATCCACATATTTATTTGTCGTTCTAGATTATTTTTATTTTAGAACTATCCATTGAGACCATACACATCACAAAGTACTTCAAAAAAATCTCAAACTAACACCATAATGCTTATAGAGTATCAATATCCTTTGATCCCATGTTAGTTTTTCTGATGTCTCTAGCCAAAAAGGTATAGGTACTAATGATTCTATATCATGACTCAAAATAGATATATGAAATGTTCTATAACATTAAAATTTAGGAGAATCTTCCATCTGTATCCAGATCATTACAAGGTTTTTGTAAAGACCCGGATTTTCCATGTAATTGTTTTTAATTTTATGGAATTATTACGAGTCTGCAAAAATTGATGGTGCCTGATTCTGAGGCCTGGTGTGCCCGGAATGAATTTATGTACTTTTTTAATGTACATTTATTAAACGCATGAGCGACATTTTATAACTTTTGAATCGGTCCTCAGATTAAAAATATGAGGGCACCGTTGAATATGAAGCATTGGGATTCGCTTAAGGGGGACTTTACATTGACCACAACAGATCTGGGGAAAAAGTTAATTTTTGTGAATTTTTAAAAGAAATGAAATAAAATAATTTTGTTATTTTATTTTCTTTCTTCTCCACCAATGGACAAGCGGAGTGTGGGACCCTTAATGTGTCAAGACAATAAATGTCTTGACCCTTCAATCCTAAGTAACAACGTCATTAGGGAATTATGATGGTTTCTAATTAATGGGACTCCATTAATTGCCCACATAGTTACTTACCCTTCCCCTCTCTTATTTATATAGAGCTTGGAGAGAGGTGTCGGCACAGCTTCTCCAAGCAACATAGTGCTGAATGACTATCATGATACCAAACCCTTAGAGGACAGAGCTGATCTCAGTGGAGGGTGATGGGTGACACTAAACCACGAACTGAAGGATGAAGAACGAGCGACGTCATTGGGAACCTGTTTCAGGAATAAAGAACATGACCCACATTCATGTGCGGATGTTATCCAACATTTTTATGAGGTAGGGGTTTAATTCTTGTTTATTTCAAATGAATTATATTGATCCCTTTATCCTCCCTCATGTTACGAGCTAACACGGAGGGCGCGGCCTTAACAAACCTGTCCCAGACCCTACACTAATTTACTACACCTTTTTGTTCTCCATAGAATACCGCCTATGCATCGACACCGACCAACTACAAAGAAGGTGTGCACCGACGCACGCCACAAGAGGAGGCCTCGACACAAAGCTGCGACGGTCATCGAAGCAGCTGTCACCGGATCACCACAGAGGAAGTACGGCGGACCATCATGTGCTGCCGGTGAGCAGGGGACCATGGCTCATCAGCCGTGGTGGATGGAAGAGGTGTCTGGATCATCGGTAAGCCACAAAAGGGGAGGCGGTGCAACCAGTGTGCCGCCAGAGAGTAGAAGCCGTGGACGAAGCCGCGGTGGAGGAGGAACCCGCCGCGCGGGTTCTGCGGTGACCGAGCAGTGACCACGTGTCACCGTCGTTTCACAAAACCAAATGACCTCCGGGCCATTCGGGATACTGCAGGGAACATTATCCACCTTTCCAGCATGGGCAGACAATGGTAAGGCCTCCCTTGTGAGCGGCACCCTACGTGACCGGTCCGCCCCTTGTGGGTGGCCCCCTACATGGTAGCCTCCCCCCCTTGCGGGCCTCCCCCTTGTGGGCTGCCCCCTTGTGGGTTGCCATTATGCGGGCCACCCCTTTCAGGGCCAGTCCGCCCTTGTGGCAGCCCTTTGTGGTTCGGGACGCCCTTACGGGCCACCTTTACGATCTGACCCCTTTCGGGCTAAACCCACCGCGGACCAGCCCAGATTGAGTCAGGTCGGGTCAGTCAGACCAGTTCGGACCGGACTCGGGCCCAGAAACACTTAAATGGCCATATCCTAAGAACCAGACGTCTTTTTGATAAACCATCTATGGGGTTGGGATCCTTGGATCGAGATAGTCCTTTTGGTATACTCATCTTGAGTTTTGGAGACAGTTGGAGTATGGCCTGGTTGAATCGAACCTGAATCCATCAGGGACCCCGGAACTAAAACGCTTATAACTCACGGACTGGGCGTCCGATTGACGCATCATGTATCGTGTTGGAACCCTTAAGAGATGGAGGTCCTTTAGTTTACTCCTTTTTGGAGCTTAGTGGTGGTCGAGGTATGACTGATATCTTTAGGGGAAGATACTACGATACTTGAGCGCACCGGGTGCGAGGAATCTAGTGGCTTGCAGTGAGGCGGAGGTTGGAGACAGATCATACGGAGGTCAACACTCAGCAATCTTGTGTGGGTAAGTACATACCTATCATGTGTGGGTCAGATACTATGTGGGCCTGCGCTCAGTGATCTTGTGTGGGTCAGGGCATACCGATCCTGTGTGGATCAGCGCTCAGCGATCCTGTGTGGGTCAGCGCATACTGATCATGTGTGGGTCAGATCATGTGTGGGTCATTCTGAGGGTTAGTACCTATCGACTCTGGGCGGGTCAGATCCTATATGGATTATTTCGGGGGTTAGTACCTATCGATATTATCTAGTTCAGTCTCCGTATGTTCAGAAGAAGTACCTCTCGATAGAATAAAATGGATTAGCTTTGCGACTTATCATTTGTACTTCTATACTTCACTGAAAACCTAGTTTGAGTTGAGACACTATTTGAGTTTTATCTATTTCTTTGTGCTTTTTGATTGAGATAATGCTTTTTGGTTTTCCTTTTTGAAATTCTGAGAGACCTTCGGGGGTCTCGGGGACCCTACTGGGTATTGTTTTACTCACCCCTACATGGGCTTCGCCCATACCTTGTTGTGTCTTGTGCAGACGATGAGCAACTGGGCTGAGGTTTGAGGGAGCCAAGACTAGGTTGTACACAGAGGAGATGGGAGAACGTAGAGTTATGAGGAGGTGATCTGTACCTACCCTTTAGGATCCTCGAAGGATGACTCAGGGGCTATTTCCCCTTTATTATTTGTATAGTACCTTCCAGTTGTACTTGTACTTTTACAGTTGGGCTTGTATTCCAACCCCTTTACTTTCAGTACTCTTTTTACTATAATAGTTTACTTAGTGGTTGATTCTTGTCGTGTTCTTGGAATTTCTATCTATATAAGTTAAAAAGGCAATGCCTTCCCATTTTAGGGATACACCTTTCCAGTGCTAGTCAACATCCCCTGGCCTATGGAAGGAGGGCTTGGGGTAGTCATGGCACGGGCCCCGAGGGACGGGTTGTCACAATGTCGTATCAAAGGAGTCGGTTATACTGAATAACTAGGAATCTAGTATTTTCTATGTAGCAATAAGTATTGAGTGTTATGATTTTGGTTTTTAGTTTGGGGAATCCAGTGTTGGTGTGGCGGCCAACGTGTCCATACACCAGGACCCTAAATTCTGATTTTCGACTCAGTGCATGAAAACACTGATTGTGTGTGTTTTTGAAAAGTTTTTCCTTTTGATTTATTTGGAGTTAGCTCACAAGGTATAACTTAATGACCATGGAACACCTATTCCTTATCAGGATTCCGTCGCATAAATATCCAGCTAGGATTCCTGAGAGATTACACGATGATGGCCCACCGAGTGATGAGGCCTCGGTGCAGGACCCTCTTACAGTGTTAGAACCTTTGAGTGGTGTACCAGCAGCACCATTACTCATTGGGAATCCATTTTCTCCATCCCCACCAGCAGAGGGTGCATGCCGAATGGGCACGTTGCACGAGTTTCAGTGTCAGAGGCCTTTGAGGTTCTGAGGCATGACGGACCCGTAGACAGCTGAGGACTGGCTGGAGGATATAGTTAGAGTTTTCCGTTTGGTTGGGACACTAGCAGACCTTATGGTGATCCTAGCAGCCAGTATCTTCTAGACATTAGCAGTGAGATGGTGGAGCTTGATTCTCCAAATACATGAAAAGGTGAACCTCATCTGGGCGGACTTCGAGAGCCTTTTCAAGACAGAGTTCATCCCAGCAACCTTACGCTATGTGCGTATACAGGAGGTGTTGTACCTATAGCAGGGTAACATGACTGTGGCCTAGTACTTATTGAGGTTCACTGATCTCTCTCACTACTCCACCGACATGGTACAAGACACTTTATTTAGGGCCTAGACCTCTGAGTAGGGTATTCGATGGGAGATCAGGGCATCGATTATATCGCTCAGCATACTGACGCAGGCTGGGGTGCTAGAAGGAGCGCTTTTGGTGGAGAGATTCCTAGCTGAGCAGGCCCCGACAGTGAGACCCACTACCGAGCGACACATAGAAGAGTCATCTACGGATGGTAGTAGGCAGATGACACAGATTTCCAAGTGAACCAGACCTTCTGGTGGAGGGCCTCGGGACGCAGGGTCAGAGGTGCGGTGCTCGCGAGGGAGAGGAGGTCAGGCGAGGGACAGGCAGTGCTACACATGTGGAGGGCAGGGTTACATGGCTCGCGATTTCCCGACCCTCCATACGGATGACCAAAATATAGTTTAGGGACCGCCGAGGTAGAGGCAGAGGTTTGAGAGAGGAGGTCCGTAGGCGGTCGGACGTGGCCGAGGAGCTGGCCATGCAGTAGGAAGTGGGTGGAGATTCGAGATTCTACCACCACCACCACAGGTGGCCCACCCCGACCACTGGGTGTGGGTGGCCAGGGATGAGCTCAGCTCCAGGCAGCTGAGGCCTATTACCACGGCACTCCGGAAATGATTAGAGTTACTATCTATATCTACTCCACCCTAGTTTCAGTTCTTATAGACACATGTGTCAGTTACTCTTTTGTTTCCACTGCCCTCGTTCGGAGCTTGGAGATTCTAGTGGACCCTTTTGCTCTATCCTTATGGATAGATACTCTTACGGGATAAGATTAGACTATTACACACTGGTGCCATTAGTGTGAGCTTACTCTAGGAGGCGAGATCTTTAGCTAGGATCTCCAAGTAGAGACGTCAAGGCCTTACAACGTTATCTTGGGTATGAAGTAGTTATCCACAGTCCATGCTCAGATTGACTGTATTAGGCACAAAGTGCGGTGTGTCTGTGCAGACGGGAGTAGGTTTTACTTCACCAGTGAGAAGGGAACCATTGTAGCATACTATATACTTACACGAAGGAGGATGAATCTAATCACACATCAGTTGGATAGCCTTACCCTCGGGTAAATAGATCTTGAGAGTCTGAGCTATCCTGTAGTGGTGGACCAGTATGCTGATGTCTTTCCTGATGATGTTTCGGGAGTACCTCTATGCAAAGAGGTAGAATTTTACATTAACATATACCCTAGGATGACAACAATAACTACACCAGCATATCAGATGGCTCCCATGGAGATTTTTGAGTTACGGGTACAGTTGGAGGACTTTCAGAGTAAAAGGTTCATAAGGCCCAACATTTCTCCATGGGCAGCCCCAATTTTGTTCTCTAAGAAGGCAGATGGGAGTTTTAGACTCTGTGTAGACTACCGACGCCTGAACTAGGTGACCACGAAGAACAAGTATCCACTTACGAGGATTGATGATCATTTCGATTAGATGAAGGGAGCTCGTTGGTTTTCAAAGATAGACCTCAGTTCAGGCTATCATCAGCTCAGTGTACGAGATGAGGATGTGCAGAAGATGGCCTTTAGATGTCGGTATGGCCAGTATGTGTTCTTGGTTATATTGTTTGGCATGACCAATGCCCCAGTTGTATTCATGGGACTCATGAACGGGATCTTTCAGCCATACCTCGATCACTTTGTGGTGGTGTTCATCGATGACATCTTAGTGGACTCAGCTACAGTGGAGGAGCATACCGATTATCTGTAAATAGTTCTGGATATACTCCACCCTTTTGTGGGCCACCCCTTTGTAGGCTGAGCTTCCCTTGTGGGCCACCCTTTCAGGATGAGGCTCCCTTGAGGGTTGAATTTGTGGGCCACCCCTTGTGGGCTGGGCCAGGTCAGTCCGACCGGATCGGACCAGACCCAGGCCCAGAAACACTTAAAGGGCCATATACTGAGAACCAGATGTCCGTTTGATGAACCGTCTATGGCGTTGGGATCCTTCAATCGAGATAGTCCTTTTTGTATACTACTATTTAGTTTTGGAGACAGTTGGAGTAGGACCAGGTTGGATCGAACCTAAATCCAACCAGGCCCCTGGAACTAAAATGCTTATAACTCACAGACCGGGCATCCAATTGGTTCACCATCTGTTGCGTTGACACCCTTATGACATGGTGGAAATTTGTTTTACTCCTTTGTGGATCTTAGTGTCGGTCGAGGTATGACCGATATATCGAGGGTAAGATACTATGAAACTCGAGAACACCAGGTGCGAGGAATCCAGTGGCTGGTAGTGAGGTGGAGGTTGGAGACAGATCATAGGGAGGTCAGCGCTCAGTGATCCTGTGTGGGTCAGCGTATACTGATACTTTGTGGGTCAGATCTTGTGTGGTTCAGTGCATACCAATCATGTGTGGGTCAGGACTTGTGTGGGTCAGTGCTCAGCGATCCTGTGTGGGTCATCACATACCGATCCTGTGTGGGTCAGATCACATGTGGGTCATTGCGGGGGTTAGTATCTATCGACTCTACGTGGGTCAGATCCTGTGTGGATAATTACGGGGGTTAGTATTTATCGATCCTATGTGGGTTAGACTCCGTATGGTCAAAAGAAGTGCCTCTTCACAGAATAAGATGATCTAGCATCACGACTAATCATTTGTACTTCTATACTTCACTGAAAACCTGGTTTGAGCTGAGACTCTATTTGAGTTGTGTCTATTGGTTTGTGATTTGTGATTGAGATCATGCTTTTTGTTTTTTCTTTGTGGAATTATGAGAGACCTTCGGGGGTCCCAGGGTCCCTACTGGGTATTTTTATACTCACCCCTACATGGGCTTCACCCACACCTTGTTGTGTCTTGTGCAGACGACGAGCAGATGGGTTGAGGTTTGAGGGAGCCCAGACTAGGCAGTACACAGAGGTGATGGGCAGACGTGGAGTGATGAGGAGGCGATTTGTACCTACCCTTCAGTTAGGATCCTCAGAGAACGACCCAGGATCTCTTTCCCCTTTTTCAGTTGTATAGTACCTTTCAGTTATACTTGTACGTTTATATTTAGGCTTGTATTCTGGCCCCTTTACTTTCAGTACTCTTTTTACTACAGTAGTTTATTAGTGGTTGCTTCTTGTCCTGTTCTTAGACTGTGTGCCTAAATAAGTTTAAAATGAAATGCCTTCTCATTTTAGGGATATGTCTTTCCGGTGCTAGTCGTCAGCCCCTGGCCTATGGAAGGAGGGCCTGGGGTAGTCACGACACGGGCCCCAAGGGATGGGTTGTGATAGTTTTGAATTCTCTATCGAAGATATCTTGTTTTTTTTTGTTGTCAGTATTTTAGGATATCTTCTAAATTGCTCCATATTCACCAAACCTGTAATGAACCAATATTTTTTTTTCGAAATTATTTTCTTATAAATATGTCATAATTACATGAAATCACAACATAACTAACTACTATGTGATATGTGACCCTTAAAACATAAGTTTGTCACTTTTGTGATGTGAATTTAAAAAATCTGACATACACAGTTGCGATCAATAAGTTATTTGGAGGCTAATAAGAAAAACTTAATTTTTGGTGAATAGTAACATGCCCTTATGAATAGTAGCATACCCATATGAATAGTGATATACCCTAATGAATACTAACCTTACCTATGATAATATATAAATAATATTCAAGTTGAAATTATGATATACCTATATTTTAGAATAAGTTAATGAAGGTTTTAAAAATGGTTTTTGATAATAAATTATGATTTTAATTAAATATTAAAATGATCATATTTAGAAAATTATTTTTGAAAAATGGATGTCATTTTTGGATTCTACACGTCAAAAAATGGTTGGGGTAAATTTTTGGAATTTTTCTGAAATACTTGAATTTTTGATGAATAGTGAAATACGGTAAAATACCGTATATGAAAATTATCAGTTAAATACACTATTCAAGACATCACAAGTGATGTAATCCCACTTGGTTAGAACTCACATGATAAAATTACTATTCTTGGTCACGGAATGATCACTATTCCCTGTATTTAGGAGATATAATAAATTAATGAATTTTATATTAAGAAATCCCCTCTCTTCTCCACTATAAAAACCCCCTCTCAGTCCCTCTTCTCTTCACTCCTCTCAAGCCTTGTTCCTTCTCCAAATTCTGTCCAAATAGCCTCCCAACATCCTCTCCCACGTCCAGAAATCCTTGGTCTCATAAAAAGACCAAAACCTCTCCCTTAAGGAGGCTCTCAAGGAAGTTTGGTTCAAGAGGTAATTTCCTCTTTTCAATTCTCTGTCTTTCCTTTCAAGTTCATTTGTTTTATTTTTCTGTTACCTATCCTTATCCATATTTTCTGATGAATCCAGTACCTTATATGTACTGGAATTTTTTCATGATAGTAGAATAATTTATCATCATCTCCCCCTTTTACCCTCTTTTATACTAGTATCAAGAACACCATCTGATAAGTGTCAATTTTCCACATTCAAGGATGATGGGCTTTCAATTTATATCATCATTATAAATTATAGTCATGAAACCATTCTTGTTATGGTTGAACCAGATTATTATGTATGTAATATAACCTATTTAATATTCTATAATCCCTTTTTACAAATGGTATTAAGTTATAAATAAAAATGAGTTCGTTGTAATCAAAACCCACAAATTAACCGAAATAATTATCATTAAGGTTATATATAATAATTCATCCTATTTCCATGTAACCAAGTTATATAAATGAGAAATAACACCTATTTATGTTCATAAATAATATATAATCTCAATTATGGAGATTTACATCTATTCCACATACTAAAAAACAAGTGAACCAAATATGAAAATAAAGAGAATGAACACTCCGGAACGATGGAATTCAATACAATAACTTATCAATAAAGACATAAATGAACTAACCAGAATTATGATAAAATAAATACATGTATAATATGTTCTTAAATAATTTTTTAATAAGTGTAATTTCATATTCCAGGAGCTTAAGTTCAAGATAGGAACACATTCGGATTTAAGGTAAGGGTTTTCTGTCCGAATTACCATTTTCATTCGGGTTACTCTCATTGTCTAATTACCTCAATGAAATTATTAATAATTGTTATGTAATCCTCATAAATTATGTGTGAGTATTATATATATGATTACCAACTAGAACCCTTCCTTATTTAATGGATAGTTACATGTTTTAAAAGGAACTTTCAAAATTGATATCAAAATACAAGCCCGATTCAAGGGAATATCTCAACTTCTTACCTATTTTCAAGCGAAATATCTAATCTATTTTTGGAAACCATTATATTTATAAAATCACTCATTTTATTATGAAAATAATATCTTACTTCACTCTTGGTTTTATACAAATATTTTTTTCCAAAAGAACTCTTCTTTTCAAAATAAAAGAGTATTTATCTCAAAATTGCTTAATGATTTTATAAGAGTGTTTTCATTTGATTCAACACTCTTGTTATTTATTATGTATTATCGGGTTTAATCATTTATTAAATAATCTACCATATTTGATTTAATGTTTTATTACTAACTCTATTGTGGATTATCTATCCTAAAACCAATCACCATATTACTCGGAATGGTTAGTGTTTTTTGTTTAATGATTTGGGAAAGATAGTTACATTTCATATGATAGTTTCAATATGAATTTATATGTTGTTTATGTTTATCCACACTCATATGAGGAATTAATTGAACTTATTATGTGATTTTTGGGGCCCTCTATATCCCCTCGATGCATCGGTAGGTCTCATGAGAAAAACTATGGTCTTGGCACGAGGCCTTGACAAAATGATTATTAATGGTCCAAGCACGAGGCCTGGATGGTATGGTTATGATGTCGGGCATATGCACTTCCCTCGTTATGATCCCAGTATTTGAAGTTCATGTGTTTATTCGACTAGTTGAATACCCATGATTATATTTTATTATGGCATTATTTACTCAGCCCATATTTCTGCCATAATGTGTTCATGTTCATTATTAAAGGCATGTGTTTTCAATTATTCACCATGTCTTATGTTTATGATATCTTCCACTGTAATGCATACTCTTACTGAGCGTTTGAGCTTACCCCTTTCTTATGTTTCATTATTATTAGGACATGAGGAATTAAATTATGAATGACATGCAAGCATAATCTATGAGACATGATGTTGCTAGTGGAAAAACTTAGTGTTGCTTTTCCTTTCCATATGTAATGTTGAACTTATGTATGTATATTGTTTCCAATAATACTAAAATACTTGGTCCTTCGGGATTTTTATTCCTTGTATGTATTCTAATGTAATCAAATAAGGCACCGGCTCTAGGCAACTAGGGCTGGGTACTTCCAAAACCAACCTCTTAAAACCACTAATTCATTATGCAATTACATTTTAGGTGGCCTAGTAAACAAAAGTCTATAGTATATATTCTTAACCATTTAGATAACCTAGCCTTGAAGGGCTCAAATTCTTATATAAAATCTTCTCAAATGACCAAAGTCCAAAACCTTCTAATAAAAACTATTCATCCACCACATGAAAAGAGTTTCAATTAACTAGTTATCACTATAAAGTTCCTTTAAAAACTAACTATAATAAACAATTATCCAACAATTAATGTTGGGTACGTTCTCCCCAACTTCTGGAAAACCGTCACTTGCTTCTCTTATGAACATCTAGTTACACCAAATAACAGTGTGGTTGTTAACAATATGGAATTAAACTACATAATGAGAGTGTGTGGGCCCCTATAATTTATTGATAATGAGATACATCTCCCTATATTATCTAGGAAAAAACGTCCCCAAAATTAGACACTTATGATACACCTCTATCATTCATCAAGGAAACCTATGTAAGAAGCATCAACCACCAGGCCTCCACTACACTACTTTTATATCACCATCCTCCATGGATTTAATTTTCTAAATACCATGTTTAACCCATGAAAAAGATGGTACCAAGGATTTAGTTGAAGTCAGTGGGCTGGGTATTTAATTTGTTTTCTTCATCAGGGTTACGAAACATTTTTTCCCTGACGATCTGAGTTGTAGTATTGTCCAAGGATCACATGTAAATTAAAAAGATCACAAAACATAAACAAAAAACATACCAATTTTGATATGAAGGTGTGTTTAAAAATTTCTTGTTGTCCAAAATCATTTCTCAAATGATTGAAAATTACAATCCCTATAGATCATCCACATGCATTTCAATAATCTACAAGATCGTCGATCATTGAATTCTGGGTGTTGGCACAGTGATCTGACAATGTCTTTAACGCCCCAATGATCACTGCATTGACATAACTTTGGTACATGGAGATGAACTCGATCTTATATCCTAGATTGAGAGCTTCTCTATCTAGAATGTGGGATATGAGAGAGAGGCTCTGGAGATATCATACATAATTGTCTTTCTATGAGATCCACTCTCACATTTATATAGTGGATGCTCATATACCCAAAAGGATTCTTTGACCATCATATATTTAATGCCCACTACTTAAATAATTATGATAAAATAAATTGCATTATAAATGTCACTTATTTGTTCACATACTTGTTAAATATATTTAATATATTACATGATGAAACTAATTCATTCAACTCGACTCGTAAGTCTTGTGAATATTAAACGAATGAAGAAAATTAAAATAATATTCATTCCATTAAAATTATTTCTCGTATTTACATAACATGTAAATTTTTGAAATAAATAAATTCAACCTAGTTGTTCTTTACATCAATAATCATCAATTTATTTATCAGTGATTGATAACTTTGAAAACACTCAAACCCCATGGTGGGTCCCACCATGTCTGATTTACCTTTTCAGCTAAATATAGAACATTTTTGAATACACTATTCTATGTGACCCTCTAAGGCCCTATCTTGATTGTAGTAAATAGTATCCACTAACCAAGAGCAGAGTCTAGAAACCCATCAAGGTTCCTAAGGAGATAAGGAATATGTATAGTAACTAAAACCAACCTACAGACACATAAATTATATTATAATATTTTTTTATTTAAATATATCATAATGCATGACACAAACTTGTGTCATCATCTTTTCTTGATTTATTATTTATTGATCTAAATAGATGGATTAACCCTCAACTACCTTGTATAAAGAATTTTGAAGGGACTTCTATCATGATTAACAATTCCTGAGATATATTACTTCCTCAACCCAGAAGTGATAAATCATTTCTTAACCATTCAACCAATGTCATACAACCAATGATTCATCCAACACATGCTACCTCACCATGATTTAATCATCTTGGTTTTATTCCTTGCATCAAACTATGTGATCAAATAAAACTCATATATAATGATCTCAGGTTAGGAGATCAATACACATGTTCATAGATATGAACGACCAATGACACTTAAAACATGTGGTATTCATATTGGCATTCTTATCTTCACGATTTCACAACTATAGATCACCAAGTGAAAACTTCATGAGAAGAAGTCTCTATGTTTATGAGCCCCCAGAACCTAATAGTCTGACATCTACTATGTATAGTCAATATGATGTATCTAGAACATAGTTAATATAAATATGGTTAACGTCATAGTATCTTGAGGATATAATTATATCCAGAGATCGGATATAACTTATTGATACAATAATTAATATATGAACATTACCATTAAAATAGTGGACACCGAAATTTATACTTATTAGTGGTTAGTGTGCATCAAGAATATCTAGCTATATATATTTTATGGTAATCAAAATTAATGTTCATGTTGGATGTAGGGAACCCACTATTACAACACTCACACTTCCAATAGATCCCACTTTCTAAACAAAATTTTTAGCTCTCACATAATTAAGATCATATTTCAAATAGTAATGGCTTTAGCTTATGGGTCTTCCATGGTTCCACTGCATGGCTATTCTGCAATATATGGCCTTTTCTCTTTGAAGAAAAATTCTCAAGAGATAGTATCCCAAGGTATATCCTTTTTTCCACTGTCAAAACATGAAATCTTGGATTGAACTAGTAATAGAATTATATTAAGGATAAAACTTCACTTACTAGGTGTGATTCAATGAACTTGAACAAATCGTTGCATTTATTAATTTTTTTATAGCTTCCATAAAGGCTATAAGGTACATAGAATTTGTGGGTATGGATACCACTATCTTGTATGATCTTCTGTTGCTCGTCACCTTATCCTATCTATGATATTAGATCACCTTGATCTAAGGAAAACTAGTTTTTGTTTCCTCAAAGCTTGTATCCTTTCAACTCCACTTAACATGTACATATCTTTTGTACTTGCCCATGTAAAATTAGATAGTTCTGACTACTTAACATGATGTTCTCCTAGATTTAATATATATTTTCATACTATATATTATATCTTATCATATCAATTCATGTACATGTCATGGGATACATGATTTATCCATCACTAAACTGTATATAATTTAAACTCACCATATTAATATCCTCCCATGTACCTTACTTGTCATCTTGGAGATATTAATTCCACATGACATTGGTAAAAATTATCACTTGAATTTTTCCATCTTTTATTTTCATCAATACAATGTCACTATATTTATGATTGACTAGGTATACACAACCATTAGATCTACCTCAGTAGATACTATTTCCTAGAACTTAGATTTATACTTTAATTCAATCACTGGAGAATTATTTTTTTCTAGTCTCAGCAAGATATAAAACCAATTGATTGTATCTTTATGATGATGAAGATATTTTACTTATAAAACATTTCTATCCCAATAACCTCCAGTGAACACATTGCATAATTTCATTCTTATTGAATATTCTATGATCTCATGGCTTAAGTAATCTTAAAATAGATATCAGTAACTTTCACACTTTATTATCATTATGGGATGTCTCCATCAATTTTTTGGTTCTATCATATAGGCACCTTAAATGATTGGGGGTTATAACATTCAATTGGAAATAATATGATCATAGATATTAGATATGAAAAGTAAATTTCTAATGGATTTAGGAATAACGACTTTGTATTACCGTTGGAGCATTTTATGAACTATTCTTGTACCATCCATGTATCATATGTATAGCGACCTGAGCCTTTTACATAAAACATTTCATGATTTTAAGCACAATTAATAATCAGAGTACAAGCCAAGGATCGTGAAGTCTAGTGTCTTGGAAGACTAGGTACATATAACATAAAACATAGGGCTAAAATAATTCTTTATTTAATCTCCATAAAGAGCTTCTAACTTCCTTTGACCCCTTACATCTGCATAGGGTACCCTAGGGAAACACATGAACAAAGGGATGAGCTGAAAAGCCCAGTAAGGGAATGAAAATAAGGATACATCTCAAGTACATGAGTTAGGAGGCATGACATAATGATATCCAAAGCATGAAACTTATAAAATCATTTAATATAAGCATGGGATCATATAAACATGGAATCATATAAATATGGTAGAATCATAAATTGTATCTTTAGTACGAGTCAAGGCTAACCGCCAACCCCGTTTCACATCGCATCTCATGGGACTTAACCATACCCAATGCATTGGAGCGCTATTTGGGTGAAACCATCTCAAAATTTTCATGAATATTCTTACCACATAAATATTCTTACCACATATACAATCATACATAATCAACCATACACAAACATAAGGGTACCCATGGAAAGAATTGGGTACCACAATCATGACATAAATCATAACCAATGGGCATATCATGAAAGTGTCCATGTAAGGAAATAATTAGAAAATACATGGACTTTCATAGGGTAAAATAGGAATATAACATGGTAAGTGGTGTCAAACATAAGTGACAATATATGAGAAATGTATTTTAGAAACATTACCATTAAAACATTTTTTTGCAGTTTTAAGGAAAATACTATAGAGATTTTAAAATACTAAAGAATACATTGTTTTATATAAAACATGAATTGAACCAAGAATTTTTTCATACAGAATTTACAAAGATAATGGTGTCTTAAAATAGAATATATAGTGCACTTGAAATTGGGTAAAATTTCGGGATGTTTTTTTAAAACAAGTGTGCTTATTAGGAAGTATCGAAGAGAGATTCATTTAAATGTATGTATATCCCCAAAAGAGAATGAGAGATGGATATTGGAACATGAGTTTGGAGAATATAGATAGAATTTTTAAGTTCTATATAAAATAAAATACAACTATATTTTGGTAAAAAGAAAGATAGAGCAACCCTAAGGAATAAAGGAAGTTCGGGTAGAATCCATCATGGTTTATTGGCATGGTATCAGTTGTAACTAAGAGGGATTGATGAGAGAGATAATGGGTTTATCATCACTTATGAAACCTTAGGGAAGTATGGGGAAGTTGTATAAACATACCCCCTCACTTGTTATTATACAAAAAAAGTTATAGCATAGAGAACAATCTTTATTTAGAGTGGAAAGGGGAGGATCCCTTACCTTAAATCCATTGGTGTTCTCCACTTGTTATTAACGACCTGAATAAAAAAAATTAGGATTATTAATTAATAAGTAAATAACATATTCTATATTCAAGTTATTTATTATAACCCTTTTTAGTTCATTCAAATCCTTTTTGATTAGTTATAAGGTTCAATTTTATTGTTCGGGCTCATTTGTTTACTTGGATTTAAAATATCGGTTCACTTATATTCAAGTTTGAATTATATGAAAGATGAAAGTGGTTGTCCAGAATTGAAGATATATTATTTAGTTAACATCCAGGATATTACATGGTTTTAATTTTAATTGGGTTACTTAGAGTGAAGTCAAATTAATATATATATATATATATATATAAGCATAGTGATAACCATTTTTGTTAATCGGTGGATTTGATTACAAAGAATGTGTTTTTCTTTATAACTTAATTTCATTTGTACCAAATGATTTAAGAACCAAAAATAGGATATATTAAATATATAATAATCTAGTTCAACCATAACACAAATGGTTTCAAGACCAGAATTAAAGATAATAATAGAAATTGATAAATCGTTGCCCTTGAATGTTCTAAATTAACGCATCTCAAACAGTGCTTTCATTTCTTTCAAATAAAAGGGTGGGGAAAGGAGAGAAGATAATGAAATATACCAATAGCATGAAGAAATTACCGTAAATGTATGTTACTGTATTTATCATACTATTATGGTGAAGGGAGGTGAGGAAATAAATAAAAAAAGAAAAGAACTTAAAAGAAAAGAAGAAATTGGGAAGATGAATTTACCTCTTGAGACTTCCTCCTTTGAGAACCTCTTAAGGGGAGGGGTTTTGGTATTTTGAGGAGGCTAAGAGATTTTGGAAGTGGGGGAGGACCTTGGGAAGAGATTTGGGTAGAATAATGGCAAGTCACAAGGTTTTAGAGGAGTGGATTGAAGAGGGAGTGAAGGGGTGATTTATAGTGGAGGAGAGGAGGGATTTCATAATATTATAATCATTAATTTATTATTTCTTCCCAAGAAAATGAATATTAAGTATTCCATGACCAAGAATAGTGATTTTATCATGTTATCCCGAACCAAGTGGGCTTACATCAGCAAAACATCATCAATGATTCAATTAATCCATTACTTATCATTTATTATGAATTATCGGATTCTACTATTCATCAAAAATTCAAGTATTTCAGAAAAATCCCAAAAATTCACCCTAATCATTTTTCGACATGTAGAATCCAAAAATAAAGTCATGTTTTCAAAAATAATTTTATAAATATGATTATTTTAATATTTAATTAAAATTATAATTTATTATCAAAACCAGTTTTAAAACATTCATTAACTTATTCTAAAATAAAGGTATATCGTAATTCTAACTTGAATATTATTTTTATACCACCATAGGTGAGGTTACTATTCAATAGGGTATATCATTATTCATAAGGTTATGTTACTATTCATTAGGGTAGGTTACTATTCACCAAAAATTAATTTTTCCTTATCGAACTCCAAATAACATACTGATTACAACCGTGTATGCCGGATTTTCGAAATTCCAAACACATAAGTGACAAACTTATGTCTAAAGGTCATTTATAACTTAGTAGTTTGTTGTGTTGTTTTTTCATGTGATTTTATGACATACCTATGAGAAAGGAATTTTCATTGAAAAATATTAGGTCATTACAATATCCCTTGAATACCAACCCCATTATTGAAAATAATAATACCCTTTTCACTTTGATACATGGACTCCATTATTGACTTTAAATGATATTTTCAATCTTAGATAATTTACACATAGTGCTTAGATGTAGGATTTATTATTCTCAATGAATAATTTATCATTGGCCACAGGGAATATAAAACCATCACTATTGTTTTAACCTTTCTACACAATTTTTGTCTCTAAAACATTCTTCTTCCATATGAACTTGGGGAGCTTGTTCCTATAAAAACTATTTGTGAATCTATTAGAATTGACTAAATTAAATTCAAGATATATCTCACAATCTCATGTATATATTTTCAACCTTTTATATAAATGTATTATATCACTTGAATAATTCTTTTCTATTATATGTATTTCCATAAATTCCTAAAAATATTTTTGGATAAGTAATTTAAATTTAGATTAGGTTTTTCTGATGTAATTTTGTTTTTATCCTAACAAACTGATAGCATATAAAAATTATATTTTATGACATAATGGATTTACATCATACTATGACTCATATGATATCAATTCATAATTATAATTTTCATATATTTATGGGATAACACTGTTATTTGCGAGGCACGTCTCGAAATAATTTATGTTTATGAAATGAATTTATGTCATAACGTCGATGCTATTTTACTTACATCATGACTCAGATGTGTATAAAGAAATATACAATTAATAATTTCTCCACGCTATATTTTGTTGATAAATGTTAACATGTAATATTCATCATTTATCCCCATTATTAACATCAATTATGTGATGTAGATAAGGTAATGTGTGTTTAGGAGTTACTCCATACTACATTATAGTGATCCATGAATGATTGGTCAATAAAATATTCGACATGATGACATGAAGTAACTCATATATTTTTACCATGAAAATAGAATACTTCATTTTCAAATTCTGTAATTTCTTAAATGAATCTTATGAATTATATTTACCACTATCTTACCCTTGAAATAGTTCATTATTTTTAACTGAACTAATTCTGAAAGATTTGTGGCATACATTTATTTTTAAAAGTTTTTTTGTTCAGTAATAAATAAGTATATTTGTCAAAAATACCCAAGATTTTTAGATTCAATGAGTCTAAATAGCATACTAGGTATATCATATACATAAAATTTTAGTTTATATTTAAAAATAATTATATTTCCACAACTTGGTATATAATTCTTACATTTTATATTCATAACGCATTTCCTACGATTCATGTATCACAGAACTATTAGTTGAGTATTAAACACCACAAAAAACACTCATTCTGAAACCAGGAATAAGGTATCATAGTTTACAAAGTAAATTTGAGATAAATGTCTTTTTTATACTCAACATAAGTTTTACTAGAATCAATCACTTGGGAGTTAGATGTTTTTTTCTTCTCACCGATGACTTTGGAATCACCCTTTCTCAACTGCTTGTAAAATACATCTAACTTCAAGTAATACTTATATACATACATGGTTATGGTATTTAAATACACATATTTGAAAATCATATTTTATTTAATAAAAAATAAGTATGAATAAAACAATACAATTTATGCTCGTGAATATACCTGAAGAAGAAACGATAACTTGAGTATTTAATTCATTTTATTGCGAATAAACATCCATATATTTATTTCATGATATGTGAAGAAAATAACTTAATATTTAATAAACACACTCACTTCATTGATTGATGTTGTGAAATATCCTTTGGATTCTCAATTTACATTACCTTTATCTCTTGGTCTATCAACCTTTTCTCCATAATAAATAATGATTAAACTATCTACAATATGATTAGTTACTTACCGAACATTACTTAAATAGTAATTAATCATTTACTCCATCTTGTTTGTTTTATAATATTTAAACAAACCCAGAGTATTTGGATAAAAAAGATATAAGAATGAGATGTTTTGAAATATCATGGTTCCCCTTTTATATTTACATATAACCAGTGTAATATTCCTTATTCTTATCTCAATTCACTTTATCCTTGCATTTTTTTCAGAGATGAGACAACATGAAATAATTTATTTCCTGATGTTGTAACCACAACTAACATCAAATGATGATGATAAAATTTTCACATAACCATCACTTTTATACTCTCTCCTCCTAAGGTAGCTCAATAGGTATTGGGGACAAAACACCTCGAATTTCAGATATTGTACTATTGTGTGCAGGCAATAGTACTACACTAGAAAATTTGTGCTAGTTTGAAAATTTAAATTTTCCAATATTTATTTCATTTTATTTATAGTATTAACTTTCATTTTACAATAAAAATAAAATATAACAGATTATATATTTATCTTGATTACCGATTTATAAATTATTGAGTAATTAATGAATTTGTTAAATGTCTCCCACTATTTTATTAAATTTTAGAAAACCTCTATACTAGAATCAGAACACTCTATCACATAATTATTCTAGTGGAATGGATCCTTGAACCATCCATCATAGTCTAGAAGCTATGGATATATCACTACTTGGAGGGTTCAAGGTAGGCTTTTGTCTGCCAACTGTATTAACTCAATGCTCCTTCATTTATTAAGTGAAGTCCTAGCTTCTCAGAATTGTCACCTTGATTCCCTCAATGCTTTTCTACTAAAGTAATAGAAAGATAGTTTTGGATAATCCTTACTGCCAACATTATTAAATTCAACCCTTCAATCTCATAATAACTCCCCAGTAGTAAGAGGAACCTATGGCTAACTGAGCACCCCGAACACCTAGCTGTGTTCAAATTCTTATGATGGATGGAATGTGTGACTCAATATTTCCATGAGGGTTTTATATTTTTTTACTATGAGCATAATAAATTTCTTTTTGTCTTGTTCATAATATTTTTTCACACATGCAACTAAACCTTAATAGAAAAACATTCATCGGTTCTTTTTTCATTTTACTATTTTTTTATTTTATATATTCTCCTACTATAATAAAATGTATAAAATAATAAATAAATTCATAGAAGAAATAAATTGTCAAACTGGTCTTGAACAGTTAAAACAAGTTGATCCAATTGGACTCTATGGGTCAATCATGGCCTAGGGTTAGCATACATGAGTTTTAACTACACTAATGATGCAGCTCGTCCCTCAATCCTCTCTGTACACGCCTTGTTTGTATTTTTCCTCGACATGGAGTTGTCTAAGTTTTACACCCTCCTCATCATGGTGGGGTCCAAATCATATGTCATGTATATAAAAAGTACATGTTTACTTGTACACAAGAAAGGGTAACTTGGCAGTGTAATGTATATACAAATAATGATGGAAACATATGACCTTATACATTTTGACAAAAATATATGAAGATGCAAAGCCCATCAAAAAATAATTAATTATTTATGATCATCACACATAGTTAAAAAATTAATTAAATAAATCAGACATGAAAAGTTCAGTGCCCAAGACCAATCATGTAACATCCTGGTTCCAGGTGTCGCCCAGACGTGCCCCGTACCCGGTTGGTAACATGGCCTCAAGCGCATTTCCAAAAACGCTAGAGGCTGTCGACTAGTAGCGAGGGCCTTGGGTGTGATAGTGGGGAAACTATGCCCTCATTGGAAGAGTAACACAGTGGAAATAACAGATAACAGTAGCAGAAGCAGTAATAATAACTTGCAACAGATAAACAATGGAAGACTAAAAGTAAATAAAAAACTAGATCACATATATAAATGATGCATGTCACATATGTCTAGGAAAGCATCCAAACAAGTCACAATTCTGGAATATAGTACAAAACCAAAGTACAAAAAAAACTCAAGCAGTATCGCAATCCTCAACTTGGTCCCATGCTCTCCAGCTCCACAGCAGTCAAGTACCTGACATTGAAGGGCGCTTTCCCTTATCTATACCTATAGAAAAATAATCTTTTTTGGGCCTAAAATCAAGGCCCAAATAGGGTTTGAGACAAATACCAGTAGGCAACCACCCAAATATCTGTACCTAAGAGTCAGTGAATATATATGGCAGGAAATAAGAAAAATGAAGTAGTAAATAAGGAAGTACTCAAAAGTAAACAATCGTACAGTTTCAATTGCATTCATTTTCATATATCAAGTAAGAATATAATAAAAAAAATAACCCTATGGGAAGTACTCATAGCCTAACCCCTTTGGTTCAATCAATCAAACACAAGAAACCCTCTGATAAGTATTCACAGTCTAACCCCTATGGTTCAGCTTTATCAAAGACTCTATGAGGAAGCACTTAACGTCAATTCCCCCTTGTGGTCTTTTATCGGTAAACTACAGACTCTCTGGGGAAGCACTCAATTAACAATTCCCCATGTGGTCTCACAAAATGGAACTACAGACACTCTAAGGAATCACTCACGTTCATCCCCCCTATGGTCTCGCAACTTGAAAAGTAAATAGACCCTCTGGAGAAGCCCTCAGCATCCATTCCCCCTATGGTCTACTACACCAGGTTCCCACATCCCTGTGTAAGTCAATCGTGAACAACGATGTTCAACAACCAAATTAAACATTAAGAACTACTTGGCTAATAGCTTTCAAGAATGGCTTGGCTAAATAGCTATAAGTATATAACAACATCAGAAAATATCACTATATCCCAACAACACTGGGCATGGAAAACAAGCACCCTAATCGGCAAAGCAAGACCAAACGGTCATTATCAAAACAAACAGGGGAAACACATCCATAACATTTCAAATAACCCTATTCCCAATCAAACAACCTCTACTTAGGTACAAAAGGCATAGAAGGCATTAACAGGGATAAAATCCCTAAACACGTAATACCTTATTCTAGGGTATTTGGCACTTTTTCACATAATATTCAAAGAATAACTATGGAAAGGAACAAACCACCTTCCTCGGCATTGGAAAATCGATATAATCTGTTGTTGGCCCTTGAATCGACCTAGAACTTGGTAGATCTACAAAAATGCTAAAAATGCTAAACCAAGGATAAATCATGAAAGAGGAGAAATCAAGAGAAGAGGATCTAGAAGAAGTAAGAAGTAACCATGGAGATTCTAACGCAATCGACAGCAGTTGATTCAGAGAACCGATGATTGATCAGGTGCTCTAGGAGGAATCATGCTCCTCGGTCGCTCTTGGATGAGACAGAGACAAAAGAATGGTGTTCTGCCAATTAGATGTGACCCTGGTCCGATGTAATAATTAAAAATAAAAGTAAATGCAGTTTATTTTAAAATTACATGACATGTATATGTCTTTATTGGGCCTCGCTTTAGGTGGTCTTCAGGTCACCCCACACGTCCATGTACTCAGTTGTTGCAAATCCAACACACGGTCACCCGCAACAACTGGATACAAAGTGTGCACTCCAAAGTACATGGCATGTAATCCTTAAATTTACAAAAACTCATATTGTTTTTCAAAAACACCAGAAAATAAAACCCATGCCTGAAAAGAAAAATCTAGGTTCTTACAAACATCCCCCCTTAAAAAAAGTCATCCCTAAATTTCCCTAGCAAGGTGGCGTAAAAGAAGAATCCTTGAACAGCTTTAGCCACTATGATCGTACATCGACCTCCCTCTCCCAAGTCTCATCATGTACTTTCCTATGTTTCTATATCACTCATACCAGAGGAATAGACTGTCCATGAAGAACCTTTTCACTCCAATCATCAATCCATATAAGATGCTCCTTGAACAATGTGTCCACCTCCAGCTCAACCTCCTTGGGTTGAAAAACATGATACGGATCTGATATGTAACTTCAGAGCTAAGAAACGTGGTAGACTTCATGCATAGCCTAGTACCTCTGAGGTAACAACAACCTATAGGAAACCGGTCTGACTCTCTCCAAAACCTCAAACGGTCCAACATATCTCATCAAAAGATTACCTTGTCTCCTAATCCTCATGTGTCCCAACATCGGTGTGACACATATAAAAACCTAATCCCTAGCCTCAAACTTCATAGGTCATCTCTGTCGACCAGCATAAGACTTCTATCGTGACTGTGCAGTAATCATCCTCTTCCAAATCAGCTCTATCAATTATGTGGTCTCCTAGGCAAGATGAGGTCCTAGAATAGCTGCCTCTCCTACACCCAACAAACATAAGGGTGATCGGCATGGCCTACTGTACAAAGCCTCATAAGGTTTCATCTGAATAGTTGCTTGAAAACTATTATTGTAGGAAAACTCCACAAGAGGTATGCTCTTCTCCCAAGAACCTCCAAAATCTCGGATTCTAGCTTGAAGTATGTCCTCTAGCACCTATATAGTATGCTTGGACCGGACAACTTTTAGGGGATGGTAAGTTGTACTCAGAAGTAACTATGTACCCAAATCCCTCTGTAATCCCTGCCAAACCTAAGAAGTAAAACATGTGTCCCTCTCGGAAACAATAGAGTATGAAACTCCATGTAAACATACAATATATTGAATGTAAAACCTTCCCATCTCATCAACATTGAAGGTATCCTTGATCTTCAAAAATTGTTCAAACTTTGTGAGTCTGTCAATGAAAACCCAAACTGAATCATTTCCTCGAGGAGACCTCAGTAAACCCATCACAGTGTCCATCGCGACATCATTCCACTTTCACTCGGGAATGGGTAACTGCTACAAAATCCCTGATATTCGCTAATGCTCTGCCTTCACCTACTGACAGGTGGAACACCTCATCAAAAAACCAATAACATATCTCTTCATACATGGCCACCAATACTGACGGTGTATATCACAATATATATTGTTGACATTGGGATGAACTACCCAGACTAAGGAATGAAAGTCCTGCATCACCTTCTCACGTATTTCTGATGACACCCATAAGAGCCCATGAAAATGCAAGATCTGATCCTCACCTATGGTCCATCCAAGAATAGGGTCCTCTCCTGACACACTTTCCCATAGGTATAGGAATTTAGAATCTGATAGCTGCCTCATTCACACTCGATCAAGCAGAGTAGAGGTAACAACCACAGAAGAAATAAATATCTTCCCTTGTCTGTTTTTCACCTCCAAATGAATCTCAGAGAATAGATCCATAAGTTTCCACTCACTTCTAACCTCTTGAAGTTCTTGTATATGAGCCCTCCTGCTCAACGCATCAGCTACTATGTTGCCTTTCCCAGGTGTGTAGGCAAGCTCAAAGTCAAAAGACTGAAGGTACTCAATCCACCTTCACTGTCTCAAATTGAGATCACACTGATTGAAGATATACTTGAGACTTTTGTGGTCGGTGAAAACCACAAAATGATCTCCCAAAAGATAATGTCTCTAAAATCGTAAGTCATGAACAAATTCAGCCAACTAAAGATCGTGCATCAGGTATTTCCTCTCATGTGGCCTCAACTATCGAGACCTTTACGCAACGACTCCTTCCTCCTACATAAGTACAACTCCTAGCCCGATACCTGATGCATCACAGTAAACTGTATAAATCTTGCCCAACTCTAGAAAAACTAGTATGGGTGATGAAGTCAACCTTCCTTACAGCTTCTGAAAGGCTGAATCAAAAATAATTTGAACATATGTACTTGACACCCTTCTTAGTTAGGTCTGTTAGTGGCAGTGCTAAGTGTGAAAAGTCACGTATAAAAAACTTTTAGTAACCATCCAGCCCTAGAAAACTCTGTACCTCAATGAAGTTCTTCGACTACTCCCAGGAAACTACTTCTCTCACTTTATCTGGGTATACTGATACTCCTGTATCTGAGATAACATGACCCAAGAAGTGAATTTGGTCCATCCAAAAGTGTCATTTTCAGATCTTATCATATAACTGATGTTATCTCAGGGTACTCAGAACAATCTCAAGATATGTGGCATGGTCGTGTTGAGTGTAAGAGTATACCAAGATATCTTCTATGAAGACTACCACAAAAGAATCCAAGTTTGGATTGAACACTTGGTTCATCAGTTCCATGAAAACTACTGGTGTGTTCGTGAGCCCGAACGACATGAACACATACTCGTATAGACCATACCTGCTCCGAAAGGATATAATAAGTATATCTGATGCTCTAATGCACAAATGGTGATAACCAGAACTCAAGTCAATCTTTGAGAACACAAGGGCTCCTCGAAGCTGATAAAAGAGATCGTCAATCCTTGGCAAGGGATATCGGTTCTTGACCATCAACTGGTTCAACCTCCAATAATCCACACAATGTCGGAGAGTACCATCCACCTTCTTTATAAAAAGGACAGGTGAACCCCAAGGATAAGTACTGGGTCAGATGAAACCCTTTTCCTATAACTCCTCTAACTAATTCTTGAGCTCCTATAACTCTAGTGTAGCCATCCTATAGGGAGGAATGGACACCGGTTCATCTCCTGGAACATGCTTAATAGAAAAGTATACCTCTCGCTCTGGATTTAAACTTAAAAAGTCTTATAGAAAGATATCCATTAAACGATCACCCACTGGAGGAAATTCCAACTGTGAAGTCCCCTATTCATCTAGATATAGACTAGAAATCTGGGCTGTAACTCCTCCCAACCCATGATGCTCGGGTCCCACTATGCTCGCTTAGACATCCCATTCTCCCTTGTGTAGAAAGAATCTGCCTTCTGGTGATGTGAAATTCACCCTACGATGACAGCAATCGATAACTGCCTGGAAGGGAACTAACCAGTCCTCTTGAGAATGAAATCATAGCATGTAATCTCTAGGACATAGAGGTCCCAGAAGAAGTGACACCCACCAACCTCAAGAGGGCACTCCATGCACTAATGTACACTAGCTGTTCTTGTCCCCAATAGCGTGTCCAACATAAATACATTAGCAAAAAAAATATACAGAGTCCAAGACTCTCCACAATAGTAATAGATATGAAACTATGGGAATTCCCTGTATTGAAAAAGTGCAGATGCTAAAACTGAGGCAACTAGAATCATACCTTAAACTATAGAGGGTTCGGGATCCTTCTCCTGCTGGATCTGCCCCACTACAAAAGTCTGGCCTATACCGTAGCCCTGTGACCCTACCTGACCACCCTGAGCTGATCCACCCTATTGTCACTGAAAGACTACCGACTGTCTACCATGGCCATAACCTCCACCTAGGCCTGAATGGTAGAAATAACTCCAGTTCCCAGACTGATGAGAAATTGGTGGCCCTACTCCGGTACGAGGAGTCAAAATAGAACCTCTATCACTAGATCCTGGTGAGAATAACTGACAGAAATGCTGATGATGACCCATCTTGCAGCAAGATCGTCACTCCAATGGGTCTCTCGGGCATTGTGTCCTCGTATTCCCACTACTCTTGCACTGGTAGCACCCCACCAGGCTACGAGAAGAAGTATCCCATCTCCTCAGATCTTCGTGCGTAGACTCCCGATAGTGTTTCCAGTAGTCAGTCGGAGGGGTACCAACTCCGAGTGTCAGGCTGCCCTAGATCACAGCTCTATAATCCCCTAGATTGCACTATGTGATCAACTCCTAGTTGACCATAGAAGTGATGGAAGTCAACCTGAATATGTTCACATGAGATTGGATGTCATTCCTAAGACCATCCTCAAACTTCCTCGCCAGGAATAACTCATCACCTCATGGGATGGGTGTGAAGTGATGTAGCTTTGTGAAGTGAGAATAATACTCCATAACTGAAATAGTACCATGCACTAGACTCATGAACTCTAGGGCTTTATTGGCCCTCAAATTCTCTGGGTAGAAGTAATCGTAGAAGGCACACTGGAACTCATCTCAAGCCATAACCTATTGGCATCTCTCCTGTGAGATCACATCCCACCATCTCTTGGTGGAATCCCGAAGCATATACATAGAGAGCTTCACCCTACTCTTTGTAGGAATCTCAAGATGCTCAATGATTGATAGCATGGCTTTTAACCATGATTCTGTAGCCTGAGGTCCTCCTTCCCCCTGAGAAAGTGGGAGGATGGTGTTGTTGAAAAACCAGTGTCAAATCTGCCATAGAAAAAGAAGGAGGCAGTACTCAGAAGGTCTGCATGAACCTCATAAATCCCTCTCAGAACTGTACATCGTCACCTATATCTACGATAATGACTGCTTCTAAGACGGGCACAACTGGAGGATCTGCTGGCAGTTTCTAATCTGCCATGTCCAGTGTCTGGTCACTGCACTGTAACTGGTGTACAAATGGAGGATGTCTCGGTGGCATGACTCTGCAAGGTCAAACACACACCTTAGATAAATATTAACAAGGAATGAAACTTATAAGTTCAAGAAGGGAATAGGAGAAATAAAGAATTCAATATTTCAAAAAGGTGGATAAACAGTGTGTACAACTCCTACATGGCGTGTTCATTTATGCTTTCATATGGACATGTACCTTCACCAAACCAGGTCGTGTAACACCCCAAACACATGGCGTGTTCTCATAACACATAGTGTGTACTTAAATCATCTTCCCCTGCTCGAGTTCCTCTACACGACTTAACCCACACGGTTCTCCTAGAGAAAGACTACACGACATGTTTGTGCCAGACACAGCGTGTACTAGAAAGAACTTCACTAACCCGTGTTGTTAGTCACACGGCCAGTTACATGGATGACTCTACATGGCGTGTTTTTTCCAGGCACGGTGTGTAATAACAACCCATAATCCATCTGTGCCATTGGTCACATGGTTGGACACATATTATATACCCACGGCATGTACGTTCGAGACACGGCATGTTCTACTAAATATTTCCCAACCCCATGTCTCAGCCCGCACAGGCAATAACACAGTTAGAGACTACACAGTGTGTGTATATATAGTACATAGTGTATACTTATGAAAAACAGTTCCTTCCCAAACAGAAGGATACGTGGCATGTATACAGCAATACACGCCGTTTATTTTGGGTTTTTCTAGACAGTAAGCCTCAAAAACTACTCTGGAACCCAGAAAAACATTGAAATGAACATTTAAGTGCCAAATTTTGATCTATGAGGGATCGTACTCCCCGTGAATCAAATCTTGGAATCTTATACATGTCATATACAAGAATAACAGTGCAATGATCCACCAAATTCTGATCCATGAGGGCCCATATGACCTCAAGAAACAAATTTTGGCGTTCTTTCAAATGAAACCTTACACATTCCAATACCCTATCAATTAGTTGAAAATCTATCAAGGAATCTATCATAACAGCATGCATATCTAGCACAACATCTATCATAAAAACATGCAATCGTTAAAGCACCCTAAATGGAATGACAAAAATGCATGAAATGGGATTTGTAGCAAGTTCCTATATGATTCATGAGATGACATACCCTCATCTCATCAGGTAGCAATAGAAATAGAACCGCAATAATATTAACAATAACAACACAAAACATGTGAATCACCCAATGGTGAAATCAAATAAACTATAATAATTGCAAAATGATAAAAATTGTAATAGTCGAGATAAATTAGCTTTTCCTTGTACATGGGTCAGATACTCCCGGGCACAACTTATTACCAACTACCTATTTTTTCCTATCCTTGACTATAAGATTCAAATAGTAAGTCAAGGAGAAAAGAATTCTTTTGATACCACTTTGTAACATCCTGGTTCCAGGTGTCGCCTAGAGGTTCCCTGTACTTAGTTGGTCACATGGCCTCAAGCGCATTTCCACGAATGCCAGAGGCTTCCGACTAGTAGTGAGGGAATTGTGTGTGATAGTGGGGAAACTATGCCCTCATTGGTAGAGTAACACAACGGAAATAAATAGACAATAGTAGCAAAAGCAGTAATAATAATATGGAACAGATAAATAGCGGAATACTGAAAGTACATAAAAAACTGGAGCACATATATAAATTATGCATGTCACATATGTCTATTAAAGTAGCCAAACAAGACATAATGATTGAATACCATACTAAACCAAAGTACAAAGAAAACAAATAAACTCTAGCAGAATCACAAGCCTCGGCTTGGTCCCATGCTCTCCATCTCCACAACAGTCATGTACCTAATGTAAAGACCCATAAAATTCAAGGGAAATTTTTTTCTAAATTTTCTTTGAGATTTTACAAGAACGCAGTTTCTGACGGCGCCTGATTCCGAGGCCCGGTGTGCTTGGAATTAATTTCTGAAGTTTAGCTTGGGTACGTTCAGTGAACGAATGAGCGGGTTTTTCTAACTTTTGAACCGGTCCTCGGAATCGAATTCCAAGGGCACCGATGAACTCGTAGCACCGGTAATTGCTTAAGAAACCCCTTTCTGGACTTTCTCTTTCTTGGGATGAGTTGTTTAAATAAAGTGATGGATAATAATATAATTGTTTTACAATTATATTTTCTTTTCTTGTTAAGTTGATTAAGTGTTGTGTCACAACAATTTTTCTCTCTCTTATGTGGTTATAACCTATGTAAGGGAGTTAGGGGTGGGACCCACTTGTTGATAACTACCTTTGAGAGGATTAAGGTGTTGTGGGGCCCACACGAGCCCAACCCCTCACCTTCCCCCAACTTCATAACTTTTCCCCTCTTAAATTTTGTAACTCTCAAAAAAAAGAAACCACCCTTTTAAAATAAAGTCAACTCCTTAATTGTGTAGGTTTTTCAAGTAATTAATTCTTGGATTCATTTGAATTTTAAATGAATTCCTTTGGCTTGTGTGTTAATTAAATAAGACTAAGTCTTATTTCGTGGGAGAATAGTTGATGGTGCGAAAGGATTTGAAGAGAAAGCTCTAAGATTTGAAGAACTTCTTTCTTCTTGAAGAATGCGAAGAACGCAACTCTCTGATGAAGAACACCGACACCAAAGAGTGGTGACGTACCCCTTTCTTCCTTCTCTGCAATAAGAGGGGATACGTCACATCTTGAGTACACTTGGGCGACGTCGGGCCTTCCAAGACCTTCGACGAAGAACGCTTCCAGGTATCCATCAAAGGAGGAGACACTGCCGTGGGAAAATCACAAACTACGACGTCACCTTCTGACGTCAACGAATGACACTACCTCTCCGCAGATCCATCGAGGGATCACGTCATGAGGTAGGGGTTTTATGCGTTTCTATTTTGTGATTACTTCCGTCATTTTCTTCCTCTCAAATTGAACTGCATGTTATCGTAATAATAGGAGGAGGTCGGACCGCACGAACACGACCGACACTCCTCCCCTTTTTGGTTGTTGATATTGATACGACACGAGCAAGGAAACGTAGTGCCGAAGCACCGCGTGGTAATTGTTAAAGGAAGGGCGGAGAAGCGCGGCGTCGTCGCGCCGCGCCGTAGAAGATGAACCAAAGAAGTGGCGTTGTCGCGCCGCGCCAGAGGACCACTAAAGCACCACGGCGGAGGGTCGCGGCGCCGTCGCGCCGCGCCGGACGAACCAAGGCCGCGGTTGGTTCCCGGCTGCGGCGGAGCAGGGGAACCGGCGGCCGGTACCGGGCCGCCGGCACCAGAGCAGGGGGACCGGCCTTGCCGGTCCCGTGGCGGCAACAGCCGGCCGGCCGGGGCGGGTCGACCGGACGGGGGAAAAGCTGGGGGTTACAAATCCCCGGCTGGCCAGCTGAGTGGCCCCATAAAGGGGTTGCGGTTTCTCCACATGGGGGCAGTGCGCCCCCCGCCCACTTCGCTCGGCCGTAACGGCCGAGCCGGATGCCTGGCCACCCAGCCAGTGCTATCACGCCGGGCCGAGCCGCCGGGCCGGGCTGCACCGACCGGGCCGGGCCGCACCCAAGTGGGCCAGACCCGGACCCAGTTCGGGTCGACCCGGTTCGGGCCGGGTCGGACCGGGCTTGAACCCCTTAATACCGAACCTCCTTCGGTCTGTTGCCCATAACTTGAGCTGCAGACCTCCGATCGACACACCATCAGTTGAGATGCAATCCTTGGATCGAGATGGTCGTTTCGATATTTTACACTCAAGGTTTTGGAGAAGTTTGGGTTCGGCCGGGTTGGTTCAGACACGAAACCAACCGGGCCCTCGGAGTGGAAACACTTATATCTTGAGCTCCGGATGTCCGATTAACGTGTCGTAGACTTTGTTGGATTCCTCTTGATGAGATGAAACATTTGATAACTTAGGTATATGTATGGGCATATACCTAAGTAGAGGTTATCTATTGAGATCTTCTATTTGGTTATTCATGTTGGTTTTAGTGAGACCTTGAGGGTCTCGGGGTCCCTACTGAGTATCGTTATACTCACCCCTGCACGAGCTATGCCCGCACCTCGTTGTGTTGGTTGCAGACGACGGGCAGTGCTGACGGAGGCCGAGTGTTCGAGGACTGGATGGTACCCGGAGGTGGACCACACGACGAGTCAGTATCCGGAGGCGGACTTCACGACGATACGATACTCAGAGGAGGTTGACGGGCGAGAGTGTTGTGGAGGCTATCTATACCTACCCTTCAAGTAGGATCTGAGGAGGAAGACCCAGGATCTTCTTCCGTTCTTCTAGCTGTTGTCTTTTTCTGTTGTACTTTTGTTCAGTTGTAGCTATAATTTCAATTGGGTTTGTATTCTGGCCCGTTTACTTTTCAGCACTTCCTTTTGTACTTAGCATTTTACTTCCGCTTGTACTCTGTAGTGTTTGTTTGCTTTTATAAAAGCAATGCCTTCCCAGTTATCGGGATTTACGCCTTTGGTGCTAGTCTCCAGCCCCTGGCCTATGGAAGGCGGGCTTGGGGTAGTCACAGCACGGGCCCCGAGGATGGGTCATGACAAATTGGTATCATAGGAGTCGGTTCTACCGCAGAACTTATAACTATGATATTTTCTTTCTGTGAAGCAATATTTTTAAGGGTACCAAGTGTGGTTTTCAGTTCAGGGAGTCCAGTGTTTGTGCGGGTGGCCGACGTATCCATACACCAGGACCCTGACAACTGATTTCTGACTTTATGAACGAAGACACTGATTGCATGTGTGTTTCGAGAAGTTTTTAAAAGTAAGCTCAAACCAGGTCATCTCACCAGGTATAATCATTTGACCGTGTCACATTGTTTCTTTTAGGATGCCTTTTCACAAACGACCAGCTAGAGCCCAGAGGGATGTGCGTACTGACAGCCTTCCGAGCGACAAGGCTTCGGTACAGGGCCCCCTTGCAGTTGAGGCACTAGTGGAGGCATCAGCGGTACTACCATAGGTTGGGCCACCGATGCCACCATCCCCAGCAGTAGGCGATGCACGCCACTTGAGCACGCTACACGAGTTCCAGCGCCAGAGTCCACCCAGGTTCCGGGGAGAGATGGACCCGCAGGCGGCTGAGGATTGGCTGGAGGCAGTGGTGAGAGTCTTCAGGCTAGTGGGGACACCTGTAGACTTCATGGTGATCTTTGCTGCCAGCCTTCTTCAGGCAGTAGCAGGAAGGTGGTGGAGCCACTTGTTCCAGTTTTGCGATGAGATGACCTTCACATGGGAAGACTTTGAGACCTTTTTCAGGGTGTAGTTTGTGCCAGTAGTTCTACACCCCGAGCGTGTACAGGAGTTGCTACCTTTTCCATAGGATTTTTGATTAGTAGCCGAGTCATCTGTGGGTAGTAGACAGATGATGCAGAGGTCCAAGAGGACAAGAGCCAGCCGTACGAGGAGCAGGAAGTGTTATGAATGCGGCAGGAAGGGTCACCTGGCATGTGACTGTCCGACCCCCTGCACAGTTGATCCACATGCTTTAGAGGAGCAACCCAGGCAGAAGCAGTGGCAGGTGATTGAGCAACAGCCGAGTAGTGGAGAAGGCAGTAGAGCTCCGGGAGTAAGTGGACAGGAGCGGAAGTAGTGGATACGTCCCTTGTACTTCTAGTTCCATATTGTTGTGGTATTTGTGTCTTTGTACTATGAGCTACAAGAATAAAAAGACACTTATCTTTGTGATGTTTTCTTTCCTATCCTTTTGTTTGGTTGAAACTGAGAGGTTTCGGTTTAAACTGTTGACTTGACCCTCACTTTCGAGATTTCTACTGGAGGAGACCCAGTGACCTCACACCGATGCCGACAGTGTGACTCGACCCTTGGAGGCGAGAGTGACAGTTGGATCTCTTGGTAGTTACGTCGAGGCCTTACGACGTCATCCATGGCATGAATGCATCATTCATGTCAGGATTGACTGTATTAGGCAATGGGTGTGGTTCATCCAGGTGATGAGACCGAGTTTCTCTTTTTGTCAAAGGAGAAATTTTAGCAGCTCTTTCAAATCGTCGGCAAAGAAGGTGCAGATCATCCAGGAGCAGATGAAGACTGCACAGTGCAGTAAGAAACATGAAAGCGGCGCCAGTCTTAGAGACTCGGGTGTGTTAAATGTTTCAAGAAGAGGAAGCTTTAAGGAGAGATGAGTCTGCGAAGCAGCAGACGTGGAGGCAGATCTAGGAGAGCAGCATGAGGTGGTGTACATTTTAACATGCTACAACCACCCGCCTTAGTTGTCCCCGCCAGGCTCAGGGAGCTGGAGGGCGGAGGAAAAGTGCGGCTGAATGCGGTCAAGGAGTGTGACCCAATGGCTCTAAAAAATGATACAAGGGACAGTCTGTGTCCACTACTAGCTGTCGTAGTAACAGACGTCGATATGAATCATTCTTTCCTTTCACAAATCTTATCCCAAACCTAGTGTTTTTGGTAAGTCGTATACTTGACCCTCACGTCTGGAGATACCTTGGGAGAAGACTAGATAATCACACTTACGTTGACAGTGTGGTCAGACCCTCGAGGCGAGAGTTTCAGTTGGAATCTCTTGGTGGTAGCGTTGAGATCTTATGACATTGGTTTGAGTATGGATTGGGCAATCACAGTTCATACACAAATTGACGGTATTAGGAAAAAATGTTGTGGTTTAACTACGACGTCGGGATGGGTTTTCCATGGTCGGCGAAAAGGAAACCCCAGGCAGCACAGGATAAACTCATGCACAGGAGGGTGCGACCGATCACTCTTGAGTCGGTCAACCTTACCCTCGTGGCAGCAGTCATTTTGTGTTTCAGTTCTAACAGGAATTGGAGACCTCTAGAGTTCGAGGATGACGATCACGTCCTTATACGGGTCTCACCTCGACGAGGTTTACATAGATGTGGCCAAGGCGGCAAGTTATCTCCGAGGTTCAGCGGACCTTCTTAGGTCCTCAGCTGGGTAGGCGTGGTGGTTTACCGCTTGACCCATCCACCTCGGTTGCACCAGGTGCACGACAACTTCCACGTATCTCAACTGAGGAGATACATGCTCGACCCTTCGCATATCATCGACCATGAGGAGCTGGACGATGGCAATGGGGTGACTTTCACAGTGGTTTAAATGGGGATCGAGGATCGATAGGAGAGGATCCTACAAGGATGGTCGATTACTCAGGTGCACTTTCTTTGGCAGTATGAGAACCTCCAGGTAAGCACATGGGAGCGGAAGGCTCAGATGCGTGCTCAATACCGCTTTTGTATCCCTAGTCCGTGTTAAAGCTTTACGAGGACGTAAAGCCCTGAGGTGGTAGTAATGTAAAGACCCATAAAATTCAAGGGAATGTTTTTTTCTAAATTTTCTTTGGGATTTTACAAGAATGTAGTTTCTGACGGCACCTGATTCCGAGGCCCGGTGTGCCCGGAATTAATTTCCGAAGTTTAGCTCGGGTACGTTTAGTGAACGAACGAGCGGGTTTTTCTAACTTTTGAACCGGTGCTCGGAATCAAATTCTGAGGGCATCGATGAACTTGCAGCGCCGGTAATTGCTTAAGAAGACCCCTTTATGGAGTTGCGTTTTCTCGGGATGAGCTGTTTAAATAAAGTGAGGGATAATAGTATAATTGTTTTACAATTATATTATTTTTTTCTTGTTAAGTGGATTAAGTGTTGTGTCACAACACTTTTCCTCTCTCTTATGTGGTTATAACATATGTAAGGGAGTGAGGGGTGGGACCCACTTTTTGATAACTACCTTTTAGAGGATTAAGGTGGGGTGGGGCCCACATGATCCCAACCCCTCACCTTCCTCTAACTTCATAACTTTTCCCCTCTTAAATTTTGTAACTCTCAAAAAAAAGAAAACCCCTTTTAAAATAAAGTCAACTCCTTAATTGTGTAGGTTTTTCAAGTAATTAATTCTTGGATTCATTTGAATTTTAAATGAATTCCTTTGGCTTGTGTGTTAATTAAATAAGACTAAGTCTTATTTCGTGGCAGAATAGTTGATGGTGCGAAAAGATTTGAAGGGAAATCTCTAAGCTTTGAAGAACTTCTTCCTTCTTGAAGAACGCAAAGAATGCAAATCTCCGACGAAGAACGCTGACACCAAAGAGCGGCGACGTACCCCTTTCTTCCTTCTCTGCGACAAGAGGGGATATGTCACATCTTGATTACACTTGGGCGACGTCGGGCCTTCCAAGACCTTCGACGAAGAACGCTTCCCGGTCTCCATCAAAGGAGGAGACACCGCCATGGGAAAATCGCAAACGACGACGTCACCTTCTGACGTTAACGAACGACACTACCTCTCTGTAGATCCATCGAGGGATCACTTTACGAGGTAGGGGTTTTATACGTTTCTATTTCGTGATTAATTCCGTCATTTTCTTCCTTTCAAATTGAACCGCCTGTTATCTTAATAACGGGAGGAGGTCGGACCGCACGAACACGGCCGACACTCCTCCCCTTTTTGGTTGTTGATATTGATACGACACGAGCAAGGAAACGCGGTGCCGAAGCACAGCGTGGTAATTGTTAAAGGAAGGACGGAGAAGCGTGGCGCCGTCACACCGCGCCGTTGGAAACAAACTAATCCGCGGCGTCGTCGTGTCGTGCCGTAGAAGACGAACAAAAGACACGGCGTCGTCGCGCCACGCCAGAGGACCACTAAAGCACCGCGGCCGGAGCGGGGCCACGGCACCGTCGCGCCGCGCTGGACGAACCAAGGCCACGGCCGGTTCTGGGCCGCGGTGGAGTAGGGGAACCGGTGGCCGGTACCGGGCCGCCGGCGTCGGAGCAGGGGGACCGGCCTTGCCGGTCCCGTGGCGGCAACAGCCGGCCGACCGGGGCGAGCCGACCGGACGGGGGAAAAGTCAGGGGTTACAAACCCTCGACCGGCCAGATGAGCGACCCCATAAAGGGGTCGCGGTTTCTCCACGCGGGGGCAGCGTGCCCCCCACCCACTTCGCTCGGCCGTAACGGCTGAGCCGGCCGCCTGGCCACCCGGCCAGCGCCAGTGCGCCCAGCGCACCGGGCCGAGCCCAGGCCGGGCTGGGCCGCGCCTAGGCCGGGTCGGGCCGCGCTGACCAGGCCGGGCCGCGCCCAAGCGGGCCATACCCGGACCCAGTCCGGGTCGACCCGGTTCGGGCCGACCCTGGGGGTATCGGGCCGGGTCGGACCGGGCCCGAACCCCTTAATACCGAACCTCCTTCGGTCTGTTGCCCATAACTTGAGCTGCGGACCTCCGATCGATGCACCGTCAATTGCGATGTGATCCTTGTATCGAGACGGTCGTTTTAGTATTTTACACTCAAGGTTTCAGAGAACTTTGTGTTCGGCCGGGTTGGTTCGGTTACGAAACCAACCGGGCCCTCGGAGCGTAAATGCTTATATCTTGAGCTCCGGGCGTCCGATTGACGTGTCGTCGACTTTGTTGGATTCCTCTTGATGATAAGGAACTTTTGGCTTACTCTTCTCGAGGTTTGGACGTCATCGGAGTGCGGTCAGGTTGGTTCGTTCATGAAACCAACTGGGCCCCTGGAAAGAAAAAGCCAATAACTCACAGACTGGGCGTCTGATTGACGCACCGTCTCTCTCGTTGAATTTCTCTTGATGAGACAGAACTTTTGGCATACTTAGCCTGAGGTTTGGATGCAGTTGGATAGTGGCCGGGTTGGATTGCACACGAATCTAACCGGGCCCCTGGAACGAAAAGGCTAGTAACTTTCAGACTGGACGTTCGTTTGACGAACCGTCAGCAGCATTGATGATCACATTGGGAAACGGTACCTATGAGCATACCCTATGAGAGTTCAGGGTACAGTTGAGATAAGGCTAGGTTGGTTCACACACGAAACCAACCGGGCCCCTAGGACAAAAAGGCTAGTAACTCACAGACCGGGCGTCCAATTGGCGCGTTGTCTATTGCGTTGAGACCCCTATGACGAGGCGGTCCTTTGAGATACTTCTTTGTGGAACTTTGAGATACTCGGAGTATCGACCTGTAGCTTGTGGAGCGGACCCTCCCGAAGACAAGCGTGTGGAGTACAGAGACCGTGTAGCCGACTGAGACCTGACGACTGCTTGACCGACTCGACTTGGAGTGAGTCGACTAGCCCAGTGGACGGAACACTACTTTGTTTGGGTGCAGACTCATGGCGGACGGAGCACTACCTGTGTGAAAGTGCAGACCCACGGTACTCGTCCGGAGAGTGCCTCTGCATGCTATTAGGGGGTATGCACTACTGCGTTTGGGTGGCATACCCCGATGGGGAGCACTACTGTGTTTGGGTGGCTGACCTGTGGTACTCGACAGGAGGAGTACCTCAGCAGTCTTAGGTTAGTGATCAGTACCTCAGAGTCGTGACAGGACCATTGTACACTCCAGAGACGAGGCTCTTCAGCAGTTACGGTTTCAATAATGAAAATTCCGGTTTGGGCTGAGTCTTTGATCTTTGTGTATACCTGATGTTTGAGATGGGTCACTTGATAAATTAGGTGTATTTATGGGCATATACCTGGGTAGTGGATATCCGTTGATTTCATAATCTTTGTGTTTCCTCATGATTGAGATGAGTTACTTGATAACTTAGGTATATGTATGGGAATATACCTAAGTAGAGGTTATCTGTTGAGATCTTCTTTGTGGTTATCCATGTTGGTTTTAGTGAGACCTTGAGGGTCTCAGGGTCCCTACTAAGTATCGTTATACTCACCCCTGCACGAGCTATGCCCGCACCTCGTTGTGTTGGTTGCAGATGGCGGACAGTACTGATGGAGGCCGAGTGTTCGAGGACTGGACGATACCCGGAGGTGGACCACATGATGAGTCAGTATCTGGAGGTGGAATTCACAACGTGACGATACTCAAAGGAGGTTGATGGGCGAGAGCGTTGTGGAGGCTATCTGTACCTACCCTTCAGGCAGGATCTGAGGAGGACAACCCAGGAGCCGTTTCCGTTCTTCCAGTTGTTGTATTTTTTTGTTGTACTTTTGTTCAGTTGTAGCTGTAATTTCGATTGGGTTTGTATTCTGGCTCATTTACTTTTCAGCACTTCCTTTTGTAGTTAGTGTTTTACTTCCTCTTGTACTCTGTGGTTTTTGTTTGCTTTTATAAAGGCAATGCATTTCTAGTTATCGGGATTTACGCCTTTGGTGCTAGTCGCCAGCCCCTGGCCTATGGAAGGCGGGCTTGGGGTAGTCACGACACGGGCCCCGAGGATGGGTCGTGACACCTGACATAAAAGGACGCTTTCCCTTATCTATACCTACAGCAATATAATCTGTTTGTGCCCAAAATAATGACCCAAACAGGGTGTGAGACAAATCCCAGTAGGAAACCACCTAAATATCTGTGCCTAAGAGTCAGTGAATATATATGACAGGCAATAAGCAAAGTGAAGCAGTAAACAAGGAAGTACTCAAAATTAAACAATCCTACAGTTTCAATTTCATTCATTTTCATATATCAAGTAAGAATATAATAAAAAAAGTAACCCTCTAGGAAGTACTCATAGACTAACCCCTCTGGTTCAATCAATCAAACACAAGAAACCCTTTGGGAAGTACTCACAGTCTAACCCCTCTGATTCAACTTTAGGAAGGACTCTATGAGGAATCACTAATCGTCAATTACCCTCGTGGTCTTTTATTGGTAAACTAAAGACTCTCTGGGGAAGCACTAAATGTTCAATTCTCCTTGTGGACTTGCAACGTGAAACTACAGACACTCTGAGGGAGCAATCACATCCATCTCCCATGTGGTCGCGCAACATGAAAGGTAAACAGACCCTCTGGAGAAGCCCTCGACACCCATTCCCCATATGGTCTACTACACCAGGTTCCCACAGCCCTGTGTAAGACAATCATGCACAACGATGTTCAACAGCCAAAGTAAACCTTAAGAACTACTTGGCTAACAACTTTCAAGAATTTCCTGGCTAAACAGTTACAATCATATAACGTCATCAGATAATATCACTGCATCCTAACTACACTAGGCATGGAAAACAAGCAGCCTAACTGGCAAAGCTAGACCAAATGGTCTATATCAAAACAAACATGAGCAACAGATCCATAGCATGACAAATAACCCTATTCACAATCAAATAACCTCTACTCAGGCACACAAGGCATAGAAGACATTAACGGGGCAAAAATCCTTAAACACGCAATACCCCGTTCTAGGTTATTGGGTGCTTTTACACATAATATTAAAATACTAACTATGGAAAGGCACAGACCACCCGCCTCGGTGTCGTACGATCGATATACTACGGTGTTGGCCCTTGAATCGACCTAGAACGTGGTAGATCTACAAAAAAATTTAAAAACTCTCAACCAAGTATAACTCACGAAAGATGATAAATTAAGAGAAGAGGCTCTAGATAAAGGAATAAATAATTGTGGTGATTCCAACGCAATCGACGACGGTTGATTCGGAGAATGGACGATCGATTGGGGGAATTGGGAAGAATCATGCTCCTCGGTTTCTTCTGGAGAAGACAGAGCCAGAAGAATGGTGTTTTTCCAATTAGACACGACCGCATTCCAATATAATAATCAAAAAGAAAAGTACACAGCATGTCTTTTAACATTACCTGGCGTGTATTCCTTAAATTTTTAGAAACTCTTCTTTTTCTCGAAAACACCAGAAAAGAAAACCCATACCTGAAAAAACAAATTTGGGTTCTTATAAATCAGTGGGTAAAACAATTACACGATAGAATTAAATTGAAATAAATTAAATTATGAAGGTATTTAATTTGATTAAATTAATTAACTAAATTCCAATAATTTAATTATATTTAGTGCAAAAAGTATTTAATTTTAAATCCACAATTTAATAAATTAATTAATTAAATTTAATACCACAATTAAACTAATTTTCCATAGGTATTAAAATTATCATTTGTGAAACCATTAATTAATATTTTAATTAATTTAATGTCATTATAAAATCAAATTAAATTAACTATATTAATTTGATTTACCTGGGTCCCGAAACCTAGAGCAGGCCCAAATCTAGTCACGGTAAACCCACCCAAAACTATTTCTGGGTGTGCAAAGATCTTCCGAGGGAAAGTATGGGCCCTAATACCTATCCATACCCATAGCGGGTCAGGACACCCCACCCGGACCCATTTCAATGCACATCGACAAAAAATGAATAGGGAAAAAATGGTATGTCGAAGTCGTATCTCTCCGCGACGACCCGAGGGAGGCGGTCTAGCTAGTGTGGTCAAAAAACAAGTGATTTAGAGATAGGGGTTTTTTTAATGGGTTTAGGTTAAATTTATTTAGGGAAATAGGTTTGTTAAGTGCCACTTGAAGTGGTGCTTTAGTTTTTTTTCACCCGATTACCCATTATATATATTTATAATAAATCTATAATTATAAAATTATTATAAATATAAATATATTTACATATAAATAATAAATAAATTTTTATTTATAAATATGTATTTAAGATTATATTTATAAATACAGAAATATATATTTACAATAATAAATAACTATATATAATATAAATATATTTAAATATAAATAAATATAAGGAATTGTGACTATGAATTTATAAATACAATTTTAAATATATAATTATGAATAAGGATCTATTTATATAAATATATATTTACAATTATAAATATAATAGTATAAACATTTATAATAAATAAATATAATTATGTATATATATAACTACAAATATATATTTATAAATATATATATTTATATAAATATATTTAAATAAAAAATATATTTATAATTATAAATACTTATATATTTATTAATAAGTAAATACTTATAATTATGTATTTATCTATAAATTATTAATAAATAAATACTTATATTTTTATAATTAACACTTATTAATTATTTATACTTATTATTTATTTATACTTATTAATTATACTTATTAATTATAGAAACTTATTAATTAAAAATACTTTTTAATAAGTATAAAATACCAAAGCGCCACATCAAGTGGCGCTTTGTATTTATGTTTTTTTGGCCGATTTTGTGTATGTTTTATTTATATATTTAAATAAAAAATATATTTGTAATTATATAATTATAACCCTATCTTTATAGATAAATATTTATAATTATATAAATATAAATATATTTACAAGTATATAATTTTTAAAATATTGTTACATATATATTTAAAATTTAATTATAAATATATTTAATATTCATATGTATATATATATATATATAATTATATTGTTATTATATTTATACTTATGTATTTATAATTATATATTTTTGCATATATATATAATTTTGATTCTATAATTACTAATCTATATTTATATAGTTATAAGTATTTATTTATAAATAAATTTGAAATATTTTTAAACATATAATAAGTTTTTACTAACAATAGTATTATTTGAAAGCTTATAAATTTTAAATATTGTTAAACATATAATAGATAGTTGAAAATAAAAAGAATTTCATAAAAAATGTCGACTAAAAATAATTTCTAAGATTTCAAATCCACCTACTTGAAACTTAAAAATGTTTCAAGTAAGTGGTTTGGAATGATTATAAAATATAAGATAAATATAAATGAAACATAAAACATGAATTAAACATATAAGGAATAGTTGAAAATAAAAAAATTTCGTAAATAATGTTGATAAAAAAAATTATAAGCATTCAAAGCCACCTACTTGAAACTTAAAAATATTTCAAGTATGTGACTTTGAAAGACTATAAAATATAAACAATATGACCAATATAAATAAAACATAAAAAATGGATTGAACATAAAATAAATAGTTAAAAATAAACATAATTTTGTAAACAATGTTCATCAAAAACAATTTATAAGCTTTCAAATCCACCTATTTGAAACTTAAAAATGTTTCAAGTATGTGACTTTGAAAGAATATAAATTATAAACTATAAGATGAATATAAATGAAACATAAAATGTGTATTAAAAATAAAATAAATAGTTTTAAATAAAAAGAAATTCATAAACAATGTTTCTCAAAAATAATTTATAAGATTTCATATCCACCTACTTGAAAGATAAAAATGTTTCAAGAATGTGGCTTTGAAAGACTATAAAATCTTAACTAAATATAAATGAAACTTAAAATATTGATTAAACATATATGAAATATTTAATAATTAATTATTTAATTAGTAATATATTTATTAATTATATAATTTTTTATTTTCTAATAAATAATATGTTAATTAGTAATATAATTATTAATTATACAATATTTAATTAGTTAATTATTAATATAATTATTATTTATTATTTATTATTATAATTATTAATTATTAATGGTTAATTATTAATTACTTAATTACTAATTATTAATTGAAATTTATAAATATTTTTACAAATATATAATTATAAATGTAATGTTTTTAAATATTTAAGCTGTCATGTAAACTATTTTTTGTTTACTATATGTTTATTTTTCTTTTTCTTTTTTGATAAATTATTATATTTTTAGTATGTGTGACAAATTTTATTTAGATTTTACTTGTACTTTATAAATTATACACTTCTAAAGTCACATACATGAAGCATAATAATGTTACAATTATGAGACTTTGAAAATATATAAATTATTAATAATTAATTCTAATTAGTTTCTATTTACTATATTTTTTATTTTCTTGTAATTTGCCTTAATCAAAAATTACTTATCATAGTAAATATGTTTTTAATATATATAACATGACATCTGAAGCATCAACGACGATGCCCCCCAGTACCACAACGCGGCGTCTGAATCTCATGTTCTCTCTGCGTCCGACGTCTGTGTCGCTCTGGTGTCCTAACTACGGTTCCTCCTCTTATGGTGCTTCTGGTGACTCCCCATGATGCTATGTAGAGGACTGACCAAAACCATGTGAGGAGGATGGCCCGAAATCATATGGGTCGCCATATGGATCCAAAGTTCCTATAAATGGTAGAAATGGGGCACTGAAGAAGGCCTCATCAAGAGAGGGGGCCTCCATAAGTTGGGTGACCGCACCCAGATCGAAGTCCATAGTAATCTATGGAGACGAAATATGTGTTATATATGTGTCTCCCTACAGTGCAATATCATCAGTTGGCTAGGCCGGATCCCCTCTCTGTGGTGCGATGATATCTGTAGGAGCTGCTCTCGGATGTCGATGTCATCGCCTATACCCCTCCTGATGTGCTCATCTCTATCGTCCAGCTGGCAGTGGTGGTGGTGGTACATCATCCTCAACAGGCATAGAAAAGACATCATCATCCTCAGGATCTTAATCTAGAGGAAATAGATTAGGATATTCATGTGGTTCCTCATCAAAAAAACTATCATGTATCAACCGGAGATGATCAAGGAGAGCCAACACATCCCAATGAACTACATCCCGCCTAATATATGCATCCTCCTGAGGCTGTGTTCTATGTGAAAGTTGACCAATGGTATCTTCTTGAAAATGAAATAACATTCAAATTAATTCCAAAATGAGTTAAACAAAAATAATACCTCTTAGTAAACATACAAACTACTGAATGTCAATCCCCTGACATGTAAGGTGCATGATGGTGTGACATCGATACAAGTCTTCATAATCCCCCTAAGCATATAACTGAATGTGTGTTGTGATATATCCAAATGGAATGATACTAAATCTAGCACGCATGTCCCCCAACTCAATATAAGATGCATGAAATTGCAGTCAGTTTGTTGTTTGTCTTCCTGTAAGAACAATCGAATGTAATCGGCAGGCTATCCTGGTGGAATGGGGATATGATGTATGAAACTGAACTGGAACATGACCCGGTCTAGCTGGTTCCACTCAATGATGTCGAAGTGGATGAGTGGAACCACTACAACATGATCTCCAACCCTAGCTGTTTAGTAAGGTGGAAGTGATGCGTAGACTTGACTGGTATACAGATTCCATGAAACCTGAAATATAAACTCAAAAAAATAATTCATATATTAGTATGAAAATGTTACTGAGATTATATTTAAATAACTTAAAATAGTGATAGAAAAACAATTTTAACTATAAAAAAGTAGTTTTTAACTTACATCAGCTTGCACCATGACATCGAATATCTATCGGAAGTTGTGCACACTATATCTCGGAGTATGTGCATACTTCTGAGACTCACTCCACCTAGTTAAAAAAGATTAATATACCGTAAGTTTATAAAAAAACAAAAGTACTAAATAACTGAATGTAATGACATAGACATACCATCGTCCCCGAGGACAGTCCTGAAATAGCTCCAGTGAAAGTGGTGTGATGGATCGAGGAGTGATGCGTGGAAAACGCTCTTAGGCCCACATATATACTAACACCATGAAACATGAAATCTGATGAGAATATGCCTGACAACCAGTACATAGTGATCTGTACAGATGTGCTAATATAGCGGACCCTCGAATATTTGTATCCGTCTGATCCAGATCCTCAAGTAATGGGAGGAACATCATGTGTACCAAAGTGGTAGAGTAGTCTGTAAGTTCCGGGTGTAGCGGAAGTGTGTTGGAGGGTGTTCCCAACTTTAATTTTAGCGTTAATAATGATCAATCTGTGATCTGTCATGATAATAAAATGTCGGATCTTCAAAATATAACGAAGAATGAAAAATAAAGAGGGGAGTCCCTAGACCATAAATAGGATCACCATAAGTTGGTTATAATTAATTTAATTACTTGAAAAAAATTACCTTGATTGATTTCATTCTTTATTAATGTTTCCGGTCATGATCTAATGTGATCCATTATTGCATCATAGAATCCAAGTGTAATATTCCTCTAGTGGTGATCCACACGTGCTCCACGTATCTTTGGACGTCGATGAAGGGATCTTCGGGTGCTAGTGCGGAAGAGCCTTCACTTATGATGTCTGACTTCGATCGCCTTGAACTGGTGGAGGTGGATCTCTCTTCATAGCTTGAGAGTGTTATTGGTAGAAAAAAGAATTCTCTCTTGGCTTGAGAGCTTTTTCAAATCTGTTGTGCACAATCACACCAAAAAATTTCTAGGCCAATGAGAAATATATAATTATGATTTTTAATTACATAGAATAATAAAATGAATTAATTACCCGAAATTATTTCTTCATTTCATTTAATTCTGAGTAATACCCCATGTATAATAATAATAGTTTACTATTATTATTACCTAACATGCACCCAGCGAATTACACCTAATTTTATTTAATTAAATAAATAATATTATTTCTCATAAATTCCCAGAAAAAAAAAATACTTGGCATGTATATTTAATATACATGACGTGTACTTTTTCTTTTCCATTTTTCTTTATTTCCTCCACCACATTTATTAGACCTTGAATAATGGATATTTATTTCTAAAATAAATATCACTTCATTACTTGCTAATAAATATATTATTTTACCCACAATATATTTTCTCAAATAACTAGTGTCGAAATAAATGCGATCAGGCATCCTTAAATAATTATTAAACCACAATCGGGAATAATCTGTATTCAACTTGTTAAATTAATATTTAACTGAGATACTTGGACACACTTAGTGTGTGACCCTCTAGGCCTCTTTCTCAGTGGTATTAGGTGAAGCCTACCTAAAGTCCAAGGTTAGCATCTAGCAACACGCCAAGGCACCCATAGAGAAAGAAGTTAACGCCGCAATGACGTGTCACCTCCTAAGAACGCATACCGTGTAATGTAATCCCTTTGTCATGATATCTCAAATCAAGAGGGTTGCATGCTAGTGCCATCAACCCATGTGCTTGATTATTCTTTCTTTGAATTTCTGGAATTAGACTTTCCCATTCCTCACCATGGCCATGGATTTACTTAGGCTATATCAATTCCATCAAAGGGGCTGAGATATTTACTTCTATTATAGAACAGAAGGGACAAATCCTTTCTCGTATTATCTATTAATGCAGTATCACTCGTGATGCACCCAATGTATCTTACCTCACTATGAATAGTGTGTCATCATATTTTTCTTCAATACATATAAGTACGTGATTTGTAATTCCCATTAATAATAATCTAAAATTTGAAGGACCAATACACACGTCCGTAGATAGGAACATCCAATGATACTATGAAAGGTTGGATTCCTACTGGCGGGTCTCATTCTCATAATATCCTCTTGGATATTCTCAAGGGTGAAAACCATGAGAAGGTTCCTCAATGTTTTATGAGTCCTCACCCATAATGGCATGTATTGTTTGTGTCCCTCAAATAACATCATCTAGCCATAGAACATATATATTCCAGAAGAGTGTTATGGAACTTCCGGGTTCTCATCATAGTAGGGATCCGCTATGACTCTTTAATGCAACGACTATCCTTAGGACATTATCAATGCATTGTCATGCAGAAGAAAAATCAAGATGTGATAAGGTATTTATTTAATTAATAAAGTACAAATTAGTTGGTTCTAGGCCACCAACTCCAACAGAATCCCACTTGGACTAGAGCCAAATGCTAACAACCTTTAATCCGCTAACTCTCACATGATATTAATTCTTCTGCTGAGATAATCCTTTAGTCATGAGGTCCACCACGTTTTCTTCCATGGACACTCTGATCATAGCAACTTTTCCCCTTTGATAGAAATCACTCAATAGGTGATACTTTCGGAGTATGTGCTTTGTTCGTTGATGTGATCTTGGTTATTTTGCAAGAGCCACCACTGCAGTATTATCACAATACAACGTGATAGGATCTTTACTGTGAGGCACCACATCAAGCTCCTAGACAAAGTTCTGAATCCAGACAGCTTCCTTGGCTGCATCAGAAGCTGCTATATATTCAGACTCCACTGTAGAATCGACGAAAGCTAGTTACTTTGAACTCTTCCATCTCACAACTACTCTATTGAGATAGAAGACATATCCAGATTACGACTTCAGATCATTCTGATCTATCTGAAAACTAGAATCAACATACCCTCTAATGAAAACCTCCTCATCTCCTCCATACACCAGGAAAATATCCTTAGTTCTTCTCAGATACTTAAGGATAGTCTTTACAGCAGTCCAATGTTGTTCTCCTGGATTTACATGATATCTTCCTACCATGCTCAATGCATAGGCAAAATCAAGTCTGGTATATAACATGGCATACATGATGGATCCTATAGCCAAATATTATGGGATCTTACTCATTCTATCTATCTCTTTTTGTGTCTGAGGACACATTTTCTTAGAAATATATAGGTCATGTGTCACTAGAACCAATCCCCTTTTGGATTGTTCCATACTAAATATCTTTAGTATCTGGTCAATATATGTACCTTGACTTAGTCCAAGTAGCCTCTTGGATCTATCACGAATGATCTTGATCCATAGAATGTAGGCTGCTTCACCCAAGTCCTTCATAGAGAAAAACTTGTTCATCCAATCCTTAACTGATTGTAAGACTGGTACATCGTTTCCAATAAGCAATATGTCATCAACATATACTACTTGAATAATGACCACATTCCCATTAAACTTCTTATAAACACTTGGCTCACATTCATTCTTAATGAAACCAAATTCTTTTATGGCTTCATCAAATCAAATTTTCCACAACCTGGATGCTTGTTTTACTTCATAAATGGATTTCTGCAAATTGCAAACCCGTTTGGATTCACCTGGTGTCACAAACCCTTATGGTTGTGTCATATAGACATCTTCCTGAAGGTTCCCATTAAGTAATGTTGTTTTGATATCAATTTTATAAATCATGTAGTCATGGTAAGCTATTATTTCAAGAATGATTCTTATGGATTTAAACATGGAAACTGGTGAGAAAGTTTCATCATAGTCAATTATTTGATGCTATCTGAATACTTTATCCACTAGAATTGCTTTATAGGTTCTAACTTGACCTTCCATGTCTAGTTTTATCTTGAATACCCATTTGCATCCAACATGATTTACATCAACTGGCTCATCGACCAGAATCCAAACTTGGTTCTGATACATGGAATCCATCTCAGAATTCATAGCTTCTAGCTATTTGGTATATTCTAAGATTTCTACTACTTCCTTATAGGAGAGAGGTTCATAATTTTCCAAAAATAATAATTCACCATCCTCGGTGACTAGGTAATCAAATATCTCTAGTTCTCTTACCTCTCTTGAGCTCCTACGCAATACTTGTGTTTCCGGAACCTCTTCCACGGGGACCTGTAGAACTTGTTCCTATACCAACTCATGTGTATCTTGAGCATCAACTTCATCGAATTCAATCTTTCTCCCACTATCCGTTTTTAGGATGTGCTCTCTCTCTCAAGAAAGATGACTTGTCTGGCGACAGTCACTTTCTTGTCTAAAGGTTTATATAGGTAATATCCTTTCGTTTCCTTGGGATATCCTATAAAGATACACTTTGTGCCCTGGGGTGATAGTTTGTTGCCTGATAAGGCCTTAACAAATGCCTCTCATCCTCATACATGTGTGTGTGACAAAGTGGGTTTCTTTCCATTCCATAACTCATAGGGAATTCTATTTTATACCTTAGTTGGTACTCGGTTTAATGTGTATGATGCAGTTTTTAATTCATATCCCCAAAAGGATAATAGAAGATTTGCATGACTCATCATCGACCTCACCATGTCCAATAAGGTGCAGTTCCTCATTTCACAAACACCATTCCACTGTGGTGTATAAGGAGGATTGAGCTAAGATAGAATCCCAGACTCTCGCAAATGATCGATGGACTCTTGGTCCAGATATTCTCTACCTCGATCCGATAAATGCTTCTTTATCTTCTTACCAAGATGATTCTCTACTTCATTCTTGAATTCCTTAAATTTCTCTAAGGATTATGACTTATACCTCAATAAGTAGACATATCCATATCTAATCAAATAATCAGTAAAAGTAATGAAGTAAGAATATTCACCTCAAGATTCTATTATAAATTGTCCACACATATCCTAGTGCACCAATCCTTGAAGCTCTATGGCCCTTTCACCCTGTCCACTGAAAGGTGGCTTGGTCATTTTACCTTTTAAACATGCGTGATGTCTATCATATGGTTTTAGCTCAGTAGAGTCTAAATAGCTATCTTGGAATAAGTTTGTCAAGCGCTTCTCGTTTACATGACTGAGATGGTGATGCCACAACTGGGTGTTGTATGAGTTATGTGAGTTTATTTCGTTATCGATTTCCAACACTTGGTTTTCATAATTTAATACATAAAACTCATTATTTATATGTTCTATACCATAACATACATTGTTTTTATAAAATAAGAAACCCTTATTTCCAAACTTGAAAATAAATCCATCCCTATCCAAACATGATACAAAAATTATGTTTTTGGTAACACTAGGAACATAATAACAGTTATGTAAAACCAAAATCATCCCAGTTGGAAATGATAGGTGGTAATCACCAATGGATAATGCATCCAGCCTTGCATCATTGCTAGCTCGAAGATCCACCTCTCCACTGGCAATATTTATAAATCTACTTGGTTTGAATACATATGTGATCCCCACAAGCTATATCTAATACTCAATGTGTAGAAATGGAAATATTACACTTGATAACGAATGAACCTTTAGTATCCCCATGCTTATAGGTGCATTTACTCTTCCAGTGGCCTTGTTTTCCACATGAAAAACACACCTCCTCTTGTTCCTTGCTCTGCCTCTGGATCTTCCCCTTCTGGGAGGGACAACGCTCGGGGGGCTTCAGACCATTTATAAGTCATTGGCCCCTTTTCATTGTCCTTTCTTTTCTTATTCACCATAAGGACTGTATGTTTGTCACACCCCATGTCCTTATATACCTAGAAAATTAAGGTCAGAAGTTCTGATAGACTCTTTTCATTATTTCTCATGTTATAATTGACAATAATGCTAGAGAAGGTCTTGGGCAGTGATGATAGGATGAGATCTGTACGCAACTCATCCGTGAACTTAATCCCTAAGATGTCCAGGCATTTAATGTAGCTAATAAGATTGACTACATGAGGCCCAGCTTGCACAGACTCTCCAAGCTAAGTTGTAAACAAAGGATTGGTGATCTCATATCTCTCCTGTCTTGCCTTCTATTGGTAGAGATCTTTAAGGTGAGACATCATGCTATACGCGTCCATGTTTTCATGTTGATTCAAGAGCTCATTAGACATGGATGATAGCATGAAACATTAGACATATATGGAATCATCCATATGTTTTATATAGATAGTTATTTCCTTATCACTGGCCTCTTTCCTAGGTGCAACTGGAACAGGCTCTTCCAGCACATACAATTTCCTCTCGTGGCGAAGGATGATGCGTAAACGCCTCTGCCATGCTTGGAAATTGGTGCCACTGAGAAGGTTTTCCTTCTCGATTATAGTTTGCAATGATATTTTTGAAGTCATTTTTCTTTCCGTTTCTAAAAATTAAGATGAGCAAAGGTTTTGTACTTTATTATGATAAAACTAAGACAAATAAATAAATTAATACTTATTAGTCTCCCACTATTTTATCAAAATACAACATCCCTCACCATTGACCTCGAAATATTCTGTTACCTGAATATTATAGTGGAAAGGATCCATATTTTCCTTCACATTACCCCGACTAGGGTTAGTCTAGAAATTGTAAGGGGTTTAGGTAGGCATTCCAAATTCCAACTGCATTAACTCACAACTCCTTGATCCACTGAGTGGACTCCACAATCCTGAAATCCTTTTATTTTGGATTTGCTAAACCTTTGCCTCTTGGCCACACCAATCCCTGTTGTGGCAGTCAACCCTTGATGCAAACCAAGTCAAGTCAACCCAAAACCTTGAATTAGAATTCCCCGATAATTGAAATCACCCAAACTAGGGTTGGTAAAGCACATTGAACTATGGTTCGATTCTAACCAAGATTATGGAAGGCTACACCATCTTAATATTTCTTTGAGGGATTTTATCCTTATACATAAATTTCTATTTTATTATATTTGATTACATGCTTGTTAATATTAAGTGGTATATACTTAAGTGATTAACCATGTCAAAGATAATATTTTACGCATAAGTCGGTCTTATTTTGGTTCCATCTTGCATGCTTGTTTAATTCATTAATTGTGTGATCAGGACAACACACCCACAATAAATAAACCATGAAACTGATATAAATAAAATAAATGGTATGATCATGATCTTGTTCTATTGGTTAGTTTATCCAGTAGTTGATAAACTAACCCAAGACCAAGGGGAGAAACACCTTGAACCTTTTGGGTTCATGTTTACAGCTTTCCACCTATCCACCATTGTATCTACTTGGACTGGTTTCACCTTGGCTCCTAATTTGAGCCACCTCCACTAGCTTGGGAGCTCCATCCATTACATATGCTTTTACCTCACACGCAGGTGAGAGGTAAAATAGGGTTTCACATAAAATAAACATGGGGCACGCAGGCCCAACATATTAATGAGGAGAAGGCTCGCAGGCCAAAAAATTTAATTTAAATAAATAAATTAAAATAAACCATTCACATACAAGGTCTTGGTCTAGTTCATGATCATCCATGCATGAAATTATATTTATGCATAAATAAAACTAGTATTCAATTCTTTAATCATTATCGTTTAATATAAATCACACTTGAATCGGTTAATTATCTTTAATTAATCAATCCTTTTATCTTAAACCCTTTTCTGAATTTCCTGGAGATTCTCATACATCATAATTTTAAACAAATAAATTCATTTAAAATTATCCAAGTACGTAACTTATACCTTGGAGGCAACTTGGTGAATTCTCTTTCATAACTACTGAATGAGTAGAAATGAACATTACATAGATATTAAATTAAACACACATATATAAAACACCTATCATGTGTTGTGCCTCAACTTTACGCCTACACTATGGTACACATCTCAAGGGTTTGTATAATATAATAATAAATTTTAATAAATCTGCGTAATTTGGATGAGTACACGGCGTGTAGTTCTAACTACACAGCATGTACTTTTGTTCACCATCCATCCGAAGTACACACCCAGGGACATGGCGTGTAGATGTACTTCGGAAAATTTTCAGAGTACACGACGTGTTCATTGGGGCACACGCAGTGTAGTATCTGTGTTACATGGTTTCCAGATTGGAAAGCTATGTACGGGGTACACGGTCCAACAATAAATTGAAGGGACTACACGTCGTGTTCAGTGGACCACATGGCATGTAATCCAGAAACTGTGTGCCACCTGTTCCTGGTCAACACACTGTGTCATTTATGACTTAGGAATACTGCAACACATGGCCTAATTTGGTGAACCAGTCTGATACATTGAACCTAGACTATACAGCGTGTACTGCTGAATACACACCATTTATTCTGGTGTTGTATGACCAGGAATGTTTGGAACCTCTGGATGAGATCCTCTATTTTATTTTAATCAAAATTAAAAGAAAAATTCATTTATGTAATGTGAACGGGAAATGAGAGAGGAGGAACAGATCTCGATATTCAGATTTAAAGAACGATTAACTTGAATTGAAAAAACTAAATTATTAAATGCATAAATTACCAACGAAAAACTAAATAATTATAATCAACGATATGACCGCTATGATACCACTTGTAGGTTCCGAGCACAGCAGAAGCACATTGGATGGTGTACCCAACTTCTATTTTAGTGTTAACAACAATCAATCCGAGATCCGTCAAGCTATTAAAACTCTGTATCTTCAGAATAGAACGAATAATGAAAAAGAAAGAGGGGAGTCCCAGAACCATAAATAGGATAATCAAATGTTGGTTATAATTAATTGTATTAATTGATAACAATTGCCTTTATGGAATTCTTTCTTCGTTGATGTTTCCGGTCATGATCCGATGTGATCTGTCAATGCGTCGTATAATCCAAGAGTATGATTCCTCTAGAGGTGACCCACACATGCTCCACATATATCTAGATATCGCTAAAGGGATCTCTGGGTGCTAGCGCAAAAGTGCATTTGCTTGCGATGTCTGCCTTTGATCGCCTTGATCTGGTGGAGGTGGATCTCTCTCTCATAGCTGGAGAGCGTCCATGGTGGAAACAGAATTCTCTCTTAGGTTGAGAGATTTTCAAAATCCTTTGTGCAAAACCACACCAAAAAATGGCTAGGACAGTGAGAAATATATAATTGGAATTTTTAATTACATAGAATAATAAAATGAATTAATTACCCGAAAGCATTTATTCATTTCACTTAATTATTAGTAATACCCCATGTCTAATAATAACAGTTTACTATTATTATTACCTGACATGCACCCAGGGAATTAAACCTCATATTATTTAATTAATTAAATAATATTATTTCTCATACATTCCCAGAAAAAATACACGGCGTGTATATTTAATATACATGGCTGTACTTTTTCTATTCCATTTTTCTTTATTTCCTCCACCACATTTATTAGACTTTGAATAATGGATATTTATTTCTAAAATAAATCTCACTGTATTACTTGCTAATAAATATATTATTTTGCCCATAATATATTCTCTTGAATAACTAGTGTCCAAATAAATGCGATCAGACATCCTTTAATAATTATTAAACCAAAATCGGGAATAATATTTATTCAACTTGTTAAATTAATATTTAACTGAGATACTTGGACACACTTAGTGTGTGACCCCCTAGGCCTCTTTCTCAGTGGCATTAGGCGGAGCCTGCCTAAAGTCCAAGGTTAGCATCTAGAAACACGCCAAGGCACCCATAGATAAAGAAGTTAACACCGCAATGATGTTTCACCTCCTTCGAACGCATACCGTGTAATGTAATTCCTTTGTCATGATATCTCGAATCAAGTGGGTTGCATACTAGTGTCATCAACCCATGTGCTCGATTATTATTTCTTTGACTTTTCGGAATTTAACTTTTCCATTCCTCACCATGGCCATGGATTTATTTAGGCTATATCAATTCCATCAAAGAGCCTGAGATATCTACTTCCATTATGGAACAGAAAGGACAAATCCTTTCTCAGATTATCTATTAACGCAGTATCACTCGTGACGCACCCAATGTATCCTACCTCGCTGCGAAGAGTGTGTCGTCACAGTTTTCATCAACACATCTAAGTGCGCGAGTTGTAACACCCATTAATAATAATCTTAAAGTCTAAGGACTAATACACACATCCACAGATATGAACATCTAATGACACTATGAAATGTGGACTTCCTACTGGTGGGTCTCGTTCTCAAAATATCCTCCTAGATATTACCAAGGGGGCACACCATGAGAAGGTGCCTCAAAGTTTTATGAGTCCTCTCCCCTAATGGCCTGTATTATTTGTGTCCCTCAAATAACATCATTTGGTCATAGAACATATATATTCAAGAACAGTGTTATGGAACTTCTGAGTTCTCATCATAGTAGGGATCTGCTATGACCCTTTAATGAAACAGTTATCCTTTGGAGATTATCACATGCATTGTCACGTAAAAAAACAATCAAGATGTGATAAGGTGTTTATTTAATGAATAATGTACAAAGTATTTGGTTCTAGGCCACCAACTCTAAAATAGACGATGCAGAAGACGCCTCCGAGCAGCCACAAAATGTATGCACATGTGTGCTGAATAAGCATCATCGCATCTACATCATCAGGAATGATGTTGAAATGCTGATGAAGACACCTCATGTGAAAGAACAAACCCTAGAGGACACCTCATGTGCTGACGATGTCAATGCCTAGTATCCTATGTATGATTGCATCCCAGTCGCCACTATTTTTACTCGTAACTGCATGTCCATGGATGGGTAAACCAAACATGTAGGCGACGTCCTATAAAATGATGGTCATCTCCCCCTCTGGGAGATGAAATGTGTGTGGATCTAGCCTCCATCTGTCAACTAATGCGGCAATCAAATGGTGATCAATGGTCTTGAAGTCGCACATAGAGACTCCATAAAATCCTGTACGTCTAAGGTATAGATAAATAGATATCAGGGTTCCTCGTGATGGAAATGATGTGATCTCCGAACAATAAGATTTCGGACAGGTCTCCGCGCCAACACATCACACGACACGTGTGTCTCTTGGGCAGATAATAGTGGCTGCTCCATCTGAATTTACAAACATTAAAACATTAATTTCATGTAAGATATGACATTTATCATGTAAGGTGTGAAATTTATCATATAATAATTGAATGAAGCATAAACACATTGTGTAACTTATGTTGTCTCCCGTGTTGAGGTGTTGGGGTGAAGACGTTCGAAGTTTCAACATTTTTGTTTTGTGGCCATTGTAAGTTCATCTTTTATTATAAAATCCTGATAACATTTTCATTTCATAGTTCAAATGTTTTTTTTTAATGTGAACATTTAAATGGTTAGCACTGCATGAGTATCTTTAAACAAACAACACCAACTCAAAAAAGGAGTCTACCTCTATAAGAAAACATTTCAAAGTTGAAATGTTTTCTTATATAGGTAGATTCCTTTTTTTTACTTGGTGTTGTTTGTTTAAAGCTACTCTTGCAGTGTTGACAGTTCAACAAATAATGTCAATTGAAATCATGGTAACATTGACAGTTTGGATTATTTTTGAATGTATATAATAATTTGTATTTATGTAATTATATTAACCAATGTTTGAAATGTTTATAATATATAGGTATATTTTATAAAAGTTACCCTATATACAAATAAGACAAATATGATTATAAATGGTCATAATGATAAAAATGATTACATGTACAAACTTTTACAGCAACTGATAGAGTACATGATTCATTTCAACCATTAGATGATTGCCCTATGTGTCTAGGGAAATGTGTCTTCGTATGACCTTCCTGGCGGCATATGTCGCACCTTCGTCTAGCTAGCTATTCACTAGGCCAATCCATCTCATTCTAGATACAAATAGACTTTGGCCTCCCTTTAGGTTAAAGTCTAGTGTTGTTCGGTAGAAGTGTGGGTGCGCCATCAGGAAGCCAAAAATTCTGATATTCCCCGATTGGAATCTATGGAGTACTGTAGCAGGAGTTGATGCTCTCGAGATGATAAGATGGATCAACAAACTGCTCCCAAGATACGTGTACGTAAGCACATGCTGCAATCACATGGCTGCAAGGATATCTCGGTGCCTGGAATTTTCCACATTCACAGTAATGCTTCTCAAGTAAAAACAACTCGCACATGACCATTGCTACAAACTATAGCATCACCAAGCCCAGCGACCTCAAATCATTGCTCTGGATGATTAAATTCAGTTACACGGTAAGTTGTAGCCTCCTGAAAAATCGTATCTAGCTCACACTGGAAATGGTGTCCATAGCGCATCCCTCTGTTCAAGCCCTCTTTAGCCTGCCTTTCTCATTTCAGAAAGTACTTTACACTGATAGAAGGTCTCTTTTACCAAATCTATAATTTAGATTTATGACATTAGTCAAATATTATATTATAATTGTATCTCTTCTGAGTAACATATAATCAAATATTCGTATTTACCTATGATAGGTAATTTTCGAAATCCCTTGAAAACTCCATTTATACATTCTATAATGTTGGTCGTCATATGATCATATCTCCTCCCATAATTATATGTCAATGACCATTTCTGATTTGGAATTAACATCATGTAATCATACAATTTTGGATTCACTCTGTGCATATCTTGGAGACACTCCTCCATCCTTTGTTGTTGAGACTCATATGCTATCAAAGAAGAACTCATCTGAACAGATATGAAAATTACTATGAAAAAAAATTTAAAATGCAAAAGGATGTTCATACCAATTTTTAATATTGCCTTCTTCATCAACTCATTTTTGAACTTCTTTTGCAAATTGTTGGAAATGTGTCGAATACAGTATTGATGATGGGAATAGGGTGGTCTCCACAAAAGACCCTTAGACTGTACCGCCTCCTTGATTGCGCGTTGCCGATCTGAAATAAGAGAAATCTCTTCTACATCCGTAACAAACTCTCAGAGACATGCTAAAAACCATCTCCATGATGAAAAGTTATTTTTCACCACAATTGCAAATGCCAAAGGTAGAGGGGGTCGATTTCTATCTTGTCTGGCAGCAATCAATAAAGTTAATGTATAATTTCCATACAGAAATGTTCCATCAATCTGTATAAACTTCTTGCAATGTCTAAAAGCCGCCACACATGGTAAAGATGTCCAAAATAATCTATCAAACACAACCATTGAACGATGAACATGGTTGTGTTGGTTAACACATTCTGCAGTATGTAACCGATAGAACATATGATTATTGTGGCATAAAAGCTCTAAAAGTTGTGGTAAAACTCGATAAGAGTCGTCCCAATCAATGCACACTTTCATAATAACCTTTTTTCATGCCGACCATGCCTTCTGATAAGAGATTTGATACCCAAAACGTTGTTTGATTCGCTCCATAACTAGAACCACAGGAACATCTTGACATGCTTTAATCATTTCAACAATAATAGTTAAAACAAACTAAACATCTAATGAAAAGTGTTCTTGTGATAATCTTGGGTTCACACAGGTGTGTGGAGTAAATCTAGTGATGCGCCAGCTATGAAAAGTGTTATCAATTCTAGCTCACAGACGCATTTGACAGTTCGATTCATATTTGTCACAATGAATCAAATAGTAAGACCTCTTTGACTCTTCTAGAACATAAGAGTAATGTCTTTCAATGCGATATTGTTTTATCATAATTTTCATCGCATCTTTGCTATCAAACACACTGCCAATATACAAAACACTGTCATTCGACATTCGATTTGTGCGACCAATGATTCATGGAAATTCTGAACTGGGAGTAATAATTAACCAATCAAATTCTGGCAAGCGATTCATGCCTTCATTCGACCATGAAGCCAATAATGGAGGATGGTTCAATGGTCGGTTGAACCTCACATGAGTGGGAACGGACTGTTCTTTTGCATGCTCTTCTTCTTCTTCAAATTCCACTTCAGCTTCTTCTTTGAAATTTTCATCATCCTCAAAATCATCGACCATTGCATCTAAAGTATGTGGAGGACTATCCATTGAAACTGTGGTTGAGGGAAATGATGGACGAACTACCGATGCTGATGGAACTTCTTAATGTGTAGGAGCATATGACACAGTCTCATGACATTGAGATGGTCCAACTTCCAATGTCGATGGAACCTCCATTGTAGCTATAGAGGCATACAACTCCATCATTTGATTCTCAGGTAGATACTTAACCAATGAAAGTACATATTCCCAATCTTCATCATCATTTACCAGATAGGCCACATGACAAAACCTATATATATATTGAAGATGTCTGAATGTGATGGACTCTATCACTTGATTCCTCTCCAGTTTTAACTTTCGATGAATTTTCCTTTGCACAACTTCCAAAGTAGTATATCCTCCAAGCATCACAACAACTTTTGGATGTATACTATAACTACATCCTTGTTCTGTCTCCACTATTTGACTGTTGCAATAAATATAGGTGGCCATCTTTTTTATCTAAAATAAACCATCGTTATAAATTAAATCTGATTAGAGAATCAAATTATGTATGCATGCTTCTAGTAATTCAGGTTGGAATCCTAATCCCTCCACTAAATCGATATGTTCAAACCATATTGATGTGTTACTCTTTACACAACCCACAAGTTTGTGTTAATTACCCAAAAATAGAAGTCAAACATATTCATATATATCCACATGCATTATATGCAGGAGGTACATGAACTAGTCATGTAAAAGCATAGAGTTATATGAAATTGAAAAACTCCACATGAGTAAGCCTGGAGCGACAGATAGCCAACCCCATTCACTTTCCTAAACAAGGCAAACCTCCAGGAAAGTATGTGGTCTGACCCAAAGCCCCTCTACTCGGGGATACTTTACTCAAGAGAGCATTCATTTCATAACAACTCTAACACTTAATATGAAAAAAAAATATTCAACTACTAAATTCATGTTCATAACTTCAATTACAAATTGAGGTCAAGGTAGATGGCAAACTAAATTCATTATCATACCTAGAATGTAATGTAAGGGTATATTCTAGAAGCGATATATAACTACTTCACTAATTAATATAACTACTTCGCTAATTAATATATCTACTTTGCTAATTAATATAACTACTTCGCTAATTAATATAACTACTTTGCTCATTAATATTACTACTTCGCTAATTAATATAACTACTTTGCTAATTAATTAAGTGCCTAACGATAATTAATTAAGTGCTTAACGATAATTAATTAATTGCTTAATGACAATTAATTAATTGCTTAACGATAATTATTTAATTGCTTAACGATAATTAGATTTAACTAATTGCCTAATAAGAATTAAGTAATTCCCTAATTAGAATTAATTAATTCCCTAATTAGAATTAATTAATTCCCTAATCACACTTAATTAATTGTCTAATAACAGTAAAATTTATTAATTCCCCAATCACATTTAATTAATTTTCTAATCACGTGTAATTAATTCCCTAATCACGTGTAATTAATTCCCTAATCCCATGTAATTAATTCCCTAATCACATTTAATTAAGTGCATAATCACATTTCATTAAGTCCCTAATCACAAGTAATTAGTTGCCTAATCACAGCTAATTAAGTGTCTAATCACATTTAATTACGTGCCTAATCACATTTAATTAAGTGCCTAATCACAGTTAATTAAGTGCATAATCACACTTAATTAAGTGCCTAATCACACTTAATTAAGTGCCTAATCACAATTAATTAGTTGTCTAATCACATTTAATTAGTTTTCTAATCACATTTAATTATTTGCCTAATGATAATTAATTAAGTGTCTAACGATAATTAATTAAGTGCTTAATGATAATTAATTAATTGCATAATGATAATTAATTAATTGCTTAACGATAATTAATTAATTACATAATGATAATTAATTAATAGCTTAATGATAATTAATTAATTTCATGTAATTAATTAATTGATTATAAATAATTAATTACTTATAAGTAATTAATTACCTACATATAATTAATTAATTTCTTACTTATAATAAATTAATTACCCACTTATAATTAATTAATTACATACTTATAATTAATTAATTACCATCATATAATTAATCACTTGCCTAATGATAATTAATTAAGTCCCTAATCACATTTAATTAGTTTCCTAATGATAATTAATTAAGTGTCTAATGACAATTAATTAAGTGCTTAACGATAATTAATCAATTTCTCAATGAATATTAATTAATTGCTTAACGATAATTAATTAATCACTTAACGATAATTAATTAATTGCTTATAATTAATTAATTGCTTATAATTAATTAATTACTTATAATTAATTAATAACCTACTTATAATAAATTAATTACCTACTTATAATTAATTAATTACCTACTTATAATTAATTAATTACCATCTTATAATTAATTACTTGACATCTTATAATTAATTACTTGCCAAATGATAATTAATTAAGTGCATAATCACATGTAATTAGTTGCCTAATGATAATTAATTAATCGCCTAATGGTAATTAATTAAGTGCTTAATGATAATTAATTAATTTTTTAACGATAATTAATTAATTGATTAACGATAATTAATTAATTGCTTAACGATAATTAATTAATCGCTTAACGATAATTAATTAATTGCTTATAATTAATTAATTGCTTATAATTAATTAATTACCTACCTATAATTAATTAATTACCTACTTATAATTAATTTATTAGCTACTTATAATTAATTAATTACCATCTTATAATGAATTACATGCCTAATGATTATTAATTAAGTGTCTTCTTATAATTAATTAAGTGTCTAACGATAATTAATTAAGTGCTTAACGATAATTAATTAATTTCTTAACGATAATTAATTAATTACTTAACGATGATTAATTAATTACTTAACGATAATTAATTAATTGCTTAACGATATTTAATTAATTTCTTAACGATAATTAATAAATTGCTTTTAATTAATTAATTGCCTACTTATAATTAATTAATTGCATTCTTATAATTAATTAATTATCTTCTTGTAATTAATTACTTACCTACTTATAACTAATTAATTACCTAATTATAATTAATTAATTACCGACTTATAATTAATTAATTACCGACTTATAATTAATTAATTACCTACTTATAATTAATTAATTACTTAACTACATTTTTAAAAAACTATTAATATTTCTAAATATAATACAATAATTATAAACTAATACTACGAATTAAACAAATATTTAAATAAATCAAAATATTAAATAAATTTAAAACAAGAATTATCTCAAATTTGAGGAGAGGTGGCTATGGGAGGAGAGCAACCGAAATATAGAGAGAGAGAGAGTCGGAGTAGAGAGAGAGGGCGAGGAAGGAAGAGGATGGGAAGGCGCAGCAGCGGTGCACATAGGATTTAAAGTTGGGAGGGCTGCGTGGGAGTCTGATACGAAGGCGCAGCAGCGGTGACCAAGAACCTAACAGGGGTAGGCTGTGGCTATAAGGGAGGCGGCGCCAGGCCGGTCTGGTGCTGCGGACGGCGACCACACTCCAGCGGCGCGACGATGCTAAGGGGGGAGGAAGATCCTGGTGGGGGCGGCTCACGGTGGACCGAGCAAGCGGCGGGCGGCTGCTGGTGGCACTCGGGTGCACCTGATCTCGTGATCGGGGAATGAAATTTCAGCCACGTGCTCACAGTAGGGAGGCTGTGGGTTCCCTCATGGCTGGAGGGCAGCCACTGCTCATCCTTCGAAGGAGAGGAGGTGCTCTTGGCCGACATGAGAAGCCGGAGGAAATGTCTCTGGCTGTAGGAGGAGCATAAGAGGACAGCTCGTAGTGGCTACTCCTGCAGGGGGTTTTCCGTTGTGGTGGGGTTCTCCTCTGTCAAAGGCAGCGGCCGGACGGAGCTCCTCCACAAGGTATGGAGGTGTGGAATCCCTAGAGGCATGGAGTGGTATGTGGCCCCAATCCTATTAACCCTTGTTTTTTGGTTTAACAGGGGCCACCCTTATTCTTAGTCAAGACGAATTGCTTTTTTTATTTATAAAAATAAATGTCACCCATTTGTTTTATAAGGACAAAGCCGCGCACAAATCTTTTTTCAAAAGTATGTTTGTTTCTTGATTTTAAAATAAAGCCCATTATAATAATTTAAATTAGTGTAACTAAATTTACTATATTTTATAATTTCCACGTATGTGTGGAATTAAAACTCATGCAAGATAAAACAGTTCCTACCATCACCAGCCGAAATGCACAAGATTAACTAAAAACAAAACTGATTTTTTAAAATTTAATACGAGTTAAACAACCATTTTCAATGCCTAATTTTTTTTATGGCCATAACATGGCCATCCGACCTTAGATTGAATCGTGATTGAATCTGTTATGATAATTTTTAAACCCTCTACTAACATTTAAAGCCTGTTAATTTTTCTTGGCATAGATAATTTAAATGATCCATCTGATACCAATTAAAGGTATCAGAGCCATAGTGTAAGCCGGCGGGCTTGGATTTAAAATTGTTTTCATCATTGGGGTGATGATACTTGTTGTATCCAATGATCACATCCCTGGTACGCTCTAAAGATCTTCTGTAAATTAAATAGTGCACAAAATATAAACCAAAAATATACCTATTTCAATCTGAAGGTGTGCTCAACATTTGATTTCCACTAGAGATCATTGCTTGAAGCATCAAAATTTGAATCCATGTACATCATCCAAATGTGTTTGAGAAATCCGCAAGAGCATTGATAATAAAAATCCGGGTGATGTCATGGTGATCCAACCATTTCTTCAATATCCCGACGATCACCGCATCAACTTAACTTTGATGAATGTGGATGAACTTGATCGGATCATCTGGATTGAGATCTTCTCTCTCTATAAAGTGGGAGTGGAGAGAGAGACTCTAAAAATCTCCCAGTGAACAATTGTTGTGTGAGATTCTCACCCACCTATATATAGTGGATGCTCAAATACATGAAAATGTATCCCCAACCACCGTACATTTAATGTCTAATAAATAAATAATTATGATGAAATAAACTATGTCATAAATATTATTTATTTTTTCAGTTACCTAAAAAAATATTAAATATATTACCTGATAAAACTAAATCACGTAACTCGGCTCATAATTCTCACTAATATTAAACAAAATTGGAATATTAATATAACATTCATCTAATTAATATTATTTCTCATATTTACTTAAATTGTAAATACTTTTAATAAAATACAATTAACCCAATTATCCATTTTTTGATTAATTATGGAATTATTTATTTATTGCTGATCGCTAACTTGTAAAACACTTGAACCATGTGGTGGGGCCCACCATGTCAAATTTACCTATTTTTTTGAATTTGGCAGATTCCTGAATACGCTATTGTGTGTGAATATCTAGGTCCTTATCTCGATAACAATGAATAGTTCCCACAGACAAAGTGCAACGTCTTGAAACCCATCAAAGTCCATAAAGAGATAAGGAATATTTATAGCAACGACAACCAACCTACAGACATGTACATTATACTATAATCTCTTTATATTTAAATATCTTATAAAGCAGGATGCATAATTGAGTCATCATCCATTGTTGCTTTATTATTTGTTGATTTAACTGGATTTATTTACTCTTGACTGCATTGGACAAGGACTAATAAAGGCACTACCATCATTATAAATAAGGCCTAATATATATTATTTCCCAACTTGGATGCAAAATTTCTTTATTGACAATTCAACCAATGCCATTCCACCAATGATGCACCCAAAAAAGATACCTTAGCACAATTTCATTACCATTGGGTTTTCCTTGCATCGATGTACATGATCAAATGACACACATTGATAATGATCTCAAGTCAGGAGACCAATAAACATATCTATAGATAGGAATAACCAATGACACATAAATCATGTGGTGTTCCTATTGGCGAGTTTTTCCTCATGATCTCACTACTAGAGAGCACCAAGTGAGAACATCATGTGAAGATGTCCCAATGATTATGAGCCCCTAGCACCTGATAGTCATACATTTACTATTTCCAATCATTATGATGTATCAAGACCGTAGGCCATATATTTAACATTAATGTCATAGTATCTCAAGGTTCTCATTATAGTCTGGGATCTGCTATAACCTTTGGATAAGCCAATTAATCTATGGATATTACAATTTACATAGTGGACACATAAATGTCTACACTAAAATGGAATGTTTACATCATGCATATATTACTATATATAGGATATAGTTATCTAAATTTCTATTCAATTTGGGTCTAGGGAACCCACCATTACAACCGAATCTATATCACACACTATTAGAGTTTACTATATATATGACACTGTTTGAAGAAAGGGTAAAACTTGTAGATTCATTGGGTCCGCATTCTCACAAAGGGCACATAGTAGCCCATCAACCCACTTAGAAACACTAGAACATCATCCTTGGAATAAAATTCAATTCATACATCAACCATTACATAAGGGTCAACCACAGGTTACCCTATGAACAAGTCCATGTATTCATCCATGCTCAAAGACACCAAATTTTCATCGACACACATAGTTTACCAAGCCACACTAACATCTAGCTAGGTAGTTCATCTCAACTATAAATGTGTATATCCTTATCACTACACTGGAAAAATTCTTTATTACCCATGAACAAAGGACCCACCTCATCACCCAAACCACAATCAATTTATGACACCAAAAAATGATAACCAATACATGATATGGTGGGTACCACTATACCTCTTCTCTACCGAATGAAATTTAATAAAAATACCCCTTTCTCCATCATGTTTAGAATCACTTCACTAGAGGGCTTGAGTATGTGATTTCCATCATTAGAGGAAGCTCTCGAGTTAACCAGGGTCTATCATGGGGTTCCACTAGAATCTAATACACCTAACCATTTAGTGCAGGATGCTTAACTTATTAGAACTTTGACTAGTAATAGGGTCCATAAAGAGAATACATGAATCATAACAGAAACTACACCCACTAACTCCTAACTATAAATACCTCTTACAGGAATGACCCCACAACTCTGACTATTATAACCCCACCCCTGATAGGAACCATCCAGAGGTGATGTCTATGAAAACACGACAATATCTTGTTAACTCTGCATGGAGTCTCTTCCCATACCACCAAGAATGAACAATTCCACAATGAATCATTTCTATGAAACACCTTAAGATGTTTTTGATCCTCAATATTCACTAGATCATGGCCATACCGCCCGATGGAGGGTTCAAAATACTTAGATGCAATTTACATCCTAAACCAAAGCTCAAACTACAACCATGATAGAATACTGTTATCATGAGTTTGATAAAACATCATCCACTAATGGTTCATCATGTAATATAGTAATATCAATCATTAAACAAACATATAGTCAATTAAAATAATAAGTCATATTGTAACAAAAGTATATGACTCGAACCAAGCCATTATCGCTCAAGGGGAACACTCCTCACAAAACCATGATCACTCCATCATCATAATAGAAATAACATATCTATCCTATAGGTAGTCTCATCCAACTTTGTAGGTATTACCATATACTCTACAAGAAGGATCCACACTAAGAAAAAAGGGGAGTGAAATATACTCATATCCTGAGGAAAGACTATCTCTAAATTGAGTATAAAAAAACAATGCCTCATTTCCCATCAAGAATCATAAAACCAAACCCATCCCTCATAATATCTCACACAAAAGAAAAGGGTGGAACACAATAATTTGGTATATAAATTAGAAATCACACCTCATAAAATCACACAAAGTAGAAGTGGGTATAACATATGAATTAGGTGTATAATGAATATATTGATCCTTATTGAATCACACACAGTTGATGAGGGTATCACACGAAAGTTTTGTCTAACACACCATAATAAAGTAAAACACAATATAAAAGGGGATATCTATAAGTGACTATAACATAATTATTATCACTCAATTGGTCGATGAAAAGTCACTCAATTGCAGGTAGTGTTCCTTCATGAACCTGATTCAAATTTTGGATCTGATGCCTACATAGTGTCCTCAAGAAATTAACAAGGTGAACCATGGTTAAGAAGTCATATTAGGGGAGATGAATGAAGAATGACATCGAAATAAATGAACCATTATTATATTATTTAAGTACCATTATTGTTTCCCCACAACTAGTGGCTCGAGTATATAAGAAGTTTATTTGAGTCCTGGTGAATGTATATATTGGTCACCACACCATTACCAGGTCCCATGATCCAGAATCCAAACTCGAGAAACCTGAAAATAGTTCCCCAAAATTCCCATCCATTCTCACATGAAACATAACTCTAAACACTATCCATAAGACAAACCCACACAGATACAAATATGAAAAGAATAGACCCACAGAGACCCTACCTGAGGTAGAAGTAAGATAAGAGATCCACCACAATCCTACCTCCAATATGCTTGGGGATGGTGACAAGCTACGAGTGGGTGTAACACACAATATAGGAGGCCTTAACCTAAATCGACCATCATTATATACATATCTACAGTTAATAAAATAATCATCAACACTAATAGACTATATATATAAAAAATCAACTATATACAACACATGAATGATACAACTAGTAAAAAATACATCAACACATAATAAAATACAATAGAACATTATATTTGATAAACCATTGAATTTGATAGATACAAAATATCAGAAGGACCCTTCTCACTGTATGTACCACAAGATCAATATCTAGTCATAGTAGTCACTACCACCATCACAAAACACTATTATTTATTATGCTCTAACAATCATCACTAAGTGTAAACTCCAAACTAGGCTCACTGACACCTCATCCATCAAGACAATATTTGAACCTATGTGTCATATGTACAAAAACAACATATGTGGTGGAAAATCCCATGTATGGGTGGGTATAAACCTAATGTGATGGATCCCCTAAAATTTATAATGTAATCACAAATTAATAATTTCACTCAAACTCTGGCATATTAATGAAACCTATGGGGAATAAGAGTATCTTATATAGAAAAACACTAAAAAAGTTCACAAAAAATTGATAAGTACAAATCATTTCAACTCAAACCAAGATAGGTATGAATATAATGAAACTTTAGTGATGATAAAGGTATAAAGAATAATCCACATAGTATAAAGTCAATAGTTTAGTTGTTTGTTGCATATAGAAGGAAACTAATGGGAACCGTAGTGATCAAAATTCCTAAAGCAACTGGTCTGATCAAACTCTCTAAACTCCATGTATTCATCAGAAACTACACAGGAGGACCCACCCCTTATTATAGTAAATACATTAGTTGAAGTAATACCACACCCAATAATCTATAGTGATCATTACAACATGATATTTATAGAGATACATAGAGGTTCCCACACCTTAATTAGGGATAGATGTCGGTCTGTTATTTACTAAATCCTACTACCATAAACACCAAGGTTATAAATAATGTTTTTCTTTCTTATAGAGACTGAAAAGTGAACCATCCCAATATTGATGAAATATTATTAGTCAAAGGGATAACTATCTCTAATTATATACTCACCCCCATGTATCACATATAATGAACACAATAGTTGAGATGAAAGGGCATGAAATCCTGGATAAAGGGATCACACATTGAAAATCACATAACAAAAATACATTAGTTGATGGTATCACATATTGGGTGAAATGATGGGGTTCTGACGTCACTAGTTTTATGGGAGAGACATACCTCTTGAAATGACACATAGTAGGTTAGTGAAACACGTAAACCTAAGAGTAATATATTCACCACACTTGAATACTATTTTTGGTCCCATAGATCTAAATAAATAGATCATTCTACCATGCCATATGAATGATGTATGATGGTTGAATGAAGCACACAATTAAAACCCATGATAAAAAAATACCCAGGACATTCAATTTATTTAGTTAAAACAGGATTCAAATGAAATTTTTTTTTTCTATGACAATGGTGATTGTAATTATGCATCGGGACCCAATCCCCTGATATGAGATTCAATTAAATATCACATATTGGTCTTCAATTGGTCATCTCAAGGTATGGGTCTTGATGATGAAAAATTCTCATCAATCATACATCTTAGTAATATAATATGACCGAAAAAATGTTTGATAATAATAATAATATTCATGTTGTTGTTGTTTTTTTTGTTATTTTTGTTGTTATTTAATATAATTAGATCATATTTTGTAATGGGGTGGGGACCTCCCTACAGACTACCCCCACCCCTTTCTCCTCTATCACATTATTATTATTATTATTATTATTATTATTATTATTATTATTATTATTCCTTCATTAATTTATACCCTTTATGCGTTAGGCATGCATGTCACCTCCTGAATACTTTCATTCCCCTAGTACACCTAATGCATGCATTACTTATATTTATTATGTTTTTTTGCATATTTGTTACCCATCATGAGGGATCCATACTCCTACCCGTCACCATAAGGGAGCCCCACATTCCCTATCATGTCATTCCCATTCATGGGATAGTATTTAAGTTGTGTTTTTTTAATTTACTTCCCATTAAACATTTTCCTTCATGCATGAATGTTAGTTCCTTTATGAACAAGAACCTAGAAAAACCATATTCTCCAACACATTTACTAATTCCCTCATGTCATCAATGAAACCTTTTACTTGCACGAGTTTTGGAAACCCTTTCTATCTAGGAATTCATTTATAAATCTATTTTTTCCACCAAGTGCATTTCCACCGCTGGCTTGAATCATGCCTCTCCACTATTGGGAAACACTAGAAATGGAATCCAAAGTCCATACATGTGAGGAAATATTGAATAAGTAATTAATAAAAAAGTATAACATAGGATAAATTTTCTAGTATCAATCCATTTCTCTCCCCTTCTATTTCTCATCAAAATTGCATTACCAAGAAGATATCATGGGCTAATCCATTAAAGGAAATTGAAAAAAGAAAGGGTTTCTGATGATATATTTTGTGAAGAATAATTCACAGATAATAATATTCATCCATTTGTTAGAAATTATCATTTTATATTGTGTATTTTATCAATTTCATATTAACATATTCACCAAGATAGTTTTTTTGAGGGTTTAACCATGCAAAGGAATCAAAATAAGTCAAATAATCTAAACAAAGATGGTGTTACCTCATATAGAATCAATAAAACTCCAATCCATAATTGGTATTTTGATTAATTTTTTCATCATCACATGATCCAATAATTGATGAACAAAAAATCTTCATTATGTGTCACCAAAGAATATGATGATGAATTTCATTAAAGGATCCAATTAATTCATTCACGGTTGAGTCAGCCAAGAATATTCTCTCTACCCTCCTCCTCTCTCTAGGGTTTTAATAGCTAAATTGGCCGAAACTAGAAGGTAAACAAGAAGTAATATTTATATAAAAAAGAATAAGGGTATTTTATAGAATCATAAAATAACTTATCAATTATATAAACAAATTAAATAAAATAATTACTTCACCTGTGATGGAAAAAACCCATGGGTCCTGATGCAAACCCATGTTATATAATCCTTAGGGTAAAACATTCATTTTGGACTCAACCATAGTGTTTGTTTTCCCATTTGACACTCTATTAAGGATTGATAGTCATTTAATTTCATAAAACACATGAAGGATTTAAAATAATATTTTTATACATAGTATATTATTTTAAGGCACCTCTGTGGATAATATTATGTACTGGATTAGACCAATATTCCTGGGAATCATTTATCTTCATCCAGATCTAGACTAGGTTTCATAGTCACTATCGATGATATCTTGGTTGTGTTTTCATCTCTCTTTTGTGAAAGTCATTTATAAGAACCTTATGCCACAAAATAACCTCATTGAACAACTAAATCATCATACCACTATCTATCAGGTGGCCTAATCCATAATAATCCAAAGCATACGGTCCCATCAATTCAGATGACCTGCTCTTTCTGCTCCAAGCCTTAAGAAAACACCTTCTCGAGAAGTCAAAATATAAATAATCGTGAGAAAACATTTTCTTATGCCACATAGAAAGTGTTTCTATGATAAATTTACTCCCATAAATTTTGACAAGAAAACCACCATCGAAAAACCATTATCTACCTGAGAAATTGGTGAACATGTTACCCAACTTTAGGAAGGCCTTCAGGTCCATACCCTGGTAAAATCAGATTACACTGAACAACAGGTTTGACCTTATCACTACAGGACCCTATTATACATAGAGAGTTTATAGGGATACCTATAATTGATTTATTGTGAGATATATCTCCCACTATATGCTAAAAATAGAATCTCTGAAGCTAGCTACTTAATTGACTTCTCTGTCATCTAGATAGAGTGTCCTATTCTAAAATCTTTAACCACTTTTTATCTACTATTCTACTTTGATCTCTCCAGCTACCATGGATTGACCATCATAAAGACCAAAATTACTTCATGATTCCAAATACTATACTATGAGATTTTACTATATATCTAAAACTCACATGGAAAGATAAGGTAAAATTTGTGGAATTGTACAGTCCAAATGCATGCATAAACCAAAGGGTCTCTCATCACTGCCACTCAACAAAATTAAAACACTATCATTTGAATACAAGATGATTCACACATTTTTCATTATATAGGGGTAAATCATGGGTTACACTTCCATAACATCCATTCACTCATATACAATCATTGATAAAAAATTATCATCTATAAAAATTGTGTACCAAGTCATACTCACCACTAGGTAGGATGTAGATAATTACTACTAATGTGTTATCATTCCTTTAAACACAGAAGGGAGTCTCACTTATTTTTGAATAATGGACACACCACATCGACCCAAACACCAATCACCTCATGACACACAAAATTGATAACTAATCCTTATTGATATGGGCACCACTTCACATCATCTTTGGCATGTTGCATTGTTTGAAAAGACTTTTTTCTCCATCAATTATATACTCACATTACCAGAATGGTTGATTAATTAATGATCACAATTAGAGGAAACTCTCTAGCTTATCAAGGTCTAGGTAGGGGTTCCTCAGGAACACCAAAGCTCCAAACATATAGCGCGAGATGTTTATCTCTTACTAGAATTTAATATTATGAAGGCTAATGAATATATAACATTATATATTCCCTAAACTAAACCCATTAATTAATATCCTTATCTACCCATCACACACATCATCCCGTAGCTCTGAATGTCAGCACCCCATTTCTGAATGATACTATCCAAATGTGGTGTCTATGAAAAAAAATCAAAACATGATAAATACCCCTAAAGAATCTAACTAAACTGCAGATCTCAAATACATATACTATGAATCATGACCATCATGAGATCTGCAGTACTCAATGCACACTCAATCATCATCATTCCACCCTATGTAGGGATAAAAATCCTTAAATAAAGCTATTATCTAGGACTATATATCAAAATCCATCAATGATAGAATAATATAATTATAAGATTAAGAAAACTTTATCCACCAATTCCCTAACATTATATATATGATTCTAGATCTGAGAATGAACATCTGGTTAATAGCATTCCCATTCCAGAAGGAAACATGAGTCTCAGACTCAAATTAAACCTCTATCACTTGGGGGGGTCACATCCCTAACAAACCCATGAGTCATCCACTATAATAACACAAACAACTTATCAATCATATGGATTTTATATTATAACTCAATGTGAATTACCACCATCTCTATACAATGGATCTACACTAATCAAGAAAGGGATATAAACATCCTTATATCATAGGGAAAGAATGTTTCATAACCTAATCTTGAAAAAAATTCTTCATCACCGATATGTAATTATAATGGAAAACCAATGCCACATCATATATCATAAAGAAAAATAGGGTATCCAAAATAATAGTGTATATAAAGAAAAACATGTGCCTCATCCTATCACATATAGAAAATGATGGTAGAACATTGAAATAATGTTTATAAATAAGATCCTTCTACCCATCAAATCAAACACAATAGATGATGGCAACAAAAAATAGTTGGATATTACCCACATTAAAAGAATAAAATAGTATAATGGTAGAAGTAAAACTACATAAAATGAAAGCATCATCGCTTAGTTGGTTAATGAAAAGAGTCTCTATCACATGTATATTTATGTAATGACTCTTCCTTGAAATCTAGGATGGATACCTACTTTGTAGCCCCCAACATTTAAAAAGGTGAACCATGGTAATATATATATATATATATACAACATTGACTCTAGAATTAAATAGAATTCAATGAACCATTCATATAGGATTTGTGTATCATTAGTTTTTCAACACAAACAATACCTAAATATACGATGTTGACAATTTAGATTATCAAATTTCCAGTACCTAAAAATGTTTGTTTCTAGACCATCACTGGGTTCCCATTATAGAAAGATGAAACCAATAAATCTTCAAACCATTTTAAAAAATCCCCATCCTTCATCACATGACACCTAACTATAATCAAATTACATCGGATAAAATCACTCTGATACCACTATGACATGACACAACCCATAATGGACCCACCTGAGCTGGTAGTATCCTAATAATGACACCCCAATCCTATCTCCAATAGTAATTGAGAAAGTGATAAGAACCAAATAGGAATAAAAAATAATATTTTGAATCCATATAATAAATCAAACTAAAATAGGTACACATATTCAATTCATAAAATTATTATCAAAATAATATATATATATATATAATCAAATAAATTTTATAAAACTCATGCATGAGATAACCAATAAAAACAAATGACCATATATAAAAATAAATGGGAATGATAGATATGATAAACCTCTGAATATGAGTGATACAAAACACTGGAGGGACTATCCTTGTTGTGTGTACCCCAAGATCGATCTCAGACCACAAAATTATTCTCAACCATCATGAACCACTAGATTATATCATGCTCCACCTAACATCACTAAAAATCACCAAGATTTAGCTTTAAACTAAGAAAATTGATTCCCCATCCACTAAGTTCATTTTGATCCTGAGCATTGTCTGCATAGAAACGACTTGTGTTGGTAAATAGTACATGTATGGGTGAGTATAAACATACCCAGTCAGATGACCCAAAATATAGTAAGGTATTACAATGAAATAAGTCCATTCAAAATCTGGTATAGGGATGAAAACAGAGGAGATATGATTAGGTAATCCAAATATTCTCATTAACTAAAATGACCATGAACATATAGAAGTACCAATTATTTGAGCTCCAACCCATAATGGATTGAATCCCCTGATAAACTACGAATTATCGTAGTACTGAAATGAACCCACATAGTTTAAAATTAATAGTCTAGTTTTTCACTACATCTTGACCGAAACAATGGGGTACCTTAGGGATCATAATTCTCAAAGTAACTACTATGATAATCCTTTGTAACGACCATTTAATCACCATTTACCATAAAATTAGACCCTACCCTTATTGTAGTACATATTTTAGTTGAAGGAATAGCCCACCAAGATATATATAACGATCACTATGACATCATTAATCTAGAAACCCATACAGGAACCTACACCTTAATAAATAATAGATGGTATAAAGGGGTGTAAAAACACCAAATACCTTTACTACCTAGGTTATGGACAATCTTTCATTGCATTATAGAGTTCAGATAGGTGATCCCACTTCTTACCGAGGATACATTCTTATTCAATGGTATTACCTTCTCTAGTTGAAGAACCACCACCATACAATATATAGAAACAACACCTTAATCAGGGAAAAGGATCTAAATACATATATAAAGGATACAATAATTGCTAAGAATATAACAAGAACACATCAATCAAGAGAATAGAACTTTAGAAATAATAAAGAGGATAAGACATGATTAGTTAAATGAGAGATGTGTGATTCTGCAAATGAAATGTATCAGGTGAGGGAAATAACTAATCTTAAGAGTGCTCTGATAACTGTGATCCAATATCGTTGTTGGTCTTAGATAGATAATTACATGTACCTATATACAATTCATTGAAAATATTTTCCTATGTTTAAAAGAACAACACCATAGTTATCTACATGGAATGATACCTAGGATAAACTATTTATTTTTTTAATAATGTGCATCACCTTAAAAATAAACATTTTATCAAAAAAATGAAAGGTGGTACTTATCCATAATAAAGCCTATTTGATAAACCAAAATTATATATAACATATTAGGCTTGAAGTGTTTGTCTCAATACATGACTCATGATGTCATGGAAGAACCATATATTTGGTGTCATTGTAGTACAATACATCCAAAACACAGATTAATAATAATAAGGGAAGAAGTAATCACACACATCACTTTATGGACTTACCCTACCCCTAGTCCTTTCTCACATAATAATAATAAAAATAAAATAAAAATAAAAATAAAAATAATAATACTAATCATTATTATTATTTCTTCATTAATTTTTCCCTATATGTTTTTGGCATGAAAGTCAACTCTAGCATACTCTCATGCCCCATCCACACCCATCAAATGTTGAATTAACATTTATTATGTTTTTTAATTGATATCCACCACGAGGATTCCCTAAAACTACCCATCATAACATTAGAGCCCCACATTTCACGTCTCTGCATGCCCATGCATGATATTGTGAAGTAGATGGATTTTTAATGTTTAATTATCCTTTAATGTATTCGTTTATGCATGTATGTTATTTATTTCATGACCACTCATGAATATCCATATATAGGCCACACTATCCACTGTGTAGATTAATATCCACACACATCCTAGATACCTCACACTAACCTCAGTAATCCAAACCTCCATATCTTGGAATTTCTGTAACACACTATTTCTATCCACCTATCACATGACTATATCTCACCTGAGTCATGACATTCCACCACTAGAAAATTTTCATATTGGAGGCTATTGTCCACACTTCTTAAGAACAATAGAATATGGAATATCAGGAGAAAGAGAATAGAGGATAACATATACATCATGATCTGTTAACCCCCTGACATTTCCCATAAAAGTCACATTACCAAGAAGACCTCATGTTATTATTAATCAAAGTAAATGGAAATAGGAAAGGGTTTCCCATGTGATGTTCGATAAATAATCATTCAAGGAAAATAATATGAATCAATTTTTTAAACCTTTATCGATTCACAAAAAATGTATTATATCAATTTCATATTCACATCATCACCGAGATGATTCTTTTGAGGTCATTGTAGGGAGGATTCAAAGTAAGAGGTGTAATCAATTAAATGAATTTACTACCTCACAATGAATCACTAACACTTCAATCCATCATTGGTGGTTTGATTATATTCATCATCGTCACATGATTTGGACATTGTTGAATAATTCATGCATGTTAGATGACATCGATGGTAATGATGATGAATTCCAATGAGGGATTTTATTTTTTGATTTGTTATCTACTCTACCAAGAATACTATCTCTCTCCTCATCTCTCTAGGGTTTCTAATATCAAAATACTATTTCCCTATAGGAGAAACATAATGGAATATTTACAAGAGAATTTTATATTGTTTGTTATAAAATCTCTAATTAACACATCAATCAAATAATAAATTAAATTAATTAATTAATTCACTAATGATAAGAATCATTGAAGTGTTTAAAAACATACCAAGTTTACACCATCATAGGGTGAAACCCCATTTCATAACCATCCATGATATTTTTTTGTCATCATATTCTCTATTAAATTGAAATAAGGGTTTTATTAGAAAAACACAAACATGGATAAAAATAAAAATTTTATACTTAATTTTATTTTCAAGGCCATTCAACACTTGAAAATATACACCATATCAGCATGAAGGAAAACACTAAAAATAATTATCAATAGAGTTGTCAGATAATTTTTCCAAGGTCTTATGATATTGTAAATTGTCTATTTACCCCTGGAGAGATCTTGGACTCCAAAAACTCAAAATTATGCTATAAATCATTCAATAATAGCCTAGTTATTTACATCATACCCACCTTAATGTATTATCATCCCCAAAAAGGGAAATATAGGAGGTTTTGAATAAGGAATGTTGTGGAAAACCCTCATACATAAAATGAACCATTGTCACATGAACATTCTTCACCTTTAAAAGTTTGATATCCAATCAAATATGGAACAAAATTTCATTAGAAGGGAATATTCTATTACATATAATAATATTGAATATATATTGATATCTTTGAATGAAACAATCAAAAAAAACACGTCAAATCCATGTGAGTCTTATCAAGAATAACACCCCAAACTTTTCTCAGTATAAGGCCATCCCTACACATGAAAAAAAACCACAATCCATCAACACCAACAAAAAAGTTATATAAAAAGGATATTAACTATTGGAGAACTCCATTTGTCACAACCTAACTTTTTCAAATTAATTTATTTTATTATTTTATAGCTAGGTAATTTTTTCATTGGGTTTTGAGTGATCTAAGGTTTAAGAGAAAAATGCACGTTTTGGGTTTAGCATCACCAGACGCACAGGTAGGGCACAGTTCAGAGACCGTGCGACCTACCCGATTTTCAAAATGAGTTAAAACATACAGTAATAATGAAATGATAATGAATAATGAAATATAAATAAAATGAAAATAAGAAGTTTAATAAAATTTAAGAAATTGTTTTAATGATAATAATAATAATATTGTTTGAGAACAATAATTATAATATTATTAATAGTGTTAAGATTATAAAATTTATTAAGTTATTATTTATATTGTGATAATAATAATTATTGTTAATATTATTTTATGTTATTACCATTTTTATTATTATAAAATTATTAATATCACTAATGTTGTTATTATTATTACCATAAATTATAATTAATTAATTAATTTACGAGAGAACAAAAAATATAAAAAAATAAATAAAATAGAATTTTCTTAATAATAATAATAATGTTATTATTATTTGAGAATATTATTCCTGTTATTAGTATGATTAATTTTATTAAGATGCTATTATTATTATTACTATTATTATTATTACTATTATTATTATTAACATTATTAAAGTTAATTAAGTTATTTTATTTATTGTTATAATTATTATTATTTATTTAGTTTATTATTGTTATTATTATTATTATTATTAGTTTTTTTTTCTTATAGTTTTTTTGGTAGGGTTTCTCCCCCCCTGTTTACTGTCGTGCCTGCGGGCCTCCCTGCATGCTTCTAGCAGCTGCCAGCTCCATCCTCTTACCCAGCTTGCTACCTTGCCCCCTAGTGCATATTCCACCCGCATTGCACAAATCCCTTCCTTGGTTGTACCTCCCTCTGGTGAGAATCAAGCATTCGCATTGGCACCGCCCTTCCTCCTACTCCATCTGGAGAACACCCTCCCGCTCTCTTGGTGCACGACCTGTTCCCAGCTAGTGCCTCCTCCTCATGGACAAAGCCTACCTGCGGCTCCCCTTCGGGCGCAACCCCCTGCCAACAAAGCCGTGTCTGGTGAGACACCCCCCCTTGCACACATGCCTCTCTTTGGGTAAACCCCTCCTTCAATTTGGTGTTTCGATTTTCCAGCTGGTAGGGTATTTGTTTCTGGTTTCGATCCTGATTTTATTTGGTTTGATTTATTATTTTAGGGTTTAATTTGTGTTTATTGTGGTGTAGTTGGTGACCAATTAGATTTTCACACTAAAGTTTCTAGAATTTCTTCACCGAGGTTGGTGGTTCCCCATTTAACCATTATTTGATTAATTAATTTTCTTTTTAAATTAATTTATCATATTTATTAATTAGTTTGTTTGGTGTGAATCTAGTTTTTAATTGAGGTTTGATATGTATATGTAATATAGGTGTTTTTTTCTATGAAAAAACATGTTAAACTATTTATTATCATTTTATAAACTATTAAGGTTGTGTTTTGGTTTAGCATCAATGTGCGTTCAGTCATAGAGGAATATTTGGTTAAATTTTTAGTATTTTGATTCATGAAGAATATTTTGAAAATTGTTTCATAAATTTTCTAGTGGTTTGTTTAATTGTGGGAATGGTATTTTAAACTTTGCAGTTGATTCATTTAATTGTGAAAGTGGTGCAAAGTATGTTCTGGAAGTAGTTTTGAAGAATTTGATATGACATAAATTTTTAAAGTGCACTTTACATGAAATAAAATTGGTGTAATATTGATGCAATTTCTTGTTGTTTTATTTTGAAATTTTTAACAAGAAATTGTGTCAATGATTTATTAAATTGAGTTTAAAGTGAAAATCATGGTTGTAAAGAGTTTGGGCGTGCATTTGGGTTAAAGAGTTATTTTGGTGTGTTTATTATTTTAAAATGGATTTTGTGTGTGTGAATGGTGGGTTTTGGAATGTGTAATGCCTTTTTTTATTTTGATCCATAAATGTGACTTGTGGCATGAATTTAAAACTTGTTTGAGCATAAACCAGAAATCCCGGGTAGCTATGAGGGTGGACTAGACTAGTGGGATAATGATCCGGTGGTGGCTCTAGCCCTGTTTTACTTAGCAGGATTGACAAATGCAATACTAACTAAACATATGAATGGTTGGGGACCACTAGGTTATGGGTGATCCTCTACTAGTGGCTCATGTACGAGAATGTATGAGGGTTATGTTTTCTAATCCATATTAACTGAGGGTCATGGTTTCAAATCTATTTTACTGAGGGTCATGGTTTCTAAGACATGTTTCACCAAGACATGAAGAGCTAGAGACCCACACTAGCTAACACCCACGAGGCCTCTCACATTTTTGGTACTCCTTGTTTACTTTATGCTCACCAGCATGACACATGGGTTATCTTAAAAGTAAGTGTGTGTGTGTGTTTTAATTTAAGTTATTTTCTTAAAAATTGTATTCATTAAATCACCTTTTATTAAAAATTGTTTTCTTTAAAAAATGTTCAAGAATTTATTTATTTTTTATTTATTTAACTGGAAAACATATTCTTCATTTAATGGTTATGTGTGGAATATTTTTTCAGTTCCATCCTACTGGGATCTTGGCTCACACCCTATATACACCTTTGAGTGTATGTTGACCCTGTTCTTGGTGTATCCTAGGTTGAGGCATCATGCTTAGGGATGGTGGTTTAGGTTGTTGATGGTCTTCGCGTGCAGGATAGTGTTGGTAACTTGGGGATGTGGATTCTCGTGTTTCATAGAGGTTGGTATTGGAGTTTTAGTTTTCTATCTTTTTTTTAGTTACCTTTGGGTTTTGAGTTAAATTGTAGACTTTAAATCTGAACATATTTTAAAGGCATGTTTGGTTTTCTGATTCCATTTTTAGTTTATTTATCTTTTTAGTGGGTTTTGTGTTTATTATTTCAGGTAAATCGTTCCCATGTAATGTTTTTGATACCCAGGCACTTGTGCCAGCCCATGTGGATCGGGAATGCCCTTTGGGACTTGCTGCGGATCGGGTCGGGCGCTGGGTCGGATGGTGACCTAGACTAGTTCTTGAAAAAATGGTATCAAAGGCGGTTTTACCTCTTAGGTTGTGTTTCTTTAGAAAGAGTAATGATATACTGAAGTTAAGGTTATCGGGACATGACGTCCCGACAATGAGTAAGGTTCCTGGCTAGCACACCTCATGGTAAGACTCGGGTTACGAGGGAAAGTTGAGGTTTGTCTGAGTCTTTGGTCCTTGTGGTTAATCTTGTTTAGAGGGAAATGAAAAGGGAGTAGGGTTAGTGGTCTTAGTGAGATCACAGGGCTTTCCAATCCATGTGGAGTTGGGAACGTTTTCCCAGAGTACTCTCCATGGTGGTGGCATGATTGGCATATGGCCACCAACCATATGTTCTAGTCACCCACTGACACTAGTTTCCTCTTGAATCATTCCTCGTCTCTTTGTTTTAGATTCGTGGAAATATTATTTTTAAGTAAAAATTATTTGTTCATGGATTTTTTTTAGAAATGAAGTACTTTAAATAGAAAATGATGTGTGAGGTTTGAAAAGTGTGGGTTGAATGTTTTGGTTTTGAATATGGAAAGGTCTAGTTTTGACCCTTGAGGTTCTCATGGGATACCACATTCATGGGTGTATATGGAGAGAGAAATGGCCAATGGTACGAGCGTATGAGTTCCTAGATAGACATGAGGTAGGTGCCAGTGTGACACGAGAACATGCATGTGTGAAGCCATAGGACACCATTGGTGTTTGTGTATCCCCCCAGCTTTGTTTATTTTCAAAAATTTATGTTAATGGAATATTTGTTGTTTTAATAATCGGAGTTTTTGTGGTGTGTCCTGGTACTTTGAAAATGTTTTGTGTGAGGAGTTTCGATCCAAGAATCATTTTTGGTTGATTTGTGTCTTGAGTTTTAATTCTTATTGGTATGTTGGTGTGAAAGTGTTTGGGTAGTGGATTATTTCGAAAAGTGATTCAGGAAGCCCTTGTAGTGGTTCCCCCTATATGTTTAGTGTTTTTTCGTGGAATGTCTTGGCTATTGGACTAGTTTTATTGGGTCTATGGTTTTCTTTCATGACTAGTGTAAGCCCCAAAAAGTGTTAAAATGCGATTGAAGTGTGGCTATGGGAAATTCACTCTTGGCCGACCCTCTAGTTGATTAAAATAAGGACTCTACCTTTTGAGTGATAGTGCTAAGTCTATAAATTTTCTTTTTTAGTTAAGTGTACCCTCTCATAGTGGGTTCACAGACATGAGGGGAGTTGAAGGGAGTTTTGGTCTCTTTGAGTTGTTTGAGTCATCAGGTATGAAGTTTGACACCATTGTGTCTAAAGGTGCCCCTGGAAACAATGAAAGTAATTCCAATGGGGAAGGGTGAAGGTGGTTTAGAGTAATTGGAGCTGACCGATGTCCTGAAAGGATTGTAGTTCTTTCATCGGCCATAAGGGGCATGTTTGGTGACGTCTTGAAGCATGAGTTCTCTTTGAAGATTAAGGGTGGATTTCATAGAATCCTTTGGGAATACCTACCTTTATACGAGTGTGTCCTCCTCTTGGGGAGTTATAATTTTTTATCTGTTCAAAGGGGAGTGTTTTTCATGCGTATTTCCTTCTTAAGTTTCTTGGTTAAGGTGAAGAGGTGATGCATGCGCATCATTTAAACTCATATTTTGGTGGATATTCCATTAGGGAGTAGTTAGATGTCAGGGTGTGTTGTGTATGATGGGGTTGTCTCAGTTGCAGTATGGTTTCTTGTGGAACTAGGAAAAGAGGAGATCCATTCAGGAGTCTTCAATGCCTGACTATGAGGTAGGATATTCTTTGAACATCAGGGCTCTAACCATAGGCCTCAGAGTGAAGCTGGCACGTGTTTAAGAACCCCAAATTTATTTCCGTCATCAGTATTGAAGGTGAAGGTGGTTAATTTTTTTATGTGGATCTTCCATTCTGAATGACCTATTTGGGTGTGTGAGGTTTCCGATGGATATGAGGAGGCATGGTTGTCTTGTTACCTTAAAGTCATAGGGGCTGTGTCCCACTGAATTTAATCTATTTTAGTGGTCCTTATAGGGCGTGTTGGGTAAATAAGTCACAAATTTTAATAGTTCTAATCCTAGGATGTGGAGATGATGGTTTTTCTAGGGTCATGGTTTTGATGCCCCGGTAGTTGGGCCTTGCCATGCTCGCCCCTTATGGTGGGGTGTTTGGGAACTGTCAAGAAACTTTCAATGTTTTGTATCTTCTGTCAGTTCTAATGGTGGGAGACCCACAATGGGTCTCGCACAATTGTATCTGGAATGAATCGGTGTTGGACCTTTTATATAATGGTGGGGATTAATCTCGGGCCTCCTCGTGTCGGGTTTCTAGTCTCTTATCAGGCGTGGGTAGATTTCTAATGGTGGGGATCTCTTTCGAGCTTCCCTATGTTGGAATTTTGGTTCTGTTCCTAAATATGGCTTTGTGGTGGGTGATAAGAGTGTTCTTTGGATGTGGTTTGATCCTGTTTTTTCATTCCGGTAAAACGGTGTGGTTTTTTTAATGGTTCTTGAGGTGTTTCGGTTTGTGAAGTTGGTTTCCATGGGTGGGAGAGTTCCTTTCCTTGATTAATAAACTGGACGTGTTCTAACTCTTTGGGGGTATGTGACATATAACAAATGTCATTTTATGGATTTCTTGAGGGTGTTGTTTGGGTCACTTTCTTTGAGCACTGTGTGTTTACCTCTTTTCACTTTCTTTTTTTGTGGAGACCCTCTTTAATCCTTAAGGGAGTATCAGTTTTGTTTGGTCTAATCCTTGTTGTGAATTTTCTTGGGCGGAAGGCTTTATAGTGGGGAGAATTGTCACACCCTAACTTTTTAAGATTAATTTATTTTATTATTTTCTATCCCGGTAATTTTTTTGGGTTTTGAGTGAGACGAGGTTTAATATTTTTGAGTACTGTAGTGGAAACGTTGCAGTGGCGGCAGGGCACTGTAGCAGCGGCGGTACTATGCAGGTACTATAGCAGGCAGGTTACTATTCACAGAATGGTCATTAGGCCAAAAATTTGGGCCTACAAGCTATGTAATGGGCTACGAGCCCACTGGGCCTTTGGGCTATGTAATGGGTCTCCCTCTACCCAGTTAAAAGAGGTATTTTCTTTTCTTTAATAATATAATGAGGCTTTAGCCCCAACTTTTTTAAAAAAAACACACATTTTGGGTTTAGCATCACCGGATGCACGGGCATGGCACAGTTCAGAGACCGCACGACCTACCCAATTTTCAAAATGAGTTAAAACAAAACGGAATAATGAAATAATAATGAATAATGAAATAGAAATAAAATAAAAATAAGAATTATAATAAAATCTAAGAAATTCTTTTAATGATAATAATAAAAATATTGTTTGAGAATAATAATAATAATAATATTAATAGTGTTAAGAATATAAAATTTATTAAGTTGTTATTAATATTGTGATGATAATTATTATTGTTAATATTATGTTATGTTATTATAATTTTTATTATTATAAAATTATTAATATCATTAATGTTTTCATTATTATTATCATAAATTATAAATAATTAATTAATTAACGAGAGAACAAAAAATGGGAAAAAATATGTAATATAGAATTGTCTTAATAATAATAATAATGTTATTATAATTTGAGAATATTATTCTTGTTATTAGTATGATCAATTTTATAAAGATGTTGTTATTATTATTAATATTATTGATGTTAATTAAGTTATTTTATTTATTTTTATTATTATTATTCTTGATTTTATTATTATTATTATTATTAGTTTTTGTTTTATTTTTTTAGTTTTAGTTTTATTTTATTGGGGTTTTGTTTCTCCTCCCCATTGTTTCCCATCATGATTGTGGGCCTCCGTATGTGCTGCTGGCTATCGCCAGCTCCATCATCCCACCCAAATCACCGCCTTCCCCCAGTTCAGATTCCATCAGCATCGAACGACTCCCTTCCTTGGTCGCACCTCCCTCTGCAGAGAATTTGACCTACGCACCAACAACACCCTTCTCCCTACTCCATCTAGAAAACACCCTTCCCCTCTCTTGGCATGTGACATGTTCCCATCCAATGCCTCCTCCTCATGGCTGAAGCCTACCCACGAATTGCCTTCGGGAGCAACCCCCTTCCGGTGAAGCCATGTCCTGCGCGACGCCCCCCCTCTGCGGGTAAACCCCTCCTTCGATTTGGGGTTTCTATTTTCCATTAGGTAGGGTATTCATTTTAGGTTTTGATCTTGATTTTATTTTGTTTAATTTCTTGTTTTAGGGTTTAATTTGAGGTTTTTGTGGTGCGGTTGGTGAGCAATTAGAGTTGCGCACCAAATTTTCTGGAATTTCTTCATTGAGGTAGGTGGTTCAGTGTTTAACCATTATTTGATGAATTAATTTTCTTCTTAAATTAATTTATCATATTTATTAATTAGTTTTTCTGATGTAGATATATTTTTTAATTATATTTTGATATGTATATGTGATATAGGTGTGTTATTTGTGAAATCCCATGTTGAACTATTTAGTAGAATTTTATAAACTATGCAGGTTGTGTTTTTTTAGCATCAATATGCGTTGAGTCATAGAGGAATATTTGGTTGAATTTTTAGTATTTTGAGTCATGCGACATATTCTAAAATTTGTTTCATAAATTTTTTGGTGGTTTGTTCAACCATGGGAATGGTATTTTAAACTGTGCGGTTGATTCATTGAATTGTGCAAGTGGTACAAAGTATGTTCTGGAAGTAGATTTGAAGAATTTGATATGTAATAAATGTTTAAAGTGCACTTTACACGAAATGAAATTGGTGTAATCATGATGCAATTCCTTGTTGTGTTATTTTGAAATTTTTAAAAATAAAGTGTGTCAATGATATATTAAATTGAGTTTGAAGTGGGAATCATGTTTGGAAAGAGTTTGGGCATGCATTTTGGTTAAAGTGTGTTTTTGGTGCGTGTATTATTTCAAAATAGCTTTTCTGTGTATAAATGGTGGGGTTTGGAATGAGTAGCATCTTGTTTTTATTTGATGCATAAATGTGACATGTGACATGAATCTAAAACTTGTTTGAGCACAAAACAGGAAGCCCGGGTAGCTAAGAGGGTGAACTAGACTAGTGGGCTAGAGATCCGAGGGTGGCTTCGGCCCTATTCCACTTAACAGGATTGACGAATGCAACACTAACTAAACATATGAATGGTTGGGGACCACTAGGTTATGGGTGATTCCCAACTAGTGGCTCATGCACAATAATTTTTGAGGGTCATGGTTTTTAATCTACGTTTACTGAGGGTCATGGTTTCTAAGCAACATTTACTGAGGGTCGTGGTTTCTAAGCAACGCTTACTGAGGGTCGTGGTTTCTAAGACAGGTTTCACCGAGACATGAAGATCTATGGAACCACAATAGCTAACACCCATGAGGCCTCTCCCATATTTGGTGACACTTGTTTAATTTATTCTCACCGATATGATACTTGGGTTATCTTAAAAGTAACTATGCATGTGTGTTTTAATTTATGTTTTTTTCTTAAAATTTTTTTTCATTAAAATAAATTTCATTAAAAAAAATTTTCTTTAAAAACTATTCAAGAATTTATTTATTTTTTATTTATTTAACTGGAAAACATATTCTTAATTTAATGTTTATGTGTGGAATATTTTTTTGGTGGAATCGTATTGGGCTCATGGCTCACACCCTACATACACCTTTGGGTGTATGTAAACCTTGTCCTTTGTGTATCCCAAGTTGACGCATCATGCTTAGAGATGGTGGTTCAGGTTGTTGATGGTCTTCACGTGTAGGTTGGTGTTGGTATCTTGGGGATGTGGCTTCTTGTGTTTCTTGGAGGTTGGTATTGGAGTTTTGGTTTTCTATCTTTGTTGTAGTTCAATTTGGGGTTTGAGTTGAATTGTAAACTTTAAATATGATTATAGTTTAAAGCCTTGTTTAATTGTCTATTTCCAGTTTCAGTTTATTTATCTTATTAGTGGTTTTGTGTTTATTGTTTCGGGTAAATCATTCCCATGTATTGTTTTTTATAGCTGGGAACATGTGCTAGCCCATGGGGATCAAGAACACCCTTCAAGAGTTTCCGCGGATCGGGTCAGGCACCAGTTTGGAAGGAGACCCAGCCTGGTTCATGACACCACTCCCCACCATTATAGACAATTCAATACGATCTTTTCTTGAGGATAACCCATCAACATCAAAAAAATAATCACGCAGATCACAAAATTTTACACTAACATCAGAAGGGTTTTAATTGAAAAATATCCTTCCATCTCACATATATTTATTTGGATTCTTCTAATAGAAACTCACAGGTAACAATGTTTCTAGATCTTCAATCTAAGGTGATATTGGCCATCTTCTCGATCCTTAGCATTCATGGGAATCCTATATCTATATCATGATTCAAATGAGATGACACAATTACTATTGAAGAAAACCTAGTTTTATTGTCCAAACTCATTCATAAAATCTATATATAGGAACCTTAAGTAGTAAAATATCCTCATTCAACTAATAAATCATCACACCATTACTCAACGAGTAGATTGAAACTCTAAAATATAAAGCATATAGTCTGAACTATTCAAGTGACACTGCTATATCAGCTCTACAATTCAAGATAATAGCTACCCGAGTGAACAAAAACCATAACCTCCTAACAAAAACTCATCTTACACCACATATAAAGTGTATTTATGAAATAATTATACCCAAAAAATTATTTATTAAACCCACCTATTAAAAAAAATTATCCACTAAAGAAAGTTGTGGAAGTGCTCATGAACATTAGGAAATCATTTAGGTCTATAACTAAAGATTATATAGTTACACTAAAAAAAGTTTCCAATATCCCCATGGGATAATCTTAAACAATGAGAGGGTTTGGGGAAACCCTTCCTTATTTTATAGTGATATATTCTTTCCTATATACTCTAGAAACAACATCCCACTAGCTAGCTACTCAATTGCCCCATCTGTCATCAAAAAATAGTTTCCCCTACTAGAAATATCAACTACAGCTCCTCTTCTATGTTACATTGACCTCACCAGCCAATATGGTGTAAAAATAAATAAGAACAAAGTTATCCTAGGAATCTAGATTCCATACAATGAATGATTTATACATAGGTGAAATTCTCATTTAAATATGGGGAAAACTTTCTAAAAGAGTTTGGTTAATATGCCCAAAAACACCACATGGGAACTCATCAACCCACTCAACAACATTAGAAAACCATGCTTGGAATGAAATCAAATTCGTACATCAACCTTTTAATTAGTGTCAACCATGGTTTACACATTGAATGCACCCATTTATTATTACATGCTCATAGATCATGAATTCTCATCCACAAACATAGCACACTAAGACACACATACCATCATCTAGGTAATAGATCTTAACTACCAACAGGTTAGCCCTTCTCATGCCACTAGATGGAGTCTTTATTACTCTAAATATAGGACCCACCTCATCTACCTAAATGAAAATAAACTCATGACACTATAAAAATATAATGAATCCTTTCTAATGTGTTTCTACTACCCCACTTAATTTTTAGGATGATGTCTCTAGAAAGTTTACATTATAAATCAAGGAGAGACTCACATCCCTAGAATGGTTGAATGGATTATGTTCTCTAAAAATGAAACTCTATATCTAACTAGGTTGTAGATAGGGGATCTACTAAAATCTCTAACACTTGATGTAACAAGTCCAAATCCAATAACCTAGATCCATTGGATAATTTATTACATAGGCATAGATACAAGGGGCTGAATCCAAATGTACTGATGATTTTTGTAGTCATTGAGATTTGAATACATACATTAAACCATTTTGAAATTATGGATAAAATATAAATCATTGTAATGGAAAACACTTGGTATCCTTAAACTCATTCAAAGAAAAATTATTCACATCCTGGAGAAAGAAAACAAAGGTTTCTCTCAAATACTCATTAAGGGTAATGTAAAATGATTTTTTTATGTGGATAGTTAATATGCATGCACTTATTGTCAACAATTAACTTGATACCACCTTTCACAGTTCTAAAAATATTAATTTACAACCACTTTTAATGGTCAATATTCTATAAAATATATAGATGTCAACCCTAGTCTTTTAGAAAAGGAAAACTATATATTTTTATTAACCATATGAGACAAATATCTTCGTGAAGTTTCACATGAAACCACTACTAAATCTATTTAGTTGAAACTAAAACATCTATATATAATCGAAATCTTATATGGTAATCATTACAATAATATGATACATTATACTAATATGATGAATCCTAGTTCTTCTATTTGTGTTTATCTTGAAGTGTTTAAAAAATTTCTTCTCAATTTAGATAGTATATATGATAAAGTTAAATATAAATATAAGGATTTAATTCTTTTAACATCTCTTGAAGATTAATATAGTTTTATAAAGTATTATATGATGTATGGCCATGATTCTATAACCTTGTAGGAGGTTAAGGTAGTGGTTTTGTCTCGTGATCATCAAAAAAATTGTTTAAAAGAAGAGGGTACTGGAGTTAAAACTAAATCATAATTTTTGATCATTATGGGTCATAATAGAAATAATGAAAAGGAATGGAAGGTTAAGAACTGATCTAATAATTTCTTATGTTTTTAGTGTGGTATAATTGGAAATATTAAAATATGATGTCTTGACTTTAAAAATAATGATAGTGTTGCTCAAACACAAATGGTATTTTCTAGTTTCAACACTAGATATGTTCTATAGTTTATTTTATCATCAATTTAGCTATAATTTGGTGTAGTTTCTTGGTAGTATCTATTATGTATTCCTAGGACTGGCCCTGATAGTCTTGTAGGGGCCACTAGTGGGAAGGGGGTGGGGGTTCTTTGGTTTAGTTTTAGCTGTGTAGGTTTAGGAGGGTATCATTCTCATATCATATTTATACTTTTGGTTATTATGTGTATCTATAATATTTTACTATTTTCATTTTATTTTTTTTATATCTTATAGTTTTTTATATTTTACCCATAGGGAAGGTTATATGGATTATAAATATCTGTATTCCTAGGAGTTTCATTGGATTGGGTGGATACTCTGGTATATGTGGTAAGTTCTATTTATATTTTTTTTCTCATATTCATCTTTTTTTCTGATCCTACTCTATCTTATTATTTTTAGAGCAGTACAATAATTAGTATGAGTCCATGTGACACCATCGAATAGGCCATGAGTGTCCATCATTAGTGTATACTACAATCTTAGTGTTATTTCATTGTTAAGAAAAATCTTCCTGAACCTACTATTAGGTATGATATTCTATTATAGAACAATATCTGTTAATTTTGTTATTTTAATTTTTATAGGAATAGATTTGTGAAAATCGGATTTCTAAATTAAAATGATGTTAACGTTTTCCATGAAAAATAATTTTAATTCATAAATATGATGAAAATTATATTTTGGTTTGGGCTCTTGTTCATTTTGGGATTCTATTCGGGATTTCTTTCGGTGTTACTTGGCCTCCATTCATTCATGGAATTTTGATTTGGGGTGTGTCCTAGTTTCACTATCTTGATCCTCACACGTCATTCTTGTCCTATCCTGACCATTTATGAAGGGTGATCATGTGTCTCTAGTATTTTTTTATTATGTGTTTTGATTCCTAGGGATTCTTTTTTGCTGCCCTCTTTTTATTTCACTACTAACGCATGGCCCAATATTTTCATGAGTTATTGTGCCACATGATCTTCTCAAATAGTCTATGTGCCCTCATTAGTGAACGTGTCTTCCTCTTTTATTATTCATGACATCTTGTATTCTCATCTTCCTATCCATTACTATTGGTCACTACAATTCATTATCACCTACATGGTTCTATTGGTTTCTTATGCCTTCCATTATAGAGAGAATAATGGCCAGAAGAGATAAGACCCTTTGAGATTTTCCCAAAAACTCTCATAGTTCCTACTCTCATGTCCTACTCTGGTTAAGTGATTTCCTCCCGTGAGACTTGTTTAACTGCAACATGATCAAGAATTCCCCACCTCTTAGGCGTAGTTGATCTTCTTTGATGACCTCTTTTCATGTTCTTGGTGTAGCCTCAAGCATATATGGCTATTTTTTTTGTTTTATTGATTTTGTGTTATATGTTATCACTTTTCTTGAATGGTTTTTGGGTTACATGTGTTAGTGTATCTAGTTCATGGGTATACATTACCATATTCAAGACAGGGTTCACCTCTAGCTCCTGTAGTGATGAGGTCCCTATTCTTAGATAGCCTCTATGGTCTATGTGCATGATCACTCTTCTTTTACTTTCTTTTTATACATTTTTTTTCCATAATAATAAACGGTTGTGGTGGTGTTCATATCATGGAGTAGAACAAAAATGGTCTAAAACATGTAAAAAATTATGTGATTATTTACTTTATTACATTTTATTATCTATTATTATTTAATCTTTCTTCATCACTATGCTATTTTCTTTGTTTCTTCAAGAATTTTTCATCCTAACCAAAAAAATTATTACCTTGTTTTACATTTTGAGAGTCAAACTTCCATCAATAAAATCCGTTTTGATCCTCATAGATATATATATCTCGGGGGTGTACTAAATCCTACCTCCATAACCACGTACATTGGTTATGAGCAATATTTTGTCACCACATTGTAATAAAATAGGGAAAACCACCCATTTTCATGGATTTTTTTATTATAAGTAATAACCATCCCCAATGGTAAACCACAGAAGGTATCACCTAGAAAGAACAAAAAAGTCAGGGAAAATGGTCAAACATCATAAGAAAAGGACTCTCACATCGATAAGTACATATTAGTAACAAAATAGTTGAGGGTAACATATAGTGAGATAAATGATAAAGAGATAAAATTAGTAGTAGAATAGGTGAATCATACCACATTAAATGACACATAACATGTGATGGAAATACATAACACTGAGAGGGACTTGATCACTAAACTCGAATACCATTGTTGGCCCCACAATGCTAAATACAATCATATACCTAAATCACCTTGAAAATGGTGTTGGATGGAAAAAAATATCACACCATAAAAATCTATGTGGTGGAAAACCAAGGATAGGCTATTCATTTACTAAAAAAATATTTCAAATGAAAAATAAACATTTTTAATAACACAAATGATATGAATTATGCATCAGGACATGGATACAAGCCACATTTCAGAATTAAATATTACATTTTCTTCTTTAATCATTCATCTCAATGTATTGGTTGCAATATCATAGATAGACCACTAATATAATGTCTTAGTAAAAAGACACTCCTAAAACACATAATAATAATAATAATAATAATAATAATAATAATATTTATTATTAATATATAATAAAATAAAATTATATATTATTACGCGGTGGTAAAGAAGAACTCACACGCACCACCCTATAGTTTTACCCCACCCCTTATCCCCTACCACATTATTATTATTATTATTATTATTATTATTATTATTTCTTCATTAATTTCATCCATTCATGCATTATGAATTCACATTCCCCTATTTCGACCTTCACATTTTACCCTCAAATTTATTATGTTTATTTGGGTTAAATGGGAATGTTTTTTTGTTTTAATTTTAAAAAATTGAAAATAATCTTAAGAAAATACATTTTATAGAACTAAAACTAAAGCACATGTAGGGACTTCATGCCTTTGGACTTTTTTGGAAGGCCAAAGGTCATTAGATCCTTAAACCTGTTGGAAGAAACATTTTCTAAAGGTGTTAAAAGGCTAAAATAGCTTTGGACACACCGAGAACAAATAATTATATATATATATAAATATATATATTAATTGTTAATTTCTAATTTTTTGTTAATATATATATATATAAAGAAAAATTAATATTACAGATATTATAAATTATTATATAATGTATAATAAATTGATAACAATAAAATTATTATTAATAATTATATTTTCTATATTATTAATTTAAATAATATTTGTTTTTTTATTAAATTATTAAATACTTTATTAGTTTTAATAATAATTACATTTTTTATTTTAGTATTCATATTTAGCACTACAAATATTTAGTAATATAATTATTATTAATTAAAAAAGTAATTACTATCATTTTTAATAATAAAATAATAAGGAATACTTTATAATATTGCAATTAAAAATATAATAATTAATAAGAATTAGGCCTATAAAATAATTTAATGTTTAAATGTAATATTTTCAAGAAATAAATGTTTTGTTATAAAAAATATTATTTTTTATTATATTTATGAAATTAATTTTATATTTATTTATTTTTATATGTTTAGTTAGTGTGTCAAATTTCATTTAGTTTGTACTTATATGTTATAATGTATACACTCTCGAAGTTACCTATATAAAATTTATTAATGTTTCAATTAGGTGACTTTGAAAGCTTAAAAGTTATAAAGTATGAGTACAATCAAAATGAAATTTGACATAAAGACTACAAAAATAAATAATAATTTCATAAAAATATTTAATAAAGAATAATATTACTAAAATATTTTTTTTAATTTTAAAACATAACTTTTATATACATATATATATTTTTAAATTCTATTTATTTTAAAAAAAATTAAAAAATTTATTCAATGTTCTTAATTTATTTGGGGTTTTTGTTATACTAAATTATATAGTAATATATATATTTTTAATGATTAAATACATATTTAATCAATAATTCTTGTGTCATTAAGTTAATTTTTTTTATATTGATAAAATTATTTTTTGTTCATTATTTTTTATTTGTTTAGTTTTTATTTAATGTTTTACATAGATTGTTTTCATAATTTATACTTTATAAGCCTTTAATGTTACCTAGTTTAAATTTAACAAGTTTTTTTATGTTTGAAGTATTAGATTTTGAATTATTAAAAAATAAAAAAAAATAAGTATATTCTAAATGAAATTTAAAACACATGTTAAAAAAATAGTTGAAAAAATTAATTTCATAAATATAATAGACATACAATAATATAGTTCATAGAAAACATTATTGTTTCAAAAATTTTATGACAATAGAAAACATTTAAATAAATGAGTACAATAAATGTATATGATGAGGCCCTATCCCAAAATCTAGTGAGTTAATGGGATGCACATATTTAGATCGCTGGCCGCTATAATGGGTTGAACAATGATGATCTTCTAGGGGATCTTCCCCGAGTCCAAGAATATTTGATTTCTACTGATATATTGATGAATTATCGGGTGTGGGTTTCATATGGATATTAATATTTGTACATGGTACTTCTCCCACTACATAAGTAGAATAATTTTCCATTTGATGAGGGAACCATAAGGTATATGAACGCTCAGTCACAAAATATTGGGGCATGGATAATTACTCTTGATACAATCTCATATCAGGAATACCTAACAAAAAACAATGGATATGTTTTCAATTATAATTGATCCCATTCCTAATGGTGTATATCTATAATTATAATAGGCTCATATGCTGGAGTTTTACCTATTCCCATGGAATAGTTGAGTCCTCACATGAATCTCAATGTGGTCTACATCATTGTCGTCATGGATCGTCAACATCGACTGTTGCTGGAGGAGGTTCTGGAGTAGGATCCTCCTCTCCCCTAGATGTAACATCATCTGACTAAGGTTAATGATCAATGATACTATTTTTTAGAAAATTATATGATATAATCATATCATTCAATGAATCATGGTACTCTACTTTACTAAATAACTGTCCCTCCTCTAGATTGTACATATGAATAATATGTTGTAGTTAATTTTTTTAGAAAGAGATAAAAATTTAATTAAAAAATGTATAAAAAAGTATTGTAAATTTATTAACATACCATATACTAAATACATATTCTATGTGGTTTATGATACAATATATACTTCAATCTATACCAAGGATTATACTCAATTTACCTTGATAGACCAAATCATATCATACTCATTCCCTTTATACGAAATGATGCTCTTTTTTTAATATGTTAGAAAACTATGCATTCTATCATCACCAGTCAACATCATGACTTCCCATCATCTTCTGGGAATGAAGTCTGGATGTTTTTTTGGGTGGGAATGGAATACACTAACCAAATCCAAACTTTCTCATAACTGTACCATGATGGTGCCACTCAAAAATATGAATGTGTATGACAATCTCTACAACAATCGAGTCATCAAGTCCAATAGTGAAGTATGTTGTAATCCCATATAATATAGCTCAGTATGGAATATATAAAATTTTAATTGACATTAGAAGTTTGTTAAAATATTTTTATACTAATTTTTAAAAATAAATATAATATGAAAATGATTAGGGAACAGAAGAATTTATATACTTACATCGGCAGGGGGTAGTAAGAGATCCAACATGAGAAGCTATGCACCAAAATTGTGTATCAATGTATTGATGAATCGGTGTCCCTGAAACCACCTATAACATATATTATTGGATGTGAGAATTGATAATCAATTAAACATAACAACTCATATTATAATAATTAAATGATAAATTTGAGTGATCATACCAATGTCCTCATAGTACATCATAAAACACATCCATAGGAATCTAAGAGCTAGAAAGAATAAGGGATAGGGAATGGATTCACTCCCATTAACACAACTGAATGAGGATGAAACATCCCCCTTTATCATTGAAAAAGTCTTGGTATATCATATATAATGATTTTCCCATGTTTTCCAGAATGCAGACACCCAACTACATCTCTCAACCTAATCAATGTACTCCATTGACCCTAAATACATCATGTGATTATCTCACACTTTCCCTTAAGTGTGATGAAAGATATATATATGGTCATAACTCCTAAAAGCCTACTCATTAGTTTCTATGAGTAAATGCGAAAATTTATTTTCAAGATATCTCATAGACAAAGAACTGCCATCTATAGCAGTACTATTCCCCACAATTTTGAGGCCTAGAAATCATTATACAAGATCTAGTTAGTCTATAAGGGTGGGTACTTTAAATTAAACACCTTTGATAAGAATATTGGTTTTAACTACCACTTCCTCTAGATTTATGTTCATATCTCCCTTATCCATTTGAAATGTGTGAGTCTCAGGTCTACAACTCTTAGTGAGGGAAGCAAGGAGAAGATGATCAACAAATGTAAAATCTGATACAGTGATGTCATAGAATCTAGAACATCAAAGGTATATTACAATAGTATATAGATATATAATTTAATGATAATAGTTTTCACTACTTACCCTAATCAATAAAACCTCATAGAACACTAAACCATCATGTTATTCTTCCCTATACTGCTCAGTGAGTAGAGTAAGATCCTCCACTTCTATAAACAACGAAAAATAAATATCAAGTAAGAGTAAAATTTAAATATAATTATATAGTTAGTAGAATGTGTTGATTGGTAGAGTGATAAATAAGACATTTATGTTAACATCCTTGGAGATTTATGTATCTAATAACATGGATTGATATTTTTTCATCATAGAGTGCATTGTAAAAAATTACATCTACATTGTTCTTAAAAAAATAGTTTGATCATTTTCTCTTTATCTTCTTCAAGAGTCCTTAAAAACACTTTAAATGTTTACATAGACTATCTATTTTATTAGAGTTATAATATTCTAAAAAATAGTAGTAGTCCGTTGGGTATTTTTAGAAGGTTGGTTTTCAAATTGATATGTAATATATTTTCAAAAGGTTGATTTTCAATCACTGAATCTTTTACAAAACCACCAAAAGTTCAACCATATTTATGAATCTAATAAAAAATTTCAAGACTTAGGGAATTAAATTATATCTAGTAAATACATCATCATGGATTAGAATGAGAACGTTTCCTAACAATGTTATGGAAATTCTTCCTATTATAACCTTCCCTATGACATATGATGCATAGAAGATATTGGTATTTCTCTCAAGGACTTTCCATCTCATTCTATATCATTATGGACATCAGTATACCTCATGGTTGTAACAGGATGATGTTAGGTATCAATTTGGATAGATATTCAAGCATTATAGAATTTAAAAATTACCCAATAGGCATCCATGGTGAACTATAAATGTTTCAATGGTGTCGAGTGAGTACACGTGGTAAAAATATTATTCCCATGAGATATTAATAGTAGAACATTCATAATGTCATGTAGGCATGGAAACTGTAATGTCTGACAGTTTCCATAGTCATAATTCCTCATGTCTAGTAATACCACAAGCACTTGACCAATGCTAGTTGTGATGGGGTCCTGACACAATATGAATTCAAAACAACTTAGTTACTGACTGAAAATATTTACTTCATAAGAAGAATATTAACCAATGTTCTTATCAATATCTCATTGATATTTTTCTTCCATACGATAACCCTTGATGAATACAATCAATATTCTCTATTCTTATTTCTATGTAGAACTTTATGCAATGATAAATCTCTCCCGAACAACTCCATTTATTGGGAGCATGTGAAACCCTTTGAAGACTCCATTGATGGAAACTACAATTCTTGTGGTCAAGTGTCTGTACCTCTTCCTCCAATCATATTTTATTGTCTATTTCTCTGTTGGAATCTTCATCATGTAATCATACACTCACTGATTATTCCTTCAAATTATTTCCAATCACTATTCAAACCTGCACTAATCCAGCTCATATACTACATGAATGTGAACATATTACATATAAACAAATTTTATCATTATGTTTAAAAAGTTAAAAAAAATTAGGTTATATACAAAGCTTCACGATATCTTGTTTCATAGAATCATTATGAAAGGACATTCACACATTCCTAGAAATGTGTATGATGTAGTATCAATGATTTTCACTTGGGGATCTCTATGTAACAAGATCAATATTTATTTCCTAATTCATTTCCCAATTATGATTAGATATGAAACATACACACCAAATGAGAGTGAAATGGATTCTAATAAATTTCAAAACCCTACTCTATGATTAATCATTTTACCTCTACACTATGAAAAATGAAAATGAAATTGGTTTATGATTACCATCTTGGGCTGTAGAAATCAGTGAAATTACCATGTAGTTTTATATAGAAATATTCTATCAATCTGATGAAATCATAGAAATGTAATGTTGAATTACATGGAATGAATTCCCAGAACAACTAATTAAATTTATTATGAGAAGGATAAAGTTGGTTATCTGGAGACACATTTATGTTCATATTGATGTGAAAAAAATTTAGGTTTTATTTCCTTAGTATTGAAAGAAAATGTGGTCACAAAATATACAAGTTATCCAAATAGATACAATCCTTGAAAATTTCATTCTATTTCTTTTTATAGGCCTTTACATATTAAATCTTATAACATAATGTTTTTTATCCCATACTTCACAACAACTATATGAAAATATTGATAGGTCCAAATCATCTTGAAAATAATAGATGAGAAAAATTTAGTATCCAATGATGTATGAACTTGTATCATGTTAGGATACATGCAAGTGCAAGATGGCTCAATATTATAAATTCTCTATCATCCAAGAGAAATATATGGATTTTCCATCAATCAAAATATACAATCATCACCATATTTTCCACATTATATGATTTATTTTTTCTTGTTAGATTCTAGATATAAATATTTACAATGAATCAATATGAAATCATTTCAGTAAATTTTTATGGTTCCATTTCTTGAAAAATCTCTTAAAATATATAATTTTTTCCATTTGACTAAATATATCCTCTATAGCTTCAGGAAATATAGTTTTAGGTGTGATAATATTTCAATTTAATTCTAGAAATTGTTCCATATATTCTGAACAAGATGTGAAGGGTGGTGTATGATTTATTGTTCATTGAGGATGATATATAATAATTGAATTTGTAGTAACATCTTCCCCATATTCTCTAGATTCTTACCCATCATCATTGTTTTCTCCATCTGTTCCATCATTTTACACTTCCTCAACATCAAGATTCTATTGGAAAACATGTGGGGTAAATAGTTTGGTTTTCTTCTTCAGTGTGATATGTAAGACTCACATTTACATAGGATGTACCTTATTTAATGAATATAGTATTCATCTATCATCATAAAGAATTAAGATACTACTGTATAGTAGAAACCTCCATATATAACTTAATCAATGAATTATCAGACCATTGGTTAAATAACGTTTTTTCTTGTAACCAGTACTCATCATTAGCTAATACATAATATATATTCAATAGACTACACTATAATTGAAACCTTTTATAGCTAATAGTATAGATATACTGACTAGGTCTTGAATTTAAATGATAATAAATTATTTCTAGACAAACTCTTAGGATAAAACAATCAATTATCCTAACTATTTAGGTTGGTTGTGTAATATATAAATCTCCTTGATCAGTTTGAAAAAGATCCCTATAGAATTATATAAAGGAAGAAATGACTGTCTATATAAAAAATGGTTTGTTTTCATGATTCCAATAAATTAAATGAAAATTATGATGATGAATTATCAAGGTGTAACATTGATTGATCATTAATTTTATAATGTTATTTCACAATAGAAGGATATAATTAGAAGTTAAATAGTTTATAAAGAGATTGCGAATAATATAATAAAGATCCCTAGGAAGTATTAAATCAGGTCTGCAGTTATGACACTTTTTCATGCACTAGGTGATGATTGAGTTAATAATCAATCAGTACTTTTCGAGGTTATTACCCCTAGGTACAACTGTTATAGAGCCTTCATCCACTTACAGTATCATGATAGATATTCCATTTCTTGAATAACCACACAATCATTACTATACTAAAATTTTAGAATTTTTTCTATTATCATATATATTGTCACTAATGTTTTCCAGTCAAAATTTAAATATTCTTGAAGGTATAAAACGATATTAATTTAATATAATTTGAATAATTTAAAGAAAATATTTAGGGAGTGTCAGTCCAGGTGTGTAGGCAAGCGTCGTTTTCTTCCACTAGGTAAAAATTATGTTAATACCCAATCCACCTTTTTATGGGGATTGTATCCACTTATAGTATCTTGACTGATATTTCATTTCTCCTATGACCACACAATCGCTAATTTTCTGAAAATTTAGAATTATTTATTATTTTTTCAATCATTTCATAAATGTTTCATAGTCCAGATTTTAATATTCCTAAAGTTATATAAATATATTAATTATATATAATGTGAATAATCTAATGAAGATCACCTAGGAGTGTCAAATTTGGTGTGTAGTTAGGCATCGTTTTCATGATCAAGGTTATGATTGAGTTAATACACAATATTCTAGTTGGCCACATTATTGTGACACGTCAAATTCATTATGATTTGAAGATAAATTTATATTATAGGGAAGAACCTAGGTCGTCTCTCAAGGAGAATTTGATAGTTTTAGAGAATGTATTTTTAATAAGAAGTACTAAAAGAGGGGGGTGGTTTTGAAAACAGATTTAAGTAAATTACTTAATTAAAGAGTTAAATAGTTGATAAATAAAGGTGGTGTATTAATAATTATGAGAGAAGAAGATCATTTCAAGTTCACTACACATCTTGGATAGTTCATTGTTCTGAAAATTTAACATGGTTTTGTTTAATTCTTTGGTTGAAGGTTTTCAAGATCTTGACTCCCCTCTTGCCTCTTCAAATGATGCTTAAAGAACTACCCCTTGACACAAAAATTGTGTTGCCAAGATTTGGTTGTCAAACATAGAATAAAAGGTCTAATAAAGAATACTTAAATCTTATGTATGTGTGAGATAAATAGGATTATTGTGTTGTCCAATCAGAACAACCCAAGATTCCCACTTGAAATCTCAACCCAATTGGTGTTGAAATAAAAAGTGTTCAACTTAATTATATCAAATGAAATGTAATCAGGGTAGAATAATGTAAAGATACAAAATAATTTAAATATTAAACACACAAATTATAAAAAACTATTAGAATAACATGTGCTGGAACTCCCTCCCAAGTTTGTGTAGCTCCCTCAAAATGATCTTCCACCATTTAGCTCGCCATCGAGAGGAGGAGGAGGCTTGGTCGGAACTCCTTCATCCTTGATCCCCCTATGAGAATAAGGGCCTACAGAACTTCTAGGATGATGAAGAGACTCTAATAGGACTCCAAAATGGTAGATCTTGTCTCCTGGTTCGAACTCACAAATGGGGAGCCCAAGGTTCCATTTTATAAGAAAATGGGAAGGTGGTATTGAGCACACAGATTTCATAAAACCACTTGTCACATGAGTTTAGGCCTCCAGAAATCATTATCTCGCTTTGAAGAAAATAATAAAGTTGTATTCCCACCTACTTTATGTATCACTAAAAGTTTGGAACAATTTGGACACTTAGAGCCTGAGATATAGATAGATCATAGCACACCACTTTTGACTTCATGCAAATTTGGTGTTCTAGAAAGATCAGGACGGTTGGGCCCTCATATGGCCTATTGAGTCTTGGGTTCCTTCATATGAAATGTAGAAAACTAAAATTGGGACCATTCCACAAAATTTCAGCCTATTTTAATGCAAGTTTCAGGAGAAGTGTGTGGATGAGTCCACTTGTGTGCATGGATCTTGTGGAGTTTGGCCCATTTTCCCTGGACATCATCATGGGTTCTCCAAATCACCTCATCCTGTAATGGAACCAACAAAACAAGTAAAATTTCCATTTTTAACAGTGATAAACACAAAATAAATGATTTAAACATGGAATTAAATTTGTTATTGTTTTTTGAATTTACAATACAAATTTAGTTTAATACAATGGTGTAAGGGTGAAAATGACACAGTGAATCGTGGTACGATCACACCCCCACACCTAAACATTTTCACTCATGGGAAAAGTCATATTACCAAAAATTATGCATATAGATATTTCCAACTTCATAAATATTTAACATTCAATGAAAATTAATTCTCGAGAGAAATTTTATCAAAGAAAAAATTATACCGAGGAGTAATTCTCATTGATCATTGAAAAAGATTTCTCAAAAATTGTATAGAAATGAAATTACAAGAGATGCATGATACCAATCAAAGAAAATAATTAAAAAGTTAATCATGCCACTAATTCTACACATTTGTGTTTGAAAACTATTTTATACTATTCTTTCCACTTTTTATTGAGTAAATATAAGTTATTTTAATAATTTTCTGTTTACAAGATCCTTTCCACTGAACGTTCCTCACATCCTTTTCAATCAAATTTCAAGACCCACTCTGTTAAGCATTCCCAAAAGTCAATCCATAAACTCCCAACCTAGATATACCCATATGTTGTAAATTTCATCACTCCCCTCATTTATTATATTTTTTTAAATGTTGCACTTGGAACAAATCTCACACTCTTCTCCCAACCCATGTTTGATCTCCTCATAACACTAATTGTAATAGTTATAACAAGATAAAAGGTCAAGGAAGGTTGGTTTTTGACCTAACTAATATAGAACCTTTTTTTTTGTTTTTTAGGGCATATAACAGTCAGATAACAGGTACACACACATAGGTCAATCTAGTACAGTAATGAAATAGATTAGATAAGGAAAAAATGTATGGAAAAATGATTTTGGAAAGTAGAAAAAAATCAACCTAACTTATATTTACCTTCCATTAAGTAATAAAATTTTCTCACATCATGGTTGGATGAAAAAAACACGTGGATAGATTAAGTGACACAATTTTCCCCTAAACTATTCACAAAAGGGAACCATTTTTCTCAAAGGATTCAAAACGATACAACTATTTATATCATCGATAAAGAAAACCAATTCACTAAAAATCACTCCCTGATGTTAAATTTATACAGATACTATTTTTCACCTTCATTGTGGTATTTTTACTTTCCGCCCTTTATGGTCACCGAATCATGGAACTTTGAAATATTTGATGGGGAAAAATGAAAATACCATAAAGAAGGAAAAAAGAGAAGAAATGAGAAAGACAATGGAAATACTAATGAACCCAGAAATATGGGGAAAAGTGAAAATACCATAAAGAATGAAAAAAAGATAAGAAATAAAAAAAAGATGATGAAAATTCCTAATTAATCCAGGAATATACCCATCCCCCACACCTAGAATGTGTAGTGTCCTTATTATAATAATTGATAATGTGAGAAAGAAGGATAAAACCTGGTGTGTTTCATTGGTATGTTACTTCTTGAACATGGATTTACTCCATCTAGAACAGTAGAATGGCTTCGTGGAAGTGCTTCAGCTGTTTCCCATTGACAGTGAATGTTTTATTGGTTTCTTCATTTTTAACCCGGACAACACCAAATGGAGATACATTAATAATAGTGTATGGGCCAAACCAGTGGGAACGAAGCTTACCTGGATGCAACTTCAGCCTTGAATTATAAAGGAGGACCTTCTAACCAATGTAAAACTGACGATGAAGTATACAATGGTCGTGGGAAGCCTTGGTTCGCTACTTATAAATCCTAGAGTTTTCATATGCATCTATTCTCATTTCCTCCAACTCTTGAATCTGCAACTTACTTTGAGAACCTACACTAGAAAGATTAGAATTGGATTGTTTGATGGCCTAGTAGGCTCGGTGCTCAATCTCAACAGGTAGGTGTCAACTCTTTCCAAACACAAGATGATATGGTGACATTCCAATGGGAGTTTTGAAAGCAGTACGGTAGGCCCATAATGAATCATCTAGTCGAAGACTCCAATATTTTCTATTGGGTTAAACCTTTTTTTTCAAGAATCTATTTTACCTCTATATTTGACACCTCAGCTTGACTATTGGTCTGTGGGTCATATGTAATATACACTCTATGACCGACCCCATATTGACACAAAAGTGATTGCATTGTTCGGTTGAAAAATGAGAACCCTGGTCACTAATGATGAACCTAAGTAATCCAAACATACAAAAGATCTGAGTTCTCAAAAATTCCACAACTATTTTGGAATCATATGTCCTTGTGGCTTGAGACTCTAACCATTTTGACACCTAATAAACTGCCATAATAATGTATAAGTTTCCAAAGGAATTGGGAAATGACCCCATAAATTCAATACCGCAAACCTCAAAAATGTCATGAAAGAGAAACGGTTATTGTGACATTTCATTTTTTAGAGATATTCCCCATTATTTGACAACGAGGACAAGATTTGTAAAAATAATGGGCATCCTATAAAGGTGTTGGACAAAAGAGTCCATAATAAATGATCTTGTGAGCAGTCCACTGGGGACCAAAGTGTCCCCCACAAGCAAGAGTGTGACAAAATCTAAGGACATACTGAAACTCGCTCTCAGGAACACAACACCTAAAGACTTGATCACTACATGTGGGAAAGAGGTAGGGGTCATCCCAAATATACCAATGAGGCCCATGTTTTAGACGATTGGAATGGTTTTTATTGAAATCAGTAGGAATGAAAGATGCTACCAAATAATTTACAATTTCAGCAAACCAAGGAATAACATCTTTCAATCGGTACAATTGCTCATCAGGAAACCGGTAATTAATGGGAATACAGGGTGATGAGTCAATTTCCAAGGATGGGAGGATCCTACTAATATGGTCAGCCAACACATTCTCTGATACTTTTTTATCTATAATTTCTAGATTAAATTCCTGAAGGAGGAGCATCCAGCAAATGAGACATGGCTTGGATTCTGATTTCTTAAGGAGATACTAGAGGGATTCATGGTCTGAGAACACAATGACATTGGACCCCAAAAGGTATGACCTGAATTTTTCTAAGGAAAATACAATAGAAATGAATTCTTTTTCAGTTGTGGTGTAATTTTCTTGGGCAGGATCCAAAGTATGTGAGGCATAGGCAATGACATGTGGAGTTTGATTGACCCTTTGTGACAAGACTACCCCAACTGCATAGTTAGATGCATCACACATGAGCTCAAACGGTAAATCCCACAGAGATGGTTGGATTACCAGGGGTGATGTGAGACTCCATATTAACTTATTAAAAGCTTCCTCACATTCTTTATCAAAAACAAATTTCTTTTGTTTTTGGAGTAATTGGGAGAGGGGGAGTGCAATTTTACTAAAGTCTCAAATGAAAGGACGGTAAATTCCTACATGAACTAGAAAATACCGCACATCCCGTACATTTTTGGGGGATGTTAGGGAAGAAATGACACCCAATTTTGATTTATATACTTAGATACCATCCCCAAAAATGAAATGTCTCCAAACTATACCTTATCGCACCATGAAATGGAATTTCTCTTAATTTAATACAAGATTTTTTTCAATACAGCGATGTAGGACTGGACCAAGACTACTCAAACATTCATCAAAATAAGAGACATAAATAGTTAAATAATCCATGAATACTTCCATGAAACTCTCCTGGTAACCCAAAAAAATACTAACCATGTATCATTGGAAAGTACCTAGAGCATTGCACATACCAAATGGCATCCTTCTATAGAAAAATGTTCCAAAGGGGAAAGTAAAGGTTATCTTTTCTTAATACTAGGGGAAATATGGATATGAAAGTATCCAGAATACCCATAAAGTAAATAGTAGTGCGACTTTCCTGCTAGCCTCTCTAGTATTTTTTCAATGAATGGCAAAGGGAAATCATCCTTCCTAGTGTGTTGGTTTAGTCGACGATAGTCTATACAGACACACCAACTATTCTGCACACGAGTTGGAACCAATTCATTATTTTAATTTTTGATTACTATAAGGCCAGTCTTTTTAGGAACTGCTTGAATGGGACTGATCCATTGGCTGTTAGAGATGGGGTAAATGATTCCAGCATCCAATAATTTTTTACCTCATTTTTCACAACTTCTAGTAGGTTTGGGTTCAGTCGATGTTGTGGATGCCTCACTCGGTTAGCCTCATCATTTAATAAAATATGATGTGTACAAATTGATGGGCTAATACTAGTAATTTTAGCATGTTTCCATCCCAAATCTTGTTTATACTCCCTCAAATTTTCAAGCAATTGAAATTCATGCTCAAGAGGGAGTGAACTAGCAATGATGACGGGAAACTTGTTTCCATTCTCAAGATATGAATATTTTAAATATTGAGGCAATTGTTTCAGTTCCAATTCATGTGGATTTTGGATTGATGGGAGTGTGTGTGAAAGTGATAGGTCACTGATATCATCTAACTACTCAATGGTATCATCCTCAATAGAGGAATTATCTTTTACAAGATTAGCTGTATCATCGATGATCAGTGGATACTTAGTGTTAAAGAAATTATCAATTAATAAAAAGGCATGACACTTTTATAGAAAAATACAGAAATCGATGCATGATTTATTACCTAGAATTTAAAATAATGAAGAAAACTTAGAAAGGGGATCGGGGGAAAGAAAAGTTGTTTTTTCAGGGGTAGGAAGTACATCAATTGAATTAACAGAGAAAGAGAAATGTTCTTCTGAGGGGTTCTTAATGGCATCAAGGATGTTTAAATGGACTATGTCACCACCAAATTCCATATAAAATCTTCCATTATGAATATTAATTATGGTTTTGGTAGTTTTCAATATGGGTCTCTTAATTATAATCGATGCATGTCCATTCATCATATCATCCTCCATTTTAAGCACATAAAAGTCAGCAAGAAAAATTAAATTTTTAACCCTCATAAGAACATCCTCCAACACACTAGAGGGGTGTGCAGTACTCTGGTTGGCCAGTTGAACAACAGTTCTAGTGGGCTTCAGTTCCCCGACCTGCATTGTAGAGTAAATGAACTGAGGCATCACATTTATAGAGGCACCTAAATCAAGCATTGAATTAGAAAAAGAATACTCCCCTACAGTGCATGGGATTGATAATGTTCTTAGATCATTGCACTTGGTGGGAAGTTATGGCTCTATAAATGTTGAAACATTCCTCCCCAAGCTCACTTTCTCATCACCTTGAAGTTACCTTCGGTGTGTACACATCTCCTTCAGAAACATGGAATATCTTGTAATTTTCTTCACATCATCAATCAAAGGAATGTTAACCTGCACTTTCATGAAAATTTCTAATATTTCCTTATCAAGTTCAGTTTCCTTTTGTTTTTTGGGTTGGATGGCACTTTGAGGAAATTTAATAGGAATGGTTGGTATTGGGGACTTATCAATATACACACTCTTTCCTTTGGAAGAGCTTCTCTCAGGACAAGGTTCTTCAACACTTGGAACATTTTTAATGGTTAGGATGGAGGTTTCCTCAGGAAGGGATGACTCTAATGGGGGATTAATTTTACTTTCTAGTTGTTTTCCACTCCTAGTGGTGACGGAACTAACATTTCCTTTATCCCTAGGGTTAACTACTAGTTGAGAGAGAAGTTTACCTGACCCTTGACTTTGAATTTCTCCCACTGAGTTAGCTGGTTATCCTAATTGGGTTTTGAGGTATTGTATGGCTGCCTGAGTGGTTTGTTGGAATTGAATATTGATGACAGCCATTTGTTTCGTCATATCTTCTAGGATAGGCCCGGGTTTTGGAGGGGTTTTTTGGAAAGGACTTTGGGGTGGTTGAGGATTTCTGGATAGTGGTGATCGACGACTGCTCTGCCTCGGTTGGTTACATTGTTGTTGAGGTTGGTTTGAATACCCCCTTGTCTATAGGATTGGTTCTCCTTCCACCCAAGGTTGGATGGATAGTAAGGTTCTTTCTTAAAGGGTTGATTATAGGGGTGGCCTGAATGTATTTCCTCGAAACACTATGATGTTTCCCTCAATTGAGAACATTGGTCAGAGTAGTGAGTGTCAGAAGAACATATATCACAATGGATAGGAGTAGGAGATTTAGATTTCCCTTGGGAAAGATCAAGTTGTTGAATAAGGGTACTTTCCTCTTCGAAATTTGTGTCCACCTTCTTCTCAAATTCAGTACTTTGAACCTCATGGACACCTTGAATTAGTACATTAGACCTTGAACCAAATTGATGTGTGTTTTTCAACATGTTATCAATTAGGGTTCTTGTATCAATTGGGGTCTTATCAACTAGCGCACCACCTGCAGCAGCATCGATCATATTTTGATCAATAGAGATTAAACTTTCCTAAAAATATTGAATTAAAAGTTGATCACTTATTTGGTGGAGTGGGAAACTTGAACAAAACCTTTTAAATCATTCCCAATATTCATGTAATTTTTCCCCTTGAGATTGTCTTATCCCACAAATTTCTTTCCTTATTGTTGTAGTTCGAGAGGCTGGGAAATATTTTTCAAGAAAAAGGCATTTCATGTCCGCCCATCCTCTTATTGGGGAATTAACATAATATTACAAATCTTTTGTTGTGTCTTATAATGAAAAAGGGAATTCCCTTAACATTACTTATTCTTCATCCACATTTGTAGGTTTTAATATAGAACACATAGTATGAAATTATTTTAAATGCCTATGTGGATCCTCTCCAGGAAGTCCATGGAATCTTGGTAATAGATGAATTAAACCAGATTTTAGTTCAAAATTGGGTGCCTCTCCTTATAATTTAATATAGGTGGGTTGGATATTAACATTAGGAGAGGTTATTTATTTTAGTGTTTGATTGTTTTCATCAATGTTATTCAAATTAATTTCATATTTAATGTGGGTTCCTGAAGAAGAAGAAGAAGGGCCAAGATGAGTGTTGATGTTTTGTTCATCCTCCTTCAAAGGTTCCTGTTGTGTATCTCAGGGTCGCTGATGTAGGATCCTCTCCGATTCGGGTTTGAAAGGTTGTAAGTATCCCGGAGTAGAACTCATCATGCACTAAACCTACACAACAAATAGATCAGAATACAAAAATATAGGTAGAGGTATAAGATAAAACAAATAAATATTCACAAAAATTACAAAAAAAAGTTATAAAAAATACGCACTAAAACCAAAGCGCTCCTCAGAAAAGGTGCAAAAATTTTACCACATGATTTGGAGATAAATTTATAGTCTAGGGAAGAACCTAGGTCATCCATCAAAGAGTGTTTGATAGTTTTATAGAATGTATTTTTAATAAGAAGTACTAGAAGATGGGGGTGATTTTGAAAACATATTTAAGTAAATTACTTAATTAAAGTGTTAAATAGTTGATAAATAAAGGTGGTGTATTAATAATTATAAGAGAATAAGATCATTAAAAGTTCACTATACATCATGGATAGTTCATTGTTCTAAAAATTTAAAATGGTTTTGTTTAATTCTTTGGTTGAAGGTTGTCAAGATCTTGACTCCCCTCTCACCTCTTTAAATGATGATTAAAGAACCACCCATTGACATAACAATCGTGTTGCCAATATTTGGTTTTCAAACATAGAATAAAATTATACCAAAGCATACTTAAATCTTATGTATGTGTGAGATAAATAAGATTATTATGTTGTCCAATTTGAACAACACAAGATTCCCACTTGAAATCTCAACCAAATCAGTGTTGAAATAAAAAGCGTTCCACTTAATTATATCAAATGAAATGTAATCAGGGGGGAAGCATGTCAAGATATAAAATATGTGAAATATTCAACAAAAAAATTATACGAAACCAGTATAAAATCATGTGCATGAACTCCCTCCCAAGTTTGTGCAGCTCCTTCAAAATGATCGTCCACTGTTTATCTCGCTACCGAGAGGAGGAGGAGGCTCGGGTGGAACTCCTTCTTCATCTATGACCTCCTATGAGGATAGGGTCCTCCAGAACTTCTAGGATGATTAAGAGACTCATCTAGGACTCCAAAATGGTAGATCTCGGCTCCTGGTTTGAACTCACAAATGGGGAGCCCAAGGTGCCATTTTATAGGAAAATGGGAAGGTGGTTTTGAGCACACAGATTTCATAAAACCAATTGTCACATGCGTTTCAACCTCCAGATAGCATTATCTCGCTTTGATGAAAATAATAAAGTTGTATCCCCGCCTCCTGTATATCTCCACTGAATTTTTGGTACAATTTGGACACCTAGATCCCGAGATATAGATAGATCACAACACACCACTTTTGACTTCATGCAGATTCAATGTGCTGGACCGATCAGGTCGGTTCGGCTACCAGATGTCTGAAAGAGTATTGGGTTCCTTCATATGAAATGTAGAAAAATGAAATTTGGACCAGGACACAAAAGTTTAGAACATTGTGATTCATGATTTAGGAGCCGTGTGAGGATGAGTCCACTAGTGTGCATGGATCTTGCGCAGTTTGACCCATTTTTCTTGGACATCATCATGGGTTCTCCAAATCACCTCCTCCTACAATGGAATCATCAAAACAAGTAACATTTCCATTTTTAACAGTTATAAACACAAAATAAATTATTCAAACATGTAATTCAATTTTTTATTATTTTTGGAATTTAGAATAGAAATCCAGTTTAATACAATGTTGTAAGGGTGAAAATGACACAGTGAATCATGGTACGATCATCAATTTCAAGGTTACTACCCCTAGGCGTAACTGTGGAAGATCCTATATACAATTATTGTATTTGTATAGAGAACTCATTTCTCAAATAACCACATATATTTTTTATTATGTTGTTAAAAATTCATTAATAATTTATTAACTAATTGTTATTAAGTAGTTTTTAAGATGTAATTTTTAGCTACATAGTAGTTAAATATGAGTTAATAATTAGTTTATCATAATGAATCATTTGATAATCATTATTCGATCCTATGTTAATCCTATGAGATTAATATTCTAATCTTTGTCTAATCATTATTTGTTATTAATAACTTCCTTAGGTAATCATTACTAAATCAATACTTAGTCAATACATTATCGTTAGTTAATCATTAGTTATTCTATCCTTAATAATTATTTAATAATTCATTAATCACTCTTTAATATTTAATTCATTAACCATTAATTAACCATTAATTAACCATTCATTAATCATTAATTAATTAATATTTACTTATTAGTTAATTATTTGCTACATAATGTTTAATTATTAGTTAATAATTAGTTTATAATCAGTTCATCATTAGTTTATAATTAGTAAATCATTAGTTAATCATTAAATGATTCTAATTTAATCCTATGTTAGTCCTAATTTTATAATTATATAATAATTATTTAATCTTTATTTAATCCTTAATTATCCACTATTTTCACTACTTAAGCATTAGTTAATCATTAGTTTATCAGACCTTAATAATTCATTAATCACTCATTAATCATTGAGCATACATTCCTTAATAATTCATTAATTAATAGTTCATAGTAGTTAATTAATAATTAATTCATCAATATCTTAACAAATAATAAATATTTAATTATGAGGTAATCATTAGTTCAACAATAGTTTTTCATTAGTTAATCGTTATTTTATCCTAAGTTAATCTTAAATTAATCATTATGTAATAATTATTTATTCATAAGTTAATCATTAGTTAATGATTAGTTAAATACCATGTAATCATTACTTTAGCATTATTTAATCATTAGTTATTCATTCATTAATTAATAGTTATTTTTTTTTCAATTTATACTTAATTAAAAGTTAATAAATTTTTATTAATAGATAATTATTAGATAATAAATAGTTAATGGTTGGTTAATCACTACTTAATAATTAGTTCATTATTAGTACATCAATAGTTAATCAATATTTATTCCTAATTCAATCATTAGTTAATTTTTCATTAATCATTCAATAATCATTCATTAAGTGTTCATTAATCATTTGTGAATTAATAGTTATATAATAGTTAATTATTAGTTAATTAATATTTAAGTAGTAGTTAACTAATATTTGATCATTATCTAATCAATATTAATTAAAAATTACTAAGTATATAATTATTAGTTATTTATTAGTTGTAGTACCACCAATTTCATAATAAACATTGCTAAAATTTACCAACACTAGCTAAAAAGTGTTAATAAACTTACCTTTTATTAGCTCTGAATAAAAAATCACTGATATAGGTACTCTTTAGCATTTATTTTTTTAGCACTAATAAAGGGTGGATTTTATAAGTGCTAAAAAAACAATAAAGAGTATATTTATTAAAAATATGATGAAAAAATATTTATTAATATATAAATATATTTATATTGATATAAATATAATACATCTTATTAAATATGATATATATATAACAAAATATAACTTTCCACATGATATATATGATATTTAATTAAAAATATAATATAAAATATTATTTATTTAATATTAAAAAACATATTTATTATAGAAATGTATATATATATATATATAGAAGTTTCAGGCTTTCCCAAGCAGTAATGGCTGCCCGTAATCTTACAGCAGACCCGAGTTCAAATATTGGTGGGAGAAACTTTTTGTAGGAACTATACCAGGGTTGTAGAGGCACTATAGTAGTATTGTAGTATGATAGGAGTGCAAGTACTATATCGGGGTACTTTACAATCAGTTATATTAATCTCAAATGGGTTTTCGGGACACAAATTTTGACATTCTTGCCACAGGGCCTTCAGGCGATCAAGGGAGCAGTGATGCAGGATTGATGAATGTAGGGACCTCAGGCCATCCAATGGTGGGCCTACGAGCCATGTACTACTGGCCTTTTGTCCAAGTAAGGGGATTCATGCCCCCCTACACCTTCAGACCAAATTAACAATGTAATAAATTGGCCGTTTGGGTGGGTTATCCCTTAGGGGGGCTATGACCTGCCTTTCCGGCATGTGTGTGTGGTGTGTGCATGTGTGTGTGTGTGTGTGTCTGTGGGTGTGTGTTCATGTAATTGTACCCCCAAGCACCTAATATATATAATTTCTAGAAATTTTATTTGTATAATACTAATGTCTTACAAATCATATGTATATGTCATATATTTAGTGAAATATGGTTTATAATTTAAATAAAAATGAATATTAAAAAAAAACATTAAATAATTTATATTAATAGACAACTAAAAACATTTTTTATTAATGCCATTTTTTTCAAGTTGACATATACGTAAAATAAAAAAATTTAATTATTAATTAAAAAATTGATTAAATATGTTACACTTAATATGACATACAACAATTTTAAGCATACATTAAGGAAATTAATTAAAATTTATGGTGATAAACATATAAATAAATAATAAATTGTTAATATTAATGTTTGATAAATTAAAATTAAAAATTTTAATATTTAATATTCATATCATTAATTATTAAAATGTACATTTTTTTATATTAAAATTAAATTTAATATATAATATGTATTTATTTTTATTCTATATATATATATGTTAAATTTATTCATTTTTAATATTTATTTGTTTAATATTTTTTGTAATTTTATAGATTTTTAAAATATTTATTTATATTTATTGATTAACATGTAACTGGTTTTTAAACACCTTCAAATTACATATATCAAGCTTGTGTTACATTAATTTCACAGACATATATAGATAATTAATATAGAAGAACAAACACAAACATAATGTTTTTGTAATTTATTCATTTTTAATATCATATATTCTTTAATAATCTTTATTATTTTTTTTATATTTTTTGAAATTTATTCATTTTATATATTTATTTGTTTAATATTATAAAACTTTTACCCATTTCTAATATTTATATATACATGTTTTTTTAATAATTATGGGGGAAGCCCTTCTGTTGTTTTTGAAACAAATTCCCCTTATTAATTTGGGCACAGATCCCATTACATGGCCATTAAAGAGCTGATGAGTGTTAAACCTTTTACAATAGGCCCACCATCCCATAGAACCACTTCTCATACCATTATTAATTATGCTCGGCAATGGTAAGGTTAGATGACGGCCGAATGTGAGGGTTGGGCAACGGTCGACAGATGATGCCCTACTACATGAAAGTTAATATGGTTTCATTTTATATAATTTATATGTATTCATTATCATTTTAACATATATTCATTTTTATTTTTCTTCATAATCTATATAATTGATAATACTTATTCATTATTTAAATTTATTAAATTTTATTATTAATAATTTCATTAATCATTTTTATTTTTATTTTGCAATTTATTCAATTTTAGTTTTCATTTGGTTACAAATTTTCGTAATTTTCTTCATTTTTAATATTAATTTATAGAAACGTTTTTCATGAAATTTAACATTTTTAAAATCAATTTTAATTTTCATAATTAATATAGACATTCATTTTCATTTAAGTATTAATTTTTCGTTTTTAATGTTTTAAATAAGCAATTTAGCTTATTTATTATTTTAATATTTCTTCGATCTATTCAATTCTTAAACAAATTTCACTCATTTTTAACATTGACTCATTTGATATTATTTATTCATTAATAATGTTAAGTTCATTTTACCATTTTTTATAATTTATTCATTTATAATATTTATGTTTTTAATATTTTTGTAATGTATTCATTATATATATTATTTATACATAATTATTCATCAAAATAATTAATATTATAAATATATAAGTACATTTATATATATATATATCAATTTATAATGCTTCATTTAATATGATTTATATTTAAAATATGTATTTATATTTAATAAGCCATATACATAGTGAAAGATTATTTATAACTATAAATTAATATTAATTATAAATATTGAATAATTAATATCGATTAATAAATGTTACATATTATATAATGTAATTATTTTTTATACAATTTAGAATATATCAAAATTGTGTTATATTTATATATACATATATTTCACTCACACATTTATGAATTCAATGTAATTTTAAATAGAAACACACACACACATACAATTTCTATGAAATTTATTAATTTTTTTACATTAATTTTAGAAATTCATTTAGTAACATAATAAAATTAATATATTGTGTTTTTATTCAGTAAATTTTATTCATTATTTATATTTTAATTTACTATATAATATTTATTATTATTTAATATTTATGTTTATAATTTTTTCATTTTTAATATTATAGTTTGAATAGTTATATTAATTATTTGTTAATATTTTTTTTTCAATTTAGTCATTTTTTTAAATTTATATATTTTTATTCATTACCATTTTTTTAATATTATTTATTCACTTATAGAGTTAATTATTATTATTATTTATTGGTAATTTATTCAATTAAAATATTTATTTATACATATTTAGTCATCAGAATTTAGTTTTTTTACTATCAATTCACCATTATTTTAATATATATTCATTTTTACTTTTTAAAATTATTTATATAATGAATTTTACCTATCCATTTCTTTAATATTATGGAAGTCAAATCATGTTTAGTTATTCAATTTCACCTGTATGAATGGCCCAAAGGTCTTAGATTTTTATTTATTTTTGATCATCCTATTATTAACTGGTTTGAGAGGGAACCCTGAGATGACTAGTAAGCCTAGTGGCACAATGGCCAATACATGACCCGAAGGCCCTGAGGCACAAGTCCAAATACATGACCCAAAGACCCAACTAAGCCACACTAGAACTGCCCCTCCTCAACATCTACATCATTAAAGGCCTAGCTCCCCACCTCACATTGCTGATTGACTAGAACTTCCCATGAATAGCTACATAGTTCATAGTATTGATGATGATTTCTATACCATTTCGTTCTTATAATATGGTTAGATCTTCTTTTTGGTGGTAGCTACTTGTTCTAAATCCTCTTCTTGGGCCTGCACTTTTGTGGATTGCATGAGCTGCTACTATGTCCTTATGACCTAAAAGCCCTATGACTTGAAGGCTAGCTGTTGCCTGAATACCCTTTGAAATGAAGGAATAAGGTGTCTTGAAGGCCCAAATTGGATGAATAGTTCCACGACTACAGTAGCTGCTATTGTTCCCTATACAATACTCAGAAAATCCATCCCACCCAGATTCAATATTGGATCTTTCATATGCTATAAATGAACCTTTACCACTTGGGTTTAGGCACATTGGAAGTTTGAATCATTTTTAAAATTCATGAATTTAATATTATATGTTCATTAATAATGTAAAATATTTTTTAATTTATTTCAAATATATTCATTTTTAATATATATTTGTTTAATATGTTTGTATTTTATTTTAGATAGTTTTTATCGATGATTTTGAAAAAGTGATCATAAAACCATTACCAATCTTATAAATTCAACCGTAACAGAACCCATTTCTTCATATCATTCAATAATTTTCAAATGTAAAACTCTCCCGCTACTACTCCCCACTCTTCATTGATGAATCCACCCTCTAAAAACCTAAGGTATATGATTACCTTCACTCATATTTAGTCTAAATTTCATTTTTTCATCTTTTTGAATTCATTCTTCATGTGCCATATCGACCCCATTATAAATTGAGGCTCATTATCCAATGGGAGATAATAAATTCAATTGACACTCACAAATTTTATTTAATATTATATTCTCCTATTGTAGTGTCTTTCCCTCGAATGTGTTTTCCCGACACTGAGATTAGAAGAATCACCCAAACCACATAAAAAAATTATATAATTCTTTAAAAAAGTTAATATAGTTTGGTATCCACATGGAGATGTTAGTTATATTTTATTTCTACAATAGTAATGTGTATAACGTTTTAGAATAAATATTTTCATGTTGACTCATTTCAACTACTTTTTAATTCCGAGTTCCCTAGTTCTGCAAATTTTCACTCGTAGTTGTTTCTTCCCCATAATGGAACCATTGAGTATTCCTTCAAATTTCAATCCATACATGGTCCCAAATAACATGTATTGTTTATTATTATCAGTTATTTATTTCTCTTGGACCCCTTCTAATCACATCATCATTTTTATTCTTTGACACTTCATTTTATCGATTTGAATAGTTTATATTTGAAGCATTTTTCACACCCTAATTAAATAGTTCTTTAGTTTTGTTAATATAAGGATAAAAATATCCTGAAACATATAATTTATTTGATCTACATTCAATTTTATATTCAAACATTGGGTTCTTATGACCAAGTGATCGTGCCATCTCAACATTTTATTCACTTGAAAAAATCATGAATTTCATCTCCAAAGAACTCGGTCACTGGAACTCCCCCTAGCGCACATGGACCATCCTGAAAGATAATACAATTTGGTTCCCCAAGTAAGATATGGGTTAGCATTTATTTCTACCACCAACACATGGATAAATATTGGTATGAAAATATTCAAGTTGACTCAATTCTTATTTTTCAATTAGAGTGCGTGAGGATTTTAAATTTTCACTCATAGTAGTTTCTTCCCAATAATGATTACATTTATGATTCCTTCCTCTTTCATTCCAACATCAGTCCCAATTAGTATGTTTTTTTCTTTCATTTCAGATCATTATTTCTATTAGCCCCCTTCTAAACCCATTTTCATTAATGTTATTTTATTCTTAATCTCAACAGTATGAATTTTCTATATTTAAAGCATTCAATAAATCCCAATTATATTGTTTGTTGTTTTTGTTAGAATCTTGAGAACCACAACTAGGTAATTCTAGTTAATTTGATTCAAATTCATTATTTTATTTAAATATCAGGTTTTCAAGGCCAAGTGATTGATCCCTATCAACATTTTCATCAATCGATAAAATATCACCAACTTCGAATCCTAAGAAATCAATAACTCAAACACCACCTGGCTTGACACATACCAAGTGAAGAAATGTATAAACAAAAACTTCTCCATCTTCTCAAAATCCCAACAAGAAATGTTATAGAACCCTTCTTTGAAGTACCTCCATTTGGTCATACAAAGCATCAAATAGAAAACATGTACCAAAATCCACATGTTTAAGCTATGTACACATTACTGAGTTTTAAATAACTAAAAATAATTTTATATTCCATGAATTACTTATAATTCTATGATCATTTGAAAAATTATGCTGTTCTCCACTAATTTTTAAACCTATAAATAGTCAATGTATAACACTTCTTCAAGAAATTATATATAGTTTCTTAGATCAAATAGGTGTTAAATGATTGACTAAGATGACATCATGTGGTTTCTAGTGTGCATTTTAATTCATTATAATCATTAGAAGTTTATATTAATGGTTATAGTCATCATCAGTCAATTTTATAGAAATAATATTTTTAAAAAAATATTATGTTTTAAGGATGATCACCAAAAATAGAAATATCTTTCGTAATATCACTCAAACTAATAACCATTAATAATTTGGTGACTGGTCATTGTTGATCCATGTATTGTTCAATAGATTAATATTTAATCATATTTTATTTAATATTATAGATGTATTTCATTCCATCAATTCAATGATTCCACCACTAAAACAAATCTTAATATACATTATCCAGCTGCTATAATCTTAGAATAATTTTTTCACATAGATTAAATAATTAGTTAAGAATGATATAATAAGTATTCCAACTTTTGGGTAGTGTATAACCCTTGATCCACATAAGGTTGTTTCATTACCTGTAACTCTTTTGTGAAATGAAAACATGATAGGAATAATCACTAATAACATTGAAATATTAGGTTCCCCTAATAAGATGTAACTATAGAATTCACTTTTGATTACGGAAAAAATATGTGTATTCATGTTTTCTAAAAAAAATAAATATTTTTTAACCCAATAGGATAAATATGAACTGAAAATGGATGGATTCTAATCCTATAACAAAAGTGTATGAGGATATATTTAAAGAGTTCATTGTGTTTTCAATAGATCAAGAATACCACACTTCTCAAATCATTTATCTATGATTACATTATTGTTAGTCAAGAAAAATTCATCCAACAAAGTTGTAAGAACCTTTGTTTTGTAATGGAATAGATACAAGCTATACGTGTTGGACTAAATATGGTGAGAAACAGAATGTACATACTTATTGGAATGATACTGTGATTCATGAATCATTTGAGATGAATACTAGTGTAAATTATGATAGAGATCATATGGAAGAAATGCCAATGACAATTAATGAAAAGCATTTTAATTTTCCAAAGTTGTTTAAGAAGTTAAATATCTTCTAAAATAGATCATTATATACTAGTTGTACAAAAAATATAAAATTTTTATTTATATTGAAGTTATATAATTTGACAGCTGACTGTTGATGGACTTACATCAAATTTACCAAACTACTTGGTAAACAAAATGATATTCTACCAGAATCAAATGTGCTTCCTTGTAAAACATATGATGATAAATTAATGTTACTTTCAAAGGGTCTGGTCTTTGAAAGAATACTTTAATTTTCTATTGATATCATATTATGACCATGAATCACATAACAAATAGAATATGTTTGGAACATATTGATACTATAATGACGAAACAAGTACTTTTATTTTTTTATGGTACTTTCCAATCATTACATGGTTTGGAATATTATATGGATGTATGGAAACACCTAGAAAATTGACATGGCATGGATATTAAAGTATTAAATATGGGGAACTATGTCATTCAGTGGACTCTCCCCAATGGAAAAAAATTGCATATGAGTGTCCTGAATGTGAATATTATCCAAGATACCTCCATCTTGTACTATCAATAAATAGAATAAATCCTTTTGGTGTACCAAATAGCACTCAAAGTGCATGGCCAGTTATGTTTTTAAATTATAACTTTCCATAATTTTATATATGAAGAAAAAAATAAATTATGTTGTATCTACTTAAATATGGATAAAAAACTCGGTAATGATATTGATTTCTTTTTGTCCCTATTGATTGAAGATCAAAAACTGATGTGGGATATATGTGTTACATTTTATGATTATCATATAAGCTAGTAATTCACATTGAGATCCACATTCTAAAAGATGATAAATGAAATTTTTTCTTATGTAAATTTGTTATTATATAGAATTAAAAAAATGTTCTCTTTTCTAATTTTTAATAATTTACACATGTAGGTAAGTTGAAACATTCCTTGAAGACTACGACTTTTGGAAAATAAATATTTTTACCCCAATGAAATAAATACCGATCCTCGAAGGAATCATTATATTAAAATATATAACATGGTAAAAAACCATCACTATTAGCGGGTGATCAATTGTTCTAGAAATTAAAATATATTGAAACTATTTTTAGTAAACCATTTTATTAAACCTTCTAAAATATATTTGGAAAAGGTGATCAATTTTATTTGAATTACCATACTATAAATTTTTGTATGTAATATATCCTATTGATTCCATTCATGTAAGTAAATTTAATTGATAGTGTTATTAGAAAATTACTAAATGTACCAGACAAAAAATTGCAACATGGTTAGGTTGGAAATTATTGACATGGGGATAAGGGATGCCTTGGCATTGCTGAAGGGTGAAAGAATAATTTTTCTTCGTCTAGAGGATTACACTCTATATAGAGAATACAAACTTCAATTTTGAATATTATTTAATGGTATCAATGTTGAAAAGGGGTATTCAAAAAATATAAATATTGTTATATCATTGACTACTTGAAAGTGATAGGTTTTAAAATTACATGAATATTATGTTTTGATTGAATATTTGATGTCTATCACTTTGTGTTTCATGATACCTTAAAATGTATGAAATACATTAATGAGACATTTCTTCTTTTTAAAATCTATATGAACTGCGGTTATAGACACACTAATGTTTCTAATCATGAATATGATAATTGCAGTGATATTATATGAAATAGAGATGTTTTTCACCCCATAATTATTTGATATGATGGTGCACTTGATGGTTCAATTGGAGATAGAGATTCAATTATGTGGTCCTATATATTAAATATGGATATACCCTATTGAATGGAATATGAATATTTTGAAAGGGTGTGTCAGGAATTGGAATCATCCATAACTTTTTATTATAGAGTGATATAGTATTGGACAAGATAAGGAATTGTTTAACAACTACCTATCAAATGATTATAGTGACCCAATCCATTTACACATATTGTTCCATTTTTTTATCATAAATATCCATTAAATAAAACTAAAGAATCAAAAAACATAGTGTATTGGGAATAATGGGTTTAAAATACATCACTATGAAACTAAAATAAAATAGATTTATTTTAATCTATTTAATGAGTTCTTAAATCATTTTGATCACCTAAAACTATATAGTATAATCTATGGAATAGATAATATAAAAGAGTGAGATAAAAAACTAGCCAGATAATAAACATTAAAATAAATTATATCATGTCATTTAAATGACATAAAATGATATAATAAATGAGAAGGATCATGAATAATTACATGGGAGAATAGCATAATGAAAATCATATCACATGGTCATGGAAAAATAGGAAGTTGGGATCAAAACATATTTAGAAATCAACTTAATTCAATGATAACTTAGAAAAAAGCATCACATGGTTGACATAGTCCCACAGTGGATTGGGTGTACTCCATAATACTATACATAATGTCTCATGAGACTAAATCATTACCCAATACATTGTGTCACTATCTAGTTTCACCATCATAACAAGTGCATGATTATGTGTTCCACAAAAAGAAATCAATCTAAAATCATGAACATAAAAATTACCCATGAAATGAAATGTGTTCTCTTTGACAAAAGAACTTATGGAATGTATAAATCCATCAAATAATGGGAGAATAATCATGGTATATATTTTAGAGACATATATACCAAATTTAAAATCAATACATAACATTAATTAAATATAAAAAGTGATTTCTATTGATATAGGTCATAACCCAAATAAAAATGGTGGTTCAAAAATATCCCTTACCTTATGTCCAGATTCATTATGTACTTTCACATAGTGTCCAGGATAGTAAAATTAGATTTATTAATTACTTAATTTAGAAAAATTTCCATCTATACATTGTTTTTTCTATAATTTTAGTATATTTATTTATAATCATTTTAATGATATATAATGTTTCATTTTGTTGTTCCTGGAGCATTCGTTTCATGGTTCCATGGTCGGATCACATATCGATAATTATTAATATTCTTATCAAATAAGAAAATAACTCCAGAAGAGGAATGAAATGGTGTTAAATTACATTAAAAATTATAATTTTTCCTAATACCCTTATATGTTCTAACATAGGTATTATTCATTTTGTAAAATAGTTATCATAATTGGATAGTTCATTTAGGAAGTTTTATTGACCATCACGCACTAGTTTCATTCTATTTATTATTATTGATATATGTAATCATTAAAGAATTTTAAATAAGTTATAATATAATTATTATCAAATTATTTAACCATAATAATATTTTTATAATAATCCTTGAAGGGGTTAGCTAAAATGAAGTGCCTTGTTCATAGGAGTGGTGACCCAACCATTTTGTAAATAATGCTTTACTCTTAGAAATAAAAGGAAGGGAGGGTAGAAGCTGGATATTACATTAAAAAATAATATTATTGTGTATTTATTATAATGAAGTCACTATTTCATGTTTGATTATGGAGACAAGGTTATTTCATAAGAAGAAGAATATTTTAAAAGATATTATATTAGAAATTTACCCCTTGACTATCATCTCCTTGATAATCTTCTTAGGGAAATTTTGGATTGCTGTTTTTAGAAGAACGAGGCTTCTAGTGATTTGAGGTGTTTTGTGAGGATACATTATTTTAGAACATTTTGTTGAACAAAGGCTTAGAATGTGTGATTATAATGTATGGTGAGGGGTGGTATTTATAAGGGGAGGAGATAGATGTTTTCAATATTATATTCATTAATTTATTATTTTGGCTCAAAACTCTCTATAGTATGGATTATTATGACTATATAAAGTAACCGGTCCATGTGAGTTTCAAATAATATTTTCTTACACCACTAATGACTTAAAAATGATTTATTTATCTTATAATGTTAAATGTTTCATTTTACCATATTTCACTTTTCACTAAAATTCATATATTTTAGAAAAATACCAAAAAATAACCATTACCATTTTTGGAAATGTATATTAAAAAAATGAAGTGAATTTTTCGAAAATAATTTTAAATATATGTGAAGTTTAACTTTTTTTAAAATCCTCAGTTTTTTCAAAGTTATCAGTTTTAATATTCTGAGCTATTTTCTAACTAATTGAAAATTTACTTAACGTCACTTAAAATTATACTATCATTTAATATAATATAATATTAATTTTGAAATTAGTTTTATGAAAAAAAACCATTTAAATCATTATATTTTTTTTATAAAAGTATAATAGGAACATTTATATTTTAATAAATACAAAAAAAATAATTTATTATTTCAAAATCATTTATTTACATTTATAGTAATATTAATGTATCATATTTTAATTTTCTAAGTTACATAAATATTATTTTACACATCCATAGGTGATTATACTATTCTAACAATAACTTTAATATTCCTAACGGTCAAATTACTATTCAAACATTCAGGTTACTATTTCAATAGTTATATTACTATTCCAATGGCCAGATTTGTAATGATCATATGAGTTCCCTCCTTCCAATAAATACCTTATATTTCATTCATTGTTCAGTGACTTCTATTTTCTATTAAGGATATGTGTAATTTCTTTTTCAAGTTAAATATTTTTTTTATAACATTTTTTCTCATTTATATAGTGTTATTCGTGAGTGAAATTATTGTGGGGGATTAAGAGGATCCAAATTTTGATATTATTGTTATTGTATTTTCCATTTTTATCTCATTGTAATATTTTCAATTATTATGTCAATTGTTTTATATAAATGTAATGGTAAAATTAATAATAATGTTTAGTTGGCTTTACCTTGGGGTAAATGTGCATTATAAAATATTATATTAGTAAATAGGACATGTTTATATATTCTAAAGGGAAATTCCATTGATAAAATTCCGGGTCATTGCATTCTTCACCCTTATGAAATTTCACCCTAAAATTTTAATTTTAAAAACTAAGGTGAAAACTCATTTGGGTAATTTTTCTTAATGGATTCCTCTAGTTTCTATATCACATCCTCATACAAATGGTATCTCTATAAAACTTTTACTAGGTGAATTGTATTTTTAGGTACAAATTTATCTAAATGGTTCAAGATCTCTATATTCTAACCCTCATAAGATAGTCTATTTTACAGATTTACCACCTCTGAATTCATTACATGATATGGATCTGGTATCTACTTATTTTAGATGAATATGTGGAAAATCTCTTGTATTTTTGAGATTTTTGGTGGTAGTTCCAGTCGATAAGCCATGATTTGGATGTGATCATGAATCTGAACGGGGTCAATGTACTTGGGACATGACGGTCCCTTTATAACAAATTCTAAGACTCTCTTCCTTATATATATATAGAGGAATACCTTATATTTATTCTCAAACTCCATGCCTCTTCGATGATTGTTAACATATCTCTTATATAGACATTGAGTACTAATTATGTAATTTAGAATAGTATTGACCCTTTATACCATTTCCATGAAAATTTTTGTTCCATACAACTTATGTTCACCAACATCATCCCAACACATAAGTGTCTGAAATATCTATAGATAAAGGGATTCATATAAAAAAATTTGGTTTCTTGAGTGGATATAATTATCTAATGAGAAATCAACTAGAGATGGATTCTAATCACATCCTCCTTTGAAGATTATTGAGAAATATCTCAACACGTATTCCCATTTCTAGATAGTCCTCTCATATTGGACATTGTTTTTAGGGTGTAAATTTTTACTAATTTTTATCTCAGTGTTCACAACATGTGGGAGACATTTCCAAAACATAAAGGTAAATGATTGATGTTGATTAGAAATAATGGATAGTGGTTTCCCATGTTGCCTCACAAATTCCCTAATTTATATCCTTGTAAGTTGATCGAGTGACATGTCCTCTAAAATTTTGATGAATTGATAAGTATTTTCAATATGATCTATCGCAACCCATATAGAAGTATTCCCCTTAATGTCTATAGAAGACTAGTGACAAATTCTATAGGGATATTTTCTAATTTCCATGTAGTTATGGGCAATGGATTCATCATCCCCTTAGAAGCTTTATTTTCATCCTTCACTTTATAATATCGAAGAAATTTTTATGTAAACTCTATGATATTCTTATTCAAATTTACCCACCAATAGTGCAATACAAGATCAAAATGCATCTTAATGCTCCCTGGGTCGAATGGAGAAGGATGCTATATTTTAACCATTCACCAACTCCTGCTTTATCTTAATATATTATGGTAGACATAGTGGTGACATAAATAATAAAACTTATTCTTGATTAGTTTTGAAATCTTATTATTTCCCTTTTCTTACATCATATATATTCTTCTGAATTTATAGATCATATCTTTAGGAATCCTTTATATTCTCTAAAAGGGATGATTGGGAAATCATTTTATATAGGAAAGATGATGTTCCTTATTTTATGATTTCCATTTACATCCTTTGGAAGTCCAAGAAGATTAGATCCTTATCAATTCCCATAAATGATAATGTTTTTCAGATCCTTTATACTTAGACCAATTTCCATTTTATTTTTCATCACAAGATTGTAGTGGATGGAGAGATCATAATCCTTGATCATCTATAACCATATTCACTGGAACATATTTATCTCCTTATATGTTAACAAATATTTTAGGCTCTTATACTCAATATATATTTCAAACTTCTCCCTATAGATATAATTTCTCAAAATTTTCAACATGAGTAACACTAAAACCAACTATAGATTATGTGTTGGGTAGTTTTACTCATGAACATTCAATTTAAATGATGTGTAGGCTATCACGTTATCATTTTTCATTATTTGACTTACAAATTCATTCATAAATGCATTACTATATATGATGTAACGTTTCCCACATGAGGGAAGTGTGAGGACTAATGTAGTGATAAGAATATTTTTCAATTCTATGATGTTATCTTTTAATTTAGTAGTCCTTACAAAATTTACACCTTTTCTAGAGATCTTGGTTATCAAGTTTGAAATTTCAAGAAGTTTCTAACAAATCATTGATAATACCTAGTTATTCAAAAGAAACTATGGATCTCCATTGTAGATGTTGTTATGGGAATCTCCTAAATTTTCTTTATCATATAAGGGTCCACATATATCCATTTTCTCATTATAACATGCCCATTATTGACACTTCCTCCATCTAGAACTGACATTAATTGTATATTCAATATAGGTTCTCCTTTCACAATTTTTTAGCAAAATATTACAATTATCCTCATGTTCCTTATTTATTTTGGAGTATATTAGAATATAAATTATAAATACTACCACATATTTTGAGATAATATATAAAGACTCTATTCATTAAAACCATACTGTTTTTTGGAGAATTAGTGAGCCTAAAGGGTATCACTATAAACTCATGGTTTCTATACCTTTTTAAACAAAAAATCTTGGGAATATATTAACTTTTAACCATTAATTATTTGTATCTAAACAAAATTTCCACCATAGATAAATAATTGGCCCCACATAGTTGACCAAACAACTCATCTATCTGTTGCAAGGGATACTTGTTCTTTATTTTGATTTTGTGGAGTTCATGATAATCAATGCATAAGTGCATTAACCCATAATTAGTCTTTATTAAGAGGACCAAAAACCCCCTAGAGTAAAGCACTTAGGCATCCAAAACCCTTTTACATATTCTATTTTACCTTATTTATTAGTTCCTCTAACTCAATAGTGCAAATTATATAATGAGTATTTGATATGGGCATAGATCTAGGTAGAAGTTCCATTGACAATTCAACCTATCCTTTATGAGGAAGAACGAGAAAATATGTTGGTAATACATCAAAATAATCCATAATATTGGTCATGTATTTGAGAATTATTATATCCATCATCTTAACCACTTGGGATAGATATGCTTACTCACAAGGTCATAATATCCACACTTGAGATATAGATTTGAAAGAAAATTCACCCTCCTCCTTAAAAATCTATAGAATCAAAGGCTGACATGAGACATAAAGATTGATATCTCAGTCATGATAGTTTATATTATATTTATATAGATACAACTAATCCATCATATCTGAAAACCCTTAACTTAGTGTATTGACTTCAATAATGCACGTGTTCCTTATAGATAAAGCATTATACTGAAGGATGAGAGTCGATCTGAACATTTGTGTCTTCTTCTAAATTAGTGGGTTTGTTCATTTCCCTTCGGCAATAATTATCATTATTCTCCTCATTTACACATTTTAAAAATCTCCAATTTACCTTTATAAATTTTACATGATGCTTCTTCCCACACTTTTGATATATGGGATGTTGGGTATTCTTTCCTCCATGTGATTTATCCATTGATCCTCCAAAATTTAACTATATTTCCCACTTTTCATCATCATCCCCATGAGTCCACTGAGAGTGAAAAATATAAATCTTGACCTTAAGGGTGAAATATAAAATCTTCTCATACCTTTCAAAGTCTTAAATCACCAAGAAATTTCATATACTCATATTTAATCCATTGACGAATAGGTCCACCTTGATTTTACTGTTAATGAAAAAATGGGGGTGTATCATGAAAGACATGTGAAGTTTTCATCATTTTCCACGATAGACTCACATTAATTTGAATTAAGTCTGAGGAACATCCTATACAATTTAATATCGAGACTTCAAGGAAAATATTTAGTAAAAAATATTTTTCTCGAATCATTCATATTTCATGGAATCAATATACTCTGTAGACATTATGGTCATGATCAGTGTCCACCACAGATCATCTTCCAATCAAAAATGATTGAAAAATAGAACAACCTTATCTTGTTTTGAGAATTATATATCATTGAATATCTTATTAATGGATTTAATCCATTTCTCATTGATGGGGTGACCAAAGGATCCTCTATAGTTAGGAGGCCTTTATTTCATAAATGAATCAATTGTACCCTATTATATATTATGAGAAGGAGGGTTTTCCACATGATTCATGTAATTATTCATATAATGATTCTGATATAGTACTAATATAAATTTCCTAGTAGCCACTACTATAATGATAAGAATATAATTTGAGAAATTATCACATTGCCTATCAAATTTTTTGATAGCTTGATTCCTCATATTTACTACCATTGATTAGAATAAATGAAAATTAAGATTATTATACTTATACTAATAAACATATAAAATAAAAAATATGAAATTAGAAGGAATGAAATATAAATTATATGTAAATCCTAACTTATGAGTCTCTTGGTTCTCAATCTAGTTTATCCATGGTAATTTCCCTATTATGTTTTCTAACATAACAATTTATATGGATCTTTCATAATAGTTCATAACGAGTTTTTGAATCTACAAAGCATATGCATCTAGAGTGTCAAACTATGTGTCTAGAAAATACTCTTGGTTTTTTATCTGGTGGTGATCAATTTCAAACGAAATTCACCCTATTGGGGTTTTACCCCAAGGTAAAATTGTTCCAAAGCCACATCCACTTTTAGTATGCAGACAATGATGTAATTTCTTTGAGACCACACAATCCACACTTCAAAAAATTTCTAGGATATTCTCCTATACATAGTCATATCCTAAGGGAAATCACTAATGTATTCTTGTAAAAAATAAAATAAATAAATAAACCATTCTCTGATTCATAAAATAGTGATCTAATACTTTTACACATATTATTACATGATTTTTATTATAAATATTCATTAAATACAACCAAAGGATAAAAAATCCTAATAAATTGGATTACTAGTTTAAAAATACACAAAATTGAAACTAAAATAATATTAATTTATATTAATCTTCATAATTATCTCCTAAATCCTTTTGATCTTCTAAAACATCATAGGATAACCAGGGGAATACATAAATGAAAGGGCAGAGCTAAAAAACAGTTAAGAAAATAAACATCAAAATGAATCATAACATGTGAGTAAAAAGCCATAAAACAATATCATCAAATAAATGGAACATGAATAATAAATTTAGAGAATATAATAATAAATATATTATCATATAATAATAGAGACATAGGAAAGTGTAAGAAACATATATCATGACATAAAAACAAGTTAAGGCTAACCACGAAGACAACATCACATGGTGGAAAGAGTCCCATAATGGATTGGGTTTACTACTTAATCCCATACACGACATATCATAAGAAAACCAGTACCCAATGAATTGGGGTGATACCTAGATGAACCCATCATAACATGTACATGATTATGTGTTCCACAAAAGGGAATCAATCTTAAGGTATAGACATAAAAATTACCCATGGAAAGAAATTTGTTTCATTTGAGTAAATAACTTATAATAAGTATTATCCCATTAAAGAAAGGTAAAATAACATTTTTTTATATGTGATAGACATATGTACATAATTTAGAATCATTAAATAACATTAAATAGAAAGATAAAGTGATTTTAATATAGAAAGGTCATATCTAAAAGAAAAGTTGTGGTCCAGGGAGATCCCCTACTTTATGTTGGGATTTGATATTTAGTTTCAATTAGCACCAAGATAATAAAATTATATTAATTAATTACATTAAAACATATTCAATATATTCCTGATTTATTATAATTTTTTATGTTCAATTATAATCATTTTGATGTGATATAATGTATAATATGTTTCCATGAGTGTTCGTTTCATGGTTCTGGTGTTGGATCAGTTGTGGATAATTATTGATGTTCTTATAAAATGGGAAAATAACTCTAGAAGTGATAGAAAATGGGATTAATTTACATGAAGAATTATAATTTTCAAAAATAACCATATGTTTTTTGACACAGGGATAACAATTTTAGTTAAACGTTAACATTAAATTGTTAGTTCATTTAGGCGGTTTTACAAACCATCAAAAACTAGTATTGTAGCATTTAATATTATGAATATATATATTTATTAGATAATATTAAATTAGTTATAATATAATTATTATAATCTTATTTGACCATAATAATTATATTGTTTTAACAATTCTCAAAGGCAATAGTGAAAATGATGTGCACTGTTCATGGAGGTGGTGAACCATCCAATTTGTAAACCACAATTTCAGTTAAGAAATGATATAAAGGAGGGTATAAGATGAATATTACATAAAAAACAATATTTTTGTATATTTATAATAATTTTTTAATAATTAAATACTAGATTATGAAGAAATAGAAAAGATATAATAAGAAGAAAATTTGAAAAGTTACAATTTTACCATTTTAATTCTTGAATGTCGTCCCTTTGAGAATCTTTTTAGGGAAATTTGGGATTGGAAATTTGGGATAAAAAATGCTTCTTTATAATATGGGGATAGTGTTGAGGATATAGATTATTATAACTTTTAAAATCTCAATAGATTAAATGGTTTTAGGAGAAGGGGTGGTGAGCGGTGGTATTTATAAGGGGAGGAGAGGGGTGTTTCTTAATATAATATTCATTATATTATTATTTTATCCCATGAATATAAACAATATTTATTCTTGTGACTATATATAGTAAAATTTTCATCTGATTTTGAAATAATTAGTGATAACATCATCCATGACTCAAATATTCATAAGATAATTATATAATGTTAAATGCCATATTTTACCATATTTCACGGTTCACCAAAAATTCAACTATTATAGAAAAATACTTAAAATTAAATATTAACATATTTCAGCCTTTAGTTTAAAAAATGAATTAAATATTTTTTTTCTATATATGGAAAATTTAATTTTTAAATAAAATCCTCATTTATTTAAAAATTATCAATTTTAAAATTATGACCAATATTACAGCCCATTGAAAAATTACTTAAGGAGTCATCCTATAAATATAGTACCAAATAATAAAAATTTATAAATACATTTTATAACCATAAAAATTATTTTAAATAATTATTTATATTATAAATGTGCACTAAAACATTTATTTTCTATAAACTACTAACACTTAATTTATAAATTTTAAAACATTTATTTATTTGTATCGTGATATAAATATATCATATTTTCATTTATAGGATACCTAAATATTATTTTTCACTTCCATAAGTGTGGTTACTATTATAATAGTCAAGTTACTATTCTTAATGTTTATATTAAAATACTAATTTTCATGTTTCTATTCCAACAGTCAGATTACAATTCCAAGGGTAAGGTCACTATTCCAATAGTCAAATTACTACTTAAATGGTCAGATTTGTAACTGTCATATGGGTTCCATACTTCCTATAAATACCTTATATTTCGTTTATTATTCATTAAATTCTATTTTATCTCAAGTATATGTATATATATATATATATATATATTTCCATTTTCAAGATGAATATTTTGTTACTAATCTTTTGTCTCATTTATATTGTGTTGTTCATGAGTGATGTTATTTTGGTGGATCGAGATGATCTAAATATTAATATTTTAGTTATCTTATTTTATGTTTTTTCTATCCCCTTGTAATATTTTCAATTCATATAGGAATTTTTATTCCCTAATGGTGATTTTTAAATTAATAATAAAATGTAGTTGGTTTACCATGTGGTATGTGTGGATTAAACAATAATTTATTACTAAATAAGACATAATTATATATTCAGAAGTGAAATTCCCTTGATAAAAATTCTAGGTCCTTACAATTATTATATCATTGGTCTCCCAAATTCTTATAACAAAAAAAGAGTAATGGATGAAATGATTTCTATAATAGAAGTTGTTAGAGTTACCATTACAATGAAGGAGTAAGAACACCATTACATATTACATAATATTCAATGATTTATCCCTAATTTGAAGCCACAAAAGGAAATTATTAGACATATTAATCCATTAAGTGTTGAATTATGGAAGTCAAATACCCATAATCAATATTTTATAGTTTGGTTCTGAGATCATATCTATAAGGATTTATCTGAAATTTGAAATTCAGTTATTTAAGTACTTTGATGGATAGCGAAGGGACTAAATATAAATGTAATATCTTATACTAGTTTTTTAATTAATTGTTATACATGCAATACAAAGGAAAAAGAGGGATGGATTATGTTGAAAAAACATTGGATCTACACTTATGGTGGAAGTGATGTATATATTCGTTCTGAAGGATAAAATCCAATTTATATGAATATTCCATATTTCATCATCATCAATGAAATATATGAATTGGATTATATAAAATTTCAAGTGTTCATTTTCTGTTATAGATGGGTTGATAAGAGAAGTTTAGTTAAAGTTGATGAATTTGTTTTAATGAAGTATAATTTTAATGAAAAATTATATAAAGAAGACCCATTTATAATGGAATTATAAGTAGTGAAATTATTTTATTTTTTATGTTTAGTAAAAAATAATTTTTCAATTTTTTGTTTGAAACTCAAACAACTCCAGGGTTGGGTAAAAATTAAATTTAGGATGACCCTTTTATTAAGAGATCATAATAATTTCAAAGTGGTCTCAATATTGAAAACATATTTTATGATGGAGGTGACCCCAAGGAGGGGACTTTTTACTTGATAAAGGAGTGAAATACATTCAACTTTTATAGAAAAAAAGATTTTAATGAATTGGTTAATGTGTTTTTAAAATACTATGACATTCCTCATAATATTACATTATCTATACTACATTTATGTAACAAAAAATAATGTTTTAAATATTCAGGTATATAATGAATTATTTACAGGATGATGTTACCACTTCCGAGGACAGAAAAAAAATAATGATGATAAATCTATAGAATTATTAAGCGATAAAAAATATATAGATGAAAAAAGACATAATCGGATATCATCACCCAATGAAACGCAGGATAGTGTGTTTTTTATGGGTTGAAATTTTCAAAGGAATTTAAAATTACCATTTGGTGGATGGGCCATATCATATTCCAAGGATTAGAATGAAATTGATAGATTTTTATATCTTCAACATGTTTTTTAGACAAGTTATAAGGCTTGATAGGTCTCTTGGAATCTCAAAGAAGTTTTTCGATCTTTTGGTTTTGAAATCTTACTTCTGAAGAGATAAAACTGGGCGCACAATTGGATCACGGTGAGTGCTGAACTTGCAGTAAAATAGTGGGTCTTACTTTACATAGGCACATAGATAGTTTAATCCTTTATTTAGTCCAAGGAAACTATGGGACTTGGTGAAAAAATATATAGAGGCTCATGTGATTGTTGTATAGTTTCTCTAACCTTGTGTAACCACCATTTGAGTTTAGGGTGTCTGGATGGTGAGGCCATCATGGTTGGTCCACAGTCTCCGTAAGTATGTGGCCTAACTATTTGGGGGTGAGGATGATATGTTTTTAAGGACCACATAGTTGTAACATGATTTTCCTAACCATTATCCTCTTAAAAAGTGGAAAATGGTCATTTCTTTCTCCGACCTTATATGGGGTATACCCTATTTATTTATTATTCACACCTAGTAGCTATCCTGCATGCAACTCTCAAGTATCCTCTTACTTTGGGTGATTAAACATATTTCATGGAATGTTTTCATCTCATTTAGATGCATTGTAATCCTAGAGGTGAGTCTAAGAGTCAGCTGATATTCAATGTTTGTTTTCTTTTCACATTGCAATACTATTGTTGTGTGAGATCATATTCCTTTTTTTTAATTCAACTAATTATAATTTTTCTATCATTTTGGATTGAATCAAAGCCTAATAATAGATTATTAAAGATTCATAGGCATCTAGTAGGTGGTCTATATTCCCTTCACTAAAATTTTCATCATTTATAAAATGGTTTTCATTATTCCACACATCAAACTTTTTGTACGCTTCTCCTAAAATGTGAAATTCCATAACTTAATTTTACAAACCATAAAATTTCCATACTCTAAACCCACTGACAATGTCACAAGGTTCTGAAATACACTTAGATCAACCCTTTGGGTGATTCTTATTTTGTACCTTCATTGACCATTATTTTTAATTGACCAAAAGCTAGGTTTTCTCTTGAAATAGTAATTTATTAAATGACAATAAAAGAATTGACTAAATTATAATAGGGCTTGTATAATTACTTCGAACACAAAAAAAATGAATTATTCCCTAGGATAAGATGGAATTTAAATAGAAGTGAGAATATTTTAATGAAATTTCATTGACCAGGACTATGAGTATCTTATCACTACCAGAGGTTGATGGCCTCATTTTTACCACACTATAGGGTGTTTGAGGTTAAATAGTTTAAAGGACCATTCCTTTCGAATGTAACCAAGTACCCTAATAAGTTGTGATGGAATTTCTCTAATTATTGGATGAATCAATTGAATTGATTGAGTAGTGAAAGGAAATGGGTACCTTATGTTCCCATTTGTGTATAACAACCATAGGATTGGGCCTCTTTTCTTATATATGTTTTAGATAAATAATGTAAATGAATTGAAAACAATGTAGACCGTTCACTAGATCATGGATCCCTTTAAGGGACGACCATGTCACTTAGCCCTTTTGTGAGCCTATAAATTAAATGACTAATGGTATGGTTGGATTTTAGATTGGAATGGATATTTCTCACGGACTATTCTTAATTATTAAATGTAATGTGAACTCCAAATATATTAGGCCTTGAGAGAAACATTGATTCTGATGTGGAATTCCATGGATGGGATCATAGTGAAATTATCAAATGAGTGAATTATGAATGATTAAGTGATACTATAGATGACGCTTCTAATTGTTTATTTAAATGTTTTGGACATGGAATTCAACATTAGTTATTGAAATCATTAGACATGGAATTACTCATCTTTTATCGAAATCATTAAACATGGAGTTCTTCATTAATTTTTGAAATCATTGAACAAGGAAATCCTTGTTTTTTATTGACATCATTTGACATATCCACACACATTAAATTAATTAATTTGTTAAAGACTGTGCTCCTTATCTTTATCAAATAAATTATGGGACACAATTCCCCAAAACCCATTGGATAGATTCTTGAGATGATTCCCTTATTTAAATATTAATACACATATGGTTATATCTAGACATGCACATGTTAATTATATTCCTTGGGTATTATGTATATCTATATGAAGTCTAAAATTTTCAATGACTATCCAATATTGGATGAATCAGGTAAAGATGTCTAGGTGTGCCATAATGAATGTAAGATTGACATGGTTTGTATTTACATTTCTTACTACCATTATTATTACCTACACATAACTTCATTTTATATTCATGGGGATTATTTTCATTTGAAAAAAATGGTGGAAGCCTATTTAGTTTTACTCAGAACCTATTCAGGTATCCTTTGGGTACCCAAAAAGATCCTGTGATTGTAGGTTAGGTCTTACCTCGTTCCTCGTTTCTATTGTATATTATTGGGTAGGACATAACATGGGAGTAGTGGATGAGATTTTACTCTATATGTATTCTTTATTTGGAGTCTTTTATATATTTATTATTATTTCTGCATATCCCTATAGTTTATAGTATTTGGTGTATGTTGAATGTGCTGTTTTTTTAGCATAGCATGTTCATGCATGAATGTTTTATTGGAATTATTTAGGTTATCTGTCATTATTATATTTCAGAGACTTATTTTTCTTATGATGTTTATTTAATATATTTATTCCTATATTATATTTAGTACTGATACAGAGGGTATAATCTCCCCACTATACCACCTTTTGAACTTTATTGTTAGTTGGAAGCCTCTATCATATGGGGAGGAATACTTAAGGCCTTGATTCCAATAATTCTAGTTACTGTATAAAGTGGTAATGGCCAGGATGTCGAAAATTGGTGTCAATGGTTCCTTTTTTTTACTTTGTATTACTATTTTGGGATAATTTATAGGATTATAGGGATGTGTTCAAAATTGGTTAATAGCTCGTGTCTATGAATTTCCAACCCAGACATGGGGGAAAAATCATATTTTCAGGGATAATACTATTGTTCATGTTTTTATTTATTATATTTGATTTTTATTTTACATTGATTGATTGATTTATTTCCACTAGATACTTATTTATGTTATTTACCTTTTGGTTCAGTATAGAATGCGATGATGTGTGTTCTTGTATCTTTTCAGGGACATTGGATTCACATTTTATGCTAATCTGTATACCAATATTATGTATCTTCCTACTTACATGCATGTATTACTTTCTTATGTCGTAATTTTACTTGTTAAGGTTATTTTATAAGGTAATTAAATAGTGTTTCTGCATTAACCTAAATGGTGTTTTCCCATATAGTTTTATGGTGGAAATATACTTAACTAGAAATAAATGCATTAATTAAATGAAATGTTTTTTGAGTGGTTAATGAATTAAATTTAATGTTTTTTAAATTTAAACTAAATGGATTTGTTTTGAAAAAATTATGTCATTTCATATGGACGTCGATTAAATGGTGTATCAATTGAAACATAGAAAGGATTATACCTCTATAACTTGGGAATAAAACCCATATTAATGAATACTATGATGCTCAACTCGACCTTTATTGGTATGTTTTAGCATCTTATTTCTATGAGATAACCCCGATAAGGGTGTTTTGAAATTTTAACAGTGATTGGGATTCATTTAAATGAGATTTCAATTACTATTTTTAGTGAATTAACCCCATAATTTGGGAATGACATCCCATATCACTGAACCCTGGTTTGTCTGATGGGACCCTCATAAGACACCTTTATTCCTACTTAACTATATACATAATCCTTTTGGGGTATGTTTATGATAAACATGGACGATTATTTAAAGTGTCAGAATCCATCTATAGAGTGTTTCTATTGAATTAGAGGTAAGGGACTTATCAATTGTAATTATTATCTATAAGAGATATAATATTCAAATCACAAAATTAGAATATGATTCTTCCTTTATCATGGTATTTCTTTAGGAGAGGAATATGTATCCTTGGAATATGGCTTATATTATAAGAAACTGTATAATATTTCGTAAACCAAGGAAACCATGTCATTCACACATGGAGAGAATAAAATTACATGGATGATGTGTTAATAATAAAAGGGATCCCAACTAGAATTATTAAAATTTATGATGGGGTGGGGTCTTTACCAGATGATTGTTGTTTCTCTTTCAAGGGGGATTCCCTCAGAATTCATTATTTATGTCTACTGTGAGATATGGGGTGTTTTTTGTAGGATTTAAAGTAATACAAAATTAATTTTTACTCAATTATAACCTTAAGAGTTTTTTAATTTATAGAATTGAATTTATATTTTAATTAACTGAGACCTTTTGTGAGAAATTTTTAATGAATAATTGATTAATGAAAATTATAATATAATTTTCCCATATTTTTATGAAGTTTATATTAATTGAAGTGCAATTATAGTTTAAAAAATATATTCCTCTATCAATGGTACATGAAATTGAATTTATCATTGCCTCTTTAATTTTACAAATATATGTGAAACTGTGAAACGGTCCATAAAACATTCAGTCGTTTCGAAAACAAATATCCCTAATGGAAGGATTTTTATCAATGTTTCATTGAGATATTCCCTGAATGATAACATTGATATTTATAATGATTTTTAGTGGCTTTCTTTTATTGTGATAAATCGATAGGTTAAATGGTTTATCCAAGTGAACATTTAGGTGTGACTTGATTTTTAATGTTTATTCCTTATATTATTATTAGGGGCTATCTCGATTGTGGTAGCACCCTTGGTGATGGGAAACTGGTAGAATTTTGAGTGGATTTCTTAGGCAAGTTATGATTCATCCCTAAACCATTCCTATCAGATAAGTTGATTAAAAAAACATGGGTAGGAGGGTGTTTTCCTATTATGATAAACCTCAAGGGGGTATTACAATATGTGGATACCCAATGAGTGTCATATCCTTATATTTTTTAATAGGGCATTGTTACCATCTAAAAACACTCTTGTATTAGGATTCTTGGAAATAGTGATGTCTTGGTAGTATAATTCTTGGTAGGTGATGTCATTACACCTATACTAATAGGTTTTTACCCTTTCAGGTCAATGAAATTCTTAGTTTTTTTAAAACATTTCTATTTATAGAGATTTTTTTTCCATTTTAGATTACATGTAATAGATTCCCATTAGTGATATATGATCTTCGTGCAAGTGACCTATGGATAGGGGACATACCTAGTATCCCAGTCTTGAGACATGATTTGAAGGGATATGTGGGATACCTAGAGGACCATAGCTTTAACTTAGACCCTACTGATTCAACTATAGTTGTAATTATCAATGGAAACTTGTGAGAGTGGTTATATGGGGATTATGTTTGACTTATGGGAAATGATATCAGTTGTATGCTCGTTTGGAGAAGGATTCATGTAAGAGTCTTGAGTTTTATTATTTATGCATGGTGATACCATTGGGTTTTTGCAAATCACCTAGAGTGATGGGTATTGAGACTAGGTTTGATGGGATTTACTAGTCAGGTTCTTACCTTGTTGATGAGTTGTTGAGCAGTTGACCATTTAATTTTGGAAACAACATTGTGATGTGGGAAGTCATTCGATAAATCATGGCATAGGTGAAGTGCCTGATTTTAAAGTGAAGTTACAAGGGAGATCCTAAAATTCTATAAATATTACATACCATGTAGGACAATTATCTTGAATTTGTTTATGTCAAAATCATACAATTATGACTTTTGATTTGAATTGGGTGGAACGAGAATTTACAACTATTGTACTGGGTAATATATGAATTGTATGGGATGGTTGCACGTGGTATCATTTAAAGTCATTAATTAGTGAGAATCCATGTTTGAGCCAAAGAATGATGGTCCCAAATAAGTGATTCTTTCGTGTATAGAAACAATGATATTTAGGTAAATTTAAGGAAATGCCATGGGATGAGGGTTATCTTGAAACAAACTGGGTATCGTGGGACAGTTGACCCATGGGTGGACATTGACATGCATTTTTTATAGATGGGGTATCAAGAGTTATATAATGCATGTAAATCTAAATTTAAGTGACCATGGATTAGGGATATCAATACACACCCATCGAGGGAATATTTGGGTAGTACTAGTTTGGAGATGATCGTGCACCATATCTTGACAATGTCCCTAGAACACTGGGAGAGAGAGAGAGAGTACTATCTATTTGTAGACCTATATAAAAAAATTTCTTGGATGATGAAATTACTCCTTAGGAGTTGAACTCAAGTATACATTTATGGTAAGATACATTATGGGTATCACACTATTGGCCATTTGAGGTTGGTGACCCTCATTGTTTTTTGGGTTTGAAATATTCGAGGGGAACCATTCTCAGGATGATGGAATGAGTGTGGTGTATGTTTTCATGGGAGATTAGGAATTATCTGGTTATTATCCATGAAAGTAAATATTTAAAAGGATGAAAATATAATGGGTTGTGGTAATTGGAAACTTCTTTCATTGGTGTGATGACAATGATGCTTTTAAGGTGGGGAGTGGCATGCCAGACATTGGTGGGAGACCATCATGTGATAGGGGACATGGGGCGTTGAAATTGGTTTTGGTATTATTGTTTGGACTCTCATATGTCATTAGAGAAATGTATTAATGAACACCAAGATTTTTTGGTAAATCATAGATGAATATTCTGATAAGGACATTGGTGGAGTCTGAGTGTGGGTGGAAGGACCTGGATGTCTAGTGGTGATCCAAGGGGTCTGAGATCATGTACTTTACAATTGTGGTGCCACAACATGATTCTGAATAGGGGATGGTTTGGCTGAGAGACATCATCAGATGTTGGTAATGGTATTTGGTGATCATGGTCAGAAAAATATCAATACACCTTGGAAAAAAGGATCAGGAATCTAGTTTTTGTGAATCACGAGCAAAAAAAGATGATTATTTTATAAAATTGTTGGATGGAGGTGGTTTAACATGATTTATCTCAAAATTTTGGATACATTTTGTGAGTAACCACATCAGGTATGTTTTTGGGATGAGAAGGGTGAATTCTAAGTGTTGACTGATGGTTTTCAAGGAAAATGTTGTTTGACCATTCTAGTTATATTGATTGGAATTAAACCATTCATTTTAATTTCAAAATATACTAGGAGTTCCTCTAGGATGGTAAGGGAGTTCTCAAATAGAAAATTAACAAAGTGGGAGATAATTGGAACAGAATTAGCCAATACAGACTGGAACCTATGTTGAGGAGGGCCATAGGCCAATTAATGATAGTGATGATGACATTGTCATGTCTTAGTTAAGAAAGGCTCGAGTAAGAATAATCTAAGTGTTTAAATAATTTTTATCATTGTCTCTAGTTTTAATGGATTAATTAAAATATTTATAGAGTAGAACTTGAAGGTGAATTGTGCATTTGGATGTAAAATGTGTACATTTAAGCAGGAATTCCAAACCCAGGAAAGATGGGTGTTGTTTTTTTTCTAATATGGATTTTTATAGGAGAGAATATATAAGATGGCGTGGTTTCAATTTCTTGTGTTTTATATGGGTTGAAGTTTCAATTGAAATTTTAATGTTTCATTTATAAGTTGGGATGAATCTTAGACTGAGCCTAAGAATAAAATTATGAGATTTGGAACACTTTAAATTGTTTTTTCTAATGTGGTTTCAGGATCAATAAGTGTTTTGTAATCGAAGTTGTATTTTGGGATAATTAGACTTGGAAATAAAAATTTGTGAGAGAAATACTTAGGCTCACATTTGGGGCATGGTTAATGAAAACGATGGATTCAAATAGTTTGATCTGATTTTTATATAGAAAAAATTAGTTTAACCATGTGAGGTGCCCAAGAAAATTTTGTGTCTGGGTTAATAAGTATAGAGATACTAAAACTGTTGGTTCACGATTTTTATTACCATGCACTGTAATTGTACGAAGTGAGGCTGTGTAGATAATAAGGCCCACATGACTGGAACACCGTCTGCCTAATCTTGTGACATAACAATGCGGTTTGAGGGTGACAGATAAGTGAGGGCCACACGATTTACATAGAAATGTCACCTAATACTTCACCTCTTTAAAATGGACATAATAATATTTTTCCCCTTCAATATTAAATGGTTCGTACCCCCATATCGTCCAATTTCACACCAAATTACACCCCCACATGCCTCTCTCCATTCTCTTTTCCCTTGAGGTGATTCTCCCATATTTGTGGTCTGATTTGACCATCACCAAATGCGTTTCAAGCCTATAGGTGATTATAAGATTCCTCTTACCTTATTTCTATATTTTATTTTCTCATATAAACATCATTTTTTTAAAGATAATATTCCATATTTTTAGGGCATTCATTAGGTTATCTGTTTTCTTCTATTTAGATCAAATCAATTCCTAAAAATGGACAAGTGGATTTTCCTAAGCATAGGGTATGTAGTATATATGCCTTTCTCTAAAATTTCTATCATTTATAATTTTTTTGTCAATGTTCCACATGATATAATTTCTTGTCATCGATACTAAACTATAAAATACCTTAACTAAATTTCTAGAACATAAAATTGGTGTTATTTTGACATTTTGACATTGTTCGAAGGTTGTGACCTCCACATAGATCACACCTTTGGGTGACACTTACTCTATACACTCATTGGCCATTGTTTTTTATTTGACCAAAACTCCATTCATGTGTGTTTGGGTTGTCTCATAAAATGGGAATTTATTGAATGATAATAAATGAATTGATTGAATTATAATAGGGCATGTATACTTTCTAGGATCATGTTAATGTATGAAGCATTATATTGGATAGAAAAGAAGTGAAAGAGAAGTGATACTATTATAATGAAATTTCTTTTACCATGATAATGAGTCTATTGTTACTTTCAAAGGTTAATGACCCCAATTTTAAATACCCTTTCCATTGTGTTTTATTAAATTATTTAAAAGTATATTTCTTTCCTATGAAACTAAACTACATCCTAAGGTTTTCTATATTATCACTAATGACTATATAAATAATTGGAAATGATTTTGTAGTGAATGGGAATGTGTTTGTTATGTTGCATTTTTTTAATCCCACCATAGGTTTGGGCATCTTTCCTTATATATATAGTGTATAAATGAAGTAAATTAATTGTAAATGGTGTGGACCATTCACCTGAACTCGGAACCCTTTATGGGATGACCATGTCACTTGATTGTTCATGGAACATATAAATAAAATGATTAATAGTATTCTTATATTTTAGGTTGTAACAAATATTTATCTTTTATTTTATTTAATTAGTAGATTACACATGTGTGACTACTATTCTAGGCCTTTTTATAATATTGGATTCTAGTGTAAAATTCCATTGGTGGGATCATAATTGCATATTTATATGATTTAATTATGAATGATTAATTAATATTGGGAATGATGCTCCTAATTGTTTATTTAAATGTGACATACATGGAATTGTTCATTATATGTTAAAATAATGTGAAATAGAATTACTCATCATTTATTGAAATCATTAGACAATAACTTCCTCATTAATTGTCAAAATAATTGGACATGGTGTTCCTCATTGTTTATTGAAATAATTAGACATGTCTTTCCACATTAATGTTTTTAAATTGTTGTACATGGTGCTAGTTATCTTTATCTAATGAATTAAAGGAAAACTAATTAGTTTTATGACCTTATTTAAATATGAATCCTTAAATGGTTATCTCAAGACATGTACTCCACAATTATATACCATGAGTACTATGTCTATCTATATAAAAGGTCAAATTTTCATAGACATTTGGCATATACCGAAGAAGGTATAGTCAGACATGTGTCTCATATATAAACTAAGTTCAACATGGTTTATATTTTAAATAAATATATCCTTTTTTATTATCTTCAAACTTATTCATTTTATTTTCATGGAAAAAGTTTTTAGTAGACACCATTGGTGGTTGCCTATAGAGTTTTACTCACACCCTATTTGGGTCAACATTGGGTACCCAGATAGATCCCCCAACTATGGGTTAAGGATTGGTTCATTACTATTTGTTTTATTATCTTATGGTCTAGGAAATGGAATATAAGTAGTGGATAATAGTTTACTCAAGATTAATTATAGTCATCCTAGCCCTATTATATGTATTAATTGGTGTATGTTGACTATCCTACATATATATATTAGCACATCCATGTGTGGTTGTTATATTATAACTTTTTGGTCTATTTTTCACTATTCTTAGTTAGAGATTAAATTTTCTTCAAATTTTTATTTCATCAATTTATTACTCTATTTTATTCAAGACTAATCTATAGGGTATAGTCTCCCCGCTATAAAAACATTAAACCCTCATTGATCGTCATAATCCTCTGTCATATAGGTATGTGTTCTTTATTCCTTATCACCAACTAGTATGGTTACTTTTTATAGAGTGATTTGGGACAAGACATGAAATTAACTAAAATTGTCAAGGAATGGATAAAAGGTATAAAATTTGATGTCAGATGGAATCAATACGACTAACCTCTTAACCCCAACAAGTAAATTTATATTAATTATGTTGGGGTCATAATGATAATTAATTTTACAATTGATATAGATATTTGGAACAAAAATTGTTCTGGAATTGAAGGAAATCATTTTAGAAGACATTAGGGTAATGTTATGTTATACATTCCCTCTTTTTTATGAAAAAATTATCCAATAAAATGACAATTTACTTTTAATTTTACCTTGAAAAGTCCATTTATTTTAGAATATTACTATTATAAATATGTCTTAATGGAAGTAGAAAATTTCATATAGGATTACAGAAACATCTAATAATGAATCATTTCAAGTATTTTGAGGGTAAAGTAAAACTACACCATCTATATTTGTATAGACATATTATAAAATTGGAAACATAAAAAACTACCATTATTTTTTGTGATGATAAATCATTTTAATTTCATTTTAATCAATAATATTTTATTTTAAAATATTTATTTATCCACTTTGGTTATAATTGATAATTTATGAAACAAGAAAAGAGTTTTGAAAATAAGAAACAATAATCAAAACGCATGCACCCCTACCATAAATCAAGGATGGGGTATACTTCAATTAGGAAGAAAATGCAATGTATTTTAAATATAAAATAAAAGTTTTATGTTGTACGAAACAACCATTGTTCATTTTTTATTCATATTTATGAATTAGAATGAAAAAAATACTTGCATCACATATCATGTACAATATGATAAGGCCCATGAAAATTTAGAGGGTAATCATGTAGATAGAAACACACAAGAAGTATGAGAATCATGTGTAAGTATGAAATAAAAATATTTTTTTTTATGATTTATAATAGTATTACATAAATATATGTATTTATGTTCATATATTTTTTTATGAGATTTAGAAATAATAATTACCATCGATTGAACATGAAGAAAAACTAAATTCAATAATTTTGAAGTGGACAGAACAATATGTTCCCATTAGAGGGGCTTGTTTGGGGGTGTCACATAAAATATATTTCTAGAAGGAAATTCTTCATGGATATATGTATGAGGTGATGAAAATCATATAGGTGTAGAAAGATGCATCGAAAGAATTTATTTTTTGGTCTTGTTCAGTAGACAATAATATGCAAAAGATTCAATGTGAACATGTAGTGGAATAATGATTTCTTTAAGAAGGTCCACATGACCCCACTATCATTGAGGCTATCCATTCACCTCAAATACTTTCCTTACACTAGGTATTTACTTTTTTCATTATTTTTTATACTATATATGAATCAAACATCATTAAATAACATTACATAACTAAAAATCTATGACGATAAATTTTATTTGATTTATATCTTTTAACAACCATAGGTCACTATTTTCCAAAGAGGTATGGTGTAAAATGCACTAGAAGACATTAAATATAACAAAAAACTCCAAAATGTTCACATGATATTGGGGATTCAAATGGATCATGAGACAAGCGTTGTGTCTCATATTACACTTGGTGGTCTAGTTGTTAACATGATCAATAACATTGTTGGAACTTTCATAGCATGTCCAACTAATCATATAATTATACAAGAAGTATGTCCTTAAATTTTTTTGAAATAGGATAAACATAAACAGTTATTGAAAAATTATCTAAAACTATATATGGTATTATAGATATTCAAGAGGAAGGGGAAACCAAATGTTGGATCAAGACAATCCAATAGATCAACCAAGGAATAAAAAGGACCATTTGAGAGTACATACACCCCACCAGTTCTAATGTAGAAAATATTAACATTACATGTTCATGTGCATAAAATAGTCAAATATAGAAATATAACCTACATCAGACCTAAATAATAAATATGTGGAGATTCAATTAAAGAAATGGGCGGACTTGAGATTATAATTGAGACTATAATGTTCGAATAATAGGGAGTCTTATTTCCAAATTCATAAATGACATAAATTGTCATAATTTTATTTTCCAAAAAATGGTCTACTAAGTTTATTACAGTTAATAACTATTTATATTTTCTATAGGCATATATATTAATATTATATAAATATATAACCATGTTAAGAATCATTTAGACTCATAAATCAATCAATCATTTTTTGGATATATTTTCTTTAGGATTGAAATAAATTGAAAATAAAAAAACATGTCTTAGGAATGGTGTTTGAAAAGGAAATATCAGGTGACACACTCCTCTTAATATTTAAAATATGTGGGTAAAACCCAATAATATAATCATATAAAATATTTTTTTTATTTTTTTTACTATTTTTTTAGTTTTCATATGAATAACTAGATGATAATCAAAATCATTTTGGATACCATAAATGTATTTTTTTATCTAAAATGAACATTTTCAAAAAATAAACCATATATAAGGCCCATTTTAAATTTTTAATGAATTCTAATGAGCACTTTATAGATAAAATAAAAATTATATATTTTAGTTTTCATTTAAAAAATATTTTTTTATGACAGGTTTATATAAAAATATTTGCTAAATCATGGAATGAGGTAAAATTATGGAAAACAAATCTTATAGACTTATTTGAATGGAATAAAATTAAGTTATATACACTATAATCTAACTATAAACACATATTTAAAAAAAAATACTTGTTTTGGTTAATGTTTCTATAGTGTACAAAACATAATAATGACAATAATTGTTGATATTAAAATTTCAAATTTATGAAGGATATTATATACTGTTAACAAACTAGCATCTCCTAACATGTAATTTTAAAAGGTAATAACAATTTCAACTAAAATATTTATTAATCCTATATTTTTATATATTTTATAATTACTATCAGAAAGACCAACATTTTACATACTTAGAATGAGAAGTAAATTTTTTTAGAGATGAGTCAGTAGAGTACATGGTGTCATAATGTTTGCTAATATCATACTGAGAAAATTACATATCATGTTTATGATATAGTATAAACTAAGACCTTAGATATACATTTGGGATGTAAATAATTAGTAACCTAATGATTTATATATTAATTTTACTTATTATAAGGTAGGTAGAGATAGATGCCAAGGAACCTGACTTAACATGTTATTGGGTAATGAGGTATAGGTGGGGGACACACTATATCGGTCCTGGGTCCAACCCACCACCTGTGCGCTACACACCCCAGCTAGACACAAGTGTGGTAGAACTTGACCCTGCGTCGGCTCCATTACCTAGAAGGGGCCTCTTTACATTGTACAACTTAATATAGTGTTGAAAATATTTTAGATATATTTTTATTATAACCATACATTTTCAGTTTCTCAAAGTATAATGAGTAATTAATAATGACTTGAAGTGTTCATTTTCAATATAAAAGTGTCATTTTATTTTAAAATTATTGTCACCTAGAAAAAATAAAGAAAATGAGATCATATTGTTATAAAACATTTGGAAAATGATCCATACTTCATTTGTGATGTGTAAGAATCAACCATGCCTCAATCTGATACACAATGTGGTCGGTATGACTCACAGTGTGTGTTGTGAATATAAAAGTGTTATATTCCTTTAAAAATGATTTCATATTGTCAAAACCATGAAAATTAACTCATATTATTTTCAAAAATTATGATAACGATTTATAATTTATGTGCGATGTATAGGAATCACCCAAAGATCAATCCAACACACAATGTGGAAAATATGAATTGAAGTGTGTGTTTTTAATATAATTATAATTTTACATATTAACACATATAAAATAGAGAAAACTAAGAAAATTTTCTTGCATTGTTTTTGAACTATAAAAAAATTATTCATAATTAATTTTTGATGTGTAGTAATTTTTCTCACCTCAATTCGACACACAATGTTTCTGTTATGACTTGAAGCCTATGTTTGCAATATAATATTTCCATTTTATTTTAAAACATTTGTCAGATTTTAAAAACTAAGAAATTGATTTTATAATGTTCTTAAACATTATAAAAACAATCCATAATTCGTTTTTGATGTGTAAGAGTTGTTTTCATGTCAATATGACAAACGATATTTCCGTTGGGACTCAAATTATGTGTTTTCAAAATAAAATTGTCATTTTAGATTAAAACACGCGTAACATATCCAAAACTGAGAAATGAGATCATATTTTTTTGAATATTTTATATAATGATCCATAATTCATTTTTGATATGTATTAATTTACCATGTATAAATATGACATATTGAGTGGTCAGTATGAATTTATGTCCCTTTTTTCAATATAAATGTGTCATTTTACTTTAAAAAAGACTTCACATAGCTAAAAATAAGTAAAGAAATATTATATTGTTTTTAAATTTTTGGGAAAAATAAATAATTAATTTTTATGGGTTGGAATTCGCCACAGATTAGTATGAAACACAATGTGGTTGGTATGACTTAAAGTGTTCATTTTCAATAGAAAAGTGTCATTTTTGTTTAGAACACCTATCATATTGTCAAAAATGTGAAAATGAGTTTGGATTGTTTTCAAATTTTAGGATAATGATCCATAATTTATTTGTGATGTGTAAGAATGTCCCACTTATCAGTACAACACATGATGTGGGTGGCATGAATCGAAGTGCGTGTTTTCAATATAATTTTTATTTTAGTATAAAATATTCATCACATAGCCAAAACCATGAAAACAGGATCATATTTTATAATTTTTGTTAACAATTATCAATAATTTATTTACGATTTGTTGGAATTGACTGCATGTCAATCCAACACAGAATGTTGTAGGTATGACTTGAAGTGTGTGTTTTTAATATAAAAGTGTCATTTTTGTTTAAAAAGTATGTCACATTATCAAAACTGGAAAAACGTGTTTGGAATATTTTCAAATGTTGGGAAAAAGATCCACAATTCCTTTTTGATTTGTAAGAATTGACCACATATCAATCTGACACATGATGTAGTCCTTATGACTCGAAGTGTGTGTTTTCAATATAAATCATTCATTTTGGTTTAAAACATGTGTCATGTACCCAAAAAAATAAATTATCGGATTCAATTGAAACATATTATGAAAATGATCCTTAATTAATTTTTAATTTATAGTAATTGACCACACATCAATTAAACACACAACTTAGTCTATATGACTCGATGTGTGTGCTTTCAATATAATAGTGTCATTATAGTTTAAAACATGCGTCATATATACAAATCATATAAAACTATATAAAATTGTTTCCAACCATTAGGAAAACAATCCATAATTAATTTGAGACATTTAATAGTCTACCACACAACAATCTAACACACGATATTGGCAGTTTAACATAGAGTGTATGTTTTTTCAATATAAGTTTCATTTTACATTAAAACCCACATGATATAGATAAAACCGAGAAAACATGGTTATATTGTGTTAAAAATTATGAGAAAAATACATAATAAATTTTTCACGTGTATGAATTGACCGCACATCAATTGGAAACACGATGTGGTCGGTATGACTTGAAGTGCATGTTTTCAATATATAAGTGTAATTTTAGTTCATTGATATAATTATTAACAACTATTTATGAAATTAATATTATTAATAACTAATAATATCAATAATAAATTAAGTTTTTAACAAAATATTTATATATATATATATTATTAATTAACATTGAAATTAAAAATTAAAAATATAAATATTAATTAATATTATAATTAATAATTAATATAAAATTCACAACATAATTTATCACATGTGGTTTATATAACATTAATTTTTTTTATGTATTGGTACTAAAATAAATATTGGGTTTATTTTTGGGAAAGTCTATTTTACAGAGGTTGACAATTTTCAAAATCCTACAAGAGATTAAATTTTGTATGTTGGTTTGTATTTTTTTGGATTAGTTGTAAATATGAAATTGATGTAAATATTTTTGCATATAAATTTTTAATTGAAATGATGGTGTAATATAATTTTTTTATTCCTATTCTATTTCCATAAAGTTTTTATTTCAATCTATATGTTTTCAAATTTGTTTTATATTTATAGGGATGTTGTAGAGCTGTAGCTTTATAAGAAGAGATATGACATTTATTAGTGTTGGTCAATCACTAATAATGGTAACCTCTATAAGTACTAGTGAAAATGTTGATAAAGACCCATTTATCTACACTAAAATAGAAATTATGATAAAGGACACCATTATCTGTGCTAAAATAGAAGCATTGATAATGTGCATATTTATCAGTGCCTTTGTTTTAGTGATGATAGATGGGTTCTTTATCAGATCTTTTTCAAATGCTAATAAAGGGTGCAATTTTAAATACACCTAGATTGGAAGTGCTTTAATGATCAAAAATAACTTTTCTAGTATTGATAAAGGCCATTTATCTATTAGTATTAATTATATTTTCAAAACTATTACTTCATTAATTATTGATTAGTTAATAATTATTGTTTACTAATTAATTATAAACTAATTATTGATACTAAAAATAATCATTTCATAGTAATATTTCAATTAAAAAAACTAATTCTATTTTAATTAATAAATATTTATAATTAAATAATAATAATTTACACACTAATATTGACTAATATAAACTAAATTTTACAAATTATATCTAATTTACTACAAAATTAAGTAAACAAAATAATTAAAAGAAACTAAAATAACTAAAAAAACATTAAAATAAATTAGAAAATATATATTTAATTTAAGATCCCTAAATTTTATAATCCTTTAATGCCAATAAAGCAATCATGGTAAGAGGAGAAAAAAGGGGAAATTTTTGAAAGAGGGAAGGAAATAATCCGAAGACAGTGGGGGCACCTTATAGGGTTTGGGATGTGTACTGATACCACCCAAAACACAATTTTCCTAATAAAAGGTGAAAGGTGTTATGGGAAGTACCATATTTTCAACATCATAGATCCAATGAAAATGTGTTATGCACCTTAATACCATTTAGGCTAGTATTTGAATAAAATATAATTGGATTATATTAATTTCTTTTTGAAAAAAAATTAGAAAAAATCCCCTAGCTAGCCATCATGAATATGGTTCATCACTAGACATCACTACATTGGATCCTACGTTCCCCATCTCCATATTCCAATGCCCGGGCTTCCAAAATAGATGCATTTTTAAAATTAAATTCTAATTTAATGCTTTTTACACATATGCAGGTCATCTCCTGCATGAATCAACCTAGGCAGGTCATGTCAACCACTATATTGAGAAATGAATTTGTTAATGGGTTTTATGATTTTAAACAAACAAAAATAGGGATAGCATTTCATGTATTTTTAAATGTCGGTATAAGGAGGCATGGAATCCGTTCATGCTTCTTGGTCACGACCAGAGGCGTGAACCCCGTTCTCACATCTTAATATATATATATATATATATATATATATATTTGAAATATTACTTAATATCTAATATTTATTTTTTTTATAAATCATTGTAATTCTTTTTATAATTATTAGTAATTTATTAATAAGTAATATGTTTATTAATTATCAATTTTATTATTTATTATTACTAAATAATATTTCATTATGTTGTTAATATAATTAATAGTAATATAACTATTATCTAGAATTTTATAATATAAATAAAATATTTTTTTAGAAAATTTAATTACTAGTTAATAATTATATTATTTTAAATATATTATGGTGTATTATTAATTATATATATATAATTAACAAAAAAATTATTATTATTAATATTAGAAATATTTATTTAATTAATATATCTATATATTTCTAATTTTTTTGATATATAATATTGGAAATTTATTAATATTTAATATGTTTATTTACTATCAATTGAATTATTTATTATTAATAAATATAATATTATTATTTTAATAAATAATTAATAGTATAATAACTAATATTAATATATGTTTTGGTATAAATCTTTTGAATGTTTTTGTTGATATAATTTCTAGTAAATTGTTAATAGTTAATATATATATACTAATATTCAATTGTATTATTTATTATTAATTACTAATATATCACTTTGTTATTAATATAATTAATAATATTATTACTAATATTTAATGAATAATAATAGAAATAATATAAATTGTATTGAATGAAATATTTACTTGTTATTAATTATGTTATTCTAAATATATTAGGGTATATTGTTAATTAGTTACTTACATAATAAAAAAAAAGAAATATTTATTATTAATTTTAATAATATTTATTGACTTCAAAAAAATATTTTCATTAATATTTAATAACAAATTTAATACAATTATTTATTATATATAATATGGAAAATATTACTAAGAAGTATTAATATAAATTACTAATTATTAGTATTATTACTAATGTAGTTATTAATATCAATGTTTCTAAATCGTTAAAACATGTTTGAATGAATTTCCAATTATATCAATTTATTGTTATATGAAACAATAAATGATCTATTAGTAGGGTTTTATATAATGTACAACTAATGATTTAAAAACATAAAACATGTATAAGTCAAATATATGTTGGTGTCCCAGGTGCTCCACCATGCCAAAGATAGGTTCATTTATATTTTGTTTGTACTGTATCTCTCAATGTCTAAGCTCTATCATACACAACTCCTATGTTGTGTCTCTGAAACCTACCTCTACATCATCTTGTTTGGAATGTGGTGGATCTAAAATCTCCTCGCATATACCCTAACCTAGCTCAAAGGAAATTTACTGCTAACTAGAACACTATCCAACATGTGAAGAAGATGGATGTTGTGTAAGGGATATGTATGGATTATATGATAATAAATAAACCCATACATACTAGTCATCCTCGATCATAGTAGAAAAATATGACATGATAACTGATTCAACCTCTACTTGTTGTTGGGACAATGCCTCTAGTTGTGGCTCATATGCAATAGGAACTGGAGGAGCATCTGTCGGATCATGATGAACAACCTCCTCATATCCCACATTTTCATGTATTATAGACTCATCACCCCATGGAACATCTATATTAGGATCAACAACCTCAGTATCACCTCACACATCTAGGAAAATCCCTTGATAAATCTCATCTATGGGAAGAAGCATGTTTCTCAATGATATATGAAAATTTTCTTGGTCAAATGTGATTCCCTCTACAGGATCAGAGATGTGAATAAGGTGGATGATACATGGATCCTTCACAAACAAATTATGCAGTTTACTGAAGTTAATAATAAAAAATTTCATAGTGGAATGGAGAATTATTACCAACTCATGATACCCCATTAGTATGACATAAGATATCCCAATGGGGACATGTGCTACCACGACCCAAAATCTAGATGATCTGATATATGTTTACGTATTGTGCATGCCCCCCATAATAGGAACTAATGTCGGCTATCCATCATCTCAATATAGCATGCAATATAGTGTCTCTATTCAAAGTCTCACTTTTCTGGTATCTTTTGGGAATGAAGTGAATAATACCGATTCAGAAATATAGGAATGGTATGACAAAATACAAAACTCACAACACTATTAGAATGATACCACTCAATAATATGAAAATGAATTAGAGGTTTGATGCATGATCCAATAGAAATCATCACTGCACAATAAGGTGGGATACTCGGGATGATAGACTTATTATATGAAATCCATCAAACCAAAAATATCCAATAAATGATTATGTAATTAACAAATGAATTCATGTACTGTAAAAAACAATAATTTAACTAAATAATTAATACTAATTTATATCATCCAAATAGGCCATGGTTTGAATCCTAAAATGCCCCATGGAGGGATTTATGATGCTGTTGGTGATGCAGGAATGACATAGGAATGTTGTGATGCATGGATAATGTAGGTAGGAAGTGACATAGGTGGTGATGAAGAAATGACACTACACTGGTCCTTCAGGCTAGTATAATGGTCCACTTGGCCTTGGTCATATGATATATGTAATGGATCACCCTATACCCAAACAGAAATAGGTATTTTCTTTCATAATAAAAAGTGTCTTTGGACTCAATGTCAAAAAATAATATACATCATCAAGTGAAAGACTATCTAATGGAAGTTTGAAAGCATGGGCATCATGTCTAGAAATATCTGAATATTGATGCTCGTGAATCCACCTATAGATAATATTTTTATAATTATATTTTAAAATCAAAAGTTATACATTTTTTTTCATATAATAACGAAGTAATATCATACCATCATCCATGTAGTTATGCTTGTAAAATATTGATAGACAATGTCTTATAAGCATGTGGATCTATGTGTGGGATGCAATCTCATATCCACATATTCATAACAATAACACATCCTATAATTTCCATATTATTTATGCGACATGTGATGCATAGCCCTATGTATATATATTAAAGAGATGAAAACCCCCCAGTTATACCACCCTATCTGGTAAATGTTTTCTTTATAAAGATAAATACATCATGTTGAAGAATGTAGATTAATGATCTATATATATTATCCCAACAATAAGTGTCAAAAAATTTTCATATGAAAATATCTTCACTTTGATATGGTTATAATCATTATATAGATGGAAATATGCTCATATATCTATGTAATTCATAGTAGAATCCTTAAAATGGACATTCCATCATCCCAAAACACAACACCCAATAGTGTGTGAATTAGATCAAAATAATTAGCACTAACTCTTCCCGTTAAATCTATGCCATCGATGGGGAGGCCAAACATCATGGACACATCCTCAAGTGTAATATTTATCTCTCCCTCTGGAAAATGAAATGTATGTTTCCCTAGGCTATATATACCCACTATGGAATCAATATAATGATAATCAAAGTATATGAAGTCGTACATCATGACACTATAGAAACCCATCATGGAAAAGTTAAGGGACAATGGAAGGAGGTAGTGCAACATGATGGAAATGATGACATCTCTATAAACTCAAACTATGAACAGGCACATCCCTCTATAAATTTCCATCAAACATACCTATCATGGAATGTGAGAAATTTAGGGAACTCCATATCAACATTTGTTATCATTCTCAATATTTATAATTAATTCAATAATTTTTTTAAAATCTACAACAAAAAAATAGAGGTAAAAAACTAGCATTCAAAATTAAGAGTGATGATGAAAAATGGGGAAAAAACGTAAATGTGAATGATGTTTTTGGATTAGTTCATCAATTTCTTATTTTAATGATATCAAATATTGTTTAATTTATTTATAAATAATTTTGTTTCATATTGTGCATGATGAAAATACCACTTAGTATGAGTGACTCCATATTATATTCAATCGACTGTGTGATTTCAAAAATAGATTTAAAAATAATTAATTTAGAAGAACAATCACTGATAATCATATACATGGTGTGTTTAATTTCATAATGTTTGAAATATCAGAAAATTAATTTTGATTGAAACCAGAAATAAAACAATCAAGAGATGAAACAATCCAGTAATAAAAGGATCTATTAATGAAAAACCCAAAATATGGAAAAAATATGCACAATCATGAAACAATATGAGAACTCATTCATGGAAGATGTGATGTGGATCCACTTCCTACTAGTTGGGGAAATCTTTTATGACTACACCTTTTGGTGTGGCATATTATGCATCGTAGTCCCACCCCAATTCTCTTGGATAGTCTATCTAATTTCTGATACGAGTAGATGGTGTTCATCCCTGAGGGTGAAACTTGTTAATTTCGAGCACCACCATTGTTTTATGAGTAAACAAGGTAAATTTATGAAAAATCATAAAAATAATTCATATTAAAACAAGAAATGAAACATTTAATAAATGAAAAAAATACATAAATGAAATAATCAATAAATGAAAATTCCAAAATATAAAAACCTAATAATACCAGGGTTCACAATTGGATGATCATCAGGAAGTGTAACGTTATAAAAATAACCAAATGGAATCTAATGTGCACTATAATATCCAACTAGAGTGCTCACATGATACACTATATCAATATAGGTTTCACAAGATATCTTCCCTAATGCACAAGTTTCAATGACCTAAAATGAAAGACTAAATATTTTACTAAAAGATGTAGAGAAGATAAAGTTAAAAAGAAAATACAAACCAGAACCGAAAAAAAGAACCAATGAGGATTAATGAGGTCTAAAATAATGGATAACAGGAGTGTCTACCTGAACAAGGTCAATGCACTTTGATGAGAGGGACCCAAAGCTAGAGAATATCATATATGGATTATCATGGATTCCCCTTGTAGCAATACTATCCACCACTATTCTACCTTTCCATCAATTAATAAGGAGGGTCACTCCATTAGAAACAATGATTTTACACATATTGTATATGATCATTGTCAATTTGGAAATTCTTGACAAAATTCATTCCATTTTGAATCCTATGATAAGCCTTTAAAAAATGTTCAAAAATGTATTTCATGCATCTATATAACGTATAATTGACTAACCCTGTGATAGGTAGTATATAAACACCCTTGTAGACCCCATTTAATAACTCCTCAATATCAATGGTCATATTGTAGGTTCCCGGCGTAGTGGAAGTGCGTTAGTGGGTGTACCCAACTTTAATTTTAGCGTTAACAATGATCAATCCGAGATCCGGCACGATAATAAAACACCGAATCTTTGGAATAGAACAAAGAATTAAAAAGAATGAGGGAGTACCGGAACCATAAAGACAAGATCATCATATGTTGGTTATAATTAATTTAATTAATTGATAAGAATTACCTTTATGGAATTCTTTCTTCATTAATGTCTCCGATCACGAGCCGATGTGATTCGTCATTGCATCATAGAAGCCATGTGTTGATTTCCACTAGCGGTGACCCACATGTGCACCACGTATCTCTGGATGTCATCAAAGGAATCTCTAGGTGCTAGAATGGAGAAGCCTTTATTAGAGTTGTCCGCCTTAGATCACCTTGATCCGATGGAGGAGGATCTCTCTCGGTTTTGAGAGCGTTCTTCGAGGAAGGAGTTCTTTCGTCCATAAGATAATTCTCCAGAATTATTGTGCCCAACGATTCTCTCTGGAAAAGTGTTGGGGTTGTGAGGATATTTATAATCATGTTTGAGGTTATAGGGTTATGATAATAAATAAACGCGTTACGAATTTTATTTATTTAATTAACTCTTACTGAAAACCCCCATGTCAAATGATTAATTCCTTGACATGAAACCACGCTGATTATAATAAATATCATTTAATAAAACGATATTATTTCCTCAAAATCCCGACTAGAAAAACTACATGGCATGTAATTATTAATACACGGTGTGTAGTCATTTTCCATGAAAACTATACAGTGTGTACATTCAATGTACACGGCATGTTTATCATGTTTTCATTTTTCTTTATTTCCTCCACCACATTTATTAGACCTTGAGTAATAGCTATTTATTTCCTAAATAAATGTAACTGCATTACTCGCTAATAAATATATATTATTTTGCCCACAATATATTCTCTATAATAACTAGTGTCAAAATAAATGCGACCAGACGTCCTTAAATAATTGTTAAACCACAATTTGGATTAATCTTTATTTAACTTGTTAGATTAATATTTAACTGAGATACATGGACACACTTAGTGTGTGACCCTCTAGGCCTCTTTCTCAGTGGTATTAGGCAGAGCCTGCCTAAATTCCAAGGTTAGCATCTAACAACATGCCAAGGCACCCATAGAGAAAGAAGTTAACACTACAATGATGTGTCACCTCATACGAATTCTTACCGTGTAATATAATCCCTTCGTCACGAATTCTCGAATCATGTGGGTTGCATGCTAGTGCCATCAACCCATGTGCTCAATTATTCTTTCTTTGACTTTCCGGAATTTAACTCTCCCATTCCTTACCATGGCCCTGGATTTATTTAGGCTATATCAATTCCATCAAAGGTCCTGAGATATCTACTTCCGTTATGGAATAGAAAAGACATATCCTTTATCGCATTATCTATTAATGCAATATTACTCATGACTCACCCAACGTATCCTACCTCACTGCAAATAGCGTGTCGTCACAGTTTTCATCAATACATATAAGTGAGAAAGTTGTAATACCCATAAATAATAATCTTAAAGTCCAAGGACCAATACACGCATCCGCAAATAGGAACATCCAGTAACACTATGAAATGTGGATTTCCAACTGGTGGGTATTGTTCTCATAAAATCCTCCTGGATATTACCAAGGGCACACACCATGAGAAGGTGCCTCAAAGTTTTATGAGTCCTCTCCCTAATGGCCTGTATTATTTGTGTCCCTCAAACAACATCATCTGGACATAGAACATATATTCAAGAACAGTTTTATGTCACTTCTAGGTTCTCATCATAGCAGGGATCCTCTATGACCATTTAATGAAACAGCTATCCTTGGGACATTATCACATGCATCTCCATATAGAGGAAAAATCAATATGTGATAAGGTGTTTATTTAATGAATAAAGTACAAAGTAGTTGGTTTTAGGCCACCAACTCTAGCAGACTCCCACTTGGACTAGATCCAACTGCAAACAACTTTTAACCCTATAGCTCTCACATGATATTCATGCTTCTGCTGAGATAGGCCTTTAGTCATGTGGTCCACCACATTCTCTTCAGTGGAAACTCTGCTCACTACAACTTCACCCCTTTGATAGAAATCCATCAAGACGTGATACTTTTAGAGTATGTGCTTTTTCCATCGATGTGACCTTGGTTCTTTTGCAAGAGACACCACTATAGTTTTATCACAATACAACGTGATAGGATATTTACTGCTAGGCACCACATCAAGCTCCTAGAAAAAGTTCCAAACACAGATGACTACCTTTGCTGCATCAGAAGCCACTATATATTCGGACTCCATTGTAGAATCAACGACAAATGGATGCTTTGAACTCATCCATCTCACAGCTCCTCCATTGAGACAGAAACATATCTATATTGCAACTTCATATCGTTCTGATCTATTTGAAAACTAGCATCAACATACCCTCTGATGACAAGCTCCTCATCTTCTCCATACACTAGGAACATATCCTTAGTTCTTCTCAGATACTTAAGGATAGTGTTAACAGTAGTCCAATACTGTTCTCCTGGATCTTCTTGATATCTTCCTACCATGCTCAGTGAATAGGCAACATCAAGCCTCATATATAACATGGCATATATGATGGATCCTATAGCCGAAGCATATAGGATCTTAATCATTCTATCTTTATACTATTGTGTATATGGACACATTTTCTTAGAAAGATGTAGGCCATGTGACACTGGAATGAATACCCTCTTAGATTGTTTCATACTAAATCTCTTTAGTATCTGGCCAATGTATGTACCCTAACTTAGTGCAAGAGGCCTCTTGGATCTATCAGGAATGATCTTGATCCCTAGAATGTAGGCTACTTCACCTAAGTCCTTCATGGAGAAACACTTATTCAACCAATCCTTAACGGACTTTAAGACTGGTACATTGTTTCCAATAAGTAATATGTCGTCAACATATACTACTAGGATAATGATCACATTCATATTAAACCACTTATAAACACATGGCTCACATTCATTCTTAATGAAACCAAATTCATTCATGTCTTCATCAAATCGAATGTTACTTGACCAGGATGATTTCTTTAATCCATAAATGTTTTTTTTCAACTTGAAAAACCTTTTGGCTTCACCTGGTGTCACAAACCCTTCTGTTTGTGTCATATAGACATCTTCCTGAAGGTTCCAATTAAGGAATGCCATTTTGACATCCATCTTCAAAATCTCGTAGTCATGGAAAGCTGTTATGGAAAGTATGATTCTTATGGATTTAAACATGGAAACTAGCAAAAAGGTTTCATCATAGTCAATTCCTTGACATTGTCTGAATCCTTTAGCCACTATCCTTGCTTTATAGGTGCTCACTTGACCTTCCATATCCAGTTTTCTATTGAATACCCATTTTCATTCAACATGCTTTACATCAACTGGCTCATTGACCAGAACCCAGACTTGGTTCTGATACATGGAATCCATCTCCGAATTCATAGCTTCCAGCGATCTTGCAGCTTCTAAGATTTCTACTACTTCTTTGTAGGAGAGAGGTTCATCATTGTCAAACAATAATGTTTCACCATCCTCGATGACTAGGAAATCAAATTTCTCTGGTTCCCTTACCTCTCTTGAGCTCCAACGCAGTACTTGTGTTTCTAGAACCTCTTCCACATGGACCTGTGGAACTTTTTCCTGTACCAAATCCTGTGTATCTTGAGTATCAACTTCGTTGAAGTCAATCCTGATCCCACTATCCTTTTTTAGGATGCGATCCCTCTCAATAAAGATGAATTGTCTGGCGACAATCACTTTCTTGTCTGAAGGGTTATCAAGGTAATATCCTTTGTTTCTTTGGGATATCCTATAGAGATACACCTCATGCCCCGGGGTGCTAGTTTGTTACCTAAGAAGGCCTTAACAAATACCTTGCATCACCATACACATTTGTGCGACAAAATGGGTTTCATTCCATTCCATAACTCATATGGAATTCCATTTTCCACCTTATTTGGTACTCGTTTTAATGTGTATGATGTAGTTTGTAATTCATATCCCCAAAAGGATAATAGAAGATCTGTATGACTCATAATTTACCTCACCATGTCCAAAAAGGTGCGGTTCCTCCTTTCACTAAAACTATTGCACTGTGGTGTATAAGGAGGAGTGCGATGATATAGAATTCTAGACTCCCGTAGAAGATCTATGAACTCTTGTTTCAGATATTCTTCACCTCGATTCGATCAAAGTTTCTTTATCTTATTACCAAGCTGATTATCTACTTCATTATTGAATTCATTAAATTTCTATAAGGCTTCTGACTTATACCTCATTATGTATATATAGACATATATACTCAAATCATTAGTAAAAGTAATGAAGTATTAATATCCACCTCTAGCTTCTACTGTAAGTGGTCTACACACATCCGTGTGCACCAATCATAGAAGCTCTGTGGCCCTTTCACCTTGTCCACCAAAAGGCAGCTTGGATATCTTACCTTGTAAACAACTGTGACATCTATTAAGTGGTTTTAGCTCAGTAGAGTCTAAATAGACATATTGGAAGAGCTTTTTCAAGAGTTTCACATTTACATGACCGAGATGGTGATGCCACAACTGGGTGATGTATGAGTCATGTGAGTTTGTTTTTTTATCAATTTCCAACACTTGGTTTTCATAATTTAATACATACAAACCATTATTTGAATTCTTCATACCATAACATACATTGTTTTATAAAAGATACAACCCTTATTTCCACACTTTAAAATAAATCCATCTATATCTAAACAAGATATAGAAATTATGTTCTTGGTTACTCTAGGCACATAATAAAAGTTATGTAAAACCAAAATCATCCCAGTCAGCAATGAGAGGTGGTAATCGCCAATGGCCAACGCAGCCAGCCTCACGCCATTGGCAGCTCAAAGATCCACCTATCCTATGGCAATCTTTCTAAATCTACTTGGTTTATACATTTGAATACATATGTGAGACCCACAAGATTTATCTAATACCTAATGTGTAGAAATGGAAAGATTACACTTGCTAACGAACACACCTTTAGCATCCCCATGCTTCTGGGTGCAGTTCCTCTTCCAGTGGACTTACTTGCCACATGAAAAACATACTGCCTACCATTCCTTACCCTGCCTTTGGATATTCCCCTTCTTGGAAGGACGACGCTCGGGGGCTTCAAACCTTTTGTAAGTCTTTGGCCCCTTTTCCTTGTCCTTCATTTTCTTATTCACCATAAAGACTGCGGGTTTGTCATGCCCCATGTCCTTATCTACCTGGTGAATCAAGGTCAGATGTTCCGATATACTCTTCTCATTATTTATCATGTTATAGTTGAAAATAAATCTTGAGAAGCTCTTGGGCAGTGATGATAGGATGAGATATGTACACCACTCATCCGGCAATTTAATCCCTAAGATGTTTGGGCATTCGATGAAGCCAATAAGCTTGACTACATGAGGCATAGCTGGCACAGACTCTCCAAGATTAGTTGTAAACAAAGAATTAGAGATCTCATATCTCTCTTGTCTTGCCTTCTCTTAGTAGAGATCCTTAAGTTGAGACATTATGCTATATGCGTCCATGTTTTCATGTTACTTCAAGATCTCATTAGGCATGGCCGATAGCATGAAACATTGGACATCTGTGGCATCATCCATATGTTTCACATAGAGAGATATTTCCTCATCACTGACCTCTTTTCTAGGCTCAACTGAAATAGGCTCTTCTAGGACATAAAATTTCCTTTCGTGGTGAAGGACGAATTTAAACGCCTCTGCCACTCTTGGAAATTGGTGTCGGGGAGAAGGTTTCCCTTCTCAAGTATGGTTCATAATGATATGTTTGAAGTAATTTTTCTTTCAATTTCTACAAATTAAGATGAGCAAAGGTTTAGTACTTTATTACAAAACTGAGACAAATAAATAAATTAATACTTATTAGTCTCCCACTATTTTATCGAAATCCAATATCCCTCAACATTGACTTTGGAATATTCTGTTGCCTGAATATTCTAGTGGAAAGGATCCATATTTCCCTTTACATTACCCCAACTAGGGTTGGTCAAGTAACTTTATGGGTTTTATGTAGGCATTCCAAATTCCAACTACTTTAACTCGCAGCTCCTTGATCCGCTGAGTGGACTCCCCAATCCTAAAATCCTTTTATTTTGGATTTCCTCAACCATTGCCTCTTGGTCACACCAAGTCTTGCTATGGAAGTCAAACCTTGATGAAAACCAAGTAAATTCAACCCAAAACCTTGAATTAAAATTCCTCGATAATTGAAAGCAAACCCAACTAGGATTGGTCAAGCACTTTGAACTATGGTTTGATTCTAACCAAGATTATGGAAGGCTATAACGACTTAATATTTCTTTGAGGGATTTTATACGTAAATTTCCAATTTATTATCTTTGATTACATGCTTGTTAATATTAAGTTGGATATACTTAAATGATTAACCATGTCTAAGATAATATTTTATGCATAATCCGGTCTAATTTTAGTTCCATCTTGCATGCTTGTTTAATTCATTAATAGTGTGATCGCGACAACACACCCACAATAAATAAACCATGAAACTGACAGAAATAAAATAAATGTTATGATCATGAACTTGTTCTATTGGTTAGTTTATCTAGTGGTTGATAAACTAACCCAAGAACTAGGGGAAAAATACCTTGATCCATTCGGGTTCATGTTTACAGCTTTCCACCTGTCCACCTTTGTATCTTCTTGGATTGGTTTCACCTTGGATCCTAACTTGATCCGCCTCCACTAGCTTGGGATCTCTATCCATTACATATGCATTTATCTCACATGCAGGTGAGGGGTAAAAGGGGTTTCTACATAAAAGCAACCTTAGGCACGCATGACCTACATATTAATGAGGAGAAGGCTCATAGGCCAACAAATTTAATTTAAATAAATAAATTAAAACAAACCATTCACATACAAAGGTCTTGGTCTAGCTCATGATCATCCATGAATGCAACAATATTATGCATTAATAAAACTATCATTCAATTCTTTAATCATTCTTGTTTAAGGTAAATCATGCTTGAATCCATTAATTATCTTTAATTAATCAATCCTTTTATCTTAAAACCTTTTTCTGAATTTCTTTGAGATTATCATACATCATAATTTTAAACAATTGAATTCATTTAAAATTATCATTGTACGTAACTTGTACCTTGGAGGAAACCCGGTGAATTCCCATTCATTACGGAGATGTTAAATTAAACACATATATATAAAACACCTATCACATGTTGTGCCTCAGCATTATGCCTACACTATGGTACACGTCTCAAGGGTTTGTATAATACAATAATAAATTTTAATAAATCTGCATAATTTGGATGAGTACACAACATATAGTTCCCACTACACGGTGTGTAATTTTTTTCACCATCCATCCAAAGTACACGCCCGGGGACATGGAGTGTAGATGTACTTTGGAAATTTTTCGAGTACACAGGGTGTTCAATTGGACACACGCCGTATAGTATCCGCATTACACGGTTTCCAGCCGGGCAAGCCATGTACAGGGTACACAGTCCAACCCTAACCCAAAGGGACTACACACCGTGTTCAGTTAGACCACACGGCGTGTAATCTGGAAACTATGTGCCACATGTTCCTGTTCAACACACAGTTTTATAAATGACTTAGATAGGATCCAATACACGGCCTGATTTGGTGGATCAGTCAATGCACTAAACCTAGACTACACGACATGTACTTCCAAGTACACACCGTGTATTCTGGTGTTGTACGACCAGGAGCGTTTGGAACCTCCGGATGAGTTCCTATATTTTATTTTAATCAAAATTGAAAGAAAAATTCATTTCTGTAAGGTGAATGAGAAATGATAGGGGGGGAACATATCTCGAGATTCAGATTTTGAAGAACAATTAACTTGAATTAAAACAACTAAATTATTAAATGTGTAAATCTCCAAAGAAAAACTAAATAATTATAATCAGCGATATGACCCCTCTGATACCAATTTTAGGTTCCGAGCGTAGTGGAAGCATGTTGGTGGGTGTACCCAACTTTAATTTTAGTGTTTACAATAATCAATCCGAGATCATCCATGATAATAAAACGCCAGATCTTCAGAATAGAATGAAGAATGAAATAGAAAGTGGGAGTTTCAGAACAAAAAATATAGGATCATCATATGTTAGTTATAATTAATTTAATTAATTGAAAAGAATTACGTTGATGGAATTCTTTCTTTGTTGATGTCTCAAGTCATGAGCTGATGTGATTCGTCATTGCAACACAGAAGCCAAGTGTAGACTTCTCTAGCGGTGATCCACACGTGCACCACGTATCTCTGGACATCGCCAAAGGAATATCCGGGTGCTAGAATGGAGAAGAATTTTCTTTTCTTGTCCACCATAGATCACCTTGATCCGATGGAGGAGGATCTCTCTCAGTCTTGAGATCGTTCTTGGAGGAAGGAGTTCTTTCGGCCTTGAGAGAATTCTCTAGAATTGTTGTGCACAACGATTCTCTCTAGAAAAGTTATGGAGTTGTGAGGATATTCATAATCAGGTGTGTGGTTAGAGAGTTATGATAATAAATAAACACATTACACGTTTTATTTATTTCATTAACTCTTATTGAAACCCCCCATGTCAAATGATTAATTCCTTGACATGCACCCACGCTGATTATAATAAATATCATTTAATAAAACGATATTATTTCCTAAAAATCCCAACTGAAAAAACTACACGGCATGTAATCATTAATACACAATGTGTACTCATTTTATATGAAAACAAAATGGCGTATACATTCAATGTACACAATGTGTTTATCTTGTTTTCATTTTTCTTTATTTGCTCCACCACATTTATTAGACCTTGCGTAATGGCTATTTATTTCTTAAAAAATGTAACAACATTACTCGCTAGTAAATATATATTATTTCACCCAAAATATATTATCTCGAATAACTAGTGTCGAAATAAATGCGATTAGGCATCCTTAAATAATTATTAAACCACAGTCAGGAATAATCTTTATTTAACTTGTTAAATTAATATTTAACTGAGATACATTGACACACTTAGTGTGTGACCCTCTAGGCCTTTTTCTCAGTGGCATTAGGAAGAGCCTGCCTAAAGTCAAGGGTTAGCATCTAGAAACATGCCAAGGCACCCATAGAGAATGTAGTTAACACTATAATGACATGTAACCTCCTACGAACACATACCATGTAATGTAATCCCTTTATCATGATATCTCGAATCAAGTGGGTTGCATGCTACTACCATCAACCCATGTGCACGATTATTATTTCTTTGACTTTCTGGAATTGAACTTGCCCATTCCTTACCATGGCCATTTATTTATTTAGGCTACATAAATTCCATCAAAGGGCCTGAGATATCTACTTCTGTTATGGAATAAAAGGGACAAATCCTTTCTCGCGTTATCTATTAATGCAGTATTACTCGTGACACACCCAATGTATCCCACCTTGCTGTGAACCATGTGTCGTCACATTTTTCATCAATATATCTATGTGTGTGAGTTTTAATACCCATTAATAATAATCTTATAGTCCAAGGACCAATACACACGTTCGTAGATAGGAACATCCAATGACACTATGAAATGTGGATTTCCTACTAGCGGGTCTTGTTCTCATAATATCCTCTTGGGTATTACCAAGGGAGCACTCCATGAGAAGGTTCCTCAAAGTTTTATGAGTCCTCAACCCTAATGTCCTAATTTTTTGCGTCCCTCAAATAACATAATCCGGCCATAGAACCTATATTCAAGAACAGTGTTATGGCACTTCCGGGTTCTCATCATAGCAGGGATCCGCTATGAACCTTTAATGAAATAGCTATCCTTGGGACATTATCACATGAATTGTCACATAGAAGAACAATAAAGATGTTATAAGGTTCTTATTTAATGAATAAAGTACAAAGTAGTCGGTTCTAGGCCACCAACTCCAACAATATTAACATATATTCTTCCGTCACTATATGCCAATGACCATTTTTCCATTGAATTCTACATCATATAATCATACACATCTTGATTGGAATTTATAAATTATTCAAGTAATTTATTAAAAGTTACTTGTTGGGGCCTATTTCATTAATATGGAAGAAAATAGTGTATTAAAAAGGATTTTAGTTTGTTTATAAAAAATATATGTTTAAGAATTCATACACAACTTTATGATCACCTTCTTTATTTCCACATATTGAAAATTGTTATGTACATTTCTAGAAATATGTCTAATGAAATATTGATTATAACCATTAAATTATCTACATGAAACTCCATCACTATTAATATCCACTGTAATCACTCGATGGAAATCACATACCAGAAACACCCCCTTGATTTGTGTGACATGAATGTTTATACCGAAAAAAAGCAAACTCCTGGATTCAAAAGTAACCACTACATAAATTTCAAATTCTAGTGGTATATGATCATGATTACTATACTGTTTGGAAGAAATAAGTATAAATCCTATATATTTATTGTAATGAAAAGATACATTGACTTTAATGAGTTGTTTACAATAAGGAAAAGTAGTGATACATGGTCCGAATGACCAAAACATCCTAAGGAACATCTATTTTGTTTGATCTACTTAGTGATCTAGGGAGACATACTTAAAAGTGTAAAAACGTTAAATTTCATTATTTTCAATGAAATCAATAACATTAACTACGGAAAAACTATATATGATTAATCCAAATCACTATAGACTTTCACAATATACATTTGTTTTTCATTCCAAACATCATCATAAGAAATATTGTATTTGAAGAATGATTTTATACATTATTAGACAAGGGTTTATTTGATTGTCTTATAATTTTTATGTTATATATACAGTAAAAATATATATAAACTTCACATTAATTAAAGGGTGCAGTAGGGGGCTTACCCGAGTGGTAGATACTCTACATAATCCAGCATCAGACCCGGGTTCAAAACTGGGTGGGAGTGAATTTTCCATAGATATTGTAGAAACATTGGATAACTGTAGTAGTGTTAGTACCACTACATGTACTATAGAGGGGTGTTTTAGTAGAAGCACTATTCATCTTGAATGGGCTCTCAGGCTACAAATATTGGCTTTCGGACCATAAGTCCTTTGGGCCATCCAAGGAATTCGGGAAACATGGACTCCATGCTCTATATGGTTTGATTTATGACCACAGGGAATTTTGGATATGAAGCATTCTGGTCCGACCATATGGGAGCGGGCCCCAAAAGAGAAATCAGATCAAGTATCTACCCCCAATAAAGCTAAATCAGATTGAAAATATTAAAGAGTGCGGAAACCGCCATTGGTACCAGGAGCCATATGTATTTTCATAGGGAAAGGATAAGATGATCAACTGTGTGAGGTGGGGAGCTAGGACCTTAAATAAATCACACTTTGGGAGGGGAAATTCAAGTGTAGTCTGGTCTTTGGGCATTCAGGTCATGTATTGGTCATTATGATTTTGGGCATATGGGTCATTTAAGGGCTCCCACTCAACCTATTGAAAAATTATATTATCCAAAAAAAACAAAAAAAAAATCCAAAGTCCTTTAGGATTAAGAGTGTTATTTGGAGAGTGATCCTACCACAAACTTAGATCTACACATGTACGTGGGACATTCAAATTACTTATCTTCCAATACGTTAAATATTTATCTTATATTTCCCACATTCAAAATTTAATTTCTATCATGAATTCTTAACATTGAGTGAGATATGTTTCCTTCTTATACTCATCACCACAAAAATAAATAAAAAATGTTAGTTTATGTGGTACTTATTTATCACATTTTTCAAATAAAATTTACTTCCAAACTCTTTCGCAATATATATAGTCTTATAATTTCATGTAGATCTATTACTAATAATTAAAAGGAATTAATTAGTTTTTGTACGAGAATACTTAGTAATATTCTGGGCATGATAAATTCCTTCTACCAAGTAAGTCACTAATATAGAATGATTACCACAAAATCTTTTTTTCCTACCTATCAAAGGAACATCATAAGTTTCATTCCCTACATAATACTCACCTATATAATATTATGCCTCAAAATCATATGTATCCTCATATGATAATGTCTCAATAATTATATATAGAGTCTTCATGGGGATATCCCCAACAATTTTCCCTATTTTAATAATCTTATTCATGATTTCATTATATTACTAGATTCATATTAGTTTAAAATAAAAGATAACTCTATAAAGGACCAACTTCAACAAATATCACATAACAATGTTCTATAGTAGTAGGAATTACCTCATCTATATTAGAAATAACCACATATAATTCCATTAAAACATTACTACAATATTTTAAGAATAATGATGATACATACACCCAATCATTTTCATCAAGAATATGATAATTAATGATCAATAAATACTCTGGATATTGAAGATTTTGATATGTAATTGATGTAACTAATTGATCAAATATCAGTTTTAAATGACTATGAATCTCTCTACAAACTTAATCCAATTTCAAAATGAACCACACTTTAATTAGAATGTTACTCACATGAAAGTGAGGGGGATTAGTTGTTTGGGATACATAACATTTTTATTGGGACACAAAGTTTATTACATACATATAAAGAAGAATGAGGTGTAGTTCATCAATAAAGAAAACATGAAATTATTACAAATTATATAACCATATACAAAAAGGCATACAATTGAAATCATACATTTATCGGTCATCAGTCATCACTCAATACCCATAACATGTTTTTTGGTATACATATTTTTTCTACATATTATAACAATACCTATAACTTTATCTATTAAATAATATATATATATCCATATATTAATATTTATTTCTTGTAAATATAAATATAAATATATATATATATATATATATATATTTGTTTTTTGTATTTAATGATGTATTATAAATATATTCCTTATATATATTTTGAACTATTATATTCATGTAATATATCTCAGATATATATATACATAACTACTAAAAATAATATTAGCAATAAATTTTGATAAATTTAATTAATAAAATACTGATGATTTACAGTTAAATAGCCATTAAAATATTGTAAACTTATGTTTCATTCAATATATTAAAATTAAATATGCATATTTACAATTTTTTAAGTAATTCAGCTTTCCAAAATTTAAAATTCTTAGTGTGTGTGTGTTATATATATTTAGGTAGATTCAATTTGTTTACCATTGTGTATTGAAACCCGAATGGCTTGAAGGCATTTTTTTATTACAGATAATCCCTCTTTTAAGGGTTGAAGGGGAACCTGTACATGACCTGTAAGCCCAAGGCATAAGGCCCGACATGACCTACAATACATGACCCGAAGGCCCAGAGGCATAACATGCCCATTACACGACCCGTAGGCCCAGCCCACTAGAACTGCCCCTCCCTAGTGTCTTGAATCATTGATCTCCTTAGCTCCCCACCTTGCATTGCTGATCGGCTAGCATTACCCCATACAAAGCTGCATGGTGCTTGGCCCTGATGGCGGCTGTCATACACTCTCATTCCTCCAATCCGGTTAGCTTTGCATCTGGTGGTTGCTACTCATGTTGCTCTGATCCTCTTCTGGGGGCTATTTTGTGTGAACTGGGCTACTCCATGGTCTACATGACCCAAAGGCCCTGTGGCCCAAAGGACTTTGATGACCCGAAGGCCCTGGAGACTCATAGGCCTAAACCAGTGGCCCGAAGGCCCAAATCGGGTGAATAGTTCTGGCTACTACAGTGCCGAATAGTAACTGCTACAGTACTGCTATAGTGACTGCTAGAGTACTGCTACAGTACTGCTACAGTACCCCCCGAAAATTCGCCTCCACCCAGTTTTGAACCCGGGTCTCTTGGATGCCAAGCAGGAGCCCTTACCACTCGGGTACGGGCTCATTGGCTTTACCATTGTGTATTGAATATTATAATTTAAATTTATTTTACATTACATATAATATATAATATTATATACATAAAGATATATACAAATATAATAATTAAAAATTTTAATTACAATTATATAAATTTTCAAATACTATATTAAAATAATACAATATATATATGTACACATTAAAATATACTACAAATTATTTATTAATATTATAAAATTTAATTATATATAATTTTGTTAAAAAATATTGTTTTGAAATAAAATAATTATTAATTTATATATAATTAAAAAAAATTATTAATTATAAATTTTGTTAAATTTAATTAACAAATTAATATAATTAACACTTAAGAAAAAATAAAAAATATTTTTAACTTATGTTACATTCAATATAACAAAATTAAATAAGTATACATGTACAATTTTTTAACTGATTAAACATTCCAATATTTACATAGTTATAATATTTATGTAATTATTTAGAATAATAATTTTTTATAATTAATTTAATTTAAAAAATATTGATAATAATAATTTTTTTTTGTTAATCTAAAAAAAAATTATATATATTGAATAATATATTATATATAAAATAAGTTTAAATATGATAGATAATATAAATATCATTTTTTATAAATAATTATCTATAATATAATTTTTATAAAATATTAAAGTATATGCACATTATTTACCTATGTGTATCAGATATTATAATTTAAATTTATAATACTGATATAATATATATTTATTTATTCATATAAACATATTCAAATCTAATTAACCATGATTTAAATTACAAATATATACAATTATTTAAATAATAGTAATTCTATAAATATAAATTATATATTAAAGATAAAATTTAAATAATGAAAAACCCATATGAAAATTTCATAAATCATTCAATTAAAATTAAATAATAAAAGAGCATTAATTCATATTGAAATTAAATCATACAATTACCAATAATCAATACATTCATACATCTACATATATTAAATGAATAAATCAAACAAACAATATAAATAAAACAATTAGACAAATAAATGTTATAAATAGTTGTTTTACCATCTCACAATCCATAAATATATATTGAGAAATAAATCCAGAAAAACATCAATGAAAAATATTTTGGTGGAAAAAATTAAATATATGAGGTGGGGGGATCTCTATTTATAAATTTTTTTTCGAGGGATGGCTTGAACCCCGTTCAAGATTCTCAGTCAAATATTAGAGCATAAAAGGCATTCACGCCACCTCGGAACAAATTTCGAAAATATTCATAGCCCCATCCCACTTTTTTAAATCATAAATCCCATTAAATAAACTCATGAACGATCCTTTCAGGTTTTTAAGTCCACCTCACACTATCCCTGATGGTTCCAACCCATTCTGTATGGGCCTTCCCATCACCATGCTATTTCCATCCATCTAGTGTGTAACTTTAGCATGATTGAGTGAGTCCTCAATATCACCTTCCAAAACTATTTTTAGTGTCCATTGTCCATATGCAAAATGAATGATATAAGAGAGAATGTAAAGGAATAATAGAGGAATATCTATCCACCACAATATGGGTTTCCCAACAAATTTTCATTACCAAGAAGATTTCATGGGCTTAGTTATCTTATAAAATAAAATCCAAAAATGTGTTTTGATGTGTTGTTTTAGGAATAATAATTAAAGGATAAAAATATGGATCCATTTGTAAAATACAGTCATTTGAAAATGTATGTTCAATCGATTAAATATTTTCATCGCCATTAATGGTTTGACCATATAGAAGAATCAAAGTAATAGGTGTAATTAAAATAATGAAATCTATACTTCATGATAAATCACAAACACATTAACACATCATTGGGGTTTAATTTACATTTTTGTCATCACGTGATACTATCCCTGATGAATAATTCATCCATATTAGGTTATATTAATGATATTGATAAAAAAAATCTATTAATGGATCATGTTACTAGATTTTTCATTGAATTCATAATGAGTATCATCTCCCCCCTTGTATCTATAGGGATGAGAATAAAAAAATATGATAACCCTATGTAGGAAATATAAATAAATATTTTTAGTATTCAGACAAAGAGATTGATATAAAATCTCCAATTAAATTATATATTAATTAACTTAGTTAAATTAATTATTTAATTCAATCATGATGGGAAAAATCATAGTTATCTATACGAACCAATGTTACTATCCATTGGGTAAGACTCCAGTTCTAGACACCATAATGATGAAAATTTTCCCATCTCAAAAACCATTAATGAGACACAAGAGTTTCATTCTAAAACCACATGCATGGATAAAAAAATATTTTAATAATTAATATAGTTTTTCTAGGTTATACCACATTTTTTTATACATTATATCAATCTGGGGGTAGTCACCATCCCACACAATCGACAAAATCGTTAGATAATTTTTTGAAGGTCGTTTACTAGGGTAAATTAAACATTTACCCCTGGTGAGGTCCCCCACTGAAAATTCAAAATTGAGCTAACTGAAGTTGTGGAAAAAATTGGTCTTTACATCATCCTCACCTTGAATTCTATTCATATATGAAAAAAAACAAATAGAGGTGATGAATAAGGATGATCATGAAACAACTTCATACATACAAATTCCCAATATCACAAGAACTACCTTTCCCCCCAATGGTTTGACCTCTAATAAAAACCAGAACACAATTTTATTAGATGGGAAAATCCTATTCCATCCATAATTATATTAAATTTGTCCATATAATAAAAAAAACTACATGGAAATACACATCCATTCCATTTGAGTCTTGTCAATACTCAACATCCAAATCATTTTTCATTTAAATGTTATCCCAATACATGGAATGAGAAAAACCATGATCCATCAAACCACATTCAAAAAAATATTATCATTGATATTGTTATTACTAGGCAGATCGATCTTATCCATTACATGAAATATAATTCTAGATGCTCATTATTTTAGGAAAACCCATCAATTCTACACACATAACCATGAACATCACAAAATTAAATGTTAAAAAATGAATGATTATATAAAAAATAGATCCTTTGACCCCAAGTTAGTTTCTTTTTCATCGCATTCATGCAAGGAATATGTAAAAATATTTCTCGATCATGAGAGAATGGTGATATAGGTATTATTTTCAGTGCTTAATAATCATGACAATAATCTAATTGTATGTTTATCCTCAGTAGGCTTCTCAATCACCTTTGAAGATGTCTTGGTTATGTAATCATCACCCTTCCATGAAAGATATAAATAATCACCTTAGGAACATCACATTAAATACCTAGAAATTCCATGTATTTTTTAAAATTATTTGGGATTAATATGAGTCTTCAAAAATTGACGGTGCATGATTCTGAGGCCCAGTGTGCTCGAAAGGAATTTTTGAACTTTTTTTTAGGTATGTTTAGTAAATGTATGGGCGGAATTTTCTCTCTTTTTAACCGGTGCTCAGATTAAAAATATGAGGTCACCATTGAATTCACAACACCCAGACTCTCTTAAGAGAGGCCTAACTTTGACCTTAGTAGGTTGGGTGAAAAAGTTAGCTTTTGTGACACTTAAAGAATTAATAAAATAAAAAATTTGTTGTTTTATTTTATCCTACCACCACTTGAGAGGCAGTGGCAAGGACCATGGAGGTGGCCAGACATTTAATATGGGATATTAAATGCTTTGTAACACATTAGTTGTGTAACTTCCCCTCGTATAATTAATATAACACATTAATTATGTTAATTAATGGACCTTTAATTGAGAGGAAGATTAATTCTCTATAGGATCCTTTATTTAATTAAAATAGTGGGAAAATGGAGATTTTGGGGTTCTTTGCGAGAGAACTATGACAAAGTGCTAATGATCAACCCTTCCAATGAAGAACATAGGTCCTGACGGTGCCCGTTGAGGAAACGATCTGGGATCGACGAACACCGACAGCTTCATCAAGTAAGGAATCTTATCCCTCAACGAACTGGGAGGCGCGCAGTGATGGAGGCATCCCAGGAGGTCTATAGGCGCATATATAAGAGAACAAATACCATCAGATCTCACCCTGTGGCCCAAAAAATTTCTCTTGGCACAGCACCAGTACGACGGTGCCGGTGGCCGGCGCTCGCCGACCATGGAAGGAGGCGGTGCCTCTCGGTGCCATGACAGATATATGGGGAGGTCGGAAATGGCCGACCACAGTGGTGGTGAGGTGGCACTCCATCACACACCGTAGTCAATAGGCCTGGAATTCTAAGCCACGACGGAAGGGGATCCACTCTCTGTGGGTCCCATGACCATCAAGGGTGGCAGCACCTGGCACCACCAATTAATGAGTTGAACAGCTCATTGAGCAATTTGGGATGGAGGGGGAGTGGCTCCCCTCCCGCACGGGCCACCAGATGGGGGCAATGTCACCCAGTGGGTCAGACCGCCCGACGAGCCACACCCTGTAAGAACTCGGACCTCCTTTTCAGGTATGTTTTCCTTTTCTGGTTGTTTTTTTAGAAAAAGAGGTTTTTGGGAGGTTGTGCAGGGGCGCAAGGGTGGCGCACGGTTTGAAAAACCCGTATGGCCAACCCAGGAAACCGTGCACCCTTAACAGTGGGCTCCGCATGGGCTATTCATGGTTTTTCAAACCGTGCGAGCAAGCCATGCGAAGTCCCTGGGTGATATAGTGGTAACCGCACAGTTGGCGCACGGTTTTCCAAACCGTGTGGGGTAACCATGTGTCCACTTAAAATTACGGTTTATATGTCTCGAGCCACTTGGGATTTCTCATTCATCCACCTTTCTTCCTCCTATTGATGACTCACATGGGAGTTTCAATTTTCAAAGGTAGGGGGAGCTCCTTGGCTCGTTTTGGAGGCAAATCGAAGGGGTTTCTTGGCGGATCGAAGGAGGCTCTTCCCGTGTAAGTCCCTCCACTTGGTTTCTTCTTAGTTTTCCCTAGATATTCATTTCCCTCTCTCTATATTTTCTAGATATACATCCGTTACATGTAGATCTAGTGTTGGGTTTGCCTTGGGTGTTGATTTTAAGGCTTGTGGATGATAGGGAAGGAGTTTTAGAGTGGTCTACAGTGAAGAGATTTCTTGGATTTGTGGGTGCTGTTGATTTTGGATCGTTTTCACCAGAACCCTAAAGGTAGGTGGTTTGTGCCATTCAGTTTAAGGTCTTTGAATTTTATGTGCAAAATCACCAATACCCATGAACGGGGTATTGTGCGTTTACCGTTTTAACCCTATTAATTTCCTTCTTTGTTGGTGTGTGCGATTAGAGACTATTTGTATGTGAATAAGGTTTCTTACTATGCTTTGGAGGTGTTTCCCATGTATGTTCTGCTTTTGACCATTTGGTTCTGCTTAGCATGTTTGGATGATTTGTTGTTTCCATGCCGTGTATTGTAGGATGGAGTGATATTGTTTATCTAACATGCTGATATGCTATAGACTGCTAGAAAAGTAGTTCTTGAGGTTTACTTTGTATGATACACATTTCTATACTTGTTTGACTTACACAGGGCTGTGAGAATCTAGTGTAGTAGACCATAGGGAGAATGGATGTAAGGGATTCTCCAGAGTGTCTTTATAATTATATGCTGTGAGACCATAGGGGGAATTGACGCTGTGTGCTTACCCAGAGTGCCTTTAGTACGATACGAGACTATATGGGGAATTAAAGGTGAGTGCTTCCCTAGAGAGTCTATGCTTAAGCTGAACCATAGGGGTTAGATTGAGTGTGCTGCCCAGAGGGTTGCTTTTACATGATAGGTAGGGCCAGAGGGGATATGATGTGGGAACTTCCTAGAGGGTTACCTATTTGTTAGCTGATTTCTAGTATTTTTTAGGTAGGAACAGAGGGAATAGGCTGTGAGTACTTCCTAGAGGGTCACCTGTTTTTGCTTATCTACTTGATTAGTTGTTACTTGATATTTGAACTGTGGATTGTTTACTGCTGAGTACTACCTGTTTAGTGCTTTATGTACTTTATCTGCTATATATATTCACTGACTGTTAGGAAAAAATCTTGTGGTGGTTACCTACAGGGATTTTTCTCACACCCTGTTTGGGCCATGCTTTTGGGCCAAAATAGACTATGTTGTTGCAGGTATAGATAAGGGAAAGCTCCCTTCTATTTCAGATACTTGATTGCATTGGAGCTGGAGAGCATTGGACCAAGCTGAGTCTTGTGATGCTGAGGAGTGTCTTATCTGTTATTTCCTTTTGTATTTTAATTAAGTACTGTACTTAGCTTTGTGACTTGTTTGGCTCTTTTCCTAGACACATATGTATCGTGCATCATTTATATATATATGTATGCTCCAGTTTTTTCTTTATCTCAGTCTTTCGCTATTTTCTATTGTTGGATGTTTACTGATTCCAATATTGTATATTTGTTTCTCTTCCGCCGTGTTACTCTGCCAATGAGGGAATAGTTTCCCCATTATCACACCCAAGGGCCTCACTACTAGTTGGCAGCCTCTAGCATTTGGGGAAATGCACTTGAGGCCATGTGACCAACTGGGTACGCGTCGCCTTTGGGTTGCTTCCGAAACCGGGACGTTACAAAGTGGTATCAAAGGGTTTCTTTTATCTTGATTTACTATTTGGAGCCTTTATACAGGGATATGAAGGAATAGGTGTTTGGTATTAAGTTGTTCTTAGGAGTATCTAACCCATGTACGGGGAAAATCCAATATACCTCCTTGATGCAATTTTCTGGTTTTGCAAGTGTATAGTTGCCTTGATTTTCACCGTTGGTGACTCACATGTTTTGTGCTTGTTATTATTTAAGTTATTGAGGTTCTATCTCTATCACAGCCCGATGAGATGAGGTGTGCCATCTCATGCATCATATAGTCACTTTCTAGAAATTACATGTCATACATTCTTGCCATGTCATCTAGGATGCATTAGCAATTGCATGTTATTGTGATAGATGTTATGTAGAATATGCATGATGTTGTGATAGATTCCTTGATTAAAATATCTGCTTCTTTTTAGAGCATTGATTTTGTAAGGTTTTGTTTGAATGAGTGCCAAATTTTGGTTCTTGAGGTGTTATGGGCCCTCACGGACTCGGACTTGGTGGATTATTGACTTGTTTACCTTGTTTATAACTTTTTTAAGATGCCAAGCATTGATTCGTGGGGAGTATGGGCCCTCACAGATCAGAATTTGGAACATTCAATGTCTATTGCAGTGTTTCTCAAGGTTATGAAGTAGTTTATGAGGCTTAATGTCTGGAAAAACCCAGAATTCACGCGGCATAGTTTTGACTACATGACATGTGTGTTTCGCGCGGAATCCGGGGATGACCTCCTGGACGGGAGATTCAAACATTCCGATCGGTTTCTAACGGGTTTGTTCGTAGAACTGGAAACATCCAATGATTCCACATCCGCTTGGACCTACTTTCCAAAGGCAGGCGCTCATTAGCTTGTGGGCTAATGAGGCTTAGGAATTTGCATTGGTCGAGAGGATGGGAGGACGGACTCATCACACCTTTTTGAGGGGAATTATTGTCTACTCCGGGACTCTCTTTATAGATTTAAGTTAAGTTCGTGAATCCTTATTACATTACCAAGTATAAAATGAGCTTTCCTTTAGTTTTAACAATCAATGATTAAATATTCAAGAAATTTAGAGAATCTTTTATATGTATTCGAGGTTCTTCATCAATATAGAATCATCTATATTTGTTTAGAGATTCTTGGTCAATGGCATCCTTCAAAACATTTATATAAAAGTCTCTTGGTCATTTTGATGACCAGGCTGGTTTTAAAGCCACTCAGTGGGGCACTTGAAGTTTATCGTCATTCAGAAGGACATAGATTATTTCAAAGTTGGGATCGAACCCATAAATGGGCTACCTACGTATCCTTTGTTTTGGAAAAGAAATCAGAACCCACGTAGTTCGAGTAATGGGATATGATGTTTTATGATTGATGGATCAAAGATGAATGTCATAATTACTTTTACACTCTAAGCTCACGTGAGTCATGATCGGTGTGAGAAACAAGAGGTATTGGTAAAATTTAGACAATTGTGCCATAAAAGATGCAATCATAAGAATTTGTTTTGGGGCTTATGTATAGATGACTGCCCAGATAGACGAAGGTTTAGGATTTACTTTTAGGGAGAAAATCCAAGAACAGGGTCCACAAAGTTATATGTGCTTCATGGAGATTTGAATACTCTAATCTTGGGGCTTACTCCTAAGGAGGATGCCCAAGTTAGGAGGGGACTTATGACTGGGTTTTATTCCTGAAAAGGAAACCCAAATCAAAGGTAATTTATGACTGGTTAAGAGAAATTTTAAGAGACTTGGGGCTTACTCCTAAGAAGGATGCCCAAGATTTATGACTAGGACTTATTCCTGAGAAGGAAGCCTAGGTTAGGGGACTTGGGGATTACTCCTAAAAAGGAAGCCCAAGGTTATGACTGAGTCTTATTCCTGAAAAAGGAGACCCAGGTTAGGGATTATGGTTTGGTGCTTACTCCCGAGGAGGATGCCCAAGATTAAAGGACTTGATTGGGGCTTATTCTTAAGAAAGATGCCCAGATCAAAGGTTTTATAACTGGGGATTATTCCTGAAAAGGAGACCCAGGTTAAGATTCTCTCATCTTAAAGGATGAGGTTGAATGAATGAACTCTCAATCTTTGGTGACATAAAGATGTTTAAATCAATAGGTTTTGAGAGATATTTCACAGAATTCCTTTCAGATAAGGATGTCAAATCAAGAAATCATGCCATAAATGGCTTTGAAGAGTATCTTGAAGACTCAATCTTGAATAGGAAGGGTGAAATGGCTTAAGAGGGGTAAAAATGGGCAAGATGGGCACCCAAAAAGGTAGGGGCGCGCAAGTCTTGAAAGGCACGCAAGTCCTGCGGTGGCGCGCAAGTATTGGTCGCGCAAGTATACTTGCGCGACATTAGGGGTACTTGCGCGATTTTCAACCAGTATTGAAATGCTTGAGCGACTCTTTATTAAACCCTTTACCATCCTCTTGAGGTTCTTCCAGAAGAGGGACGCTCAAGTTATATTGAAGGAATTAAGTAGGCGTGCAAGTGTTTGATAAGTTTCAACACTTAGGCCTTCCTTTTTCTCTTTAGATCTTCCGTTCTAGGTAAGAAATTACCTTAGAAGTGTTCCGGAAGCTTTGAGAAGAGACTTGGGCGTCGGGAGCTTCAATCCGAGTTTCTGGAAAAAGATCCTCTCGAATGGTGGGCCCACAGGGTCTATTTATAGGCAAAAGAAGACCCAGGGCGGTTACCGGGCGGTTACCAATTAGGTCGCGCAAGTCACCTGCGCGACCAAGGTAGTCGCGCAAGTGTACTTGCGCGACAGTGGTAAAACTTGCTCGGTGAATTGGCTTTTGATCCTTTGTTCATGCCTTTGTCGATTTTTGATGTTTTCTTCAAAGGATGAATCACTTTCAGCTGAGATATTCCCTTTTCCGATCTTTAGATTCTGTGACGAAAGGAGCGTCAACAAAAGTCCCCCCTCAGAGTTGGATCCGGAGGAAAATGAGGATTTGACTCTGAGGAAATCGAATCCCTCTAAAGGAAAAGGGCGGCGCGCAAGTCTTCATTGCACAGAAGTCGGCGCGCAAGTCTTCGTCGCGCAGGCATTGAGCGCTCTGGATGCGGCGCGCAGATAGGCCCCCTGGCCTATAAATATATCGCTTCCGGCCGTAGATGGCATCTGAAGTTCCGGATTTCTTGAGCTCTCACCGCGCAAGTCTTCCTCGCCGCGCAAGTCTCTTGTTTTCACTGTTTCTTCGCTGCCGCGCTACTCTCAAGGTAATAGGGCTTGCGCGGTAATACTTGCGCGACCAAAACTTGCGCGGCACATGTATCACTTGCGCGACATCTCCATACTTGCGCGCCTTAATGCCTTAGCCATTTTTTTTCAAATTCTTTCACAAATTTTATGAAAAATAAAACCCATTTAAGAGTTTAATTTATTCAACTCCTGTGCAGATTCAATGGCTCTTAGACCTGGATTAATTGATGAACTGGCTAGCAAGCGGATAGATGATATGATGAATATCATTGGCCCTGATTACTATACTGTCAAAAACAGCACTCTTCCAGATTTGGCTAAGTATCTGAAGAAATATCATCACGACTTTCCTCACTGCACTTACCTACCTTTGTATGGTCATGGTCATCTGCAAGAAGTCATTATTCCAGAAGTAAAGAATTATCTTCCATTTTCTTGGTTTCAGAATTATACCAATTTTGCTTAAGCAAATATCTCAGGCGGAGGATCATTTCAAACTGCTGGAACAGTGGAGAAGGATTATGTGATGCATCATAGCCCTTGCACACCAGATCTGAAAAAACATACACCTGAGCTTCAACCACATTGTCATCCTTCAATCTTCCGAAATGCTCAGATGGATCAATCCAAAGGCTGGAAGAAAAGTTGGGATTTCCGTCCTGGGGGAGGTGTGAAGCCAACTTGGATGTGGGTATACTGGGTGCGACAGACTTGCGCAGAGTTTATTGAGGATCTGAAGAGAGCTGCAATATATGAGGCTGTTTGGGTTGGGCAAACATATATTTACAGACATGATATTTTCGTGCCAGAGATACTCAGCCATTGGAGCCCAGCGACTAATTCTTTCCATTTGACTCGTGGAGAAGTAGGTATTAGTTTGTGGGATGTCCACAAGATTTCAGGAGCTCCAATCTTGGGCGATATGTATGATGAATTCATTCCTCCCAAGGTGACTTGGAATGATCCAGAGAAGACTCCTGCTTTGGCTCGAGAATTATTCAAAATCTTTCACAAGCTCAAGAGTTCAGAGACCTCATTAACTCATTTCAGAAAAGATATCCATCCGGAAGAATGGATGAATGTGTTTCTTACTGAGAAGAATGGGATGGAGCCAAAGGAAAAATGATCCAAGAAAAAGAAATCCAAGGATACCCGGCCCAGACGTCCTACCACTTGTCCAAAACCTGAGAAGAGAGGAGCTCCTGGCACATTATGGCCAACTCTAGAAGCAGGAGAGTTTGAAAAATGGGGCTATGAAGTGAATCAAAGAATTCCAAAGAAAACTCGTCTGGCGGGTTTCTTGGCAATGTGGCTCAGTATTTATCTCTTGCTGGTCAGGGATTCGAAGGGAGGCGTTAGGCCAGGGACCTTCGTCATTGCGGCCAAGTTGGATGAGGGAAAAATGGTTGGGTTAGCTACCCCCATTTTAGCAAAGATTCAAAGGAGTTTACTTCACGTCTTCCAGGGTAAATCTCCTTTAAGAATAGTGGGACCATTCCAGGTTTTGTGGGGATGGATCGCCACTCACTTCAGGACTTACAATGTACAGAATGGATTACAAATTCCTGGAAGCTCTTTCAGACCGTCAGTGCAAGCATTCTCTGGAATTGCTCCATTAGATGTCAATGGTTATGACATAAAAGTAAGACTAAGCATGTATAAGGAATTCAACTTCTTTCCTTATGGAAGTCCGCCATCTGGGCGGTTTGTTGATGATGGGAAAGCCCCTTTGGATTTGAGGGCATACATGCTAGCTTGCAGGGATGGCGTGTTAGTAGCCAGGATTGATGGAGAAATCATATGCGAGGCCTATGCTCCATATAGATTTGCACGCCAATTCAAATGTTTGCAACAGATTGTTGTATCCCCTCCAGTACATGTCAGGTTAGAGCAACATCCGATGGTTGCTCGACAACTATGGTTGCTGACATCAAGAGAGAAGACTGGGGCAGTATTTGATCTACCAGTTGAAAAAGCGGCACATTATCTGACTACATTTTATGCCGAACACTGGATAGCATCATACCCTAAAGGGATATTGAATCACCCTGTATATCAAGTGGGAAAGAGGAAGAGGACTGTAGAGAAAGAAACTGTTCCTCATGAAGGTGATGCTTCTCCTCCTGAAATAGGTTCAACAGACTCCTCCTCTAGAACTGATTCCTCGGATTATCATGATGGGGATGATGAGGCACAACCGGTAGCAAAGCGGTTTCGTGCCCGATATAATCCTCCGGCCAGAGTTAAAAGACCCACTCCATCAGCTCCTAGTGAGTTATTTGATTGTAATAACTTCAATCACTGCTACTTTATAAAGTAATAAGTCTCACTTTCTTATTCTCTATCTGTAGTCGCAGGAGTTGGGAAGAAATTAAAATCAAAAATTGTAGGACCTTCCTCATAGCCTTTATATCTAAGACCAGAGGCTGTTCAGCTATGGCAGAGCTTATACTGTGATACTGAGACCGCCTGGCTGGATTTGTGTGAGGGCCTACAACTTCCTGGGATAGGATATCTTCTAGCTTCTAAAGACCTTCAATACGGAGATAACCCCAATGAAGTGCGAGCTTATATCAGAGAGATGGAAATGCTCATATATGCCACTGATAATTCGGTTCCTATCACCAGGCGGGTGAAGGAAATGATTGATCGTGGCACCACTGAGGGGGCTGGTGGTTCTGGAGATGAGGAGTGGCAAAAGTACGTGGCTCCTGAAGATGTAAGTTTTCTTTCCTTATTTTCTTTGCAACTTGATTTCAGTTGAAGCTTTGTTACTTAAGGAAGTTATTTTCTTCATCTTGCAGCTTGCAAAGAAAGGGACCGGGGTTCCTTCGCCACAATATAGCCCTGGTGGTACCGCTGTTGGGGCTGCTGCTGATTCTCCTCGCGAACCAGGCGAGATATCTCCAGGCCAGCAGGCCATGAATGAGGCACTGGACATAGCCTTTCATTCTCCAATCCAAGTGCCAATAAAGGAGACAACTGAAACTCCAAAAAAACAAAAGAAGCCAAGGCAACTAAGGAGGAAATCCTTAGCTAAACGTTTCATTAGAAGTGGTAAGTCCTTCGAACAATCATGAGTTTATACCCATAATCATATGGTTACTCATATTTCTGAGGATTGCAGGGGCTTCTTCAATTTCCCCCTTGAGGGAAGGGACTGATACTTCTTCAAAGGTCGTGGAGGGTGCTGTAGAACAACCACAGACTCAAGCTAACTTGGTTTCTCCTAGAGAAGAGCTACCATCCATTCCCAGTATCCCTCCCACTACTGAAGATGTTGTCCAGGGTCAGGGGTTGCAGGACATAAGTCAGCAAGAAGACGTAGCAAATGCTCCCACTGGTGAGACTAACCAAGATTCTAAAGTATCATTAGATGAAATGATGAATCAAGGAATGACTTTTGAAGAATTTTATGATCATGCTAGATTGTCATGTGATTTAGAAGACCTTGGGCGTGAGTGTTACCCTTCGCCCAAATTTTTCTTTTAAAAACAAAACATATTTCTAATCATGATGTAAAATAATATGCAGTTACTTCCGTAGAAGCTGCTGAACTGCCAATGCCCGAAGAGGGTGTGAACACTGATGTCAACCCTATCATTGCAGAAACATTAGCTCAAGTAGAGCTAAATCCAATAAACTCTCCTGAGACCCATCTTGAAAATCCTGTTGAAACCGGGAAAGATGGGGAGAAGTCTTCTCATGTTGTTGAACCACCATTGGGTAAGGGATAACAATATTTGTGATTGTACTTTATTTTCAAGACAATCCATTCTTTTGTTATCCTTTAAGATTCAACTAAAATCTTTCAATTGATCATGTAGGGCCATCAACTGTAATGGATAGATCCGGAGATGAGGCTTCAGCCTCTGCCCCAACGGTAATTGAAAGTGAAGAAGCCCAAGTCATAGGGGAAAGAGCAGGATGAGGCACTTCCTTAAGCATGTTAATTCCAGATTACATACCCCCTTCTGACGAAGATGTTGAATCAGATCCAGAGATGCTCAAAGCGTTCAACTTTTCACGACGTAAGGCATGGAACAACATATGGAACATCATATCGGGGGTGCCTTTAGAAGAGATACCATCAAAAATTTCCCGATTGTCATCCCAATTTGTTATAATGGGACTTGGTGGTTTTGGGTATGAAAAGATCCATGCTGCGGTGAAACAGATTATTTTTAGGAGGGAGCAAATGCAGACAAGTCGCGAAGATTTGACCAGAGTGAAATTGTCAGTCAACATAGGCGAATTTGAGGCTGCGATATCCAAGGCTGAAGCTGATTATGCTGTCAAGATGAAGGATCTGAAGCAAAAAATCAAAGAAAAGGTCGTCCAGCAGGTGCAACTCCAGCAACAGTTAGATGCTGTTACTGGGGAACTTGATCAGCTTAATAAATAATTGGATGAAACTCATATGAATGGCATGAAAGCCATTGCAGATGCTAAGAAGGCACTTCAGAAAGCTGAAAAGAGTGAAGCTGGTCAAGTGCACGAGCTTCAAGTAACTGTTGATAAGGCTCAGGATGCTATACATCAAATGAAGACTTATGTTGACAATCTTCTGTAATTCTTGAAAAAGAGAAGAGATTCCAGTCTGTGGATGTCCTTCTAACTCTTGTGTATCAATGAAAAACACTTTTGTCTTCAATCATTTGTACTTGCATTCTTCCATTACCTGCTTCAAATTTACTTAAGCCAATGGGCTTAGTAAGCATAGTTTGATTTTTACTAGGATTATTACAAATAACCCTACAAACTTTGAACCTTTTAACTGCTCAATATTACCTAAATCATACAAAAAAATGTATATTTAGTGAGCTGGAACTTGACTTTTATTCAGAGTTCCTTTGTCTTTTGTGTGGGCAGTTTAAAGTCATGCAAGCCGGACATAAAGGGGCTAATGTTTAAGGTCTAAATAGCTTTGACCGAAAAATGGATTAGAATTGACACAATTCCTTGACAATTTATCTGAAAACAAATTACCATACTCAAGTATGAGAGAAAATATGTAAACTATGGCTTAAGAATATTTGAATCTGAGGAATGATATGAAAAAGAGCTAAAAGGCATTAGAAGAAGTAGTTTCCAAGAATGAAGTTACTATTATTTAACAAAACCCGTTAGGGGGTTGAAATATGCAGGGCCACCTATGGGCATTGGCTACATGGTCAAATAAATAGCATCTTTTGGCTGACAAGTCTGTTATGTGGACTGTTTATGCAAGGCCACCTATGGGCACGTGCTACATAGTCAGGCAAAAGAACTCCCAGAAATTTACTTTCCTAGTGCTAAAAGCCAGTGAAAGTTTATGGAGATTCAAAATTTCTAAAGTATAGAGTTTTTTGTATGGAAAGTGGTACTTGAATATGGAGAAGATATTTCCAAATAAGAACATCGAAGAACTGGATGAACATCACTGCTACGAAGGTCTGACCCAAACGTAGGGAAGATGAATAAACCATAGACTTGAATACTTTCAGATCATGAAAAAGGATATGGGACAAATATGTTAAGGATGGCTATTTTTTGCGGATCCCTACATATTTTCGTTTAAGACAAATAAGGACAAAAGAGGCATTCTTCTCAAGAATGAAGTTACTATTATTTAACAAACCCGTTAGGGGGTTGAAAACATGCAGGGCTACCTATGGGCATTGGCTACATGGTCAAATAAATAGCATCTCTTGGCTGACAAGTCTGTTATGTGGACTGTTTATGCAAGGCCACCTATGGGCACGTGCTGCATAGTCAGGCAAAAGAATTCTCAGAAGTTTGACATTTTTGTGACTAGAAGTCATGAAAAGGGTTATGAAGATCTGAAAATATTTAAGGTTAGGATTATAACACATAATGATGGGTATTGTCCAATGTATATAGAGATACATAGGTCAATGATAACCATAATCATGTTGTGGCTGGGTCTTAAATTGAAATTTTGGACTTCACTACGTATCTCATAAGAATGAGAATCAAGCCATACATAGTTCTTGAAATGTAGTTTAACGTCGTGCAGGACGAAAGTATGAGTGATCTTAGTTTAGGGTCATAGAATTTGGACCATAATAATGAATACACAGTGTGTGTTTTCATGAAGACTTTTCAGCCAAGGGACTGAAAGTGAAATTTTGGGTTAGGCCCAAAAGACTTGGGACTGGATTCGAGGGACACTCGAATGTTCCTACGTATCCCATAAGGATGGGAATCAAGTCCACGTAGTTCTAGAACTACCCTTTGTACAAATTTGGTTCGTACATGTGAAGGGTGAAAGGGGACTTTAGTGCAATGATGGTTTTAACCTAAGATAAAAAGTTTAGGCATTACCATGTATGTACGTAGTCTTTTGAAAATGAAAACCATGATTGAAAAAGAATCAATGTTAATAATGGTTCTTTCTCAAATGAAGAAATCAAAGAATATTGTAGTTTATTGTCGTACCGGACAAAAGTGTTGTATAGTTTAACGTCATATAACAAGGACGAAAGTGAATCAATGTAAAGATATTGATTCCAGGGGTGGCTTCACAAATCATCATTATATGAGATGGTGGTGAAACGATGTGAAGAGATTGTTTTTTGGGCTTGAACCCTGAGAGGTTGCCTACATACCCAGCCTGGAGGGCAAGGATCAAAGTCCGTGTAGTTCAATTAAAGAATGAATTAATGACCAAGTTGTTCTTGTGGACAATGATCTAAAAAAATGTTGTTGGGACTTACACATGGTTAGTGGCCCAAAGGGAGTGTTATGGTTGATGTTCGCTCTAAGCTCACGTGAGTCATACTCGGTGTGAGAAACAAGAGGTGATAACAACCTTAACGATGCACAGTTTAATGTCATGTAGGACATATCAAGGACTTTTTGTACAATTTAGCGTCATGTAGTTAAGACGATGAGGACAATACAGTTTAACGTCATATTGGACGAAAGGGGGATTGTGCAGTTTTAATGTCATGCTGGACTTTTGATGATTATATAGTTTAACGTCTTTCCAGACGTGAGGGACTTTTATACAGTTTAGCGTCATGTAGTTAGGACGTCACAGTTTAACGTCTTGCTGGACATATTTGCAAATAGTTTATGGTCATATACATGGACCAGGGATGATGCAGTTTAAAGTCATACGGGACCATTGCTGTATAGTTTATCGTCATATAGAAAGGACGAACTGGTGCTGTACAGTTTAAAGTCATGTAGCTAGGACTAAGGTGAACCAATATGAGGATATCAGTTCTGGGGATTTTTTTACAGTTTAATGTCATGCTGGACGATGAAAGTGCCACACAGTTTAAAGTCATGTTGCTAGGACACAATATAGTTTAATGTCATCTCGGACATATACAGTTTAGTGTCATGTAGGACATATTAGTAACCAATGTGACAGTTTAACGTCATGTTGGACGATAAGGGAACTGACACAGTTTAACGTCATGTTGGACGATGAAAGTGCCACACAGTTTAATGTCATGTTGCTAGGACACAATATAGTTTAATGTCATCTCGGACAAAATATAGGAACTTCTATACAGTTTATTGTCATGTAGGACAAAATCAGGGACTATGCAGTTTAAAGTCTTGCAGTTAGGACTATTGGTGCTGCACAGTTTAGTGTCATGTTGCAGGGACATAAGTGCGAATAGTTTAAGGTCATATGCATGGACCGTACAGTTTATCGTCATGCTGGACGTATTATAGTTTAATGTCATCTCGGACAGAAATGTGACACAGTTTAATGTCATGTTGGACGAAGTTGTAGTTTAAGGTCATACTGGACCATTTCTGTATGAACCAAATGTAAGAGTCTTGGTTCTGGGAACAATATTTTGTGTTTATACAAAATACTTCTTCAGAAATCTGGCATTAGTTGGAGTCGTGATGTGTTCTCCATCCATTGAAATCAGAGAATACGCTCCATTGGAGTAGACCTTATGTATTGAATAAGGTCCTTCCCATTTTGGTTCAAGCTTGGGAGGTTTCTTTCCTGGTATCATTGGTGTTCTGAGAACCAATACCAATTCTCCCTGAATGAATGAACGAAGACGAACTTTTTTGTTAAAAGCTCGTGCTATTCGATTCTGATAGATTTCCAAGTGGTGAAAAGTGCACAATCTCTTCTCATCTAACTGTTCCAATTCATTCAAACGCTTTTGGGATTGCTCATCTGTCGATAACTGATCACAAATGGCTATTCTGAGTGAGGGAAATTGAACTTCAATTGGCAAGACTGCTTCTGTTCCATATACCAATGAATATGGAGTAGACCGCGTTGCATTGCGAGTGGTAGTCCGATAAGCCCATAAAGCATGAAAGAGTTTATCAGGCCATGACCTCTTATCTTTATCCACCATCTTTTGCAGTATATTTGAAAGAGTCTTGTTGAAGGCCTCTATTTGGCCATTAGCCGCTGCATGATATCGAGATGAATGGTTGGACTTAATGTTGTATTCTTGATACAATCTCTTTACCTCAGAAGAACAGAAGTTGGTGCCGTTGTCTGTCAATATGGTATGAGGGACACCAAATCTAGTAATGATGTTAGACTTGATGAAGCTAACAATGCATTTAGAACTGACTTCTTTGAGAGGTACTGCCTCTGCCCATTTGGAAAAGAAATCAGTAGCAGTAAGAATGTACTTAAACTGCTTGGCCGTAGCTGAAGGGTAAGGTCCCACCACATCCATTCCCCATGTGGAAAATGGCCATGAGTATTTAGCTGTATGAAGCAACTCTGGAGGTTGATGAATGAAGTTGGCATATACTTGGCATGAATGACACTTCTTTGTGAAATTAACACAATCTTGTATCATTGAAGGCCAGAAGTATCCAAGCCTTCAAATTTGATCAGACAATCTTTGTCCAGACTGGTGGGCACCACAGACTCCTGCATGCACTTCTTTTATGACAGCCATTGTCTCTTCACCATCAATACATCTGAAGAGAACTCCATCAAAACCACGTTTGTAGAGAATTTTCTCGAGGTGGTTTGGACCATCGTAAAGAGTAAAATTGACCACATGTCGCCGAATTTGTTCTTTCTCGGCTCTATCAGGTGGAAGTGTTCCATTTTGAAGGTATTCCTTGATAGGTGACATTCATCCTGTAGTATGACCATACGGTTCAGGAATGGGACTAATTTCATTAATTTCCTCTGTTCTGACTTGAACATAAGGTGAAATTGCACGACGATGGGCAATACCGATGGTTGTCTCGTCCCGATTTGGATCTGCTAAAGCTGTGGCTATATTAGCCAGTGCATCAGCTTGAGCATTTTGTGATCTTGGGACATAAGAAAATGTCGGTTCTGAAGGGAATTACGACATTAACTCTCTGACGTAATCATACAAAGGGATTAATTCTTCTTTTCTGATGGCATAATCCCCATTGACTTGTTTGATTACCAGGTCTGAATCACCTTTCACCTTTAAGTGATTCACTTGTGCTTGAAGTGCTAACTCCAAGCCTGCAATGAGAGCTTGGTATTCAGCTTCATTATTGGTACCACCTTCCCACAACAAAAAGGAATAAGGTAACACTGCCTTATCTGGAGAAATGAGCACAATTCCTAAACCAACTTTGTTGAATTTAGGATTTTCCATTTTCTTCCCTGTTGGACTTCTAGAAGCACCATCAAAATACATTTCCCATGTTTGAAGACTCTCTTGAATAGAAAAAACTTCCTCATCAGGGAGTTCGATATCTGAATACGTGTCTTCCACTGAAGGGTGTTCAGCCAGGAAATCAGCCAGAGCTTGGCCTTTAATTGCCTTTTGAGACACATACTGGATGTCGAACTGCTGTAGAATAACCACCCACCTTGCCAGACGTCCTATAAGCATTTGACGACTAAGGATGAATTTGAGTGGATTATTACGAGATACCAATTGGACTTCGTGATGTTGCAGGTAGTGTCTCAGTTTCTGAACTGCAAAGATTAATGCTAGGCAGCACTTTTCAATACTCGAATACCGGGTTTCTGCTTCAAGCATAGTTCTACTGAGATAGTATAGACTATTTTCATTCCCAGCATCATTCTTTTGAGCGAGAAAGGCACCCAATGATCGCTCTAAAGCTGTCACATAGAGGATAAGAGGTCTACCCTCAATAGGTGGCATGAGTATTGGTGGACTTAAGAGGTATTTCTTGAGAACATCAAATACTTCTTGACATTCTTCAGTCCACTGGTAAGTGACTCCTTTTTTCAATAATTTGGTAAAAGGTAAACTTTTGCCTGCCAAATTGGCGATGAAACGCCGAATATAGGCTAAGTGTCCTTGAAGTCCTCTTAATTCTTTCAAATTCTGAGGAGGTGACATACCAAGGATTGATTTGGTCTTCTTAGGATCGACTTCAATACCACGATGGCGTACAACAAAGCCGAGGAATTTTCCTGAGGTTACCCCAAAAGCACATTTTAAGGGGTTCATCTTCAAATTATGTTGTCGAAGCTTGTGGAATATGATTTCCAAATCAGCCAAGTGATCAAAACGTTGTTTGGATTTAACCACCAAATCATCTACATAGCATTCAACAAATTTCCCTAGAAAAGGTTTGAAGATACGATGCATGGCGCGTTGATATGTTGCACCTGCATTCTTTAAACCAAAGGGCATCACCCGGTAACAAAACACACCTTGAGGAGCTCTGAAGGCTGTATATTCCTCATCTTCTGGGGCCATTCGGATCTGATTATATCCAGAATATCCATCCATGAAAGAAAGTACTTCATAGCCAGCCGTTGTATCAATTAAGAGTTCTGTAATCGGAACTGGAAAATCATCTTTGGGACAATACCGATTAAGATCTCTGAAATCGATGCAAACCCTAATTTGTCCGTTCTTCATCTTTACAGGGACAATATTAGCCAACCACATGGGATATTGAACTTCTCTGACGAAGTTAGCTTTGATAAGATTATCCACTTCAGCCTCGATTTTGGAAGCATAGGTTGGGTGTGTTTTTCTCGCGGCTTGCTTGAATCCTAGATGTTCTTTTGGCAAACCCAAACGATGGGTGGCAACATCAGGATCAAGGCCAGGCATCTCTGTATAATTCCAAGCAAAAATATCTTTATTTTGCTTCAGAAAAGAAATATACATCTCTTGTTCTTCAAGGGTCATGGCCGCACTAATTAAAGTGGGGCGTGGATCTTTCTCTGTACCCAGATTTACTTCTCTGAGTTCATCCACAGTGGTAGAGATACCCTCTTCAAATGCTGGAGGAGCATCTCTAAGATCTTCCTCTTCCTCTTCATTATGTGTTATTTCTTCCGCTTCTACTTGCAAAGTAGATGAAACAACGAAATTCTCATGATCATAAGAGATGTCGAAATTTTCACATTTTGAAGAAAACGCTTCCATTTCCGACCCTATTGATGAAAAAGGGTCTTCTTTGGGAAATAAAGAGGAGATGATGGATTGAGAATCGACATCAATATTCACCTCTGGTGTTGCTATAACTTCTTCTGGCCTGATTAGCGAAGTATAGACTTGTTGGATTTCAGCAAATGAAATGAAAACGTCACCACTTATGCTTTCATCATTGCTTGGTAAGTTACCAATTTCTCCCATGTTGTCTGGCTCGATTGCCGTAATTGACATTATGGATCTTTCCATAAGAGTATTTTGATTTGGGCCTATTTTGTCAATTTGACTGATAGGTAACACATAATCTGTACTCACATGTGAAAATGGATTTATTGGAATTTTTTCCAAACCATATGGAGCATTAACTTTGGTAATTTCCTTCATTGTAGATTTTTCTCTTCCCTTCATGTGATAAAATTCCGCCTCAATGTATTGAGACTCACATGTTTTGAACGGGGCCTTATCACCATACAATGTTCCAACTTGACCATCGAAACAGTATTTGAGACATTGATGGTATGATGACGGAATAGCTGCATGCTGATGTAGCCAGGGTCTTCCAAGCAAGATATTGAAAGCTGAGTCTTGATCAACAATCATGAAATCCGAATTGGAAACAAGATCTCCAAACTGAGTTCTGAGCGTAACTTCTCCCAGTGGTTCTTGTTCATTTTTATCATATCCTTTCAACATCATGGTAGAAGGAGATAAATCAGATTCCGTGAGGCCTAATCGACGAAGTGTGCGAATGGGCATGAGGTTGACTCCTGAACCATTGTCAATAAAAGCTCTTCGAACATCTATACCATTGACTTTGCCAGATAGGTACAAAGGTTTTATGTTCCAATGCACAACATCATCTTCATCTTTATCAGTAAAAGATATCACTGCATGACATTCTGCAGGATTATTCTCTATGTGATAAATTTCAGCTGCAGCAATTTCAGCTTCAAACTCCTAAGGACTTGACAAAGCTTCGATGAGTGCTTCCCGAAGATCTTTTGATAGATTCAAAGCATCCAAAATTGATAATATGGCTGGTACTTGGGCCAAGTGTTTCAATATATCATACTTTTGATCTAGAGTCCTGCGTTTCCCAATGGGAATATGCGGTTTAGCAGGTACCTTGGAAGCAGATGCTTTGGAAGCTGATGCATCTTGTATTGAAGTTGGCAACATCCTTGGTTTTGGAAAATTAGACTGATTAGATCCATTTGCTTGATGAGATAAAGAAGATGGAACCTTTAATCGGTCTTCCAAAATAACTGTGCCGAAGCTGAGTTGGCCATTTGCATAAGAACTTGCTTGTTCTTTTTGAGCTCGCTGAAGGGCTCTACCACGAGTTTCTGCTGCATATACAGTGCTAGCAGGGGTAGAATTAGAGTAGTGGCTTCAGAAAGATCCACGTCTTCCCCTATATCCTGAACCTCTAGAACTTCCTCGGGTTCCTTTATTTGATACAGGGAATTCAGGCTCATCAAGACTGGAATATGAATCTGTTAATTGAATCATATTAACAGAACCAAAGATTAACTCTTCGTCTGATAAAGACTCTGCCTGGTTAGCCTGTTTAGGCTGTACCGTTTGGTGGGACGGTGCCCGTGGCTTTGAAGTAGATGGCATGAAATCTGCCAGAGTCAAAGACAATTTAGGCTTTGATACATACTCATCTTCTCCTGATTCCTCTTTCTTCTTTGAATTGCGCTGCCCTTTTGAGGATTTGTCCTTTGATGGAGGCTTTACTGCAGCTTTTGTAGGAGACACAATTGGCTTCTTCAATTGTGTTCGCAAAATGGAATGGGTCCGATTGATTGTCTTTCTGACCATCCAATCATCATATTTTTTCACAGTATTTCTTTTGACTTCCTGCCACTCGCCTCCTTCCTCTGGATCTATAGCGGTAATACACGCTACATGAGCTGAAGAACCTTTCAATTTGACTTGTCCCAAGTCGACCATCTTTTGTAGGAGGTCTTTAAAGACAAAACACTCCTGGATGGGATATACCAACATTTGATGAAAGGGAAAATAATTGGGACGGTCTTCATCTCCTTCCTTGTTTGGTCTCTTCGGCACTGGTAATTGAACCAAATTATTTTCCAGAGCTGAAATGAAGTAACCAGGAACTTGCTCACTTCGGAAAGAGTATGTTTTACTCTTCATATCCTCAAATTGTTTTCGTCGTTGATCTTTTTGATCATTTGGACGAAACAGCCTTTGTTGTTGGCGTTCAGGAGGTGGAGCCCTTCGAGAAGATGAAGGTTTTGAAGTAGAAATAGGTACAGGTGCCTGTTTAAGCATAACTGTAGCAGTTTCTGCTTTACCCATTCTTTTTCCTGGAGCTGATGGAATTACACGAGATTTAACCTTAGCCTGCATAAGGGAATCTTCAATCTGTTCAGCGATTGAAGTAAGGTCTCGAAACCCTCCTGTGTATTTCACAGGGATCAATGGCGTGCGTAATTCGTCACGCAAATGTGCCACACAGATTGGCAACAATTCCTCCTGAGGGAGTGATAAACTCAAGGAATACGTTAATCCCTTCCAACGAGCAATGAAATCAGAGACTCTTTCATTCTCCCTTTGCTTGCAGTTTGTAAGATCGAAAACTGTCGTTTTTGGCAAAGTTGAGCTAAACTGAAGAAGGAATTTTTGACGAAGATCCTCCCATCCGATGACTGACCGGGATTGCAAGCTTGTATACCAGACAAAAGATGGTCCTTGCAATGTTCGCACGAAGCATCTGAGTTTCACTGCTTCTTTCTGTTCTGGAGTTCCCATCATAGGATCACAACAAGATACGTAATGTGTCAAATGTTGTTCAGGGTCGCCTGATCCATTGAAAGTAGGGAAAATAGGGTTTCCAAAACTGGATGGAGTAGAAATTGAATCTACCCATTCAGGATAAACATTCTTTTCAGGTTGAACTTGCGCCCGTTTCCCTTCCATAGTTTCTAACCGAGCTGTTAATGACTCAATAGTAGTTATTAACTTTTGAGAAACGTCAGGTTGAACTTGGTTTTGGGTAGGTGCAATGAATGGAGCTTGGACAGATGTGGTGGTTGGTGCTGCAACTGATGGTAGTGCTGCCAACCGTTGTTGCGTTTGACCCGTAGGATTAGACCTCTGCGGGTGTACTGACAAAGGAGGATATTCTTGATCCATCTCAGTAGTTACAACAAATTCCTTCGGCTGTCGGACTTCAGCATTCTTAAGAAGAAGACTACTCTGAAGTAGTTCTGCATTCAACCTTTTTAATTCTTTCATTTCTTCCTCTTGTTGTGCAAACCTTTGCTCTAATGAGAGCGATTGACCTCCTTCAGAGGAAGGGTGAGAAGTAACCTGATTCTTTCCTTTCCCCTTATTGGATCCTTTTCGGAGAGGGGGATGTGGGTTACTTGAAGGAATACCCAGATTTTGGGTAAGCCTTTGATTACGTGTGCGCACACCTTCTTTATTTAGGTCTGTGTGCGCAACTTCTTGAGCAGGAACCTCTTCGTCTGATCCCTCTGATTGATCCTCATATGGTGAATCAGCAGCAACGGCATTGATGACATTAATGGATGCATATTTCATAGAATCCTTTCTATCAGCATTTCTGTGATATTGTCTCCTTCTATGTCCATGATGAGACATAGCATTCCGTTGACTTGATCCCTCAGGAATTTCTTGGAGAACTGTCACTTGGAGAGAATCTCCGGATATCTTGGCTCTTCGTTCCTCTTGAGGCTTATTCCCTAATCGAGAGAATACTGACTTTCTATGAGGGAGGGATTGAAGATTTGAAAAAGTCCCCAGTCCGGTGGACTGGGGGTGTTCCTGCTGCTTCCGCTCAACTCCTCGAATCCCATTCGTTGACTCTGAGGGTTGGGTTAGAGAAGTCCCCAGTCTAGCAAGCTGGGGTGTCTCTTGACATGCTATGTCTGAAATCTTCTTGAAATCTCTCTTGATCTTGCGAATCTTAGTTCAGAAATTAGCCGGATGCATTAACCTGTATCCACTTTTATCACCTGGTTCAACAGACCGTTGGATAATTTCCGAAACTTCTGTCATTTGATGACGTGTTTGCTCCAGACGAGAGGCTTGCGCAATATTCTCGCCTGCTTGATGTAGGAGCAATTCAACAACCTGTTCTCTATATACTTGATTTTGAGAGGAACTAGTTGAATCTTGCTCTCGAGCAAACTTTTGATTATGAACAAAGCCCATTGACTGTGACCGGCCATGGGCAATAACATTGCATGAGACCATTTTCGGCGGGCTTTACTGACCGGAAAGCACTGTGAAATGTAGTGCTCCGTGAACACCCCATCCTCTGATATGAACATTAGATGGAGCATTGGAAATTAACTGACGCAATCTTCTTAGTGCGCCAAGGCATGAACGTTGAAGGGTTCTCTGTTGCTTTTCAGCCTTCGGATACCGAGAGACTGATAGAGATGCCAAATCAATCTGGCGTTGTAACCCTTCTATTATCTTAAGATTATTTTCATATTCATCATAAGATAATACCTTCTTCTTTAATTGACAAAGATTTTTCCATATGTTGAGACGAATATCATGGATTCCATCATCCGTCAACATCTTTGGAATGTCATACTGGGAATCAGCCAAAGGCCAAAACATGACTGGTACTTCACCTTTTGCCAGTTTTTTCCTCATGTTCATCATTTCCTCTTTATCATTAAATGAAGATTCTTCTACCTGTTTGGACCAGAGTTGGTGTTTCCTTGTTGCTTCATCGGATTCAACAAGATTTGTAGAGGAATCACTATTTATGCTGGAAGATGAATGACCCAGGGAAGGTTCGGAGAATAACCTGAACCCCAGGTTATCTTTTGATGGAGAAAGAGTTTCACCTGCCGATAGTAAAGAATCATACATGACTGGTTTTACGTTTTCAAGTGACTCGAGATAGGAGGGCTTTCTCGTCACTATATTGCCTTCTGAAGAATTTTCGAGACAACGTGAATCACTACTGCGGAGAGGACTTTCGCAGCGAAGTTCATCACCATGAGGAGGACCATCATGATGGGTTACAGCAAAAGATGAAATCTCTTGCTCCTTGGCCTTCTGACCACACAGAGGGTTCCTGTGGCTCTCATCTGAAGAAGAAACTTCAAGATTGACCGAATTTTCATGAAGCAAGTCTTCATGAGGAAGTGTCTGTTGAAGACCTTCAAAATTAATGTTCCTGTTATTGGGAACTGAGGGAGTAGAATCTTGAATTCCGACAGATAAATGTCTGAGGGCTTCAAGAACTCCAGCATCGAGCAAGGCTTGGTTGCAGATTGGCCTTTGATCTCCTGACTGTGCTGGGCGGATCTTTTTCTTAGATGCCTTCTTACTCGATTTAGAAACCACTTGATGACGAAAGTGATTGCTCTGAGCAGGTGTATGTGCCTGATCAGGAAAGATGGTCAGGTTAGGCTGACGATCATCGCTCAAATCAGGTGTATGTGCCTGACTTGGTTGTCCATATGATATGGGGGAGTAGGCCCCACAACCCTCTTGGACTGGAACAGATGTGTGTGTCTGTTCCGGAGTGAATTGTTGATGTGTCACTCCACTGCTAGGGATAGATTTATGTGTCTGTCCCTGAGATGATGCTGAAGCTGTTATGATATCCTGGCAAGCATCCAGAATATGAGCAGGAATTTGCTTCTGCTCTTTCACCATTGACAAAATATGTTTGGTGACTTCAGCCGCCGGAACAGGGATATACGTCCATTCCGGGCTTGGAGTAGGTGTATGTGCCTGCTCCTGTCCTCCTTTTCCTGTCAGTGAATCCTGACAGTACTCAAGTGTGGAGGAAGAGAGTTTAGTCTGCCTCCGGTTTGTCGTCGGGGCTTTCCGACTGACTTCTCCGTGCGCTACCAAGCGAGACTGTTGGTAGGCTTGATTAGTATTAGCAGGTGTATGTGCCTGCTGATTACACTTCGCCAAACGCGGTTGACGAGATCCATCATATGTAGTCAGACGAGCCTACTGACTAACTGCTGATGTATAAGCAGGTGTATGTTTCTATCTATGGTACTCCGCCGGAATTGCCTGGCGGGATCGGCTTGATGCTGCCAGACGAGTCTGCTGGACAGCGGGATTAAAACGAATAGGTGTGTATGCCTGCTCGTTATTTTCCACCAAGTTAGGTTGGTGGACTTCTCTGGAGATGGCAGGGATGACAACCTGCCTATTGTTAACCGGATTCCGTCTCTGGCGGTTCATCTTGCCTGCTCGGGTTCGAGGAACCTGAGCTGAAAGCCTGGAGTCGGTACCCTCATCATGTTGAGGGCGCACTACCACACGAGTCTGGCGGCGATTGTTGATGGGAGCCTTCGGGAAGGACTCCTGTCTTTTTGAATTAAGGTCCTGCGGGACCTGCTCATTCACTTCCTCGGAGTAAGGGAGTGAATGGAAACTGCGTTCCGGGGATAACGACCCGAAACGGTTAGAGACGGTAGTCAGCACCGCCTGTTTCTTGATTGCTGGTCGCCGTTGTCCGGATGACGAGGTAGAATTGTTAACTTGGAGGGCTTGACGAGTGGCCTCCAGAGTTGGGATAGTACCGTTGCGACGGTACTCCTTAACCAGTGCATTAGAAAAATAGCGTTGAAGACGCTGAGTTGGTGATGTCATCCTCAGAGCGGATGACGTTCCAGCAGGAGTAGCAGCATTGGTTTTCACAGCAGCAGACCTCACAGTAGAGGTGTTCACAGCAGCAGTATTCACAGGGGTGAATTTAAGGAAAGCCATTTTTGCAGAAGATCTTAAAAAAAGAGTGCCTGTTCCATGTAACAGACATAATCAAGATGAATCCGGCCACTGCATCTTTTGGATGAGCATATGTCAATGATTGCCTTGTTGGCCCAAGGGGCCTAACAAATACGAATAACATCACTTTAACTTGGTTAAGGATTCACGTCGGGTTCACCATTTTTGTTTCGCGCGGAATCCGGGGATGACCTCCTGGACGGGAGATTCAAACGTTCCGATCGGTTTCTAACGGGTTTGTTCGTAGAACCGGAAACATCCAATGATTCCACATCCGCTTGGACCTACTTTCCAAAGGCAGGCGCTCATTAACTTGTGGGCTAATGAGGCTTAGGAATTTGCATTGGTCGAGAGGATGGGAGGTCGGACTCATCACACCTTTTTGAGGGGAATTATTGTCTACTCCGGGACTCTCTTTATAGATTTAAGTTAAGTTCGTGAATCCTTATTACATTACCTAGTATAAAATGAGCTTTCCTTTAGTTTTAACAATCAATGATTAAATATGCATGAAATTTAGAGAATCTTTTATATGTATTCGAGGTTCTTCATCAATATAGAATCATCTATATTTGTTTAGAGATTCTTGGTCAATGGGATCCTTCAAAACATTTATATAAAAGTCTCTTGGTCATTTTGATGACCAGGCTGGTTTTAAAGCCACTCAGTGGGGCACTTGAAGTTTATCGTCATTCAGAAGGAAATAGATTATTTCAAAGTTGGGATCGAACCCATAAATGGGCTACCTACGTATCCTTTGTTTTGGAAAATGAATCAGAACCCACGTAGTTCGAGTAATGGGATATGATGTTTTATGATTGATGGCTCAAAGATGAATGTCATAATTACTTTTACACTCTAAGCTCACGTGAGTCATGCTCGGTGTGAGAAACAAGAGGTATTGGTAAAATTTAGACAATTCTGCCATAAAAGATGCAATCATAAGAATTTGTTTTGGGGCTTATGTATAGATGAATGCCCAGATAGACGAAGGTTTAGGATTTACTTTTAGGGAGAAAATCCAAGAACAGGGTCCACAAAGTTATATGTGCTTCATGGAGATTTGAATACTCTAATCTTGGGGCTTACTCCTAAGGAGGATGCCCAAGTTAGGAGGGGACTTATGACTGGGTTTTATTCCTGAAAAGGAAACCCAAATCAAAGGTAATTTATGACTGGTTAAGAGAAATTTTAAGAGACTTGGGGCTTACTCCTAAGAAGGATGCCCAAGATTTATGACTAGGACTTATTCCTGAGAAGGAAGCCTAGGTTAGGGGACTTGGGGCTTACTCCTAAAAAGGAAGCCCAAGGTTATGACTGAGTCTTATTCCTGAAAAAGGAGACCCAGGTTAGGGATTAAGGTTTGGTGCTTACTCCTGAGGAGGATGCCCAAGATTAAAGGACTTGATTGGGGCTTATTCTTAAGAAAGATGCCCAGATCAAAGGTTTTATAACTGGGGATTATTCCTGAAAAGGAGACCCAGGTTAAGATTCTCTCATCTTAAAGGATGAGGTTGAATGAATGAACTCTCAATCTTTGGTGACATAAAGATGTTTAAATCACTAGGTTTTGAGAGATATTTCACAGAATTCCTTTCAGATAAGGATGTCAAATCAAGAAATCATGCCATAAATGGCTTTGAAGAGTATCTTGAAGACTGAATCTTGAATAGGAAGGGTGAAATGGCTTAAGAGGGGTAAAAATGGGCAAGATGGGCACCCAAAAAGGTAGGGGTGCGCAAGTCTTGAAAGGCGCGCAAGTCCTGTGGTGGCGCACAAGTATTGGTCGCGCAAGTATACTTGCACGACATTAGGGGTACTTGCGCGATTTTCAACCAGTATTGAAATGCTTGAGCGACTCTTTATTAAACCCTTTACCATCCTCTTGAGGTTCTTCCAGAAGAGGGACGTGCAAGTTATATTGAAGGAATTAAGTAGGCGCTCAAGTGTTTGATAAGTTTCAACACTTAGGCCTTCCTTTTTCTCTTTAGATCTTCCGTTCTAGGTAAGAAATTACCTTAGAAGTGTTCCGGAAGCTTTGAGAAGAGACTTGGGCGTCGGGAGATTCAATCCGAGTTTCTGGAAAAAGATCCTCTCGAATGGGGGGCCCACAGGGTCTATTTATAGGCAAAAGAAGACCCAGGGCGGTTACCGGGCGGTTACCAATTAGGTCGCGCAAGTCACCTGCGCGACCAAGGTAGTCGCGCAAGTGTACTTGCGCGACAGTGGTAAAACTTGCGCGGTGAATTGGCTTTTGATCCTTTGTTCATGCCTTTGTCGATTTTTGATGTTTTCTTCAAAGGATGAATCACTTTCAGCTGAGATATTCCCTTTTCCGATCTTTAGATTCTGTGACGAAAGGAGCGTCAACAATGTGTTCTTCTATTCGGGAAGAAACAATCATTCTTAAGTACACGTCATGTACTCTTTATACAAACTGTGTACTCATATGTTTAATTCCCTGTTAATACTAATCTAAGGCATGTGCTTGACTATGTAGAGTCATGCCACAGAGACGTCCTCTGACTGTCCTCCATTTACATGGTAGTGATCAGACACTAGATATGTCTGATTAGGGACTTCCAGTGGATCCTCCTATTGTGCTAGTCTTGGCACCAGCAGTTGTACCAGTTACTAGTGCTGATGCACAGTTCAAGGAAGGCTTCATGAGGATGATGCAGTATCGATGGCTGATCTGACGCAGGTCTTCCAGCAACAACATCCTCCAACTTTTTCAGTGGAAGGAGGACCTTAGGTTGCAAAGTCATGGCTAGATGCCATACTGATGATCTTTGAGAATCTAGTGACGCCTCCAAAGAGGAGGGTCCAGATCGCTACCTATATGCTATGATATTCCGCCAAGAGATGGTGGGATGTGATCTCATAGGCAGGCCAGTAGCATGTTATGTCTTGGGAGGAGTTATAACACATCTTCTATGACTGCATCTACCTGGTGACCTTGAGGGCTGACCGAGCTCGGGAGTTCATGAGTCTGGATCGTGGTACTCTTTTTGTCATGGAGTGCTCCTCTTGTTTCACCGAGATTCAGAGTTTCACACCCTTCTTGGGAGGATATGGATTATTCTTGGAAAGGAAGTTTGAGGATGACCACAGACAGGACATCCTCTCTCAGGTGAATATCTTCAGTTTGACTTCCATCGCTTCCATCGTCAACTGGGCACTGATCATGGAGCAGAATCTAAGGGAATCTGGATTTGTGAGCCGGGGCAGCTCGACATCTAGAGGTAGCATCCCTTCTACTGACAGCAGGAAGCGCCATAGGGAGTCTTCGCGTGATGATCCAAGGAGGCGAGACACATCTTCTGGTAGCCAGGTGGTCTCCTACCAGTGCAGGAAGAGTGGGAATACAAGGCCACAGTGCCCAAGAGACCCAGTGGAGTACCGATCTTTCGGCAAGATGGGTCACCTTCAGCACTTCCGTCAGGTCCTCTCACCAGCTGCTGGTGAGAGGGATTCTTCTATGACTCCTCATATAGGAGAAGCTCCAACAGTTTCTCACTAGTCTAGGGACTGCAGTTCTTTTAGCTGTTTATTCCAAGGTGGAGGTCACAACCGCTGTGGTCAGTCAAGAGGCTACCAGTGACAACAAGGTGGATCCGCTCAGAGTAGTCAAGCAGGGTCACATGGCTGTGAAGCTGGCCAGACATTTGTAGTGGAGTAGACCCATCAAGAGCAGGATCCCGACCCCTCTACGGTTAGAGGTACGATCCAAGTAGCCTCGGTTTTATCTTCAGCTCCTTTCAATACTGTTGCTATGCATAGCTTTATATCTGTTTCTATCGTAGAAGGCCTTGGGCTCTGTATCTTTTCTTCTGATGATGTCATGACGTTAGACACTCTATTGGGGACTAGGACGACTAGTGTACGTCAGTGAAAGGAGTGCCCTCTCGAGGTTGGTGGGTGTCACTTCCTTTGGGATATTTATGTTCTAGAGATGAAAAGTTATGATGTCATTCTCAGAATGGACTAGATAGTTCCCTTCCAGGCAGTCGTCGACTGCTACCGCCGAAGGGTGAGTTTTATATCACCAGAGGGTGGAACTTTTCATCATAAGGGCGAGTGGGATGTCTAGGTGAGCAGAGCGAGACCAGAGCATCATGGGTTAGGAGAAGTTACAACCCAGATTGCTAGTCCTTATATGGATGACCAGGAGACTTCATAGTTAGACTTTCCTCCAATGGTGGATCATTTCAGAGATGTATTTCCAGAGGATTTTACAGTTTTCCTCTGAAGCGTGAGATAGAATTTTCTATTGAGCTTGTTCCAGTAGCAGCACCGGTGTCCATTAATCTTTTTATGATGGCTACACCTGAGTTTCAGGAGCTCAAGAAGTAGTTAGAGGAGCTGCAGACAAAGGGTTTCATCCGAACCAGTACTTCTCCTTGGGGATCGCCTGTCCTGTTTGCGAAGAAGGAAGAGGATACTCTTAGGCTTTGCGTGGATTATCAGAATTTGAACCAGTTGATGATCATGAACCGATATCCCTTGCCTAGGATTGATGAATTCTTTGATCAGCTTTAAGGGGCCCGGGTGTTCTCAAATACTGACTTTAAGTCCGGTTATCTTCAGTTGCGCGTTAGACCATCTGATATACCTCTCACATCCTTCTAGAGTAGGTATGGTCTATACGAGTATATGGTTATGCCGTTCGGTCTCACGAATGCGCCTGCAGTTTTCATGGCACTGATGAACCAAGTATTCCATCCATACTTGGACTCTTTTGTGGTGGTCTTCATGGACAGTATCTTGGTGTACTCTCACACTCGACACGACCATGCTACCCATCTTGATATCGTTTTGAGTACAATGAGAGAGAATCAGTTATATTTTATGATCTCAAAATGTCTGAAGAGACCCAAGCTTGACGTACATGGAAATTAAATTACTTTTGCGAAAAACATAATACAAGACACAAAAAATACCCAATGACCATATTAGTTTAGTGTCTTTGGAAACGTGGAACATAAACATCTAATCTTGTTGAAAGATCTTCAACATCTCTCATAAAGATCTTCCACTTTTGTTTTCTTATCTAAAACCTTTCCTTATATTCTGAGTAAAAGAAAACATAAAAAGGGTGAGCTCAAATGCTCAGTAAGGGTAAGCATTGAGAACATATAAACAATCCAAAAACATTTGAACATAAAAACATGAACATAAAACATCAAAATCTTGAGTAATGACAGGAATCTTGGCAGTATATAAGGCATAGATCATAATGGAACATCAATCATGATAAAATATCATGGGAATATAACATGTAATTGTGTAAAACCATCAAGAACTTGATATGATTTCCATATTAGTCAAAACATTTCTGCCAAGACCATCATAGTGGACAAAGTTCAATACTGAATCGGGTTTACTTTCCATTCTAGCACTGTATTACTGAACTGAATTTTACTTGTTGTTCCAGCCATGTATATATCATGAGAAATAAATATTTAACCAATGCATTGGAGTCAGATATAGGTCCCACCCATCTCATATTGAAATCATTCTTACGTGTTCCACAAAACAATCATAAATCATTCATCATAACCCAAAGAATAAAATGGGTTTCATAAACATCATCCCATCATGAAATAATCCATATAAAACCAATATATATCATTTCATTATAATAAAAATAAAACCATGTAAATAATAGAGACATTATACTTGAAGCATAAACATGCTAAATAATGTCATCTTGGATGGAAAACAGTTTTGATAAAACACTTGAAATGAATTCTTGAGGAAAATATCCTTTTTTCTTCAAAATCATTTTCTTTTCACAAAAAACCATGCAATTCTAAAAGAAAATGATTTTTTTAAAATAATCATGAAATATTGTAGAGTATTATTCATGAAAATTAGGCATTATTAGACTGTAAAAATACATTCATGTTGTATAAGTTAAAAAAAACATTCTCCTCATACTTTTAATGGAAAAGTCAAAAAGTACCACGTATGGTAAAAAAAAGAATGATTCCTTACATAACACAAAGTAAAAGTCTAAGAGGTGTAAAAATGACTTTAAAAATACATGGAAGAATATTAAACACTTTATAGAAAACATTTTTATGGAAATGGATGAAAAATATAACCCCAGTAAATACTTACGTATAAGAAATCTTGGATAAAAATGAGATTACAAAATTATCCTTTACCATATGTCCAATTTCTTCTGTATGTGTCTGAGACTTCTGTATAGTGGGTTTAACCATATTATTAACTTGTAATAGAACCATAATAATATTTATGATATCATATATGATTCTCTTAGGACTTTATATTACCCGTTCTTTTGTAAATTCCATGTTAAAGTGTCATTTTGGGTAAAATCATTTCATTTATCGTACGTGTTTCGACTTGATGTTCTTGATATTATTACTTATATCATGATTTACATAATTACATAAAGTAAAACATGATTTGTATATGATATATATTCAGCATATAAATATATATGATAGATCGATAAATGGAATGAAATACACCGTTTATGGAGACGGTAGGCCGTACATACGCATGAACGTTGTTTTCATTTCCTTATTTAATTGAATGGAATTAAGTAAATGAAACATATATGTAAAAAAATACAGTATCATTATTATGTAATATATTTCATGATTATTTATTATATATATTTTATAATCATACTTGAATGGTTAATCATGGAGAATGAATGTTATCACGTTCATGGAGACGGTAGTTCGTACAAACGCATGAGCGACAATATCATTCTTTTGATATTAAAATAGTATATAATTGGATGGTATATCATATATATATAATCATAAAAATTTTATATTTATTATTTATATCATTTATACTCATTATTATACCCATATAAATGATGAAATTTTTGGATAACAAACTACACCACGACGTGGAGACGGTAAGCCGTACGTACGCATGTGTGGTGACTTTTCAATTCATAGGAGGGATAAAATAACTAATATGGTTGTAAAATTATTATAATAAAATTAAAATATATATAATATACTGGAGTTATTATTTTATGTTGGAAACAACAAATAAAGAGGAAGCATAATAAGAAAGGAACTTGAGATTGGTGGTGAGATATTTACCTCTTCTTCGGGTTATTTCTTTTGATTTGATCAGAAGGGATCCTTAAAATGGATTTCTGACTAAAGTAAGACCTCTAGGATGAAGGGAGGACGGTTGAGAGGGTATTTTGGCAGGGGTTGGCTGATCCAAATGACTTTGGAGGTGTGAATTAGAGAGAAGGAGGAGTGCCCTTTTATAAGAGGGGTGAGGGGCACCTAAGGAAAAACATAAAATATTATTTTATAATAAATTCATTTTCAGTTTATAATGGCTCTAAAGTGACTTATTTCGAGGCTAAGGTGGGTATGGGTCGCAATAATCTCAACCAATATGTTTTAAACAAGTTTAGGGTACCATTTTAACCTTATCATTTAGATTTAACTCTAAGTTAAATAATTTAACTTTTACCGTGTCTTCTTGTATTCTTACACTATATGGTTAATAAACAGACTATAAACTGCCAATCAAACCCCAATTGGTTCATTAATGTAATATATATTATTATATAAGTCGTTTGTTAGATCCTCATATTTTTAAAATCGTTATATCAATTAATAATATAATATTTTTTTTAAAAACTATTTTACGTCAATTTTGATACTATTTGGTATTTTATTTTCTCTAAATTCATAACAGCATTATTACTTCAAAAAAAAATTCATCTAAACAACCCTAATATGTTATATTAACCTAGAAAATTATTTTAATTCATAAAAAGTCTCAAATTACATTTATTTTGGGTATTTATAATATCAATTATGTTAATATTTCATTAATAAGGTAATTACTGCATCATCATTGGGTCATAAATAAATTAAATTATTTAATGTCTAAAAAATATAAATAAACTACCATTATATAAGAAATATTTTTTTTATTTTTAATGAATATTTATAGTCGAATTTATCTTATGTATATCTCTATATGAAAAATGTTTTAGTTATTAAATGTTGATTTTAACTATTTTAACACTTCTTTAAATAAAATAATAATAACTGTCCTAATCTAATCCAAGTGGACCAAAAAGGTTCATATTTTATTCTTAATGTTGTTTTTGGTAAAATTATACTTATCCAATTGAATTAGGACACGTGTTAGAGTAATAATAATATCATTTTTACTCCTAATTACCCTATTTACTTTTAATCGTGGTAAATAAAAGTAAAAAGTTACTATTCACCAAAAATTATTTTTATCATATTGAACCACATTTTACTCCTTGATATTAACAGTGTCTCTCAGATTTTTGAAATTCAACTCATAGAAGCGGTAAAATTTAGTTTTATGTAAATTTCAAATTATCCTAGGAGGTGGGTAAAAGACGGTAAAAAGTTCAATAAAAAATTTATATATATAAAATTATTATAAAATGACTCCAATGAATTAAATTGAACTTATAAAGGTATTATGTTTCTATTTTGACCTAAAATAAAATAAATTAAAATAAATAATTATTTAAATAAAAATTCGGTTTTAACCAACAACTCAGTGTTTTCACTATTCATCAAAAATTGAAAGTTTTCAGAAAAATACCAAATTTTCTCCCTAGGCTAATTTCGATATTCTGAATCCAAAAGAAAATTCCATTTTTAAAGATAAAATTTATAAAATTTCAAAAAGTGGGTATTACTATTCATAACAGCTAGTTTATATAATATTTTAATAACATATCGTTGTTTAGTGAAACTCGGTATTGCGTACAACGCAAGCTATTGAGGAAGGTTGCTCTTGTGTGTAACGCAAGCCAAGAATAGTTTTGTCCATACTAAAATGTAATATGGTTTTGTGTATAGCGCAAGATAATCTTGGTCTAGCATACAACAAAAGACATCAAATAAATTAAAAATAATAATTATCAAAAAATCTAGGGGTGTTACATTCTACCCCCCTTAAAATGAATTTTGCCCTCAAAATTCGTCATGGTTATAAATGGTTTTATACTTGAAATTTATTTTCATAGAAACCCAAATAGTAAAAAGGAATAATATAACATCATTTTAAAAAGGAACGTTAGAAACATAAAGGATACCCAAAGTAACTCATCACTGGGTTTCCACATAGAAGAATATATGTGAAAATATGGATATGGAAGAGAAATCTAACCATGAACTTCTGATAAAGAGTGGTAGAGGAAATGGCTATAAAAAAGCCAACAATCACAAAGACATAAATTTGTGATGATTTAAGGTACCATATGATTCGTTAGATATAAGGTCACAAGGAAAACATTTTTGGTTTTCAAGATCATTTCCATAATGTTGAAGAATGTTTAATTAAAAGAAATACTTACTTGATTTTGGTACAATATCACTGTTGTTTGTGCCTTGAACAATTTCCACTTCATCTATTAAAGAAATGAAGTTGAATTTGTCTTCCATGAAGTGTTAGCAGATCATGCGATAGAATGATAGGTCATTCCATCTATCTCAAACATAATGTTTGCAAAATTTATATACATAAGTTTATATTATGTTGAGATTAATTGTATATGGTTCCAAAAAATGGACTTATACTTCATCTATCATACCATTTAATAAAATAAAACTAGTTTCTACTAACCAGGGACTTCTTGTAGGCCAGTGGTAGGTGATAAAGGCATGTCTCACTTTAGTTGTGGGTTTGATTCTCGCAACCTTGTCCGACGCGATGGGTTGTCTCCCATCCTGTAGGTTGTATTTTTTTCTAAAACTACACTATTATAACATTCAATAAATAATATAAAAAAATATCTATCCTTGAACAATATTATCTTATGTTCATCATAATCCATTTGAAATCATTAGTCTTATCCAAAATACTTCTATCTAAGCTCATAGTATAAAGACAACGATTACTAGAAATGTTATCAACCAAGCATGTGAATACCATCACTTATCCCTTGTATATCATAAGATATATCTTTTTGGTCACATTCCAAACATGTAAATATATTTTTAATTCCCCAACCCCAGTTACCCAGAGTTGGTGCATTATTACATAATATTGGCATGATCACAAAAGATCAAGTCTCGAAAGACCGATTAGTTTAGTAGCCTTGGAAACACGAGATATATTCATAAGTCTTACATTACATCATAAAGTGAAAAAAACTACAACAAAAGCTTGTCTTAATATCCCCTCATACAATCCCTATAGGTCATTCATAAAATACTTCTTCACATCCAGGGAAAAATAAAACACTGAAAGGGGTGAGCTCAGATGCTCAGTAAGGATAACAATATAGCGGAAACATTCATAAATAAACATAAACATTTAAGGCAATGTATAACTAAAACAAAAGCCTTTTAAACTTGAACTTTAGCCTAATATGGAAAAAATAATTTGAAATAATTCCATTTACTTATTCACATGGGTATTCTACTAGTCGGATAATCACATGCAATAGCAATAACCACTTTCATAATGATGGAATGCGTAATGCGAGACTATCATAACCACATAGTCAAGTCCTTGTTCCAAGACTAAAAATAATATTTTTTCAAGGCCTTGTTCCAATACAATAGTTTGTCTCATGAGACCTACTGATGCATCGAGGAGCTATAGCGGGCTCCACCCGTCACTTAATAAGTCTAATGCATTCCTCAGATGAACAGGTTTAAACATAACATAAACATTTGTATTAAAACTAGTATACAAAATGTCAATACTTTCTCCATAAACCATGAATGGTATAAAACTAACACATCCACAATCAAACATATCACAAAACCTTCAATACAATATGGAAGCTTTGTATCATAATAATTCAACTTCAAATAATCTAAAAATCCATCAAAGGATGTTGACATAGATGAAATCAAAACTATTTGAGAGAAGTACCTCTTTTTTTGAAATCATATAAAAGTCACATAATTATAAAATAAAAAATTTACTTTGAAAATATTCTTATAATATTGTAAGGGAAGAATCAAAAAAAATTTAACGGCGAAAAATAGCCGCACCCACCGTATAAGTTAAAAAAAGACATTCTTACCTTAATTCTGTCGAAAAGGTTAAAATGGACCTTGTTTGAAAAACGATAGAAAGATTCCTTTATAAACATCTCATAAAAAGTTAGAAAATGGTATAAATGACTTGAACCCAAATTATATAAAATAGTAAGAATGTTTTGAAATACATTTTTAAGAAACATGGATGTGGATGATAAAGAGGTCCTGTCACGACCCGTCCTCGGGGCCCGTGCCGTGACTACCCCAAGCCCGCCTTCCATAGGCCAGAGGCTGGCGACTAGCACCAAGTCGTAAATCCTGGTAAAAAGGGAAGGCATTGCCTTTGTAAAGTAAACAAGCACCTCAAAGTAAGCAAGCAGAAAAGTAAGTGGGCCAGTATACAAACCCAAACTGAAAGTAAAGTACAACTCGAAAGGGAAAACATCAACTGAAAAGTAAAAGCCGCTACGCCGAGTTGTCCACTGGAAATCCCACCTGAATGGTGGGTACAGATAGCTCCACTGCTCCTCAGGTCCTGTCGTCCGCTCAGAGTACATCCCGCCCAGTGGTCCACCTCCAGGTACCATCCTGCTCTACAAGCCTCAATCACGATCAACGCTATCCATCGTCTGCAACCAACACAACGTAGTGCGGGCATAGCCCGTGCAGGGGTGAGTATAAGCTACTCAGTAGGGACCCCGAGACCCCCGAAGGTCTCCCAAAATCCACAAAGGATAAACCACAAAGGAAAGATACAATCACGAAGTTACAACCGCCACTGCTTAGGTATATGCCCATACATACAACAAAGTTATCAATTCCAATACGCTCTAACCTCCGAGCCCAAGTACAACCCAGTCCACACAGGAAAGTATACGTATTCCACATAGGAAAGCAAAACGTAATCCACACAGGATAACACAACACAATCCACAAATGAAGCAAAACATGTTTCAGCTCACACATGTATACATCATTAAAAAGGTGAAAGAGATGATCAGACATAGATACTGAATTATCTAAGCTGGGACCCACATAGGATACAAAACCAGATGTCTTCATTGATTCATCTATGCTGGGACCCACATAGGATACAAGACCAGCAATGAATCATCCAAGCTGGGACCCACATAGGATACAAGACCAGCACTGAATCATCAAAGCTGGGACCCACATAGGATACAAGACCAGCACAGCTAGGACCCACATAGGATACACGAGCAGCTGCCTTCATTGATTCATCTATGCTGGGACCCACATAGGATACAAGACTAGCACTGAATCATCAAAGCTGTCAGATCCACAAAGGATTGATAGGTACTAACCCCCGCAAAGGCCCACACAGGATCGGACCCACACAGGATCTATAGCACCGATCCCCGTTGGATCGCTGAGTGCTGTAGTCGTCGCCGTCGAATCCACTGAGGATCTCTGCACAGTCGTCGTCGAAGTCGCAGTCGCATCCAGCACTAGGGTTCCCGCACACAGCAAGATCATTCGGGAGGGTCCGCTCCACGATCCGAGAGGCTGATACATCAAATGACACATAGTCCGAAGTTGATGTATCCAAAAGTTCCGTATCGTCAACAGGAACTCAACGTCGCAGACGGCGCGTCAATCAGACGCCCAGTCTGAGAGTTATTGGCCTTTTCGTCCCAGGGGCCCGGTTGGTTTTTAAGGAAAAACCAACCCGACCGTACTCCACCTACATCCAAACCTCGGGTGGAGTATTCCAAAAGATCCGTCTCACTAAGAGGAATTCAACGAAGTCGACGACACGTCAATCGGACGTCCGTAGCTCGAGATATAAGCGTTTCCGCTCCGAGGGCCCGGTTGGTTTCATGTACGAACCAACCCGGACGTACCCAAAGTATTCCTAAACCTTGAGTGCAATATAGCAAAACGACCGTCTCGTTCCAAGGATTGTGTCGCCGCTGACGGCGCGTCAATCGGAGGTCCGTAGCCCAAGATTTGGGCATTTGAACCAACTCAGTCCAAAAATAGGGGGTATGGGCCCGGCCCGGCCCGACCCAGTACCCCCTTGGTCGGCTGAACTGGGTCGACCCGCCCCGAGCGGCGTCCCGGCCCGACGACCCAGCCCGGCCGGCGGCGTGGCCAGCGCGCCACGCGAGCGCGCCTAAGGGAGGGGCGTTGCCCCTCCTTTATAAAAAACGGCGGCCCCCTTTAAGTGGTCGTTCCATGTGCAACCTGGGGGGGTGTAACCCCCCGGCTTTTCCCCTATAACGGCCGGCCAGCGCAGGGCCGGCCGGTTTCTTGCCGTGGGACCCCGCGGTCCCGCGCCTTTCGGCGCCGGTGGCCGGAGTTCCAGCCGCCTTCTTCGAAATCTCCGGTGGGTGCGTTTTCCAGCTGCTACTTCCAGGATGGTAGAAAAATTCGTCCGGCGCGGCGTGACGATGCCGCGTCCTTCCGGCGAGGCCTGACTCCGGCTGCGGCCTCGTTCGTACCTTTGACGCGGCGCGACCGCGTCGCATTTCTTCATCGTGGCCCTCTTCGTTCACATCTCCTTTCGCTCAAGTGCGGTGCAACGATGCATTACTGTCTTCACTAATCAAAATGAAGAATAACAAAGGGGGGAGGGGTATTAGCCGTGTTTGTGCGGACCGATCCCCTCCCGTTATGTCGATAGCAGTTGGCCGAAACGTAAAACGTTTAACCTTCACAATTTTTTAATTTAAATAAGAATTGGAACATGGCCGTCAGATTTATCTTTCATATTCGAAGGATAGAATCACCAACTTAAAATAGTCGAACCCCTACCTCGGTTCAGGAACGGTGCACGTCAACGAGCCGCGGAAGACGAGCGTCACGGAGGCCAGCATCGTGGAAAAATAAATGCCGATTCCGTTGTCGTCGAGGTGTGTTTGAAGAGGAAACATCGTTGGAAGAAGACGTCGCGTTCTTCGACGGAGATGTTCTTCGTTGAAGAATGGTGTTCTTCGTCGGAGGTGTTATTCACGTTCTTCGTCGAGGTTCAAGAAGAAGAATACTTCACGCTTCTAAAACCTCTCAAAGTGGAAAAGACTCTAACCATAATAAAATAAGACCATGTCTTAATTTTATTAACACAACATAACCATTTGAATTTCAAGATATTGAAATTAAGTAACTCACCTTATTAATTATAACAAGTTGTCAAAAATTAATGGAAGTGAGTTAATGGGGAGTTAGGAAAGTGAAGGGTTAAGAGGAGTTAGAGAGTTAAGGGATTTGAAAAGGTGGGGGGACTCGTGTGGACCCCACCCTTTCAATTATCCAGACATGGGAATTTGGGTGGATGTGGGCCCCACCACCAACTTCCCATGGGAGAAATTAACCACCTTAAAATAAAATAAAATTGATCCAACAATTTTATTTACTTCTTAATTAAACCCCATTAATTAACATCTTCTCCCGCACAAACGCAACTACGGTAAAGGTTCCCCTAAGCGATTACCGGCGTTGCGAGTTCATCGGTGCCATCATATTTCACTTCCGAGCTCCGGTTCAAAAGATAGGAATTCCCGTTCGTTTGTTCACTGAACGTACCCGAGCCAAACTTCGGAAATTGATTTCGGGCACACCGGGCCTCAGAATCAGGTGTCGTCAGAAACCGCGTTCTTGTAAAATTCCAAAGAAAATTAAGAAAAAATTTCCCTTGAATTTTATGGGTCTTTACATTACTCCCACCTCAGGGCTTTACGTCCCCGTAAAGATACATCATAACTAGAAAAACAAAAGTGGGTACTGAGCACACATCTGAGCCCCCCGCTCCCAAGTGCTCTCCTGGAGGTTCCCGTGCTTCCATATCATGTGCACCAGAGGAATCGACCGTCCACGTAGGACCCACTCCTGTCGATCCTAAATCTCCACTGGGACCTCCGCAAAATTCGCCCCATTGTCAACGTCAATCTCCCCATGGTCAATGATGTGCGTCGGGTCGTGCACATATCTCCTCAGCTGAGACACGTGGAAGACGTCGTGCACCCGGTGCAACTGAGGTGGTAGAGCCAGGCGATAAGCCACCTCGCCAATCCTGCTGAGGACCTGGAAGGGTCCGATGAAGCGCGGAGATAACTTGTCGCCTCATCCAAATATCTGTAATCCATGTCGAGGTGAGACACGCAAGAAGATGTGGTCGCCATCCTCGAACTCTAGTGGCCTCCACCTCCTGTCAGCGAAAGACTTCTGTTGGCTCTGAGCTGTCTTCATCTGCTCCTGGATGACCTGGACCTTCTCTATCGTGGCCTGGACCACCACTGGTCCCACAAGAGCTGCTATGATTTCTTCTTTTCCGATAAGATAAATCCGGTCTCATCCCCTGGATGAACCACGTTCTTTGCCTAATACAGTCAATCCCGACATGGATGATACTAATCCATACCAAGTATGATGTCGTAAGGCCTCGACGCTACTACCAAGAGATCCAATCGTTACTCTCACCTCCAAGGGTTGAGTCACACTGTCGGCATCAGTGTGTGGTAACTGGGTCTCCTCCATTTGATTTCTCACAAGTGAGAGTCAAGTCAATAGTCAAAACTGGAACCTCTTAGTAACAACACAAAAGAGGACAGGAATTAAAACAACACAAAGGTATGTGTCTTTTAATATTGCAGCTCACAATACAAAGACACTACACAATAGCAACAAGGAACTAGAAGTACAAAAGACGTATCTACTAGTTCCGCTCCTGTCCATTTGTGCCCAGAGCTCCATGATAGAAGGCCTCAGCTACCTGAAGATGAGATCTCCCATGTCCACCAACTCCCTGCGGTCGGGGAGGATCTCCTGGGGGTGGTGGTGGCAACACCTCGAAGCATCGTCCACCACCTGCTGCTCGGCCAGCTCCTCTGCCTCGCCCGCCTGCACCCTGCGGACCTCCATGGTCGAACCTCTGTCTGGGTGGTCCCTCTACCACCTGCTGCTCATCTGTAAGATGAGTCGGGCAGTCTCGAGCCATGTGACCTTGCCCGCCGCATGCTTAGCAATGCATGCCCCTCATGTAGCTGGATCTCCTTCGTGTGCCCCGCACAACCGAATCTTCATCCAGTGACTGCCCATCTGATGGTCTGGACCATTTGGACCTCTGCGTCACCTGTCTACTGCCAACTGCAGAAGACCCTACTACGGGCCGTCCTGTGGAGGGCCCTGTCACTGGAGCCTGCTCGGCGAGAAAAATCTCCACTAGAAGGGCTATCTCCAACACCTCTGCCTGCGTCGGAATGTTGAGGGAGACCATCGAAGCCCTGATCTCATGCCTCAGTCCCTGCTCGAAGGACTGGTCCCGGAAGAACGGGTCCCGTACCATATCTGTGGAGTAGCGCGAGAGATCAGTAAATATCGCTGAGTACTGGGCCACTGTCAAGTTGCCCTGCCGCAACTGAAGAAGCTCCGGAATGCGCATCGCACGGAGGGTGGCTGGGACGAACTCCGAGCGGAAGAGACTCTCAAAGTCTGTCCAAAGTAGAGATGCCTCATCATGCACCTAGAGCATCAAGCTCCACCATCGGCCCGCTGCTGCGTACAGTAGGCTCGCTGCGAGGATCACCATGAGGTCTGTTGGTGTCCTCACTAGCCTGAAAACTTGTACGACTGCCTCCAAGAAGTCCTCGGCTGCCTAGGGGTCCGTCTCCCCGCGGAACCTGGGCGGTCGCTGGCGCTGGAACTCATGCAGTGCACTGAGGCGACGTGCATCGTCAGCGGCTGAGGCTGGAAGCATCAGTGGCTCGGCGGGTAGGGCTACCGCCGGTGCCACTGCTGACAAAGGGCCCTGCACTAAGGCCTCGTCGCTCGGTGGGCTGTCGTCACACTCAACTCTCGGAACCCTAGCTGACTGCCATCATGGGGCCATCCTGAAAAGGAAACAGGTGCGCCACGGTCAAACAGTATACCTGGTTAGCTGACACAAGTAATCACAAAGAAAATTTGAAACACACATGCAATCAATGTTTTCGTGCATTAAGTCGGAAATCAGAAGTCAGGGTCCTGGTGTACGGATACGTCGGCCGCCGCACCAACACTGGGCTCCCTGGACTGATAACCACACTCAATACGCTTAACACTAATGCTTCACATAGAAGAAAGATCAGAGTCTGCGGTCGAACCGAACTCCTCTGATACCAATTTGTCACGACCCATCCTCGGGGCCCGTGCTGTGACTACCCAAAGCCCGCCTTCCATAGGCCAGGGGCTGGCGACTAGCACCAAGGTGTAAATCCCAGTAAAAATGGAAGGCATTTCCTTTTTAAGTAAACAAGAACCTCAGAGTAAGCAAGTGGAAAAGTAAGTGGGCCAGTATACAAACCCAAACTGAAAGTAAAGTACAACTCGAAAGGGAAAACAACAACTGAAAAGTAAAAGCCGCTACGCCGAGTTGTCCACTAGAAATCCCACCTGAAGGGTGGGTACAGATAGCTCCACTGCTCCTCGGGTCCTGCCGTCCGCTCCGAGTACGTCCCGCCCAGCGGTCCACCTCCAGGTACCGTCCTGCTCTGCAAGCCTCAACCACGATCAGCGTTGTCCGTCGTCTGCAACCAACACAACGTAGTGCGGGCATAGCCCGTGCAGGGGTGAGTATAAGCTACTCAGTAGGGACCCCGAGACCCCCGAAGGTCTCCCAAAATCCACAAAGAATAAACCACAAAGGAAAGATAGAATCACGAAGTAACAACCGACACTGCTTAGGTATATGCACATACATATACCTAAGTTATCAATTCCAATATGCTCCAACCTCCGAGCCCAAGTAAAACCCAGTCCACACAAGAAAGTATATGTATTCCACATAAGAAAAAAATGTAATCCACACAGGATAGCACAACACAATCCACAAAGGAAGCAAAATAGGTTTCAGCTCACACAGGTATACATCATCAAAAAGGTGAAAGAGATGATCAGACATAGATACTGAATTATCTAAGCTGGGACCCACATAGGATACAAAACCAGCTGTCTTCATTGATTCATCTATGATGGGACCCACATAGGATACAGGACCAGCACTGAATCATCAAAGCTGGGCACCACAAAGGATACAAGACCAGCAGTCTTCATTGATTCATCTATGTTGGGACCCACATAGGATACAAGACTAGCACTGAGTCATCAAAGCTGGGACCCACATAGGATACAAGACCATCACAACTAGGACCCATATAGGATACAAGAACATCTGTCTTCATTGATTCATCTATGTTGGGACCCACATAGGATACAAGACCATCACTGAATCATCAAAGCTGTCAGATCCACAATGGATCGATAGGTACTAACCCCCGCAAAGACCCACATAGGATCGGACCCACACAAGATCTATAGCACCGATCCCCGTAGGATCACTGAGTGTTGTAGTCATCGCTGTCGAATCCACTGAGGATCTCAACACAGTCATCGTCGATGTCGCAGTCGCAGCCAGCACTAGGGTTCCCGCACACATCAAGCTCGTTCGGGAGGGTCTGCTCCACGAGCCGAGAGGCTGATACATCAACAGACACATATTCCGAAGTTGATGTATCTAAAATTTCCGTGTCGTCAATAGGAACTCAACGTCGCAGACGACGCGTCAATCGGACGCCCGGTCCGAGAGTTATTGGTTTTTTCGTCCCAGGGGCCCCGTTGGTTTTTAAGGAAAAACCAACCCGACCGTACTCCACACATGTCCAAACCTCGGGCGGAGTATGCCAAAAGATCCGTCTCACTAAGAGGAATTCAACGAAGTCGACGACACGTCAATCGGACGTCCGTAGCTCAAGATATGAGCGTTTCCGCTCCGAGGGCCCGGTTGGTTTCATGTACGAACCAACCCGGCTATAACCAAAGTATTCTGAAACCTTGAGTGCGATATACCAAAATGACTGTCTCGTTCCAAGGATCGTGTCTCCGCTGACGGCGCGCCAATCGGAGGTCTGTAGCCCATGATTTGGGCATTTGAACCAACTCAGTCCGAAAATAGGGGGTCTGGGCCCGGCCCGGCCCGACCCAGTACCCCCTGGGTCGGCCGAACCGGGTCGACCCGCCCCGAGCGGCGACCCGGCCCGACGACCTAGCCCAGCCCGGAAGCCCGGCCCGGCCGGCAGCGTGGCGGCGCGGCCAGTGTGGCTAGCGCACCGCCCGAGCGCGCCCAAGGGAGGGGCGTTGCCCCTCCTTTATGAAAAACGGCGACCCCCTTTAAGGGGCCGCGCCATGTGCAACCTGGGGGGGTGTAACCCCCTGACTTTTCCCCTGTAATGGCCGGCCAGCGCAGGGCCGGCTGGTTTCTTGCCGCAGGACCCCGCAGTCCCGTGCTTTCCGGCGCCGGCGACCGGAGTTCCGGCCGCCTTCTTCGAAATCTCCGGTGGGTGGTTTTTCCGGCCGCTACATGCAGGATGGCAGCAAAATTCGTCCTGCGCGGCGTGATGACGCCGCGTCCTTCCGGCGTGGCCTGAATCCGGCCGCGGCCTCATTCGTACCTTCGACGCGGCGCGACGGCGTCGCGTTTCTTTGTTGTGGCCCACTTCATTCACGTCTCCTTTTGTTCAAGCGCGGTGAAACGATGCATTACTGTCTTCACTAATCAAAACGAAGAATAGAAAAGGGGGGAGGGATATCGTCCGTGTTTGTGTGGACCGATCCCCTCCCGTTATATCAATAGCAGTTGGCCGAAACGTAAAATGTTTAACCTTCACAATTTTTAATTTAAATAAGAATTTGAACATGGATGTCAGATTTATCTTTCATATTCGAAGGATAGAATCACCAACTTAAAATAGTCGAACCCCTACCTCGGTTCAGGAACGGTGCACGTCAACGAGCCGCGGAAGACGAGTGTCTCAGAGGTCGGCATCGTGGAAAAACAAACGTCGATTCCATTGTCGTCGAGGTGCGTTCGAAGAGGAAACATTGTTGGAAGAAGACATCGCGTTCTTCGGCGGAGATGTTCTTCGTTGAAGAATGGTGTTCTTCGTCGGAGGTGTTCTTCATGTTCTTCGTCGAGGTTCAAGAAGAAGAAGACTTCACGCTTCCAAAACCTCTCAAAGTGGAAAAAACTCTAACCATAATAAAATAAGACCAAGTCTTAATTTTATTAACACAACATAACCATTTGAATTTCAAGAGTTTGAAATTAAGTAACTCACATTATTAATTATAAAAAGTTGTCAAAAATTAATGAAAGTGAGTTAATGGGGAGTTAGGAAAGTGAAAGGTTAAGAGGAGTTAGGGAGTTAAGGGATTTGAAAAGGTTGGGGGGCTCGTGTGGACCCCACCCTTTCAATTATCCACACATGGGAAGTTGGGTGGATGTTGGGCCCCACCACCAACTTCCCATGGGAGAAATTTACCACCTTAAAATAAAATAAAATTGATCCAACAATTTTATTTACTTCTTAATTAAACCCCATTAATTAACTTCTTCTCCCACACAAACAAAACTACGGTAAAGGTTCCCCTAAGCGATTACCGGCGTTGTGAGTTCATCGGTGCCATAAGATTTCAATTTTGAGCACCGATTCAAAAGATAGGAATTCCCGCTCGTTCGTTCATTGAACGTACCCGAGCCAAACATCAGAAATTGATTCCGGGCACACTGGGCCTCGGAATCAGGTGCCGTCAGAAACCGCGTTCTTGTAAAATTCCAAAGAAAATTAAGAAAAAATTTCCCTTGAATTTTACGGGTCTTTACAGGTCCTAGTAGATAATTACATATAAACATCCTCGGATAATGAAGAGATTGTGAAATAAACCCTTCACTTGTACTTTTCCTTGGATGAGGGTAGTTTAACCTCCTATATAATAGTTAAATAATTTTTATTAAATTATATAAGAATCATATACAAAAATTTGATATCATATATGATCTTTTAATATTTCTTTGTTAATAATATTTTAGTATTATCGTTGTTTCTGGTGTTCACTTAATCGTTTTCTATTATATGTTTTGTTACATAAGCTGTATTTTTTATTCATAGGTTGTATCTTATTCATATCCAGAATGATATCAAGTCCTTAAACATTATTGTTAATCATCAAATGAAAATTATTCATGAATGGATACAATGGTGAATGAATCTCATCGCGTTCGTGGAGACGGTAGTTCGTATGTACGCATGAGCGACAATATAATTACTTTGATATTAAAATAATATATAATTGGATGGTGTATCATATATAAAAAATAATTATCATGTTATATTTATTATTTACATTAATTACACATCATTATTATACCCATCCAAATAATATTGTATTGAATAACAATTACACCACGACTTGGAGACGGCAAGCCGTACGTACGCACGTATGGTGACATGTAATTCAAAGGATGGATAGAATACTGAATATGGTTGTACCATATTTATAAAAACATCACAGTATATAGAAGATACTGGAGTTATTATTTTAGAATGGAAATATCAAAGAAAGAAGAAGTGGAAGAAGAAAGGAACTTGAAATAGGGTGGTGAAATCATTACCTCTTCTTCGGGTTCTTCCTTTTGATTTGATCAAAAGGGATCATTAGGATGGATTTATGATCAAAATAAGGCCTCTAGGTTAAATTGAGGGAATTTTAGAGAATATTTGGGTAGATTTTGGTCGATCCAAAAGGCTTTGAAGGTGTGAAATTGAGAGAAGGGAGAGTGCCCTTTTATAAGAGGGGTGAGGGGCACCTTAGGAAAACCTTGAAATATTATTTTAAAATAAATTCATATTAGGATTCTAATGGATCCAAAATGACTTATTTCAAGGATAAGGTGGGGATGGGTCGAAAAACACCCAACCAATAGGTTTGAGACAGGTTTGGGTCACTATTTTAACCTTATATTTTAGTTTTAACTCTTAGTTAATTAGTTTCAAATTTATAATGTCTCTTTGTATTTTTTAATTATATGGTTAATAAAATTACTATAAACTTCAAAGATAACCCCAAGTGGTTCATTAATGATACCCCTGTCATTATATAAATCTCTTTTCAGAACCTTAGATTTTTAGGAATTGAATATCAATTAATAATATAATATTTGTTTTAAAAACTCTTTTATGTAAATTTTGACACTTTTTGGTATTTTGTTTTTTCTAAATTAATAACAGCATTATTACTTATAAAATAATTAATTTAATCAACCGTAAAATGTAATATTAACCAATAAAATTCGTTTAATTCAATAAAAGTCTGAAATTATATTTATTTGGGTATTTATAATATCATTTATTTTAATATTTCACTAATTTGGTAATTATTGCATCATCATTGTGTCATAAATAATTTAAAATATTTAATGTCTAAAAATTATAAATAAAATACCATTATGTAAGAAATAATTTTAGATTTATAATTAATATTTATAATCGAATTTATCTTTTGTATAACCCTATATTAAAAATGTTTTAGTTATTAAACTCTGATTTTAACTCTTTTAACTCTTCTTTGAATTAAATAATAATAAATGTCCTAATCTAATCCAAGTGGATGAAAGAGGTTCATATTTTATTCATAATGTTTTTTGGTCTATTTATACTTACCCAATAGAATTAGGGCATGTGTTAGGGTAATAATAATATCCTTTTTACCCTTAATTACCCTATTTACATTTAACTGTGGTAAATAAAAGTAAAAATTTACTATTCACCAAAAATTATTTTTATCTTATTGAACCACATTTTACTCCTTGATATTAATCGTTTCTCTAGGATTTTCAAAATTCCACTAACAAAAGTGATAAAATCATGTTTTATGTGAATTTTCAAATTCTCCTAGGAGATGGGTAAAAGACGGTGAAAAGTTAAATAAAATTTTAATATATCTAAAATTATTATAAACTGACTCCAATGAATTACATTGAAATTATATAGGTAATATATATATATATTTTTACCTTAATTAAATTTATATAAAATAAATAATTATTTAAATAAAAAATTCGGTTTTAAACTATAACTCAGTGGTTTTCACTATTCATCAAAAATTAAATGTTTTCAGAAAAATACTAAAAATTCAACCTAAGATAATTTCGATACTCCGAATCCAAAAATGAAGTCCATATTGAAAGATAACATTTACAAAATTTTAAAAAGAGGTTATTACAATTCATAACAGCTAGTTTGATTGGTTGTGGTGTGTGTTAGAACTCGAAGTTACGTACAACACACACTACTGTATTATTCAAAGAGAAGTGTACCATGGAAGCTTGGGGTGTTGCATTCTCCCCTATTTCAAATAATTTCATCCTTGAAATTTCTTTAATATTACTACATAAAATGACTCGGGTGGTTCTTCATCATAAGTTCCTCGAGTTCCCACATTGCCTCTTCCATCATATGGTTTCTCCATAGAAATTTTACTAGACGAGTCATTCGGTTTCTCAGCACTTGTTCTCTGGTATCAAGAATCATGACGGGTTCTTCACAATAAGATAGATCGGGTTCCAGTTCTACTTCCTCATAGGTGAGTACATGCGTTGGTTCAGGCATGTATTTTCTTAATAGTGATACATGGAACACACTGTGAACTTTGGAGAGACTTGGAAGCATTGCCAAATGGTAAGATAAAACCTCAATTAATTCTATAATTTTGAAAGGTCCTATGTATATGGGACTCAATTTACCTTTCTTACCAGAACGTATAACAACCTTCCATGGATATACCTTCACGAAAACATGATCTCCTACCAGAAATTCCAAATCCTTCCTTTGGTTATCAGCATAGATCTTCTGCCTACTTTGAGCAAATTTGATGTGGTTTTGGATTACCTTAACCTTTTCCATCATTTCCTCTACTAGTTCTGGGACTACAAGTTTTCTTTCACCAATGTCATCCCTACAGGTTAGTGTGTGACATCTCTTTCCATATAACACTTCATATGGTTCCATACAAATACTTGAATGAAATCTATTGTTATAGGAAATTTCACCAGAGGTAAATATTGATCACACATACCCTGAAAGTTAAGTGAGTAAGATCTCAGCATGTCTTCTAAGGTTTGAATAGTCTGTTCTGATTTTCCATCAGTTTGGGGGTGGTAAGAAGTGCTCAAACGAAGTTCAGTATCCAAGTCCTTCTGAAGACTCTTCCAGAATCTTAATGTAAAACGGGGATCATGATCAGAAAAAATCTATAGGGGTACTCCATGAAGTCTCACAACTTCATTAATATATAGTCATTCTAGACATTCAAGTTGTAGATCTTCTCTTATAGCACGAAAATATGCTGACTTGGTAAGATGATCAACAATGACCCATACTGCATCGTTCCTTCCAAGAGTCTTTGGTAGTCCCATGACAAAGTCCATCGTGATATTATCCCATTTCCACTCAAGTATGAGAAGAGGTTTCATGACTCCTCCAGGATGTTTCCTTCCAGCTTTCACTTGTTGACAAACCATACATCTTGGCACAAAATCAGCAATCTCCCTCTTCATGTTGTCCTTCCAAAAATGTTCCTTCAAATATCTATACATTTTGGTGCTCCCAGGGTGTATAGAGAAATTGGAACTATGAGCATCATCCAAAAATTCCCTTTTTAGATCAGGTATATCAGGAACATAAAGTCTCTTCACAAATTTCAAAATTCCTTCCTCATACACAAAGTCACTCAATCTTCCATCGTTCACAGCTTTAATATTCTTTTGAAATTCTTCATCATCAGTATGAGAACTCTTAATCTTTTCTAGTAAAGATGGTTTGGCTACCATTTGAAAAAGTAATGATGTTTCACCTTCCATGGTGATCCCCATAGCCATCTTTACTAGATCCATGAAAATAAGATCCCTCTCAACTCTCATCTTCTTCAAAACTCCATGATCCTTTCTGATTAAAGCATCTTCCACCTTATTTGCCGTCCCCAGGTGGTAGTGTATCGTGAAATCATAATCCTTGAGTATTTCAAGCCATCACCTTTGCCTCATGTTGAGTTCTTTCTATGAGAAAATATACTTCAAACTCTTTTGATCAGTATAAATCTCAAATTTCTCACTATAGAGATAGTGTCACCAAATCTTCAAAGAAAAGATTACAATTGCTAACTCAAGATCATGAGTAGGATAGTTCTGCTCATGAATTTTCAGCTATCATCATGCATAAAAAATAACCCTATCATTATGCATAAGGAAACAGCCAAGTCCTTTCTTCGATGCATCACTATAAATAACCAACCCATCATTCCCTGATGGTAGAGTCAATATAGGAGAATTAACTAATCTTTTCTTCAGTTATTCGAAACATTCTTCACACTCTTTTGTCTAAACAAATTTAACCCCTTTACGTGTGAGCTTTGTTATTAGATTAGCCAACTGGGCAAAGTTTTGGACGAAACGTCGATAATAACTTGCTAAACTAATAAAACTACGTACCTCAGTTATACTCGTCAGTGCTGGAAATTCTTGGATTTCTCTTGTCTTAGAAGGATCAAAAGAGATTCCTTTCTTAGAGACAATATGGCCAAGAAAATAAATCTCCTGAAGCCATAATTCACACTTGATAGACTTCCCATATAATTCTTGTCTTCTCAGAGTCTTCAATATAATGCACAAGTAATTTTAATGATCTTCATAGATTTTGGAGTATACCAAGATATCATCAATAAATACCACTACAAAGTCATCAAGATATTCCTTGAAAACATTGTTCATTAGATCTATGAAAACCGAGGGTGCATTAGTCAGCCCAAAAGGCATTACTGTAAACTCATAATGCTTGTACCTGGTTCGAAATGATGTCTTAGAAATGTCTTCCTTCTTTACACACAACTGATGATATCCAGATCGAAGGTCAATCTTTGAAAAGAATTGAGCTCCATGCAGTTGGTCAAATAAATCATCAATGCGAGGTAGGGGATACTTGTTCGTTATTGTTATAGCATTTATCTCCCTATATTCGATACATAAACTCATAGATCCATATTTCTTTTTAACAAAAAGGATAGGGGCTCCCCATGTAGAAACACTAGGGAACATAAATCCCTTATTACTCAATTCCTCTTGTTGTTTCTTTAGTTCCACTAATTCCACAATGGCCATTCTATAAGGGGTCTTCGATATGGGCCTTGATCCAGGAATTAAATCAATGGAAAACTCAATTTCTCATTCTGGAGGATGTCCAGGTAAATATTCTAGAAACACATCAACATATTCTTTCACAATAGGTACATCATCTATTTGAACATTCCATCCCTCACCCATAGTTATTTCATTCTCTTCCTCCCTGATAATTGAATTTAGTTGAGATAATGGGGGTGGATCTAGATGAGAATTAGGTGGTGATGATTCTACTCTAAAGATAAGGTGTTCCTTATCATCATCATCAAAAATCATAACCTCCTTCTTCTTAAAATAAATATTTGCATCATAGTCCGAAAGCCAATCCATACCAAGGATTATATCAAACTCAATCAAAGTTATGATGATGAGATCAACAAGTAAAGAACATTTATATGCTCTAATGGGGACTGATTCAAAAAAATTTGTTACAATGATACTTCCCTTAAGAGTTTTGACTGATAACTCCCATGTTAAATAAAATTGAAAATATCTAATTTTCTTATCAAAATGGGAAGATATGAAACAATGTGATGATCCAGAATCAAATAAAGAATTTTCTAAACTTGAGGAAACCATTAAATTACCTGCCACCATGTCTTTCGGAGCTTCTACCTTAGCAGTAGTGATAGCATAAGCTTGGCCTTCATCTCTTGGCCTTTTCTGAGGTAAGGTTCCCTGATGCTTAGGACATTCATTTACATAATGTCCCATCTCCCTGCAATTATATCATTGAACATTGGTAGAATCTTTCTTTGCCTTAAAATCACTATCTATATGGCCTTTATTTCCACATTTATAGCATACTCATTATCCTTTTAGATTGGCACCAGGGTGCTTCCATCCGCAATTATCACAGGGAGGAAATTCAATTCTTCCCTTCTTCCTTGTTTCCTTATTTCCTTTCCCAGAGTGTTCAACAGATCTCTTCTTTTCTTGCTTTTATTTAAATTCATAAGACTTATAGAATTCCTTTTCTGTCTTGATAGCACATGAGACAAAATATTTGTATGACGAGAAGGATTATGAGACTAATGATGGACAGAAAAATGGTTTTAACCCATAAAATAAATGATCAATCTTACTTATTGGGTTATGTATATAATCTGCAGCATGCCTTGCTAACCTTGTAAAGTTAGACACATACTTTGCAACATTCTCGTCCTCCTTTTGCCTCAGATTTAGAAATTGTCTTTCCATATCCGCTCGATGGTCATGAGGAAAGTATTTTTCTAAGAAAATATATTTTAACTACATCCATTATATATTTTATACTTTATCATATTATTTCATGTTTTGAATCAACAACTACCATTGATCAACATCTCTAGTGAGGCGGTAAATGGCCATGAAAATTTTTTCCCTTTCTCTACTCCCCAAGGTGTGGAATATTTTCTCTAAGGAATTTATCCATTTCTCATATACTAGTGGATTTTTACCCCAATTGAATGTTGGTGGTTTTTTCCTCATAAATCAATCTAACATTGATCATCCACACTGCGAATCAGGGTGCTCCATATGGGTAAGGTCATTATTTATAACCTGAGTGAGTTGTCCCAGCATGGTGATAAGCTAATCGGAACCATTTGTATCATCAGCTCCACTATAATTATCTTGAGCAGGAGGGAAATCCCTACATGGAGTGTGTACATTGATACAGTTTCCATTCCTTCCACTAGGCACCATTTCTAAACAATGGCATACACTAGATTAGTTTATGAATTTCAATACATAAATCCAAACGTGTAAAACACTTAACATAAATTGAACAGTTTATGGATATAATCCATAATCATAAAAAAATTCTTTGGGGAAGTATATACTCATAACCCCTTCATAATGGTTTGTATAGAAAATGAGAATTATCCTAAACATATCCCCCGAGAGTGTCGTAACCATGAGTGCAGTAAAGCCCGTTGTCGCGCACCAGTTCTCGTTCGAGTCTAGCTCAATGCGGTGTTTTTGGGTTTTACACCTAGGTACATCTGTGCCAGAGCCACCTCTACCTTCTTGTATCCAGACAGGGATGTATTGCTTGGAAAACTCACAAAATCTCTACAATACCAAAATTCTAGGAATTTCTTCTATACTAATCCTCAAAGTCTATCTTAGGGCTATGTGCTCTAATCAGAGCTTATCTAAATCTAGCTTCCAAGGTTTGTAATAAACATCATCTGGTACCAATTGTAACGCCCCGACTCCAATTACCCAGAGTCTATGCATTATTACATAATATTGGCATTATCACAAAAGATCAAGTCTCGAAAGACTGATTAGTTTATTAGCCTTGGAAACTCTAGATATATTCATAAGTCTTACATTACATCATAAAGTGAAAAAAAAACTACAAAAAAATCTTGTCTTCATATCCCCTCATACAATCTCTAAAGGTCATTCATAAAAATACTTCTTCCCATCCTGGGAAAAATAAAACATTGAAGGGGGTGAGCTCAGATGCTCAGTAAGGATAACAATCTAGCAGAAACTTTCATAAAAAAACAAAAACATTTAAGACAATGTATAACTAAAACAAATGAATTTTAAACTTGAACTTAAGAATAATATGGCAAAAATAATATGAAATAATTCCATTCACTTATTCACATGGGTATTCTACTAGTTGAATAATCACATGCAATATCAATAACCACTTTCATAATGATGGAATGCATAATTCCAGACTATCATAACCACATAGTGAAGGCCTTGTGCCAAGAATACAAATAAGATTTTGTCAAGGCCTTGTGCCAAGACACTAGTTTGTCTCATGAGACCTAACGATGAATAGAGGAGCTATAGAGGGCTCCACCCGTCACTTACTAAGTCCAAGACATTCTTTATATGAACTGGTTTAAACAAAACATAAACATTTGTATTAAAACTAGCATATAAAATGTCAATAATTTCTCTATAAACCAAGAATGGTATAAAAATAACACATCCATTTTAAAACATATCAAAAAACCTTCAATACAATATAGAAGTTTTGTATCATAATAAATCAACTTCAAATAATCTTAAAATCAATCAAAGGATGTTGACATAGATTAAATAAAAACTATTTGAGAGAAATATCTCTTTTTTTGAAATCATTTAAAAGTCACAGAATTATAAAAAAAAACATTTACTTTGAAAATATTCTTATAATCTTATAAGGGAATCTTAGACAACTTTGTAACAGCGAAAAATAGCCGCACCCGCCGTATAAGTTAAAAAAGACATTCTTATCTTAATTCTGTCGAAAAGGTTAAAAAGGACCTTATTTGGAAAACAACGGAAAGATTCCTTTATAAAAATCTTATAAAAATTAATACAAGGGTATAAATGGCTTTAACCCATATTCTATAAGAAATTAATAATGTTTTGAAATACATTTTTAAGAAGCATGGATGTGGATGATAAAGAGGGCCCAATAGATAATTACGTATAAACAACCTCAGACAATGAAGAGATTGTGACATAAACCCTTACCTTGTACTTTTCCTTGGTAGAGGGTAGGTTAACCTCCTGTATAATAGTTAAATAATTGTTAATAAATTATATAATAATCATTTAAATAAATTTTATATCATATATGATCTTTTAATATTGCTTTGTTAATAATATTTTAGTATTATCGTCATTTCGGGTGTTCACTTACTCATTTTCTTTTATATGTTTTGTTATATAATTCATGTTTGTTATCCATAGGTTGTATCTTATTCATATCCAAAATGATATAAATTCCTTAAACATTATTTTTAATCATCAAATAAAAATTAGTCTTGAATGGATATGATGGAGAATAAATCTCATTGCGTTCGTGGAGAAGGTAGTCCGTATGTACGCACGAGAGACAATATCATTACTTTAATATTAAAATAATATATAATTGGATGGTGTATCATATATACACAATAATTATCATGTTATATTTTTTATTTACAATAATTACACATCATTATTATACCCATCCAAATAATAATGTATTGAATAACAATTACACTGTGACGTGGAGACAGCAAGCCGTATGTACGCACGTATGGTAACATGTCATTTAATGGATGGATAGAATACTGATTATGGTTGTACCATATTGATAACAACAACACAGTATATAGAAGATACTGGAGTTATTATTTTAGAATGAAAACATCATATAAAGAAGAAGTGGAAGAAGAAAAGAACTTGAAAGAGGGTGGTAAAATCATTACCTCTTCTTCTGGTTCTTCCTTTTAATTTGATCAAAAGGGCTCATTATGATTGATTTATGATCAAAATAAAGCCTCTAGGTTGAATTTATGGAAGTTTAGAGAATATTTGGGTAGGGTTTGGCCAAGCCAAAAGGCTTTGAAGGTGTGAAATTGAGAGAAGGGGGAGTGCCCTTTTATAAGAGGGGTGAGGGGCACCTTAGGAAAAGATAGAAATATTAGTTTATAATAAATTAATATTCGGTTTCTAATGGATCCAAAGTGACTTATTTCGAGGATAAGGTGGGTATAGGTCTAAAACCACCCAAAAAATAGGTTTTAGACAGGTTTGGGTCACTATATTAACCTTATACTTTAGTATTAACTCTTAATTAATTAGTTTCACATTTACCATGTCTCTTTGTATTTTTATATTATATGGTTAATAAAATTACTATAAAATTCCAAGATAACCCCAAGTGATTAATTAATGATACAACTATCATTATATAAGTCTTTTGTCTGATCCTTATATTTTTAGGAATTTATTATCAATTAATAATATAATATTTGGTTTAAAAACTCTTTTATGTCAATTTTGACACTATTTAATATTTTGTTTTTTATAAATTCATTACAGAATTATTACTTCGAACCTAGTTCATTTAATCAACCCAAACATGTAATATTGACCTATAAATTTTTTTTAATTCATTAAAAGTCTCATATTATATTTATTTGGGTTTTTATAATATCAATTATTTTAATATTTCACTAATAAGGTAATTACTGCATCATCTTTGTGTCATAAATAAATTAAATTATTTAATGTAGAAAAATTATAAATAAAATACCATTATGTAAGAAATATTTTTATATTTCTAATTAATATTTATAATAGAATTTATATTATGTGTAACTCTATATTAAAAATCGTTTAGTTATTAAACATTGTTTTTAACTCTTTTAACTCTTCTTTGAATTAAATGATAATAAATGTCCTAATCTAATCCAAGTGGAACGAAGAGGTTCATATTTTATTCCTAAGGTTGTTTATGGTCTAATTATACATATCCAATAGAATTAGGACACGTGTTAGGGTAATACTAATATCATTTTTACCCTTAATTATACTATTTACATTTAACCGTGGAAAATAAAAGTAAAAATTACTATTCACCAAAAATTATTTTTATCTTATTAAACCTCATTTTACTCCTTGATATTAACCGTGTCTCTTTTATTTTTAAAATTCCACTCACAGAAGCAGTAAAATTAAGCTTTCTGTGAATTTGCAAATTCTCCTAGGAGATGGGTAAAAGACGGTGAAAAGTTCAATAAAATGTTTATATATCTAAAATTATTATAAACTGACTCCAATGAATTACATTGAACTTATTTTGGTATTATGTATCTATTTTGACTTTAATTAAATATAAATAAAATAAATAATTATTTAAATACAAATTCTGTTTTAAACTATAACTCCGTGTTTTTTGACTATTCATCAAAAATTGAATGTTTTCAGAAAAATACCAAAAATTCAACCTAAGCTAATTTCGATACTCCGAATTCATAAATGAAGTCCATTTTGAAAGATAATATTTATAAAATTTAAAAGTGGGTATTACTATTCATAACGGCTAGTTTTATTGGTTGTGGTGTGTGTTAGAACTCGAAGTTGCGTACAAAACACGCTACTATATTATTCAAAGAGAAGCGTATTGTGGAAGATTGGGGTGTTACAACCTTAATCATGTATTCTCTTGAAAAATGAATTTCCATAGAATAATTCTGAAAAACACGAATTCTGTCAAAATTCAACTCTTTCCTCATACCAAAATCCCAAAATTTCTATATACTCAAACCATGCTATCTCTTTGTCCTTATATGAGCTCATGAATACTATCAAACATTTCATTATCTCTTTATTCCTTCATTATGCTCATATCATCTGCTTTCCAAAAATATCTGAATATCCTTTCATGGTTACCAATACCATTCAACATATACTTTCAAAAAAAATTATGTAAAAACAATAGTGTAACAATCCTAAGATGTTTTTTATTCCATAGTACCATGAAATTACTTATACAACATTACTCTTGATAAACATGCAATCATTCCACTACCTTCTTAAACCATTGACCGAGCTTCATCATTTTATTCCTCAACACTTCTTTCATCTCATATATCATTTGTAGTCTCTTCATTATCATCAACAAAAATACTACCCATACGACCATGTTGATTCTCTTCATGAGACTTTCCCTTAGGGAATTGGATCGCATAATTCCCATACATTCCACATTTAAAACATTTAACCATTTTTTGATGTCTTAGCAATACCACTATCCTTGTCCATGGAGATAAATGAACCTTTTCCTTTGCAATTACTATCTTTGTGTCCTTTTCCATACCAAAATAATCTTCTAGTTCCTTTGAAACATTCTCCTTGATGCCTCTTCACATATGATTTACATGAGGGAAATTGAACTTTATTTCCTCTATGATCATCATGAAACTCCATCCTTCTCTTATTAACCGAGTTAGGAAACTTACCAAAGTTGATATTATTGATCATATTATGAGATTTTTGTTTAGGTGTAATAATGATGTTTAGACATCCAAATACCAGTTCATTTGCTTGCTCATGAATAATATCATTCCATTGTCCATCATATTCTCCATTAACATGAATCCTCCTCTTTCCTGCCATTTCTTAAAACCCCAAAAGAATAGCCTGAGAGGGAAAAATCATACCAGAAAAACAACATAATAAAGGGGGGTACTTTCAATATCTAACATCTTAGGTTTAATTCTATGATCGTTACCATAATTCTAGGACTATAAACTATACTTATACTTAACCTTAGAGACATCCCTAGACATACCTTAGAAATATCACTAGGGATTTCACTAAAGTCTTCACATCCTAGTTTCTAATGGTTAACTAAACCTTCGCTCTGATACCAACTATAGAGACCCAATCTTGACGTACAAGGAAATTACATTACTTTTGCAGAAAACTTAATACATGACACAAATAGACACCCAATGACCGAATTAGTTTAGTGTCTTTGGAAACTTGTAACATAAACTTATAATCATGTTGAAAGATCTTCAACATCTTCCATAAAGATCTTCCCCTTTTGTTTTCTTACCTAAAACCTTTCTTTATATCCTGGGGAAAATAAAACATAAAAAGGGTGAGCTCAAATCCTTAGTAAGGGTAAACAATCTATAAACATTTGAACGTAAAAACATGAACATAAAACATCAAAATCTTGAGAAATGAAATGAATCTTGGAAGTACATAAGGTATAGATCATAATGGAACATCAATCATGATAAAATAGCATGGGAATAAAACATTTAATTGTGGAAAAACATCAAACACTTGATATGATTTCCATATTAGTCAAAGCATTACTTCCAAGTCCATCATAGTGGACAAAGTCCATTACTGAATCAGGTTTACTTGAAGTTCCAGCCTTGTATTACTGAACCGTATTTTACTTTCCATTCCATCCATGTCTATATCATGAGATATAAATCTTTACCCAATGCATTGTAGGGATATATAGGTCCCACCGATCTCATATTTAAATCATTCTTATTTGTTCCACAAAACAATCATAAATCATTCATCATAACCCAAAGAATAAAATGGGTTTCATAAACATCATCCCATCATGATATAATCCATATAAAACCAATGGATATCATTTCATCATAATAAAAATCAAACCATGTAAATAACAGAGACATTATAATTGAAGCATAAACATGATAAATAATGTCATCTTATATGGAAAATAGTTTTGATAAAACACTTGAAATGAATTCTTGAGGAAAACATCCTTTCTTCTTCAAAATCATTTTCTTTTCAAGAAATTCCATGCAATTTTAAAAGAAAATGAATATTTTGAAAATAATCATGAAATATTGTAGAGTAAGCTTTATGAAAATTAGGCATTATGAAACCGAAAAAAACTTGTTCATGCCGTATAAGTTAAAAAAAACATTCTCCTCGTACTTTTAACGGAAAAGTCAAAAATTACAACGTATAGTAAACAAAAGAAATATTCCTTACATAACACAATGTAAAAGTAAAAGAGGGGTAAACATGACTTTAAACATACATGGAAGAATATTAAACAGTTTATGAAAAAAAAATTATGGTCATGGATGAAAAATATAACCCCAGTAAATACTTACGTATAAGCAATCTTGGATAAAAATGAGATTGCAAAATTATCCCTTACCTTATGTCCAATTTCTTTTGTATGTGTATGAGACTCCTGTATAGTGAGTTTAAAAATATTATTAACTTGTAATAGAACCATATTAATATTTATGATATCATATATGATTCACTTAGGAATTTATATTACCCGTTCTTTTGTAAATTCCATGTTAAAGCGACATTTTGGGTAAAATCGTTTCATTTATTGTACGTGTTTCGACTTGATTTTCTTGATATTATTACTTATATACTGATTTAAATAATTCCAGAAATTTAAAAATGATTTATATATAATACATATTCAGCATATAAATATATATGATAGAACGATAAATGGAATGAAATACACCATTCATGGAGACGGTAGGTCGTACGTACGCATGAACGCTGTTTTCGTTTCCTTATTTAATTGAATGGAATTAAGGAAATGAAAAATATATGTACCCAAATCCAGTATTATTTTTATGTAATATATTTTAGTATTATTTATTATATATACTTTATAATCATATTTGAATGGTTAATCATGGAGAATAAATCTCATCGCGTTCGTGGAGACGGTAGTCCGTACGTACGCACGAGTGACAATATCATTTTTTTGATTTTAAAATCATATATAATTGGATGGTATATCATATATAAAGAATCATAATAATGTTATATTTATTATTTATATCATTTATACTCATTATTATACCCATCCAAATGATTAAATGTTTGAATAACAAACTACACCACAACGTGGAGACGGTAAGCCGTACGTACGCATGTGTAGTGACTTTTCATTAATAGAATGGATAAAATAACTAATATGGTTGTAAAATTTTTATAATAAGATCACAGTATATAAAAGATACTGGATTTATTATTTTATAATGGAAACAACAAAGAAGGAGGAAGTGGAAGAAGAAAGGAACTTGAAATAGGTGGTGAGATATTTACCTCTTCTTCGGGTTCTTCCTTTTGATTTGATCAAAAGGGCTCCTTAAGATGACTTTCTGAATAAAGTAAGGCCTCTAGGATTAAGGAAGGATAGTTGAGAGGGTATTTGGGTAGGTTTTGGTCGAGTCAAATGGTTTTGGAGGTGTGAATTTGAGAGAAGGGGTAGTGCCCTTTTATTAGATGGGTGAGGGGCACCTTAGAAAAAACTTAAAATGTTATTTTATAATAAATTCATATTTGGTTTATAATGGCTCCAAAGTGAAATATTTCGAGGATAGGGAGGGAATGGGTCGCAATACTCTCAACCAATATGGTTTATACATGTTTAGGTTACCATTTTAACCATATCATTTAGATTTAACTCTAAGTTAAATAATTTAACTTTTACCGTGTCTTCTTGTATTCTTACACTATATGGTTAATAAAAATACTATAAACTACCAATATAACACCAATTGGTTTATTAATGACATATATATTATTATATAAGTTTTTTGGCCGAAACTTAGATTTTTAGGACCATTATATCAATTAATAATATAATATTTTTTAAAAAACTCTTTTATGTCAATTTTGACACTATTTGGTATTTTGTTTTCTATAAATTCATAAATGCATTATTAATTCGAAAAATATTCATCTAAACAACCTTAATATGTTATATTAACCTAGAAAATTAGTTTAATTCATAACAAGTCTCAACTTATATTTATTCGGGTATTTATAATATCAATTATGTTAATATTTCATTAATAAGGTAATTACTACATCATCATTGTGTCATAAATAAATTACAATATTTAATGTATCAAAAATATAAATAAAATACCATTATATAGGAAATATTTTTATATTTATAATTAATATTTATAGTCAAATTTATCTTATGTAAAACCATATATGAAAAATGTTTTAGTTATTAAACTTTGATTTTAACTATTTTAACTCTTCTTTAAATAAAATAATAGTAAGTGTCCTAATCTAATCCACGTGGACCAAAAACATTCATATTTTATTACTATGGTTTTTTTTGTCGAATTATACTTATCCAATAGAATTAGGACATGTGTTAGGGTAATAATAATATCATTTTTACCCTTAATTACCCTATTTACTTTTAACCGTGGTAAATAAAAGTAAAAAGTTACTATTCACCAAACATTATTTTTATCTTATTGAACCAAATTTTACTCCTTGATATTAACCATGTCCCTTGGATTTTTGAAATTCAACTCACAGAAGCGGTAAAATTAAGTTTTATGTAAATTTGAAAATTCTCCTTTGAGGTGGGAAAAAGACGGTAAAAAGTTCAACAAAAATTTTATATATATAAAATTATTATAAAATGACTCTAATGAATTTAATTGAACTTATATAGGTATTATGTATCTATTTTTACCTAAAATAAATTTAAATAAAATAAATAATTATTTAAATAAAAATTCGGTTTTAACCAATAACTCAGTGTTTTCACTATTCATCAAAAATTGCAAGTTTTAAGAAAAATATCAAAAATTCACCCTAGGCTAATTTTGATATTCCGAATCCAAAAATGGAGTCCATTTTGAAAGGTAAAATTTATAAAATTTAGAAAATTGGCTATTACTATTCATAACATCTAGTTTATATAATATTTTTAATAACATATCGTTGTTTAGTGAAACTCGGTATTGCGTACAATGCAAGCTATCGAGGAAGGTTGATATTGCATGTAACACAAGATAAGAATAGTGTTTTGTATAATAAAAGCTAATACGGTGTTGCGTATAGTTCAAGATAATCTTGGTGTAGCATACAATAAAAGACCTCAAAGAAATTAAAAAAAATAATTCCCATAAAATATCGGGGTGTTACAATGCCACTTTTGGATGGACCAGATTTATTTCTTGGGTCATGTTATCTTAGAGACAGAAGTATCAATATACCCAGAGAAAGTGAGAGCTGTAGTTTCCTGGGAGCGGCCGAAGAACATCTTTGAGGGGCAGAGTTTTCTGAGGATGGCTGGATACTACAGACATTTCATACAGGACTTTTCACACTTGGCAGCACCACTGACAGGTCTGACTAAGAAGGGTGCGAAGTTCTTATGGTCAGAATCTTGCAAGTCAGCCATTCAGGAGCTGAAAGGGAGGTTGTCTTTAGCACCGATACTAGTCTTTCCAAATCTAGGGAAGAGCTACATCGTTTATTGTGATGCTTCTGGTATCGGGCTGGGAGTTGTGCTTATACATGGATATGAAGTCGTTGCGTACAGGTATCGACAGTTGAAGCCACATGAGAGGAACTAGCTGACACATGATCTGGAGTTGGCAGCTATTGTCCATGCCTTACACTATTGGATACATTACCTTCTGGGAGAGAATTTTGTGGTTTTAACTGACCATAAGAGTTTCAAGTACATCTTTACTCAGTGTGATCTGAATTTGAGACAGAAAAGGTGGGTCGAGTATCTTCAGTCCTTTGAGAGTGAGCTTGCCTATACACCTGGTAAAGGCAACATAGTGGCAGACACGTTGAGCAAGAAAACTCAGATACAGGCATTTCAGGAGGCCAACAGTGAGTGGCAGCTTATGGCTCTATTCTCTGAGATGCATTTGGAGGTGCAAAAAAAAAACAGGGGAGAACTTTTCTATCTTCTGTAGTTGTTACCTCTAGTCTTCTCAATCAGGTACAGATGAGGTAGCTACCAGTCTCAGAAGGGCTAGTCTTGCGGGAGAGTGTGTCAGGAGAGGACCCTCTTCCTGGATGGACAGTAGGCAAGGATGAGATCTTGTGTTTTCAGAGACACGTATGGGTGACATTAGACATATGTGAGGTGCTGATATGGGATTTTCATTCCTCAGTTGGGGAAGTTCATCCTGACATCACCAAGATGTATCAAGATCTACACCGCCAGTATTGGTGGCCATGTATAAAGATATTTGTTGCTATTTTTTTTATGAGGTGTTCCACTTGTTTGTAGGTGAAATCAGAGAATCAATGACTAGCAGGTCTTTTGTAGTATTTACCCATTTCAGAGTGGAAGTGGAATGATGTCGCGATGGACTTCATGATCAGTTTTCCAAGGTCACCTTGAGGGAATGATGCTGTTTGGGTTTTCATCGACATGCTTACAAAGGATTCTCACTTCTTTCCGATCAAGGAAACCTTCAGTGTTGATGAGTTGGGACGGTTGTACATCCGTGAGATTGTATGTATGCATGGAGTTCCACACTCCATCATTTCAGATAGTGATGCTCGTTTTACTTCTCGGGTCCCGTAGGGGATTCAAAAGGATTTGGGTACACAGGTACTTTTGAGTACAACTTACCATCCCCAGATAAATGGAAAGTTCGAGCATACGATTCAAGTGCTTAAGTACATGCTCCGAGCAGTCATCCTGGATTTTGGAGGTTCTTGGGAGAAACATATACCTATTGTGGAGTTTTCCTACAAAAATAGTTTTTAAGCAACTATTCAGATGGAACCTTATGAGGCTTTGTATGGTAGGCCATGTCGATCACCCTTATGTTGGCTGGAGGCAGGAGAGGAAGCTTTGCTGGGACCTCGTCTTGTTCAGGAGACCCTTGAGCAGATAGAGTTGATTCGGAAGAGGATGGATACTACACAGTCACGTCAGAAGTCTTATGCTGATAAGCAGAGATGACCTCTAGAGTTTGAGTTCGGGGATTAGGTTTTCCTGTGTGTCACACTATGGTTGGGGCACAAGAGGATTAGGAGACAGGATAAGCTTTCACCAAGGTACGTTGGGCTGTTTGAGGTGTTGGAGAGAGTTGGGCCGGTTTTCTATAGGTTGCAGTTACCTCAGAGGTACCAAGCTATGCATGACGTCTTACATGTTTCTCAGCCCCGATGTTAATTTTCAGACCTATCTCATGTCTTTCAAACTGAGGAGGTTGAGCTCAAGGTGGATGCGTCGTTTGAGGAGCATCCTATCCAGATTGTCGATCATAGTACAAAGGTTCTCTGTGGCCGGTCTGTTCCTCTGGTACGGGTGCTATGGCAGCACAGGCAAGTGTAGGATGATACTTGGGAGAGGGAGGAAAATGTATGATCATAGTGGATGGAGTTTTTCGGGGTTTATTCTTCTGTACAATGCTAGGGAAATATGGGGAAAAATTTCTGTGAGGGGGGAAGTTTGTAAGAACCCGGACCTCCTTTTTAGGTATGTTTTCCTTTTCTGGTCGTTTTTGAGAAAAACTGGTTTTTCTGGAGGTTGTGCAGGGGCACACGGTTGGCACACGGTTTGAAAAGACCATGCGTCCAGCCCAGGAAACTGTGCAACCTTGACAGTGGGCTCTACAAGGGCTGCGTATGGTTTGTCAAACCATGCGGGCAAGCCGTGCGAAGTCCCTAGGTGAGATAGTCGAAACCGCACGGTTGGCGCATGGTTTTCCAAACCGTGTGGGATAACTGTGCAGCCACATAAAATTAGGGTTTTTAAGTCCCAAGCCACTTGGGATTTACCATTCATCCACCTTTATTCCTCCTACTCATGGATCATGTGGGAGTTGTGATTTTTAGAGGTTTTGGGAGTTCCTTGGCTCGTTTTGGAGGAAAATCGAAGGTGTTTCTTGGTGGATCGAAGGTGGTTCTTCTCGGGTAAGTCCCTCCTCTTGGTTTCTCCTTGGTTTTCCATAGATCTTCTCTTCCCTCTCACTAGGTTTTCCAGATCTACATTTGTTTCTTGTAGATCTAGTGTTGGGTCTGCCTTGGGTGTTGATTTTAAGGCTTGTGGATAATAGTTAAGGAGTTTTAGAGCGGTCTTCCATGAAGCGGTTGCCCGAATTTGTGGGTGCGTTTTATTGTGGATCGTTTTCACCAGAACCCTAAAGGTAGGTGGTTTGTGCCTCTCAGTTTAAGGTCTTTGAATTGTATGTTCAAAATAACCAATACCTGTGAATGGGGTATTGTGTGTTTACCATTTTTAACCATGTTAATTTCCTTCTTTGTTGGTTTGTGCGATTAGAGATTATTTGTATGTGAATAGGGTTGCTTGCTTTGATTTGGAGGTGTTGCCCATGCATGTTCGTCTTATGACAGTTTGGTTCTACTTAGCCTGTTAGGCTGCTTTCTTGTTTCCATTCCTAGTATTGTAGGATGGAGTGATCTTGTTTATCTGACATGCTAATATGCTGTAGACTGCTATCCAAGTAGTTATTGAGGTTTACATTGGTTGATATGAATTGTTATACTTGTTTGACTTACACAGGGCCATGAGAACCTGGTCTAGTAGACCATAGAGAGAATAGATGTAAGGGCTTCTCCAGAGTGTCTTTATAATTATACAATACGACACCACAGAGGGAATTGACATTGAGTGCTTCCCCAGAGTGTCTGTAGTTCCTTGATGCAGGCCACTTGGGGAATTGATGTTGAGTGATTCCCCAGAGCACATTTAGTACGATACGAGAATACATGGGGAATTAATGGTGAGTGCTTCCCTAGAGAGTCTATGCTTAAGCTGAACCAGAGGGGTTAGACTGAGTGTGCTGCCGAGAGGGTTGCTTGTACTTGATAGGTAGGACCAGAGGGGATAGGCTGTGGGCACTTCCTAGAGGGTTACCTTTATGTTAGGTTCCTGCTAGTATCTATTAGGTAGGACCAGAAGGGATAGGCTATGAGTACTTCCTAGAGGGTTGCCTATTTGTGCTTATCTTTTTGATTAGTTGTTACTTGATATTTCTACTGTGGATTGTTTACAACTGATTACTTCATGTTTACTACTTTCTGTACTTTATCTACCATATATATTCCTTGACTGTTAGGCATAGATCATGTAGTGGTTGCCTACCGGGATTCGTCTCACACCCTGTTTGGGCCATGATTTTGGGCCAAAACAGACTATGTTGTTGCAGGTATAGATAATGGCAAGCACCCTTCTATTTTAGGTACTTGATTGCATTGGAGCTGGAGAGCATGGGACCATGATGAGGCTTGTGATGCTGAGGAGTTGCTAATCTTTTTTTTCCTTTTGTACTTTGATTAAGTATTGTACTCAGCTTTGTTACTTGTTTGGTTGTTTTCCTAGACACATATGTATCATGGATCATTTATATATATATATGTATACTCCAGTTGTTTCTTTATTTCAGTCTTCCACTATTTTTTTGTTGGATGTTTACTGCTTCGGCTATTGTATATTTGTTTCTCTTCTACTGTGTTACTCTGCTAATGAGGGCATAGTTTCCCCATTATCACACCCAAGTACCTCGCTGCTAGTTTGCAGCCTATAGTGTTTAGGGAAATTCACTTGAGGCTAGGTGACCAAATGGGTACAGGGAGCCTTTGGGTGTCTTCTAGAACCGGGACGTTACACGCCCAACCAAAGCGGGTCGGGCTGGTCTGCAACCCAACCAGTCGAGCCCGCCACGGCCCCGCCCTACCAGGGCGGTCCGGGGTGGTCTACGGCCCAGCGGGCCAAGCCCACCATGGCCCAGCCCAACAGGGCTAGCCCAGACCAGGATGGGTCAGACCTGAATTGGGTCGGACTGGACCCAGACCCTCTTGGGCCAAGATACGCTTAAAAGGCCATATCTTGTGAACCGAACGTCCGTTTGACAAACCATCTACGGTGATAAGATCCTTATAATGTGATAGTCCCTTTGAGATACTCCATGTGGGTTTTGTATAATGTTGGAGTATGGATGGGTTGGATCGACTCTGAATCAAATTGGGCCCTCAGCACTAAAATGCCAATAACTTATAGACATGGCATCCGGTTGACACACCGTCTGTTGCATTGGAACCCTTATAACATGTAATATCATTAGATAAATTCTTCATGGGATTTTCTCCTAGTTGAGATATGAATGATAGATTGAGAATTAGTTTCTCATAGAAACAATTGTACTATTAATGTGAATCATGTTTCTGGGTAAGACATGAAGAATTAAGAGAGATTCTGTGTGAATCAGCACCGTGTGATTCTATGTGAATCAGAACCCATTAATTCTGTGTGAATCATAACCTAGTGATTCTGTGTTAATTAGTACCAAGAGATTCTGTGTGAATCATCACCCAATGATTCTGTGTGAATCAGCACCCAGTGATTTTGTGTGAATTACCACCAAGAGATTTTGTGTGAATCAGCATCGAGCAATTCTGTGTGAATCAGCACCAAGCGATTCATTGTGAATCAGCACCAAATGATTCTGTGTAAATCATCACCTATCGATCCTGTGTGGGTTTTTCAGGGGTTAGTACCAATCGATCCTGTGTGGGTCACCAGTGGTTCCTCTTGTCAGAGAAAGATGATCTATCCTTACGTCTAATCATCTGTACTACTGTACTCATTTATACTTGGTTTGAGCTATGTCTTTTTCTTTGTGCTTTGTCATTGATATCATGCTTGTGTTTTTCCTTTTTGGAATTATGAGAGACATTTGGGGGTCTTGGGGTCCCTACTGGGTATTGTTATACTCACCCCTGCATGGGCTTTACCAGCACCTTGTTATGTCTTGTGCAGATGACACGTAGCCTTGACTGAGACTTAGGGAGATAGGACCTGATGGTGGGCGACGCTGACGGTTGACTTGGAGATCTATGGAGACGATTTGTACCTACCAATCAGGTAGGATACCTATTGGATGCTCTCAAGAGCCATTTTCTATTTTTAGTTGTAGTTTTATCTTTTCAGTTGGGCTTGTATTCTAGCCCCTTACTTTCAGTAAACACTTTTAATACCGTAGTTTTACTTTGGGGTTTCATCCTGTTGTGTTATAGTATGTGTGTTTCTACAAGTTTAAAGGTAATTACTTCTTGTTTTAGGGATATTCCTTTTCTATTCTAGTCAACAACTCTTGGATTATAGAATGCGGTCTTGAAGTAGTCATGACATGGGCCTCGTGGGACGAGTCTTGAAAAAGTGGTATCAGAGGAGTCACATCTACTGAAGAACTAGGACTCTAAACTTTCTAATGGAGAAATAGCATGAAGTGTTTTGAGTGTGTTTTTTAGTTTGGGTAGTCCAGTGTTGGTGTGGCGGCCAACGTATCCATACACAAGGACCCTAAATTCTGATTTTCAACTCGGTGCATGAAAACACTAATTGTGGGTGTTTTGGAAATGTTTTCTTTTTACCTATTTTGAGTCAGCTCACCAGGTATAACTTATTGACCTTGGTGCACCTATTTCTTTTCAGGATGTTTCCACATAGAAATCCATCCAGGATTCCTAAGAGAGTACATGATGACGACCCACCGAGCAATGAGGGTTCGATGCAGGGCCCTCTTACTATGTTAGCACCTTCGGGTGGTGCACCAGCAGCCCCACCACCCATTGGGTAGCAGTTTCCAATAGCTCCACTAGCGGTAGATTCATTCTGACTGGGCATATTTCATGAGTACCAGTAGAAGATAACTTTGATGGCTCGAGGGGAGACAGATCCCCAGGTAGCTGAGGATTGGCTGGAGGCTCTGGCTACAGTTTTCTGCCTAGTTGGGACACTAGTGGAGCAGATGGTGATCCTAGCTGCTAGTCTTTTTCTGGGCACGGAAGGAAGATAGTGGAGCCTGAACCTCTAGTTACATGATAAGGTGAATTTCTTATTGATTTACTTTTAGAGCCTCTTCAGGGTGGAGTTCGTTCTAGTGGCCCTATGCTCTATGTCTATCTAGGAGCTTCTGCATTTACAGCAGGTCAACCTATTGGTGGACCTGTACTCGGAGAGATTCACGAACCTCTCGTGCTACTCCACCGAAATGGTATGAGACCCATTCTTCAGGGCCAAGAACTTTGAGAAAGGTCTAAGGTGAGAGATCAGAGCATCAATGATATCACAAAATATCCCAACGCAGGCTGGAGTGCTCGAACAAGCCTTGTTGGTGAAGAGAGTTTTAGGTGAGCAGGCACCAATGGTGAGATCCACCACCGGATGACAGGTAGTCGAGTAATTTGAAACAGGTAGAAGGTAGATGATGTAGATATCTAAGTGAACAAGACCTTCTATAGGGAAACCTCAGGATATAGGGTCAGAGGTGCGGAGCTCGAGAGGCACATGGGGTCAGCAGGAAAGAAGATTGTGCTTCATGTGCGGTGGGCAGGGCCACATGGCTCATGACTGCCCAACTCATTGTACCAATGATTAGTAGATGGTCATGGAACTACCAAGGAAGCAGCTGAGGTTCGAGCAAGGAGGTCCGAAAGGCGATTAACATGGTACAGGAGCAGGTCGTGCATCAGGTGGTGGATGAAAGCTTGAGATTCTACCACCACTACCCCCAGGTGGTACACCCCGACCATAGGGAGAGGGGGGACAAGGGAGAGATCAGCTACAGGCGGCAGAGGCCTATGACCACGGTGATCCAAATATGATTAGAGGTATGATCTGTATCTACTACACCTTAGCTGTAGTACTTATAGACACAGGTTCCGGTCACTATTTCATTACCATGACACTCGTTTGGAGCTCAGAGATTCCGATTGAGTTGTTGGCTCAATCCTTACAATTAGATACTTCTACGGGAGAGGATTCGACGATTAAAAACTGGTGCAGACTTTGTGAGCTCACTCTAGGTGGCGAGTGCTTTGGCTGAGATCTTCTAGTAGCAGCGTCGAGGCCTTACAACATCATCTTGGGTATGGACTGACTATCCACAGTCCATACTCATATCGGCTGTTTTAGATGCAAAGTGCGGTGTATCCACAAAGATGGGATCAGGTTTACCTTGACCAGTGAGGAGGAAACCTTTGCAGCATAGGATGGACTATTATAGAGAAGGGTGAAGTCATTTACTCACCAGTTGGCTACCCTCACCCTCAGATTAGTTTATGTGAGGTGTCCGAGTTATCATGTAGTGGTAGACCATTATGCTGATGTCTTTCCTGATGATGTTCCGAGACTACCTACTTACAGAGAGGTAGAATTTAACATCGACCTATACCCCAGAAAGGAACGAATATCTAAACTAGAATATCGGATGGCTGAAATGCATGACCAATTTTTTCCTATTGACCGGTCAATGTTCCGATGCTCTGCTAATGTGTATAGAAACACTTGGGTCGAATCCTCAGCGATGATACATTTTAATAGTCATTTGTTTTTAGTTGATTGTATCCTGATTGGGGGGTTTGTTTACAGAGATTAGGAAATAATTTATGGATGATGTTTGAATTATAAAATTGATAATTATTGGGGTAAGTTCATCATTAGGTAGTTAAGCTTGTACTATCCTTGAGCATTGCTTTATATTGCATTATATTAACACCCATGTCACAAGTTAACATTGATTGGAATTACTAAGTGTTAATGATTTAATCCAAGCCTTATCTTAACTTAATATTCTAATCTCAACCAGATCTTGTTGATGGTGGTGTATTTATAGTTCAAATAATCCATAGAAACCACATGTTAAACAAAACAAGTCATTAATCCATGACATGTTAATTCCAACATACACAATGTTAATTCAAAGAATATTCATCGAGAAAAAGCTCTCAATCACTTAAAATACGTAAACTATAACTCAACCAATGAGAAATTTACTAAGACATTTGGGTCTTTAATAATCTGGTTATAATGTTTATGAATATAATAAAATAATATAAGAAAAAGAAAGGGATAAGAAAAGAGTGGTGCATCAAACACACACACACTAACAATGATGAGAATTAAAAAAAGGACTTTCGATTGAATGAGGAAGCAAAAGAAGGGAAGGGGATTCAACTGTATTTAAACTATTTTAAGAAAATTAATATTAAACAACAGAATTTGGATGATAATAAGAGATATTGAAGAAGAAACTTTAAAATATAATTACAAAATATATACTTACAAGAATACAATAATGAAGAACAACAAAGTAAAAGGAAACAAAGAGAGAAGGAAAGATCTCTCAAGTAAAAACTTGAGTATGGTAGGTCCTCCCAAGCCTTTGGAAAGGCTTTGGTCGTGCCAATTGAAGCTCCTCTCTTCAGAAATTCCAACCTCTTTGAAAGGATAGAAGGGGATGTATTTATAGCCCAAGGTGGACTGTTTGCATTCCAAGACTACCCCTCTAATTGGATCGATGATTTGGACATCCATATAGCTGAATCTAGAGATATCTCCTTCTTCAAAGTTGTAGATAATTATGTTGGACGACTACTATAAACATTTGGAGAGATTTGGACTTATGAGGAAAACCTTATGCCCATTTGATTAAACAATATTAATATGTCCATTTCAATACAAACTTTCTTAATGGCCTAAATTCAAACAGATTTTTTAATATGAAGATGACTTCAAATCTGAATGTGTTATTCAAAAAAGTTGGCCACATATTTTTTCTCTTTCACACTTCAAAATTGAAACTTTATTTGACGACTATATCATGAAAAAATCCAATTTTGGTGTGCTGCTTTCATTTCCCAGACAAAATGGTGGGCATGAGTTAAGAGCTTCATTTGGGCCCCTTTTTCTTACAGTTTGGAACTAAACTTTTTATCCACAATTCTTTTGGATAATCATGAGCATATGGTGGAGTTTCATAATATTTGGGTCTTAGGAGTTAGATCAGTAACTCAATCATCATGGCTGGTCCAGTTTCTTCACAGAATATTTTGGGTCTTCTTGTGGGGACCATATGACCCTCCAAATAGACGATATGTCCAATGATCCCTTCTAATGAAATTTTTTAATTGAATTATAGAACCCTAAAAAACAAGATTCGCGAAATTAGGATAAGTAGGGTGAGATATATCATTAAAAAATTAAACATACTTGAATTTGGATCTAATTAAAATAGTTCTCAAAAATTATATTTAATACTAAATCATTAATATTTCACACAAATTATACACATTTCATATAAAATAAGTAAAGGGAGTATATAATAAGTTATAAAATTATTAATAACATCAACTCCTCCACACATAGCCTTGTGTATGTCCTCTTTTTCAACAAATATAAAAACATTAAAAAATCACTCACCAACAAATATTAAAATTTTGTTTTCCCCAATCAGTGGAGGTTTAGACAATTTCACCCTTCCATTTTGAATTCCACAACAAGTTGTTATAGAAACAATGTTCTAAAACAAATTCAATTTTTCATGCTCAAATTTAGATATGGAAAATGTGGACACTCAAAACTCACACCTCTCAAGATGATAAAATATTTTTGTGGAGGTTCACTCTTTCACCAACCAAAAGTGAAAATCATAGAGTTTGAAAGAGCTCTCAGCTTCCAATACCTATCCAAAGTAAACAAGAATCAAGAGGTCTTTTTAAGAGGTTTTTCTATGCATATGGGATGGTAGGAATATAATTTCTAAGAGAGAGAATAAGAAAGGGGGTAAAACACCAACATGAAAAAAAGAAATGCACATTTTTTTTAAATGAGACATGGAAGTAAATGAAAACAAATATTTAAAAGGGAAAGATTTTGTGAAGAAAGATACAAAGGAGGAATAGAATTTGAAGGGGATAATAAGATGAAATATCTAAAAAACACAAAACCTATCCCAATGACATAAGTGTTCATTTTTAGTTTTTTTTATTTTTTTGAAAGTTGTACTTGAAATAGATCTCACACCCATCTCCCAAACCATGATAGATTGCCTCACAACACTAATTACAATAGTTATAACAAGATCAAAAGTTAATAAAGAGATATTTTTGACCCACCCAAGACACAACCTATTCTTATTTTCATTTTTTTGATTTTTTTTTGAATTTTTTTTGAATTTTTTTTAATGTTTTTGAAAACATCAATTTTACAAGATAAACTTATATACATTCCCAAAACCCACTGAAGGAAAACCTCTCCCCCGCACTAAAATGGATGATTTCCCTCAAGCATATGATAACATGGTGAAATCAACAAAGGGTACCAAAAATAAAATCCATTCCCCCACACATAAATATAAAAAAATTATGAAATTAAAATTCATGTTGATATTGGATGGGAAAAGGTATTGAGATTGTAATGTGGCTATCAAAGAAAAGGTTTGCATAGGCTCGAAGGGGCTTTTTAAAGGAGGATTAATGTAAGGGAAATGGGAGGCTATTTGGCTATTGTGATTATCATGTGATTCAGAAAATGCCTCTATCATATTAATGCACACTAAAGTAAGAAATTCAGCTCAAATGTCCACAAACTCAAGACTCACAAATGGGGGTGAAAAACAAACATTTTGAAAAGATGGCCATAGGTAGCCTTGGCATGAAAGTAAATGTTGTTTCTCACAGGTGGGAAAAAGCATTTTCCAAATCAATAACTGAGCATTAAAAATGTATTATTCTGGACACAACATTCTTTATCCAAATATTTTATAAAAATAAAAAAAATTAGATGAAATAATGTCTTTTGAATCCCCAAAATTGTTGGACAAAATCTGAAAATTGAAGGTGAGTAAGTATGACTCTTTTGTTTTTTTACATTTTTTAGCTTTTTTAATGTTCTTTAAAATAAACACCCACAAAAAAGAGAAAGAGAAAAATAAAGGGTTTGATGATGAAATTGGTAAAAAAATGAAAGAGAGAGGAAGAAGGAGGAGTGAGAGAGAGGAAGAGATAGAGAGAGAGTTAAAGGGAAAGAGGTTCCCCTAGTTTGGATTGGGTGGGTCACTATCTCCATCTAGTGGTGGGTCAACTATATAAATTGGGAATCCAGTGGAAGTCAATGTTGTTCCAGGACTATGTGTCCTCTCATGGTGATGCTTTAACATATGTCCATTAATTGTGATTGTCCTTTTGGAAGAGGGGTCTTGGACTTGCATTTCACCAAATGGGTAAACATTAGTAATAATAAAAGGACCTTCCCAAAAAGAATTAATCTTACCTGGGTGAAGCTGAAATCGAGAATTGAAGAGTATTACCTTTTCACCTTCATGTAATACCTTTCTCAGGATGTTTTTGTCATGGAGTGCCTTGTATTTTTCTTTTTAGAGATTATAATTCTCATAAGAATCAAGTGGAATCTCCTCCAGTTCATCCAATTGCAACAATCATTCTTCACCAGATTTTTCAAGATCAAAATTACAATATTTCACTGTGAAAAATGACTTATGTTGGATTTCAACCAGCAAATGACATGCTTTACCAAAAACTTGACTAAAAGGAGACATCCCAATTGGTGTTTTATAGGCATTTCGATAAGCCCAAAGTGCTTCACCAAGTCTTTCATGCCAGTCTTTTTTGGTGGGTTTTACAATTCTCTCAGCACTCTTTTCACTTTTCTATAAGAAAGTTCTGCCATGCCATTTTTTTGGGGGTGATATGCAGTTGAAGTCTTATGTAAAACACCATACTTTTTAAAAAGATATTCCAAGGTTCTATTACAAAAATGGGTTCCTAAGTCCCTGATCAAGGCACAAGGCGTGCCAAATCTATGGAAGATGTGTGTCTTTTGGAACTCACTAACAGTATGTGAATCATCCTTTCTAGTGGGTTTGTCCTTGACCCACCTAGAAACATAATCAACTGTAAGAATAATGTTTGATAATCCATTGGAAGGGGGGAATGGTCCCATGAAATCAATACCCCAAACATCGAAGATCTCACAGAAAATTAAAGGAATTTGGGGCATTTCATTTCTTTTTGAAATTGTGCCACACTTTTGGCAAGTGGGACATGATTGAAAAAACTCATGTGAGTCCTTGAAGAGTGAAGTCTAGAAGAATCCAGAGTCTAGGACCTTTAGGGAGGTCCTCTTTGGTCCAAAGTGGCCACCACTAGGCATTGAGTGACCAAATTCTAAGATGGAAGAATGTTCATTTTCATCAACACATCTCTTTATTACCATGTCAGCCCCAATTTTCCAAAGTTCTTTTTCTTCCCAAAAATATTATTTTGAATCACTTTTCAACTTCATTTATTGTGCTTTTGAAAAATATTCAGGAAAAAGACCAGAAACCAAGTAATTTACAATTGGGGGATACCATGGTATTTTTGGAGTAAGAGATGAAAGGTGATTAGTAGGGAATTCGGGATAGATGATTTCAAAATGATAAGAATTATAAATTCTACTCAAGTGATTATCCACTGGGTTTTCTTTTCCTGGTCTATATTTTATCTCAAGATCAAACTCTTGGATCATTAGGATCCACCTTATTATCCTTGGTTTGGAATCACTTTTCTTGAGTCAGAACTTTAGATCAGAATGGTCTGTGAAGATAATGATTTTGGCACCTAAGAGATAGGTCTGGAATTTATCTAAGGCAAAAATAACTGCTAAAAGTTCTTTTTGAGTGACAGTGTAGTGAGATTGAGGTTCATCCAATGTTTTTGAGGAATAATAGATGACATGAGGAATTTTTTCTCTTCTTTGACCAAGAACTGCCCGAACGGCTCTATCAGAAGCATCACACATCAACTCAAAGGGTAAGGACCAATCTGGGGGTTGGATTATTGGGGAAGATATAAGAGCAGTTTTAAGTTCAATGAAGGCTCTCTTGGAAACCTCATCAAAATGGAAAGTGGCATCATTTTGGAGAAATCAAGTTAGTGGGAGGGAAATCCTTCTGAATTTATGGATGAACCGCCGATAGAAACCGGCATGAATGGGGAATGAACGGATGTCTCGAACATAAGTGGGTTTAGGAAGTAATTGGATCACTTAAATTTTGGAAATATCGACTTCAATACCATCTTTAGAAACTATGTTCCCTAGAACAATCCCATTTGCAACCATGCAGTGAAATTTTTCAAAATTTAACACAAGGTTACACTTGACACACTTTTAGAGGACTAGAGAGAGTGAATTCAAACAAATTCAAATGACTCACCATAAATTGTGAAGTCATCCATGAAGACTTACATGCAGTGTTCAATGAATTCTGAAAAGATACTCATCATACACCTTTTGAATGTTGTAGGAGAATTGCAAGGGCCAAAGGCATTCTCTTATATGCATATGTTCCAAAGGGGCATGTGAAAGTAGTCTTTTCTAGGTCATGAGGTGCGATTGGGATTTGAAAGTAGCCGGTGTATCCATCAAGAAAGCAATAGTGTGACTTTCTGGCAAATCATTCCAGCATTTGATCAATGAATGGAAGAGAGTAGTGATCTTTTCTTGTTTCAACATTCAATTTCCTATAGTCGATGCACACACGCCATTTGTTTTTCACTCATGTTAGACTACCTCCCCTTGTTATTTTGCGAAAAAAGTTATCCCAACCTTCTTAGGTACAACTTGAATAGGACTAACCCATTCACTATCAGAAATTGGGTAGATAATACCATCTTGAAGAAGCTTGGTGATCTATTCCCTACTACCTCAAGTATGAGTGGATTGTGTCTTCTTTGTGGTTGTCTAATTGGTTTGGATGACTCCTCAAGATGGATGTGATTCGTGAAAAGGGCATGGTTGATTCCTGGTATGTCATCTAGGGTCCAACCTAAGGCCTTTTTGTTTTCCTCTAACAGTTGTACAAGTTTGGACTCCTCAGTTCTGGTAAGTGAAGGAGAGATAATGATAGGATAAAAGTGATCATGGAAAAGGAATGCATATTTCTGGTGTTTAAGAAGAGGTTTTAGATCAGTCTCATCTTTCATTTCTGGGTAAGAAAACTCAATAATGGAAGAAGGGACTTCAGTTGCTTTAGATTCATTTTCCTTAATACTTTCCAAGGTGGAGCAGTAGAGATCAGAGTTGATGTGGGATTCAAGAGAGTTTTCAAGATCCTATAGATTGATAGAGTCTATGAATGAAAGGTCCACATCAACTTCACCGTTTATGACTTGGTTAATCATGGTACAAATTTCAAAAGATTTTTTATCATTAGAATATGATGAACAGGATGGAATGTGGTTCAATTGAATCTCAGAAGTGCACTCAGAAGCATGGATTGAGAATGCAGAGTGATCCTCGGATGGGTATCGTATGGATTGGAAAATGTTGAACTAGACCAGTTGGTCACCAAATTCCATGATTAAGATGAATTAATGGACATCAATCTTGGTTCTATAAGTCACGAGGAATGCTCTTCCTAAATTTAAGGGATATCAAGAAGGGTTTGTCTCAACTTCCATGTAAGGGACATAGAAATTGGCTGGGAAGATTAGATCATTAACCCAGACAAGGACATCCTCAATTATTCCCCTAGGACTGGCTGTTCTTCGATTGGATAACTGAATGAAAACTCCTATTTTATGTAAGGGACCTAGAACAAGGTTGGAGAATATAGATTTGGGCATGAAATTAATTGAGGCTCCTAGGTCTAGGGGTGCATCATCGAAGTTGGAACTTCCAATTTGGCATGGAACCGTAAAGGTCCCTGGATCCTTGCACTTTATGGGAATAGACTGCTGGGTGGAAACATTTTCAAAGGTCCTAAGTTCTCTATTGTGGGTGCAAAATTCCTAAAGAAACTTATTATACTTAGGGATTTGTTTTATGGAATCTAAGAGAGGAATGTTGACTTCAACATGTCTAAATATATCGTGCATTTCATGATTAGGTTTGAAGGACTTATTTGGCTTAGAAACAGCTTGAGGAAAAGGAATTGGGTTCCTAAGTGTAATAGAAGGAGGATACGGAATGGATTCAGGTTCCTTTTCATATTTACTTTTATTTTCATTTTCTAGGCCAACATTCAAAGGAGGTTTGGAGGAATAATCTTGAGGCATAGAAATTTGCTTCCCCAATCTAAGTGAAATTGCACTTACATTACCCTTGGGGTTGGGTAATGGTTGAGCTATGAGTTGGGAGGAATTTGATTGTTGCTGCTGACTAAAGTGGGATGAAAGTTGACCAATTTGGGTTTCAATATTCTTGAAACTAGAATGGGTGAAGGAGTCAAGTTCTTCCACTTCACATTACTATGGTTTCTTGGAAGAAGAAGCTTGTCCAGGATTGAGATTTCGTTGATTTTGGTTCTTGGGAAAATGATTTTATTGGTTTGGGAATTGAGAAGGATCACTAGGATAGCAGAATCTTGGAGGAGGTTTGATCCTTTGAGGTTGAGGAACCAAAGGGTAAGGTGGTTGGAAGTTACCAACCCCTTGACCATATTAGAATTGGTTTGGTTTTTAATGAGGGTATTGGGGGGGATGAGAGACAGAATTACTATACCTTAGGCATTGGTTATAGGAAGAAGATAAGGTCTCATAGTGAGGTTGGTTGAAGTTTCTAATGAACTGACCTGATTTTTGAGGGTTGGTGTTCCTCTGAGCATATGCTGCATTGAGATCTATCAGTCCAGATGCATCTGATTGATCCTCTTGAAGTTGTTGACATGTATATGTTGGATGAGCTAGTGAGTATCAGATTCCATAGTTTTTTATAGGTCCAAGAAACATTGATTGAGGAGAAGATGAAGTTGTGGCTTTGGTAGCCACATCTAGTTGTCACCCAAGCCCTGTAAGTTCACTCATCCACTCGGTCATCTTTCTCAAATATTTTGATTTATTATCTTGGGATTGTTTGACTTGAGCATGTGCTCGAGTATGAAATTGTTGTGTGTTCACATCCATGTTGCTAATGTGATCTTTTGCAGCTGTAGGAGTTTTATCAACAAGAGCACCACCACTTCTAGCATCAATGAGGGTTCTCTCCATAGCCAATAACCCCTCATAGAAGTATTGGATCAAGATTTGGTCTAGGATTTGGTTGTGTGGGTAGGTTGCAACAATCTTTTTGAACCTCTTCTAGTATTCATGGAGTGACTCCCTTGGGAACTGACAGATACCACTTATTTCCTTTTGGATAAGAGTAGTACGACAGGGAGAGAAAGAATTTATCTAAAAATAGTCACTTCATGTCATTCCATGTGGTTATGGAACCAGGAGGGAGGTAGTAAAACCATTACTTGGCAGTGTTATCTAGGGATAAAGAGAATGCTCGTAGTTTGATTTGTTCCTCAGAAACCCCTTGAGGCTTCATGGTAGTGCACACTACTTGGAACTCTTTAAGGTGGAGATGTGGATCCTCACCGGCTAGCCTGTGGAAATGAGGTAGAAGATGAATCAAACCCGATTTGAGTTCAAAGTCAGTCTCTATGTTTGGATATTGAATACCAATAGGTTGGTAATTCATATTAGGGGAAACAAGTTCTTTAATTGTTGGTTCCCTAGGATTTGCCATATCTAATTCAATTAGTTGGACAAGGATTGGTTCTTGAATTATTTGATTATCTCTTATGTTTCTACTATGTTGGCAAAGAGTTCGCTTAATTTCAGGGTCAACAAAATCTAAGGGATTGTTTGGGAGGAAACAGGGCATTTAGAAAGATGTTGGAAGAAGGAAGATGGTGCGTTTTTCTTTGTGTTTTTTTTTCAAATTTTTTCAAATTTTATTTTTTTATTTTTTTTACAATAAACAGAAACTAATGACTACCTAAATAACCATCCCTAGAAATGGCACCATTTGAAATGCATGGATGATTGTCGCCTATCAACTAGCCAATGTTCCGATGCTCTGCTAATTTGTATAGCATCACTCGGGTCGAATCCTCGGCGATGATACTTTTTAATAGTCGTTTGTTTTTAGTTTATTGTATTCTGATTGGGGGGTTTGTTTGTAGAGCTTATGAAACAATTTATGGATGATGTTTGATTTAACAAATTGATAAATTTTGGTTTCAGTTCATCATTAGGTATTTAAGCTTGTGATATCCTTGAGCTTTGCTTTATATTTAATTAAATTAACACCCATGTCACAAGTTAACGTTGATTGGAATTCCTAAGTGTTAAGGCTTTAATCTAAGACATAACTTAACTTAAGGTTCTAATCTCAATATGATCTTGTGTATGGTGGTTTATTTATGGTTCCAATAATCCATGGGAGCCACATGTTAAACAAAACAAGTCATTAATCCATGACATGTTAAGTCCAACATACACAATGTTAATTCAAAGAATATTCATTGAGCAAAAGCTCTCAATCACTTAACATACCTAAATTATATCTCACCCCAATTATATATTTACTCATCCATTTGGGTGTTTAATAATCTGGTTATAACTATTATGATTATAATTTAAGAAGAGAAGAAAAATAATGGGATAAGAAAAGAGTGGTGCGTCAAACACACATGCATGAACAATGATGAGAATTAAAAAAGGATTTTCGATTTAATGAGGAAGAAAAATAAGGGAAGGGGATTCAACTGTATTTAAACTATTTTAAGAACATTAATATTAAACTACATAATTTGGATGAGAATAAGAGATATTGAAGAATAAACTTTCATTAAAACAGAATTTAAAAAAATACTTATAAGATTACAATAATGAAGAACACAGAAGTAAAAGGAAATAAAAAGAGGAGGAATGGTATCTCAAGTAAAAACCTATGTATGGAAGGTCCTCCCAAGCCTTTGGAAAGACTTTGGTCGTGCCAATTGATGCTCCTCGCTTCTGAAATTCCAACCTCTTGGGTGCATTTATAGCCCAAGGTGGACTGTTTGCATTCCAAAACTATCCCTCAAATTGGATTGAAAATCTGGACATTCAGAAAGATGAATCTAGAAATATCTCCTTCTTAAAAGATGTATATCATAATTTTGGATGACTACTCTAAAAATTTGTAGATATTTGGACTTATGAGGAAAAATTTATGGTTATTTTATTAAACAATATCAATCTGTCCATTTCAATACAAACTTTTTTAATGGCCTAATTATGAATGGATTTTTTTAATATGAAGATACCTTAAAATTAGAATGGTTTCTTCCACAAAGTAGGATAACTATTTGTACTATTTTACACTACAAAACATCAAATTTATTTGATGACTATATACTCAGATAATTCAATTTTGAAGTGCTGATTTCATTTCCCAGACGGAATGGTGGGCTGGACTTAAAAGCTTCATTTGAGAACCTTTGTCTTGAATTTGGGCCTTGAAATTTTTAACCATGATTATTTTTGATAATAATGATCATATGGTGGAGTTTCATAATATTTTTTCCTCATGATTATAGCAGTAACTCAATCATCATGGATGATCCATTTTCTTCACAGAATATTTGGGTCTTCTTATGGGGACCATATGACCCTCCAAATGGATGCTTTGTCTAATGGTCCCTTCTACTGAAATGTTGTAATTGGTATAAAGAACCCTATAAAACAAGAATCATGATATTTGGATAAGTAGGGTGAGAGATATAATTAAAACATTAAAGATACTTGAATCTCGATGAAATTAAAATAGTGTTCAAAAATTATATTTAATATTTAATCATTACTATTTCACAAAAATTATACACATTTCATATAAAATCCATAAAGGGAGTATATAATAAGTTATGAAAATATTAATAACATCAATGGATCATGTGGAGTTTCGTGAGTTGTAGGACTTATAGAAGAAGGGGTTCATAAGGCCTAGTGTTTCTCTATGGGAATCCCTGATTTTGTTCACCAAGAAAGAAGATGTGAGTCAGAGGCTTTGCATGGACTATCAGTTCCTGAACCAGGTGACCATGAAGAACATGTATCAACTTATGAATATTGATGATATCTTCTACTATCTGAAGAGAGCTTGATGATTTTCCAAGATAGACCTCAGATCAAGCTATCACGAGCTCAGGGTACGGGATGAGGACGCATCGAAGACAACCTTCAGATGTCGGTATATCCATTGTGAGTTCTTGGTGATGCCCTTCAGTGTAACCAATGATCCAGAAGTGTTAATGGGGCTCGTGAATAGGATCTTACAGCCTTACCTTGATCACTTCATGGTGGTCTTCATTGACGACTTCTTGATGTTCTTGGCGTCGGAGGAGGATCAATCCACAAACCTACAGATAGTTCTGGATATAGTCTGAGAGAACCATATTTATGGAAAGCTATCGAAGTGCTAGTTCTGGATATGGGAGGTCCACTTCCTCGGGCATGTTATCTTGTAGGCTGGAGTTGTAGTGGATCTGGAGAAGATAGAGGCAGTGCTTGCTTGTGAGCCACCCAGGAGTGTGATGGAAGTGCGTAGTTTCTTGGGATTGGATGGGTACTAACGCAGATTCGTACCTAACTTTTCCAGAGTTGTGAAACCCTTGTCAACTTTGACAAAGAATGGTAAACTTTTCTTGGGGATGGGGTAGTTCCATGGGAGTTTTCAGAAGCTAAGGTAGAGGCTAACAAGTTCCCCCATATTGAGGCTACTAGAATAGGGCATATGGTATGTAGTCTATTGAGATGCATTAGGGAATGGAATAGGTTGTGTCCTGATGAAGGAGCGAGCAGTGATCGCCTACGGCTCACAATAGTTGAGACAACACAAGAATAACTACTCTACCCATGACCTAGAGTTACCAGCAGTGGTCTTTGTGATGAAGATGTGGAGGCACTACTTGATGGGGGAACATTTTATAGTTTACTATAATCACAAGAGTCTTAGGTATATCTTATCTTAGAAGGACCTAAAATTTAGGCAGCGAAGATGGCTAGAGTTCCTCCTGGACTATGAATTTGAGATAGTCTACACTCCTAGGAAGGGGAATGTAGTAGCAGACACACTCAGCAGGAGGTCTAGTCTATAGTTGCTGAGTGAGGCGATAGAGAAGCTAGCGGTGTTGTAGTTATCCTTCATGGATAGTGATGGAGTAGCTTACCTCCAGTATATGACTGGCACTTCCCCACATCTTCAGCAAGTTTGGGAGTCTAAGCTTGAGGACGTAGACTGTGGGGCCCAATGTGCTCAGATATCCTAAGGATAGGCTCCTGAAGGATTTTATGAAGATGGGAATCATGTAATCCTCTTCAGAGGACACGCCATGGTACCAGTGATGCTTCGAGAGGAGGTGTTGAGGGAGTTCCACACATCCCCTTTGGAAGTACATCCTCGAGTGGAAAAGATGTACCATGACCTTCAACGTTAGTACTGGTAGCCATGGATGAAGAATATAGTGGCAAAGTTCATATCTCAATGCCTTAGTTTTAAGTAAGTGAAGGCTAAGAATCAGATACTAGTAGGATTAGCACATCCACTTGAGGTACCAGAGTGGAAGTGAGATGATATATCCATGGAATTCGTGAAAGGGCTACCACATACATCTAGGAGCCACGATTCAATCTGAGTGATCATTGAAAAACTCACTATGTCGGCCCACTTCCTACCCATCTGAGATAAGGGATCAATAGATACCTTGATACGTCTCTACGTTCAAGAGATTGTGTGAATACATGAGGTTCCCTCGATGATCGTCTCAGATCACAACACACATTTTACATCCCGCTTGTGGAAGGGATTGGAGGTGGCATTCAGGACTCAGCTATGCTTGAGCACTACCTTCCATCCTCAGATAGATGGTCAGATGGAGAAGACCATATAGCCAGTCGAGGACAAGCTTGGTGCTTATGTCCTCAATTTTGGATGTAGTTGGGAGGACCACCTAACCCTGGTGGAGTTCTCATACAACAACAATTAACACATCACCATCAGTATGGATCTATTTGAGGTCATGTACGGGAAACCTTTTAGATAACCCCTTTGCTGGATAGACCCCAGGGAGTTAGCTCTTATGGGTCTAGTGTTGGTACATACTACCACAGAGAAGGTGCATATCATCCATTAGTAGATGAAGACTGCACAGATCTGGTAGAAGTCTTATGCCGACAGAAGACAGAGACCCTTGGAGTTTGAGGAGGGATACCATGTCTTCCTTTGGGTCTCACCCAAATGAGGATTATAGAGTTTTGTTCGGGGCGTCAAGCTATCTTCATGGTTCATCAAACCATTAAAGATCCTCAGCAGAGTAGGCGAGGTGGTGCACGGTCTAGATCTCCCCCCCCCCGAGATGCACTAGGTGCATAATATTTTCTACATGTCACAGCTGAGGAGATACATGCATGATCCATCACACGTTATCGACTGGGGTGAGCTGGACATTGATGATGGGGTGATATTTGTGGATTTCCCACTGGAGATAGGGGATTGACAAAAGTAGGTCTTTCATGGGTGGTCGATTCCTCTAGTGCGAGTTCGTTGGTATTACGGGAATCTCTAGGAGAGAACATGGGAGCTGGAGGCTTAGATATGTGCTCATTACCCCCATTTGTTTCCCTAGTTTTTTTATAGATTTTGGGGATAAAAATCCCTAAGGTGTGGAGAATTTAAAGACCTAGAAATTTCATTATTTTTTTAAAAATTATTTGGGATTAATACGAGTCTGCAAAAATTGACGGTGCATGACTTCGAGGCCCGATGTTCCCGGAACAAAACTTTGATCTTTTTTTAGGTACATTCAGTAAAAGTACATGTGTCATTTTCTATCATTTGAACTGGTACTTAGATTAAAAATCCGAGGGCACCGTTGAATATGAAGCACCGAGATTTGCTAAAGGGAAGATTGACTTCGATCGTAGTAGGTCGGGTGAAAAGGATAGCTTTTGCGACTTTTAAAGAATTAATAAAATAACAAAGTTATTATTTTATTTTATCCTACCTCCTCTTGAGTGGCGGTGGCATGGAACACTGAGGTGGAAAAACATTTAATATGGGATATTAAATGCCCGGTTACACCTTGGTTGCGTAACCAACCCTCTTATAATTAATGTAGCACATTAATTACATCAATTAACAGACCTTTAATTGAGAGGAGGATTAATTTTCTAGCAGATCCTTTGTTTATTTAAAATGGTGGGAAAAGGGAGATTATGAGGGATGTATTGGGAGAACTCAAAAGAAGTACTGATGCTCAACCCTTCCAACGAAGAATGGATGTATTTATGATGCCTATTGAGGAAACAATTTTGGATCGACGAACGTCGGTGGCTTCATCAAGTGAGGACACTTATCCCCCACGACCGCGATGTCACCTCCATTTATGAGGTTGAGGGTTTATGTTTGGAATGAGGTTTATCATTATTTTAATGTGATGTATAAATTACTAAAACTTGTTATAATGCTAATTTGGAGGGTGCAGGCACAACAAACATGTCCCGGACCCTCCGCCTCTTGATTTTTGTTGCATTCTTTGGAGGCAGGTTTTTTCCAACTTGACGGAACCCTGAAACCAGGAGGTGCGCAGTGACAGATGCATCCCAAGAGGCCCGTAGATGCGAATAGAAGATAAAATGGACCAACGGATCTCACCTGGTGGCTCGGGGAAGTTCCTCCCAGGGCGAGACCGATGACTGGTGTCATAGTGGATGGACGGGGCAACTGTCAATGACCGGCCATAGTGGAGGCAAGGCGGCACGCCGTCGCCTGCCGCTGTGAGCAGGTCGCGGCTTTGAAGCCGCGGCGAAAGGGGACCTGCTCCCTATGTGTCCTGCGACTAGCTAGGGAGGCCCTACCTGGCACCACCAATTAATGATCCAAACGGCTCATTGAGCCCAATGGCTCATTGACCGTTAGAGATAGAGGGAGAGCGGCTCCCCTCCCTGCACGACCACCAACTGGGTGCCGTGCCACCCAATGGGCCGAACCGCCCAGCGGGCCGCACCCAGCTGATGCGGGTCGGGCCGATACATGAGCCTGTGGGCTGAGCCCACCGTGGCCTAGCCCAACCGTTGTGGCCCAGGCTGGTTCAGGCTGGGCTGGGTCAGTCAGGACTCGAACCCTCTCAAGCCCAGATTTTCTTAAAAGGCCGTATCTTGCGAACCAGACTTCCGTTTGATGAACCGTCTACGACGCTGAGATACATGGAGAGAGACAGTCCTTTTGAGATACTCCATGAGAATTTTGGTTAATTTTGGCATACAGATGGGATGGATCGACTCTGAATCCATCCAGGCCCTTATCACTAAAATGCCAATAACTTATAGACCGAGCATCCGGTTGACGCGCCATCTATTGCATTGGAACCCTTATGACGTGACGGATCACTGGGTAACTTCTACATGGGACTTTGTACCGGTTGATATAAAAACGATGTATTGAGGAGCAGTTTCTCCCAGAAACAAGCGTACTATGAATGTGAATCCTATGTATGGCTAAGACATGAATAATGAAGAGAGATTCTATGTGAATCAACATCGAGTGATTCAGGGTGAATCAGCACCCAATGATTCTCTGTGAATCAGCACCTAGGAATTCTGTGTGAATCAGCACCTAGTGATTCTGTGTGAATCAGCGCTGATCGATTCTGTATGAATCAACACCCAAAAATTTTCTTTGAATCATCACCCAGTGATTCTGTGTGAATCATCACCCAAGGATTCTGTGTAAATCAACACCTAGGTATTTTGTGTGAAACAAAACCTAGCAATTCTGTGTGAATTAGCACCCAGCGATTCTGTGAGAATCAACACCTATCTATCCTGTGTGGCTCTTACGGGGGTTTGTACCTATTGATCTTGTGTGGGTCAGTAGTAGTGCCTCTTGAAAGAGTAAGATGATCTAGCCCTACCGCTAATCATATGTACCGATGTACTCAGTTATATCTAGTTTGAGCTAAGTCTTTTGATTTGTGTTTTGTGATTGAGATCTTGGTTGTGGTTTTCCTTTATAGAATTCTAAGAGACCTTCAGGGGTATTGGGGTCCCTACTGAGTATTGTTATACTCACCCCTACATGGGCTTCACCCGCACCTTGTTGTGTCTTGTGCATACGACATGCAGCCTTGATTGAGACTCGGGGAGCATGGACCTGATGGTGGGTGATGGTGACAGTTGATGTGGAGAGATGTGGATACGAGCTATACTTACCCTTTAAGTAGGATCCTTGGAGGATGATCTCAGGAGATATTTTCTGTTTTCAGTTTTCATTGTATCTTTTCAGTTGGTCTTGTATTCTGGCCCCTTACTTTTAGTACACACTTTTACAACATTAGTTTTACTTTGTGGTTTCATCTTGTTGCATTCTATTATGTTTTTTTGTATGGTTTTAAAGGAAATGCCTTTCTCGTTTTAGGGATACGCCTTTCCAGTTCTATTCACCAACCCCCGACCTATGGAAGGCGGGCTTGGGGTAGTCATTGAATGGGCCCCAAGGCATGGGTCGTGAAAAACACCTACATTGTTCAATGACTAAATCATTTTACCATTTTTCACTGGGTGGACCAATCCACCACAATCCAAAAAATATATTCTTAATCATTTATATGACCCAATAATTGGGGCTCCATACCCCAAGATGAAACCTTCCTTGGATAGAATATTTATAACCTCCTAATAATTCATCTTCTCCCACTACATAAAAATAATTACATTGAAATTGGTATATTGATAAATTTGTATAAGAATCCCACCAAGGAAAAACAACGATCAAACTAACAAAGTGGTTGATGTAATCCCCACATTTTTTGAAGACCTTTAATTCCATGACTTGAGAATATCTAGTTACACTAAAATAATATGTCTAAATTTTCACTAAAGGATACTCTAAAACATTTATATGGTGTGGGGACACCTATTATAGAATAATGTTGAGTTATGTATCCATTTTTTTTTCTATAATAAATGACCCCAAAAATAGATTCTTAATTTTATCCTCCATCACGTGGAAACATATCCATATGCTAGAAGCATCAAGAACTACACAACTTTTTTACTATATTGATATCACAAGATTCCATTTATTGAATGTTTTAAATACTATCATTACCCAAAAAATATAGATTCCATAATATGAAAATTTACTACACACCTAAGAGTCCAATGTAAAGGAATGTTAAAATTCAAAGATGTTTTTTTTCACATGCACACAAACTCAATTGGGGAACTCATCGCCCCAATCAGCAATATTTGAACATCATTTGTAGAATTCCAGCCTATGTGTACATCAACATTTTGAAAAGGGTCAACCATGACTTACCCATTGAAATGTTCTAGGAATTACACCATGTTTATGGATCATGAATTCTTATCCATGATCATAGTTCATCAAGATGTAATAACCATCATCTAAAATCTCAATCGTAACTGAAAACGGGTCTGCCCTACTCACCACACAAGAGGGAGTATATCTTACTACTTAAGAAAGTAACTGCCTCATAAACACAAACACCAATAAACTTATTTATTTATAGATAGATAAATAATCCTTGTTTAGTAGGATAAACTTGATCCTCATATCTACAACAATAATTTATTTCAAAAGACATATTTCTCTATCAACGATATACTCGCTTCAGAAGAAAATTTCTGTGAATAATATTCACCATTAGAGGAAACTCTATTTTTTTATGGGTCTAGTTAGGGGTTTCATA